>OY987263.1:10017996-10719514 GCA_963920665.1 Straminergon stramineum
GCCCATCCCGAAGGGCGGCACGCCCGCGCCCGCGCCACCACCCGAACCCAAGCCCGCCATGTTGGGGAACGCCAGGCCGCCCAGGCCGAGGCCGGGGACGGACCCCAGACCGGCGGGATTCGCAGCGGACGCGGGAGGAGGCGCAGCGGACGCCTGGGTCGCCACCGCGGGGGAAGGCGGGCCGCCGCCGGGCGGGGAGGAGGCCGGCGCTCCTCGCACCAGGTGCACCGTGTGGTCGCTTTGCAGACCTGCGCAGCCAACAAGACCACGAGCACCACGTTCATTCGTCAGAGAAACGGGGTACTCACACTCGGCTCAGTCCACCCACGGACCCCAGCGTCCCATGGATGGAGGCGTCATCGCAGGCAATGGTGGCGCTGGTCTGCAAGCCTCACCCAGGCAGCACACTCAATTGGACGAGCAGAACCAAGGCATACACGATCGCTGCATATCAACGTTCAACACGCACAATTCCACTCACTTAGAACCCCCAATGGGAATCCCCCGCTATGAGATCCTATTTCACTGTATCTGTGGGTCGCTTGCTCGCACTGGCACATCAGTTCAAGATTCTCACACACACCACACTTGTTGCAAGAAACACAACAAGGAGAATCAGCCTCGCTCCAAAATGGTTCGAGATGACAGGATTCGTCAGGTGGGGCCGAAGACCATGAGAAAAATTGCAGAAGAAAACCAGGAGACCACAGGCACGGACAGGGAAGGCGCAAAACTTTTTCAGTGCATTCGTCCCACATGTGCATGACCAGAGAGCGCGAAAGAGCGATCCTCCCTATCTCACTCGGACAAGCGGTCCAACATTTCCTCTCATGGCCGCCTCCGATCAGAACCAAAGAGAAACTGCTCGTCCGATTCCCAGTGCGAGGTCAGTCTCTGTTCACATCCTCACAGACGCCCCACCATCCACCGCGGCGAGACTCATCCGAGGGACAGAAACAGTCACGTGCAATCCACCAAGCACGCCTGCAATGCCCTAAATCGCCCACCCAAACGGACCACACTCCACACGGAACCCCAAATTCACCGCTCGCCACGAACCCTAAATCGTCATCGCCCACCCAATTCAACCCCGCAATCCAATCCAACGCCCTCTCCCACCAAAAACAAATAAACAATTCCCCGAAACATCCCATCGACCCAGCACGCAATCGAAATAAAACAATCGCAAATCAACCCCACGCCCACTGACCGTAGCTGTCGAGCGTATTGTCGTCCTTGAGCACGCGCCCCTTGTAAATCAGCCGCTGCTGGTCCGCGGGAATCTCCGAGCGCTCCACCAGCAAGCCCTTCAACGCCAGCACGGTGGCACCCAAATCCACCTCCACCGTGAACTTGTTGCCATTCGAGCAGCGTATGTGCACGACGGCGTTGTTGCCGCTTCTGCTGTCCATGCTGTCCTCGGTGGCGCGGGCTCCTTCTGCCCCCGCGGCCGCGCCCTCCGGCTCGCTTCGCATGGTCAGCAGTACTTCCCCTTATTCTAGGTTTTATTCAATCAATCCCTGTTTTGCAAACCCGTGAAGAAGCAATCAATTCAACAGATGACCAAGCAATCTCCACGCAAATCTCTCTGTAACGCTCCGTCTCGTCTTCTCCCAGGAGATGTTCTTCTTCGCCACCGATACTCCCCAAACTTCAACCAAACCTATTGCTGCCAACCGATCTTGGCGACGACCTGCGGATGCAGCAGCAGAAATCGGGAAGAACGAGGGAGGGCGTGGAATTCTGTGTTTGGTGAAATGGAGGACAGATGTGCAGCAGCTGCAATTGCAATTCCGACCGACCGACCGACGGACCGACCGGCGGGAGGACGGAGCAGGTCGGGATGGTCAGGATGGCCTTTCAAACAGAACTCGCTTGGTGTCGTTTAGGGGGCCCGGTAACGTGATTGAGGCGCTAGCCCAGCGGCCGAGAAGGAGTATCTCCGTCCCTGTGGCTCTCCGACTCTGTCGACTCTGTTCATCGACTCGCATTTTGGATGAATGAGGCGATGGTGTTGGTGAGCGCGACATTGACGTCCTTGTTGGATCGCTTGTGTTGGTACCGGGCCAGGTGCGGTTTGGGTTGCCGTGGATGAACTGCTTGTGTTTGAATGAAGGATTCAATTTCTTTGGGTTGGTAAGCTTATTTTGTACTGCACATGGTTCCCAATGCAAAATCAGCCCCCCTTGCTTATTTTGCGTTGAAATATTTCCTCGAAAATGCTTGAATTGGTAGGGATTGTTATTACAGGGTGGTATTCATGTTGCAAGTTTTGATTTTTATCATTGTCTTATGCAAAAGTTATTGTATTTTGTAGAAGTATAGCCTTGTACCATTGGCCCATCACTCAAAAATCCATAACTTTCACACATTTGGACCAAATGCCATGAAACAAAGTTTGTGCATTCCTCCTTGTGGAGAGATTTCTAATAATACCAAGAACACAATTGGGGGGATGCATAGTCCAAAAGATCCATAATTTAGGATAATTTAAGATCCGAAAGTACCTCAAAAATCCTTAACCTCCACACCCTATGTCCAAATGCTACAAAACAAAATTTATGCACCCCTCCTCATAGAGAGCTTTCCAATAGTATCAAGATCATGATCAAGGGATGCATAGTTCCAAAGATCTCATTGTAATAAGCAAAACAAAATAAAACAAATAAGGAGCCTAATTTAATGTATGGACTAGTGTGCCTTGTGTCATTCCCACATTTCAAAGAAAAATAATAGTAATTTTCTAATTTTTAAATTTATGAAAACTTGGAAATTCTATATCTTTTCTTTTGCAAGTCAAAAAGCTACAAAACAAAGCTTATACCCCCCTCTTTGCTAAGGGCTCTCCAACAACACCAAGAACGCAATTGAGGAATGCATGGTCCAAGAGATCTCAATGTAACAAATAAAACAAGTAGCCTAACTTAATCCCTAAGTGCTCCAACATCCATTTTCTGAACAATGAACAAATTGAAACTCGAGTTTCATCCTCTTAACTGCTTGGATGAAAGTTATTATAATTTATGGAGATACATTATCAAATTGTTTTCCTATCTAAGGATTGGATTTGTTGTTATTTATCTAAAATTACAAATGTACAAGTATGTCAAGTGGTCAAATTGCATTGACTTTAGTTCAAAACTAGATTTGCCAAAATGAGGTCCAAGATTTCAAGAACACAAAAATTTCAAAAAATCACCATGTCAAGAGAACCTCATTTCAAATCCATTCTAACAAATTTTACTCAAAAAAAGACAATATTTTTCTTGTAATTGAATTTTGAAGGGAATTTTGAAATTTCTCTTTCTAGATTTATAAGAAAAAGATTGGTGATTGCATTGGTGAATGTAACCGTACAAATGGAATTTCCAAATCAAAATCTACAACTTTTATTGGTATATCAATTCCAAAATATGCTTCCAAATAGCAATTCATAATGATTTTTCTCAAATCCTCAATTCTAGAGATGAATCTAGATGATTAGGGGTTAAGGTATGGATAGCTTGGACCATGAGGTGGAAGATAAGGTTGTGTTATTAATTGTGGTAGTATATATGAATCGGTTTTGACTAGTCATGTAGAGTTTGTGAAGTAGATTTGATTTGTATGTCAAATTTTGATTAATCTTGAGCAACAATTTGTTTCTTGAATATTTGCATATTCTTGCTGATATATTTATAAATACATATCCTTTATCTTAATTTCATTAAATGCATCATACAGAAAGTTTTTTTTAAAGTTGAGCATTGGTTGGAATGAATGAAAAGTTTTGTGGTCTCAAAAGCCTTTAGAACCTCTTTGTGCATCATTCAAATTTTGAACGTCAGAGGGCTAAGGCGTTTAGTGAATCAATTTTTTTATAAGTAACAACTATTAGCCAAAGTTGAACAAAATATTTGAAGCATTACGCAAAGAAGGTCACTTAAAGACCTACTTTGCATTGAGATAGTTTGAATATTAATCATTGACCTTGTAATATTCAAAGCCATATAGTGATCACAATAGTTTTTTTCCAACAAAACAAATGTTGACATGAAATTAGACGTTCTAACCTTTCTAACAACACATTGCAAGCATACATACAATGTTTCTAAAACTTCAAAATTAGAAAATACAATTCTTATATGATTTAGGATTTAGAATTATACATGCTTGTAACACTAACCCATATACTTATTACAAGATAAGAAGGTCAATCTGAATAGCTAAATACAAATTTTCTAATTTTCAAGAATGAAATGGAACATGCAAATTACAGTTGCATACACTCTAAATATGCAATAGGGTGTTATCATATATTAGCATACATTTTGGAATATTAGTGTATTGCACTATTACTAACATCTTAGTGTTGTTATTGTCGTATACTAGTTATTACACTATTACTAAAATCTTAGTGGTAGTTAAAGACCTTCCACATCTTGGAATGCAACAATTTTTGGTACCATTTAATGTAGTGCAAGATTTTTAACATTCATGGAGTATATTTGAAGTTTTAAATCTAGATGTATATCATTTTTTCAAATTTTATGAACATTTGTAGCTTCTCTAGGATATAATGGGTTAAACCTCTAAAATTATAAAGCTAACAATTTTCATTTTATTCAACCTTTTTGTGCGTCCTCTCATCTCAAGGTATTAGGTGGCTAGTCGTTTGAACTCAATTACTTCTCCTAACATGAATTTGATTGTTAGCTGTTTGAACTTAAATGCCTCCATGCAAGATGTGTACATTGCCTAGCCATTTGAAGTTTATCACAATTAGATGTCTAGTTGTTTGAACTCAATTACTTCTCCTAACACGAATTTGATTGTTAGTAGTTTGAACTTAAGTGCTTCCGTGCAAGATGCGTACACTGCCTAGCCATTTGAAGCTTATCGCAAGTAGTTGGCTAGTCATTTGAACTCAATGGCTTTGACCTAACATGAGTTTGATAGCTACCAAATTGAACACAATTGGTTTCATCTAAGATGCATATAGTTTTTCAATGTTTGAGGTTTATTGCAATTGGTTGGATCGTTGTCTTTTGCAACATTATAAGTTTTTAAAATACTAGAAGAGATTATAAAATGAAAGATCATAAAAATTAAAATTAAAAAACTTTAAAATTCTGATATTTCATTAATTAGAAAATTAGAAAATAAAAGTTTCTAAATGTTAAATTCCTAAATTTTCTGTGTACAAAAATTGAAATAATGCAATGTATATGTCATAAACTTGCACTTTACAACTAATAAATATATAAATGAATTTTTTTATTTCTGATTTTTTTGTTCATGGATTTTAGAAATTGAGGACTTTAAGATTTCAAAATATTAGAATGTTCTAACAACGTTAGACCATTCAGCCCCAACGCATTTATTAAACTTGGGCTCAAATTCTCTTTGCTCTGCTATGGACTAACGGACTGAAGATTTTAGAATTTTAAAATATCAAAATTATAAATTCTTCTTCAAAGACTTTAATTCTTGAAAGCTAAAAACATGAAAAATTTAAGCCTGTAAGTATTTCTGATTATTAATTTGCATTTTACTTCAATTATAGTTCATACATACATCTACTTTTATCAACTTATAATATTGTAAAAGAAAGGGATCATAACCACTTAGAATGCCTTAAGGTAGGAATACCATAAATGATTAAAATAAGCATTTTAACCTTTAGAATTTGGAAAATTGAGCTCAATGTGTGCAAAAATAAGGATGAGGAAGTATGCAAAGAAAAGGAATTTTTTTCCTCAAGAACAAATATTTTTTTCAATAGATGTAAATGTGGATTCATCATATGGACTTTATTCTTCTATTTTAGCTTCACCTAAAAAGGCTACCTTTGGAACTTGTTCCCATTCAAATGTGAGCAAATCAAATCTTTTTCAAATCAACAATAGAGGGAGCTATTATCCTTTTCATAACACCCTACATTGTCATTAGAGTAGGGTCCTATTATTGGCATTTCTACCATATTCTACTAGTCGTTTGAACGTGCTACTTTCATCTAAGATGTATTAGACTATCATAAGCCATTTGAAATGATTGTTTGGTTTGATCTTCTTCTTTTAGAATATCATAAGTACATTAAGTATTGTAGATTAATAAATTCAAATTTTTATAAATTCTTATACATGTATTTTCAAATGAAAGAATTGAAAATTTTGACAAACTTCAATTTTTCAATTTTTTGAATTCAAAATTTATAAACCTAAAAACAAATTCTTATTACTCTAAATTTTCAATTAATTTTTTTTATCTTTCAAAATTTAAGATTTCAAAATTTTAGCATTTCAAAATTGTTGTCATTTGTTGTACATAAAAAGAAAAATACAACCATAAAATGATTTATTTAGTCGATGAAATAAAATGTGCTCTTTCAAGTAGTTTTAATCATTTTTAAACTTTTAAGAAAAAAATTCAAATATCTCAGTTGATTTTTTTGTCATAATCCAAATGTAGCACCTCAGTAATACTATATTTCATACAAATTTAGGACAAGTTTCCACTAGAATTAGACAAACAAGACAAAAATAATTTTGTAGTTTTTTTTTAAATGTACAAGAGTTGCAAGAAGACAATTGTAATTATTGGTTTGCATCATTTTTAAGGAGAGTCATGTATGAAGAAAAAGAGGCAAGTTTCAAATTTCTTGAAAATTGTTTTTTACATTGAACTTTAACTTTTTGGTTGCTTTTATTTTAACAACAAGCAAAGGTATTCCTTAAACATAGTTTCATTCTACTTGCATGCATAGATGTCAAAGCATTGTGGAACTTAGCAAAGGCAATTCCAACTTTAGAAAACTTTGAAATTCATTTTCAATTCTTTTACACTATGGAAGTTTGGTTTAATAAGGTGTCATATTATATATAGAAGTTTAAAATGGTATTTGAGTTACTATCGTTGATCAACATTTTTAAAGAGTGTACTACAAGAACATCCAATGGATTGCTTCTAACAACTACGTTTGTATAATTTTAAAAATAGATGCCAAAAGTTTTGGAATCTCTATAATTATTAAAAAAGAAATTGAATGTAGGGATGAATCTTAAAGAAAATTATACTTCTAGTGTACATTGAACTTGTTTATGAACAAAAATATCATTTAGCAAGGATGTATTGACCTAACCTTCATTTATAGTAATCAATGATATTCATATGCAATTATACATAATTTAATTGGTAATTGATTTATCTTCAAAACAAATTCCACATAATTCTAATGATAACTATAAGCCCCTTAAGGATTGGAGTATCCCAGATTCCCAAAATTGTAGAGATGCATCTAAAATGCAACTTAGAATAATAATTTAATGATTACTTTCAAACATAAGTTGTAAAATAGATCTATAGATCACATCCATATGGTTAAATCAATTACTACAATGACCAATATGTTTCATTAAAATTTGGTACCAAAAATTTGAAATTCTTTTTTAAATTGATTGTCAATAGAATTTTTATTATTTAAAAAAAATTAAGCCATTTCTAAGAGGCAATTTTTGAATTGAAATAGTTAGATTTGGAGGTAAAATGCTTATATGCCTTGAAATATAGAAGATTTTGCACAAGGGAGTTGTGAATTTCTATAATGTGCAAATATAAGAGAGCTAACACAAGAATCTACAAATTTTTAGATGGATGCAAAATGAACATTCCATGTGGTTGGGAGATATTTGCATTGATTTTTTATTTGAAATTTGAACATCCAATCCTTTAGGGATTCAGCTAGAGTTCATATATACAATTTTTTTTAATACATTTGCATCCAAAGGTTACATTCATGGGGGTGATATGTGTGACTTTGATGCCGTTTGGTGTTTGGAATTTGCCGTTTTAGAATTATATATGGAACACAATATTTAGAGTGCGTCAATTAGGTGTCTCTTTTTATCCTCTAGTTCAACTTTGGCAACGACTCATTTTGGACTCTAGTTTCAATTTTAAATCATGTTTAAAATTTCCATCTACAAGTCACACACAAAATAATGAAGGTAACATTTGAAATTTGAATTTTTTTCCATTGATAAATCTTGGAAAGAATAAAAGATGATTGCAACTTCAATTTTCCAATTTTTATTTCAAGAAACTCTTGGAAGGGACATGGGACTCAGAAATAATACATTCCATCTTTGTTTTTATGCTTGAAATTATAATAAATGAGATTTTAATGATTAATAATAAATAAATGAAAGATTTAATAAAATAAAGGGTCCACCAATTTTTAACCTCTTAAGAATTACGTGTTTAACCCCTAGAGGTATTTGACTATGTTTTCACCAAAAATGCTCCAAAACTGTCATCTCTAGTACAAGTACCAAATTTTAGAAAAAATACATTTTTGGACAAATGTAACAGTAGGGTCTTGTAGTACTCTGGTTTAGGAAGATGTGGAAAAAATTTCAGAAATTTCCACCGTTTTGATTGCAAGATATTAGCATTTGAAGTGACAAAAAGCCATTTTTTGGCCCTGCGAAAATCAAGGCAGATGCACTTCACAAGGTCATATATTTATGAAGAAATATCCAAAATGGTTGTAACTCTTTGGATTCATTCTCCAAGTCATGTTGGCTACATGCTTGAAAAATTTTAGATCATTTGGAATTGTACAACATATAGGAAAAAAATAGTAAGTTGAAAGAAGTAGAGAATGATTCAAAATACTAAATTGTTAATATTTTATTTATGAAATTGAAAAATGCCAATCCCAATGGTTAAATTGTTGTAATAAACAATCTACACCTGAAGTTTTTATTTTTTTCCCAAAATATTAAAAATTGAGTTAAATAAAGGTCTTCAAAGTTTATTTTAGAGTAGAAATTCCATTACTACCCACAAACTACCTACAACTAAAACTCTTCATAACTTTCATCTCATAAATCAAAATGGAATGATTCAAATCTTTCCATGTATATATAAATCAGGAAAATAAATTTCAAATTTTTCTTTTAAAAAAAAGTGATTTTTAAAGAAGTTATTTTGCTACTTGGGCTGCCCTTCGAGCAATGAAAACAACATATCATACAATAACTTTTTAACCATGTGTTCAAAATTTATGAAAATTGTTGGTTCTTAAAGATACTCCTTGGGCACATATTGTGTGAAAATTTCAAAGAAAAAAAATAAAAATTCCATTCATAGTGAGCTGCCCGAAATTGCTATGTTGCCAAAAACCACCATTTGGTCCTTTAGAGGTTAAATTTCAAACATTGAATGAATGCAAAAACAACCCAAACACACAAAAAGGTATTTTTTTCATCGATAAATCTTTTTGAAGATTCTTATACTAAATCTTAAAAATTTGTGCAATATATATTTTAAAGACTTTGCTTTGTAAATATTCTATAATTCAAAGGGGCCCAGTAGATCTTACTCCAAAAAAATAACTTTCTTCAATTTAAAAAATGACCCTTCAAAAATGACTTGAATTAAAAGAAATTAAAAAAATTAAAAATCACTATGATGAGAACTTAACATTTTTAAATTAAGTGAAAACAATTCTTGTGAAAATCACAAATATTCAATCTAAAATCTATTTTAGAAAGAATTTTTAATTTTTATCTTGAAATCTTATTGAAAAATATTGGCTTGTTTATTCATTCATCCATCTTATTATATAGATGTAATATATGGATCATACTTTACAACTATTGCTTGAGAGTCATCGTTAAATAGTTATTCTAAGTTATATTTTATAGTTCTTCTTCACAATTTTGGAAATGTAGAGCCCTTACCCTTTGGTCTTCAAGGGGTTAAAGTATGAAAATTTATTTTTCTATGCTGTAATTTGTGGCACCTTCAACTTTGGTTTAGCTAGTAGCTTAGGCCTTAGTACATTAGTGAGGTGGTTATGAATTCAAACTTGGGTGTTAGTAGGGTGCTTACCAATATGGTCCATCTAACTATAGTGGGTGCTATAACATTGTCAATATGAAGATTTGAGAATTTTTGGAAGAAGGAACATGTTGGTTCTTTATCGTGCCATCCATGCCTATGAAGCTTAGATAGTTGAGCCATTCCCAACACACCTTTAAGATTCTTTCTTCTTCTTACCATGCCATTCCACTTGGCATCACTAATTTCATTGAGGTTTTTATTTCCTTATTTAATAGAGATAAGAACCAACTATACATTTATATTTGATTACCATTTTCTTCATGTAATTTCAAGGACAATTGTCAATTCTAGGAAGCCTTTTGTCTATTTAACCTTGTAATAATGTGGCAGCCTACAAGTGCCAGATGGATGGTAGAAAATCCTTCTATGTAAGACAAAAGAATAGGTGTTCATTTTTGAAATTTTGTGTTGAAAGGGGAGGTCTTGCATAGTAGTTTGACCTCCAATGAGTGCTCTTGATCATGATTTTCTTAAACAAATGATTCACATAGCCCCCCAAAGGATGATTTCCGCAATGAGGCCAATCCAGCATTCCAAAGTTAAGCCTAAAAAATACATTGCTTGTCACTAATGTGGCTCCTCATGGACTCATTGCATTGGCCGATTCTTGAAAGGTCAAAGTTAAGAGGTCAAAATTTTTCAATCTGAATGAAATTTCACCCCAAATAAACACTCAATTTGTGGTTTTGCTTTTTGTTTTTGAAACAAGTGTTATTAGGGAATCCGCTACAAAGGGTTTTTTTTGTCATGAAGAGAGGTTGATTTCACATAAGATGAAGAATGTGTTGCCACTAGTTTGAATAGTCTCAAACCCGCAACCATACCTTTCAGTTTAGGTACCCTAAACCTCTAGTACTTTTGGAGGGGGCAAAATAGTGCCAGATTGCACCAAAAAATAATAATTTGGCTAAAATTTTTTTGCCAAATAGTGAAGTTTTTAGCCAAAAAGTAATCCAAATTACAAAAATCTTGGATGAAATTGCCACATTGTAGATGAAAAGAAAGTTATGGATATGTGATATTTTCTATCCAATATGTGGATGAATGTTGAAATTTGGAGCAGCATTGTAATATTTTATATTGCCACTTTGGCACTTCATATAAAAAGGGGAAAAAAAAATGTTGCTCACCATCATCACTCGGTAGTAGTTTAAGGTCATCTTCGACCAACTGCTTAAAGTGTCACATTCTCTCTCCAATTCTATGTTGACTGCCTCTAACTTATGTTTGATTGTTGCCAGTGATTTTTTTACTGGCGAAAAATAGCCAATATTCGACATGACACAACTGGGTTCTCTCACCAATGGGAAAAAAAGGAATAATTTTGATTTATATTTGCCAAAAAATGAGTAGCTGTTTGATGACGGGAGCCAGATATTGGCCAATTGTGAGGCTCTTGTGAGTCCTTTCGCCAAACATAAGAACAAATGTTTCCTTTCAGTTTGTTGCTTTTAAACTCCTCCTGCACCAAAAAAACACCTTCATGTTGAAAGGCTGGCATTGTTGTACTGTACTATACAATCTCAGGTGTCCAAGTTCCCTCCAGCAATCAACTTTTAATTAACTTAGAATTCCATGTTTCATATTTTGTGACACAGAATGATGTTGAAGTTGAATGAATAGGATGTTCACGTGCATGCACAACTCGAAGGATGCATGTTAACTTTACACACCACAAACACGGTACATTACTTGCCGTCAAGCTCATTTCGTCCAAAGTCTAGTCAATTGAATTCAATCGGTGAGGACGGAAGAGTGAGTGAGGGTGTTTCTAAAGATCTCCACCGTCTTAAGTCCCCGGCCATGTTCCTGCTCATTCTTGAAATCTGTTTTGGTTGGAAATGCAAAATCGATTGGATAAGGTATATGCAAAATTTAAGTCTTTATTAGTCTTCATTCAAACACAATGTGAAGGTCGGATTCGACCTAAATTAAGTCAGTTTTGTAAGGAAGTGACACATGTCATCTTGTGAATGGTGTAAGGTGATGTGGACCCCTAAAAATGTAACATGGAAATTGAAGTTTGGCAACTGAGTGCTAAATTAGACCTTCACATATGGTAATTGTATTTTTTTTTTAACTTTTTGAGAAAGTGTTAATCACTAAAATTTGGTGAAGCATTGGATTGTTACATTCATCCATCTTTTGGACCAAAAATACATATTTTCAATTACATTCATGTACTTCTTTCAAATACTTTTGACAAAATCATCCATACTTGAAATGGCGCAATTTAGCCCCATGTCTACAACTAGAGAGAAAGGGAGATACAAGTACTTGGGGTTTGAAATTTTGTCTTAACCCTTAAAGGACATTGCAAGCCCCATATAATTCTTAATTTTAAGTGTTTTTAAGCTCAAGTAAGAAAATGAAAATCCAACAATCTACTTTATACTCTATTTTTATTTTTTTTCAAAATTGTTAAAATTGTAAATTTTGTGACACTATGAAAATAGCATCTTGAAAGCTCAAAATACACCACTTTTTGAACTTTTTCTATTGAACTTCTCTTGAAGTAAGCTCAGGGAGTACATCAATTACACCATGATGTTTTTCACTATTATTATCATCATTTTTTTAAAAATTTCATGCTATTTTAAGTATTTTGTAATTATTATGATTTTTATGAAGAAATTTCTTTAAGAAATCATGTTGGATTCAATTTGATTTTTTTAATTATGAAAAAATGAGATTAAATTTTAGACAGATATTACTATATGTGAAAAATATCAAAATTTGAAAATGTGTGTTTTAATTTAGAAATCTAATGAAGTTTAGCCAAGCCCAAACATAAAATGTCTTCTTAAGGGTTGAAGGGTTGAAATCCTTAACCTCGAAATTTTTGAAGGTTCCAATTGATTTCATTATAGGATTTTGCACTTCACTTTTTTTAAAACATTTGGTAAAAACTTCAATAAATTTGACTATATAAATTGCAAGATATTTGCATTAGAATTTTTTTTTTTAAAGTTCTTATAGATCCTACCTAAGAATCTCATATGACTTTGAATATTGTTAGTGGAAAAATTTTGCAGCATGAATTTGATTTAAATATCTAACATATTGTAGATCAGATTAGATACATATCCCCCAATTTCCACAGGTAACAAAGATATGAAAGACATCTAAATAAATCTTGCAATGTGAATTTGTGCTAAAAGTTGACAATATTTTAGAATTTTAATAAACATATTTTTCAACACATTTTCAAAAAACACAAATCCTAACATTGGATTAAAAATTTACAAATTCTTCACAAGTAAAAAACATTTTAACCTAATTCTTCTAATGTCTATAAAATTAGTAGGCTAATGCAAATGCCCTAGTACCTAAGACATTGGACATCTTTGAACATTTAAAGGATCCCATTATGTTCTCTTTTTGTTCACATAGTGATTCCCATCATTTCCAACTATGATTCACCTCACAAGAAACATCTCAATTCTGATTTCCTAGCCCAAATTGTATTTATTTTAACGGCAAAAAAATCAAGGTAAAGTAAAACCACTTGGACATTCAACAAGGGGTGGACCACAAGACCATTACTACTAAGAAATCAAGTCATACTAGGGGGAGTTCTCTCCTATGAAACCTTTAACTCCACTCTAAAGCAAATAGCTTTGTATTGACTCCATCCTTTGACAAACTTGTCTAATGCAACAACTTGAGTGGTATACTCTTTTTTTCCATGATCAACATCTCAAATCTTTTGCAACATACTATAAATGCTTTGTGTCTTGAGCACTTTGTATATTCTAAATTTTTGGATTAAGAGGCCTATACTACACAATTACAATATCTCCAATGCACCCAACATAAAACCTTATTGGTTTTTGATTGATATGAAATTAGAATTTGAAAGTACTATTGGAAGAGTATAAAAAATAACTTAAAGTAGGCACTCGATTATCTATATTTAGACTTTGGACAACTGGAAGAGATCCAATTGAAAACAACTTAATCCCTATAGTCCCATGACCTCTTTGGGGGGTCCAAATTTGCTCAAAATTGCCATTTCTAGTGCAAAGAGTAAAATTTCTTTTTGCATATCTAACTATAGGATCTTGCAATATAATAGTATGAAAATGTGTCAAAGAAATTTCATAACTTTGACTACATAATTTTCAAGAGAAATGTGTTCAAAGTGAAGAAAACATATTGTGGCATACTAATTTATGAGACTCTAAATCCTCTTAAATTATAATTTTTGCAACAAATATTTTGAATTTTTTTTCATGAAAAGTTGAAGTGAGATTTTAGTATATATTTTTTTAATAATGTGATTTTCATTCTTTATAAAATAATATATAGAAGTAGGTACAAGACAGAGGGAAAAACAAAAATTTTAATAGCTCTAAGATGGAATTCAAACACACTAATCCCAATGGTGAGATTGTTCTAGAAAGCAATGTTAACCTTGTGGAACTTCATGTTTTGAAAACATCAGAAAATTGAGCTAAAAAAATGTCTCCTATGTTTTATTTTTTTAAAAGATACTTTGATTGCCCACAAAAAACAAATGCTCCATAACTTTCACATCACAATTCTAGATGTAATGAATACAAAATTTCCATGCAGCCAAAAATGCAATTAATGAGGAAAAAATTATAATTTTTATTTCAAGTTTTTGTAGATTTTTTTGTTGCCTATCAAGTTGAAATTTGAGCTTATTGTGGTATAACTTTTGCTCTCAGGCACTAGTTGAAATAAAAATTAATTCCCACAAAGATAATAAGTTCTTCTATCTTACAAAAAAAATTCAAAAAAATTTCAAAAAAATTGTGCTCATAGAAACTTGCCCCCCATTCTTTTTTGTCCCCCAAGGGGACAATGGGATTTTAAGGGTTAAAAGATAAAAATTGTAGACAATACAACAAATGATGGTGAGGAAACAAAACATTCAAATGACATGGAATTTTTTTTTATCTTACTATTTGTATGATTTTCTACTCTTAGGTTTGATTTGTAGAAGCTTCTAAAATTTTAGTCCTATAGCTTGTTTTCAATTGGTTTTTTTTGTTGTTCAAGGCTAAATCCAAATATTCTTATAACCATTTTAAGTGTTTTGGGATGTACTTCCAATGACAATCCTCTCAAATTCAAATTTCAATCATTCAAAACTTATTACAATTGTTAGTCCCATTTTTTTAATGCATCAAGAATGTCTTTCAAAGCTTAAGTTGAAGGCCTTTTCAATGAAATATTACATGTTAGATTTGAAGTAAAATTGTTCTAGCACTTTACATAAATATATTTTTATAAAACCCATAGCAACAAAATTTAATGGCATTGTGTACTCTTAGTTTTCAAATAGAATTAGGAGGCTTGTATTATATTGTTGAAAGTGAAAGTTGAAGACCTTAAAGGTATATATACTAATATGTTGGAATGAAACAAAATTATTCTTGTATTTAGCATTCAAATTTTCTAGTATGTCAATATTGTGTCAAGGCCTCAAATTCTTCTAATGACTTTACCAATTGTTCCCTTCTAAGAGTTTCCCCTTGCCCCATTTGTTTTTCCTCTCTAAAGTCAATGAACCATACCATACTAAGCATGTCCTCCAAACTCCATGTTTTAGAAAAAATGATTCTAGCTTCTAAATCTTAAGTTTGGTATATGTGCAAATTACATACCAACAAAGCTCTAAAAATTCTACATATTTAGAAAAAAAATTCAAAACAATTATGAAAAAATTGAGAGTATACAATAGAGCCTTCACCAAAAGCATTTTGTCCTTTACAACAATAACAAGACTTTAAGAATTTAAAAAAGGATATACAAACTTAGATTTTGAACTTAGTTTACTCTTCCACACCCAAATTAAATTGCTTAGGATTAAGATTCCTTGCTTCAACATTTTTAGAGTTAAAATTGACATGATTTTAGTTCAATATTTGAGTAACTAGTTATATAGATTTAATTTTCATCATATACCAATTAACATTTATGAATTTTTTTTCAAATAATATACATCTTAGATGAGTTTGAAATTTTATGTTGAAGTAGCTTCCATCATGAGCTACATGAATCTAGGGTATCTCTTCTTCAAAAATTCACAAAAAAATGGGGGGCTTTGAAGTTGAACAAGCGATGTCTTAAGAAAGAAAGTGGAATGAAAGAACAAAATCAGGGTGATTTTTACCATCATTGTCTTTTAAACTACGTAGACATAGAGAGTGGAAATTACTATGTCCACACTCATAGTAATTGAAAATAAGATTAAGTGGTTACATTTTTTAGACTTCTTTTAATTTGGGCACAAAAGTTTGAATATTCAAAACATATAAACTTTCACTATTTTTTGCCTTGTATGTGCTCAAAGCTTTTAGAAGTGAGAGGTGAAAGCTTTATAAAATTCCAAAGTCAAAATTTTGGATTTATTAAATTTTAACAAAGGAGAAGACAAAAAGTTTAAAGTAGATACTCCGTATTTTCTAATGTTTAACTTGTACACGTCCTCACAAATTCAAAATATTAAAGTTGTTCTTATTATATGATTATTATTTTTTGAAACATACGTTATTTACACACATATGTAAATTTTCTTAGGATTTATAACTCTAGATGTAGAAAGTGGGAGAAGAAGTGAAAAAAATCCTACCAATGCATAATACAATGTAGGGATAAAGTGTTCTATTATTGATCTTTTATAATAAAAAAAATAGGGCTATCCAATAGATTTAAACCTTCATTGCAATTGAAAGTATTGGTAAGGGTAGTGTATTTTTTTAAATGATCACCAAAGTCAATGCCTTAGTCTTTTGAAAATATAATAATTCAAAATCTACATCTTTAGGGAAATTTATCCTCTTAGTTTAGTTTTCTTGGGATATGAAATTTGAGTTGGTAATAGAGTAAAAATCAAAGAATGATGTTGATCCTATGATATTCTTTCTTCTTCAATTATACCAGAAATAGTTTCAAAATCAAGGATGAGAAACCAAAATTTTTAGGATAAAAAACAAAGTTTTTAAAACCTCCACATTAGATTTTTCATTATATGTTTTCTATACTCTATACAATGTATGAATTGCATGCTTTAATATAAATTCTATTAAAAAAGATTAAAAACTAATTAAAATTTACAATTTCATATTGTATAAAGAAAACTAGAATGGTCAAGTGGGCCCCCTTATTGGTGATGGTGTATATTTTTCCCTATGATTACTTAAAAGAGGCAACCCATTTCCAACCACTTAAGTGGTTACACATATTTGGAGGGCGAGTTTCTTGGTTGGGAAAAATTTTCAATGTGAAGAAATAGACGGTTAAGAAGGTTTCCATAATTTTCCAGATTTTTATTTTTCAAAACATAATTACTATGAATTTTTGAGTAGAAGATTCCATTCCTCCCACTTGGTCATGTGGACCTTCATGTTTCCCACAAGGATTGGTTGTAAAATCTACCGAGGATTGAGAGTATTGTAAAACAATCACAATGTGCCACAACTTCACAGGGAACTTTGTTGTAATTAATCATTGCCATTTCCTCTTGCGTGGAAAGAGAACAATCTATATTGCCAAAAGGTGGCGGTGATCATGAATAGGTTGCCTCCCATAGTGTGGTTTACATGGATAAGTGCAAAAATGACAAATTTCCTATATTACATGTCATCAATTGATTATTCTAATTTCTATCAAAGACACTTGTCAATTGCATTTGACAATTTAATATTGCAATTTTAAGAAATGGACTAGGTAATAGAAAAAAATGTTGTTATAAAGAATAATATATAAAGCTAGACTAGTTGTAAGGCATGTTATTTGTCATGGTGAAACATTGCTTTTGTATTACCATACATAACCTCAATGGTTGGATGGTTGGATCTTTGTCAACCACAATTAATGTAAGGTCTCGAAAGAAGTACATTATAATATAATGCTAAAGGAGCACCACCTTGTGGAAACGAATGTGCCTCTCTTCATCTAATGATATACTATCATATGTCTTGAAATGACTTCTATTGACATTACAAAATAATCTTTACATATATACAATGCAAAGTATGTACAAAAAAGGAAATATAAGATGAGAATTATGAAATAATATATTAAATTGATGATAATGAATTAAAAAATGAATCAATTTATAATTTTCAAGAATGCTTAACTTGTATTGTGGAATGTATGTATGTATGTGTGTATGTGTACATATATATAAACTTCTAAAAAATTCTTTAAGAAATCCACTTCATTGATTTATTCTATTAGTATGCCATACTATTTTAAATTGATTCAAGTTAAAGTATTTCATGTATTATATTAATTTTCTCAATTTTTCATGTTTTTTAGTGACATTCATTTTTCTAGGAGATAATAATTTTGTTTTGCTACTAGTAGGACAAATTAAAGTAGTCATAATAGTCAAAGAATCTTCTTAGACTTTGGGCCAATTTCAAATTCAAAGAGGAATCTAAGATCTCAAATGTTCAACTCTCCAAACATCTTATTTGTTTCAAAATTTCCTTTACATCTTAAGTTTAAGAATTTTAAGGGAGAAGTTATTGACAATAATCTGACATTAATTGCTTCATGATAACGACAATTAGATTCGCACTATTGACAAAATATAAGTAGTATATTCTTGAACATCATATAACACTCTGATTGCTTCCAAATTATAATGACTATTTGAGCAATATTTTTGACTAACTATAGATATCATATTCTTAAATACCATCAATTACTTTGATAACTTCTTCACAACAACTACTAAATTGATATTGTTGACCAAATAAAGTCTAGAAATTTATTTGTGAGTTCACACCAACAATAATTCAAAAATTGCCTATCAATATCATAGAAGAACATAAATAACATTCTTCAAGATCATCAATTTCTTTCATTAGATTGACAATTATGTCTAAACAACAACAAATTTTTCTTGAACATCCAATTTTTTTGCATGAATTGTATGCCTTTCCTTGTCATCATACTTTAGGGGGATATTTGGAGAGAGGTGGTCTAGTAGGTCAAAATTTGACAAAATTGGTGAAATCTCACTACCCCTTTGTTGTTGAACACTTTGTCAACACTTTAGTAACTTCTAATCTAAAATATAATTAATCAAGTGGCACTTGTACTAAATATTTATAGTATATTCTTCCAAGATAAAATTATTATGCATGTTCATTGTATTTCAATCATATTATATCATTTCACATATTTGTCACATGGATAATAAATTGGGTGCATTCCAAAAATAAATTATAGAATCTTACAAAATTGAAGAAGATGAATGCACTTTAAGATTCAAACAAAATAAGGTGGAAACATCTAAAACCATCAAAATAAGCAATTCAACATAGTTGGAGGTATTTTTCCTAGAAAATATATTTTTTTAGTATTAGCAATTGAAAATAAAGAATTTTTAAAAAAAATTAGAGTTTTCCGATGTGACATGTAATTTCTATAAATTTTCAAAGTGGAAGCTCCCTAGGTGACTAAAATCGTCATACAACTGAATCTAAAACTGAAATCTAGAAAAATCAATAGTCAATTAATGGCAATTGAGTATGAGGATGGTTTAATGACACTTTTGAGAGACCCTTTATTGGAAGTCTATTGTACATCAATGGATACATGGATGGTCTTAAGTGTTTCTGCTGTAATAACTATCTCTCACTATATGTTTCCAATACTCTCTAACTCTTTTAATATAATTCCTTGGAAGATCATTATTTTATAGGGCAAACAATTTAAATATGAAGGTTTCTAGCATATGAGTCTAGGAACCTAAGCACCTATATTATAGGCCCCTTTAGTGGTCATAGAGTACCTACTTACATATAGACTCGCATTTATAGGCTTACATGCTAGTGTTGTTGGTCTAATTATAAGACATGTGTGCTACAATCAATGATAGTTTGTTAAGAGAGCAAGATATTCTAGTATATCCTTGAAAAAGGGTCAAATTAGAAAATTCATAATATATGTTCAAACCTTATTGATTAGTTTCCAAAACTAAATGACAAATAATCAACAATTAATGATTCTTTTCTAAAAACAAATAATTGTGTTAAACTATCAAAATCACTAAGGGCAACCAAAATAAATCATAAATGAAGAGTTTGTTAGGGGTAGTTCTACTAGTTTTGAAATATATGCAGAGATAGCAAGTGCTATCTTGGTTGTTTTCTTCCTAAGGTTGACAAGACTTTCAACTATCTTTTATATCATCAAATGATTTTTTTAATTTGTTGTATGCATCTTTTGTTCCTAGAGTGAGTCTTTGACATGAGGTATTTACTTTTTGGTTCAAGCATATTGTTTATCTTTGATTTTAAAGTTGTAATTTAAGTTCAAAAGTTTTGTCCACTTCCTTACATTTCCATAAAAAAACATCCTCTTTATGATTGGTCAAATCAATGTACATAACACTGCTAACAAACACATGTCTCCCATCTATGTTGAATATAATAATCGCTTGTTTTATGCATATTAGGATCAAAAATCAATTATTTGATTAAACCTAGAAGGATGTTGAGGCCCAAAAGTGATTGATGGATGACTTTACTACACTATAAAAATAAAGAATGCACATATTGGTCCAAAGATCTTATTCGTTTTGAATGACTAATTTGGTTAAGAGACAACATTCTTCCAAGGTTAAGTACTTAAATGACCAAAGATGGAATTACTCTCAAATCCTTAAGATATTTGGTGGTACACTTTGCCACAAATTTAGTGTATTGCAAGGCATACAATAGACATATAAAATCATTAAAGTAGATGTACCTTGATAAAACTTGATAGTAACTTTCAAAATATCCATTTTTGGTTCTAAATTAAATGTAGAAAATGAAGCCTAATAAGTTGTCTCTATTCTTCATTTCAAAACTAAAAACTAAATCCCAAAATTCATTGAGTTATTGGTTTATTGCAATTGAAAGCTCCATGTGTTACAATCCAAACAACACAATATTCTATGTATTTGATTCGTATTCTTTCCTTTAAAAGTGACTTTTTAGTTAAAATTACAAAATTTTGTTTCTCATTCTAATCTTGATTTTTGGTCAAATTCCAAATTATTCTAATAAATAATCTAATTGATATGATTTTATGTGCATGTTACAAACTTTAGAAATTAGAATAATTAAAATCTTCCACAAAAAATTCTTAAGAAATAAAAAATTATAGAAAAAATTTATTCACAAATCAAAATGATCAAAAATTTATCAACCAATTATTTCATAAGGATGGATTTAAGCTCAATGGTGGTGATTTAACTTGAAGGTCTTTACCAAGGGTATTTTGGTTGTATAAAAGAAAAATAATTACTTGAGAAAAATTTTCACACTATTTTACATTCGCCTCTTGAAAAAAATTCAAAATAATTGGATTGTATTTGTTATATTTACCAATGCTTTTCACTCATTTTTTAATTTAATAATCATAACAATTATAATTCATTACAAAACTTGTAGAGATTTTTCACATTGATAGGTAACATGCAATTAGTCTCATGTAACAAAAATATTACATTGTAACTTGAATGTGATTAGAAGGCTAAATTGAACTCATAAATGAAGTTTGACCATACAACAATGAAACTAGTCTTTAGGGGGGGTAATGGAGGTCTAAGGGCAATTAGTCTAGTTTACTACAAATGAATGTCAAAATTATGCAAATACTACCAAATGTGGTAAATTCTTAAGTAAATTTTGAAATTTTGGAATATTCTTCACAATTGGATTACTATACGTGAAGGTCCATCCAATTCAGCAGTCAAGTGTTGAAAGTGAATTTTCATGTCAAATTCTCAAGGATCTATGTCACCTCGCACCATTCATTTGATGACACACGGCACCTTCTTTTTACAGAAATGACTCAATTTATGCCGAATCCGACCTTTACATAGGGTATAAAAATTGCAGACTAGTTTCACTAGTCTCTCCTCGGTTGTTGTCTTTTTTCTTGCTCCCTTTCTCTTCATTGTCCAGCTTTGCGGCTTGCCTGTTGTTTTTTTGTCTCCTTTTAATGCTATATCTTTTCTGCCATTTGTTCAAAAAATTAAAAAATTAAAAAAAAAATTAAATCGTAGCCCCCTGCAATTTTGCTAATTTTGAAAAACATTAATTAAGATCACTACCTAAAGCTACTAATACACTCGACCAACTGCACAGACTGAGCCCATTCTCTTTAATGACACTGTTCCCTTTTTTGCGCAATTGGAAAAAAAGAACATAGAAATTCAAATTCACTTTAGGCATTTCTTTTTCTTTTTCTTTTTTTTAATATTTTTGAATCACATGGAGATGCTGAACAGCTGAAATATTTTCAGGAATTCGACAACACCCGAATACCCTTCTGATTTGATTCCTTTTTCGATTCCTTTTGATTCCTTTTGATTCCTTCTTGATCCAGTCAGAAGAGGAATAAATATTGCACACACTAACTAACTAACTAACTAGTAAGTCAGTCTAAGCTTAGCTTGCCCATCCCCCTCCATTGTATTGTACCGACCCAAGACTGCAAAGAGCAATGGCGGTGTAGTACTTGCCCCAACAAGTATGCATTCTATTTATTCCCATATTCCCATAATGGATTTTCAATTGAATTCCTTTCAGTCACTCAGTTGCAAAGCCTCTGGCCTGTAACTTAATAACTTAACTTGTGTGTGTGTGTGTGTGTGTGGGGGGGGGGGACCTGTTTACACAAAAAAACCCAAAAAGCTCTGGCTTGGAGCCCACAAAAATGGCTGGGGCGGACTGCCCCCCTTGCTCGTCCCCAAGGGAACCCCCTGAAATTTTTTATTTGTCACGCATGATAAAATTTGCAAATTTTGAATTCATATTTGCAATCAAAGGCCCCAAATTAGCTATGAGAAGTAAACAAGATAAATTAATGAAGCACAAAAGAGGGGGTCTTTTTTCATATATGCACCCTTGGATTGACTGGGGGGAACGAGTGAGGGGTTCAATCCCCCCCGGCCAAAGAAATGGAGTGTTTTGATTGGAAGATAGCTATGGTACACCAACCCAAAGTTGCAATCCAAACACTCCATTTCTTCGGGGTTCCAACCCAAAGTTCCAGTCAAAACACTCCATTTCTTTGGGCTCCAACCCAAAGTTTTTGGGTGTACAATAAACATGCTCTTCTTAACTTACACCATTTTCTTAATTTAATTTTTTTGTGAACCAAACGGACAATTTCCATTGATAAGAGGAAACAGTACAATTAACTTACACCATTTTCGATTGCAATTCCATTGGCACCAACACCTGTTAACCCAACTGGCCCAGTGGCCCAGTGCGCATTTGGGGGCATCTCAGGGAAGTTCACAAAAGATCTCCCTGCCCAGCTGTCATCATATAAGATAATACCTGTTGTTACGTGACCAGATTATATAACTCATATATATGTATATATAGTGTGGGTGTGAGGAAATAGTCTTTCTTGTGTGTACGTAACTGCAGGAGAAAACGCCATGCACCATGCAGAGAATGAGCCAAGAAGAGATGGGACAGTCCCTTATTATTCTCTGGGAAAACTCCTTTCAATAGACAATTGGGAACCGAATTGCACTCACTCCTTTGCAAATGACCCAAAGCATGGGTTGTTGTCTAATGTTAGTACGCCAGACTTCTTAATTTCCTGTCAACTACTGTACTGATTAAGATAAGTAGAGAAGCTTTTGTGCCATGAACATTTGGGATTAATCCCTCCTAAGTTAGAATAGTCCCAGTATGCACATTTTAAAGTTTTGCCTCAGTTTCTCCCCCAGTCTCTTTCTTGCAAGGGCCAAGAGCCCATTTTCAAAATCCAAGTTATGATACCATGAAAGCTTTTGGACTTTGCGGAGCCCTTTTTGGGAACAAAGATGCTCACTGTCCATCTATGAAGCGGAGGTAAAAGGTATGGGGACAGAACTGAATCCATGAAGTCAATGAGTGGGGACACTGAATTGATAAGACTACTGTAGATGCAATGGTTGCACTCCCTTAATCATTCTGGAGGAGAACAAAGTTTCATACTTTCATTACCTTACCCAGAGAGAATTATTTTTTCCAACTTCCGGTACTCACTACCCCAAGATGCTGCAGGAAATGGGAAGTGATAATAAAACAATAAGGTAAGGTAGTGGCACTCAATTATCAGTCCCAATTATGCCAACTTCAGCAGCATTATTAAATCGGGAGTATGTACCCCGATCAATCTATCTAACTTACTGAGCAAATGGGTTTTTTCAATTTGTGTGCATGTATGGAGTGGAGCGGAATGGTTTATCCTAATTTATTACTAGTCACTAATGATGTGCTAATTAAAACCCTTTCACATGGAAGAGATACGATATTCCATCCTTCACGAAGGTAATCATGGAGTTAATCGTAAAGTTCATCCTGTTTTAATAAAAGGGTGTTAGAGAAAGGTTTAACTAAGAATAATACAAAAGAAACATGGCACCAAACTCAATCAGACTCGAGTTTCGGTGCTCCGAGGAGTTTCATCCTGTACTTTTCCCAAACTCCGACTCATGGTCCCGCAATGCACACACTTTATGATTAACTCTAATATATCACAAGAACCCCACTCACGGCAAGGGAAGGAGTCTCGAATGTATTGAAAATGACTAAAATATGAATCAAAACAGTGGCAAGGCAACAGTGATTGATGGACAAGCGTCTCGACAAGCGTAGTAATCAACCATTTCTGTGTGAATGCCAAAATAGTAAAGTAATCGCGAAGATGCCGAAATACGGCATGGGTAGCCCTCCCCTGGAATGTCCTGTTAATTGTGGCTTGATACCCGGGAAGTGGTGCTGTCCGGGTCCGGTCCTGAGTAGTGCAAATGGGTAGAAGGGGAAGAAGGGGTAGAACTCTCCGCCTCACTTGGTGTGCTTCCCCTGTTGCGAGGGATGATTCCTCCTGCGCCTCTCCTCTCGCAAATCGCCGTCGTCGCCCCTTCGATTGTCTAGCAATCGATGATTCCCGTTTGCTGAGCCTCATCACAGTCATCGTGGTTTGCTTCGCAGCAACGTCATCCCATAGACCACCGCAAGTCCCTAGTATTTGTGCTTTGGGGCGGCGGAAGAGATCCTCTTGAATTGCGCCACAGGAAAAGCTTGGGCTCACGGGGTTTCTGAGATTTGGGAAGCCGAGGTAGATTTGGGAGGTGGGGTGCGCGTGTTTGAAGCACGCGAGAAAGAATTGCGGGGGATTTTCGAGGATCAAGCAATCCTGGGTGTGGGAGTGAGGGTGGAGACAGGCGCCGGGACGACGAGTTTGGGAAAAGATTGTTGGTTGTGACCTGAGCGTTTTGTGAATTGTGGAGAGATACAGTCGGGCATCATGAGTGGGGACAACAGGTTAGAGTGATGGGAGTTTCCGGGTGAAGTTGTAAGACTCCACAGTCGTCGACGACGGTTGGGTTGGGTTGGGTTGGGTTGGGTTGGGTTGAGTTGAGTTGAGTTGAGTTTGTTGTGGTGTTTGTTGTGGGTTGTGGTGTGGATTTTGTTCGCGGGCTTGCTCGTGGAAGATCACTTCATCCCGCGTCTCTCTAAATGTCTGGAGAGGAAGATCTGTATCTCAATCAGTCGGAAGCGGAAGCGCTTTTTTTTACAGATGCGCTCCTTGGCAATGCTGATGAGCTTGACTTTGGGTCATTTGGCGACACTAGTGGACTTGATGTGAGTTTCTTCTTCCGCCGCATGCTGTCTTTTGCTCGTTTCTTGCCTTTGGGCCTAATTGTGTATATTTAAGGCGCTATCCTCGAGGGGTAGGTTTCTCGTCCTTGTCGCCCTTCAGGTATTCAGCCGAATGCGGAAACTACGAACGCTAGAGGGCAGATCTTGCGGCGCATGGTCATTGACAAAAAAGAATTACAGGCAGTCTGAGTCTTTTCAGTGTCGTTGTGAGAGCTTAATTTTTTTTGTTTCGCTTCGGGAAAAGATTCGATTCCTGCACTTAACCTTCTTTGGCGAATCTAGAAGTTTTGAAGGTAGAGGTCGAAGTGCATGCTATCTGTAACTGTAGAATTGGGATCTTTTCGTTTAGTTTGCAACATTCCACAGTTCGGGATGACTTAGCTTCGTCATTGGAGTTCGTAACATTCATGCCTCATGTTGTTTCTGTAATCTGCAGCTGCATTCCGACCGATTAAATCGTGTTTAACCTTAAGTATCCGACCCTCGTGTAGAGCGGTCTAGTTTTCTTTTAATTTCGAGTCCATACATCTCTTGACACTTGAATCTTTTTTTCGCTAAAGCACGGTGAAGCATGCAGGAACCCCATGATGAGGGTTAGTTCGGACGATGTGGAGGGTTAAGGTCTATTCGCACTTGCTGTTAGGAAAGTGTTAGGAAGCGAATCTAGTTCAAACGTGCACCTAAATCTAGTTCATTCCTAACACCCTTGCTAGTTTGTCTCTGTTCGTTGCTGACTTGAATATTTGCTTTCTTGTTGCCAGGATGGCGCGTTTAACGGCATTACAGGGTCCGGTTTGACATCGTTCGAGACTCGCGATATTTTCAAGTCGACAGAACTGAACGGAGACTCATTCGTAGATGAGGTAGAGGCGAAGTGTGACACTAATTCAATTGTCCAGCAGGAAGCCCCAGCAGGGAGCGTTGGTGCCGCATATTCCAATGGAGTTTTACACGACAACTACGTGTTTACTAAGCCAACATTGGACCTGGAGAATATGGGCATGGCATATGGAGTTTCGGGGCTTTACTTGCAAGGAAATGGGGTAGGATCCCCTTCGGCGCCATCTCAAACTGGTTTGATGTCGCCGTCCATGATGGCCTCGGAGAAGCTCAACGGATTGACACTGGAGCAGATGGCGCCTCCCTATAGCTTCGATGTGAAGACCACTGCGAGTTTGGGATTTCCTCCAGGGATGGTGACTTACCCGCCTGCCAGAGCAATCTCCTCTGGGACAACGAAGCAGTTCATGTCAGCTCCCCAAACGTTGCCTGTTGCGCAGGTGGTGACGTCGCAGGCACCACAGGCATCAAATGGAATCTTGTCAAGGTTCGGAAGTCAAGAGATCCTGATGGCTGCTGCTGCAGCCGAGAGCAATGGCATGGAGAGCGTGTCACCCGTGTTGTCTCCGAGTTCCTCTGAAGGGAAAGAGCACTTTGAGAGTCTCACCGAAAATGGGATGAAAATGTCGCAAGAGAAGCAGTATTACGGCTTGCAGCAGCAGGGCCTCTTGCGTCAAGAGAGTGGCGTTGACACGGATGACTTTGTTGATCAGGTATTCGTCGAATTCTGAAAATTTGTATGTGTCGACAGGACCTTTGTACGTTTTTGCATACTCTATTTTTCATGGTGTTTGAATATTATTATGTTGGGTACTAACACAATATGAACTTGTCCAAACTTGATACTTTTTTTCTTGTAAACCACACCTTGTTGTTTGATTTTTTGCGTTCAACCTCTTACAGGTTTTAGCACAAAAGAAAAGTAAGAACAAGTAGACACACACAGTAAAGCTCCTTGGTCCATTAATGTGGCCCTTTGCATTCGTGTTTTTATACTTTTGGCGGCCACTTCTACCCTTCTGTTGTTGGCGGATCGGATTCTGAAACTAGAAGACCTTTTGAAGTACCTGTTGCGTATAGTAATGTTCTTATCTAATTAAGGCATTGATTTCTGTGCACTAGGTGGATGGAGATGGGGATGGATTGCAGCCACTCCCGCAAATGACTCGATCGAGCATGCAGCGAAGTTTCAGTAGCCATGCCTTGGGTCAGCTCCGCCATGCGGGTCCGCCACCACGCTCGTCTGAAAAGGGAATGAATTCCCGCAATTCTCTGGTGGACCGCCCTGGAGGAGGATTGACGAGTCCAGGAACTCGCCTGCAGCCCAGTCTGGCGGAGTTTCAGAGCGTCGGCATGCGCCCCATGAGCATGCGTCGTGTCTACAGTGCTGGCGATATACAGGTGATTTGATTGTGTGCTGTTTCTTTATTCCGCTATAACTAATATCATCCAAGCATTTCTTGCACACTCAATCCACCCAAGTGACACTGCCTCAGGTCTCAGGCGTGACGAGTGTACTTCTATTAGCACTCTCTTGCATGTTCAGAACTTGACATGTGGTAGTTGTCCAATCACAAGTGTACACAACATGAGAGATTCTTTGACACATTCTGACTATATTCAGGGAATGTGCAATTATGGATTGTGTCATTCTAGAGGGTTGAAAATATATTACTCCTTTGTGCTATGTCTTTTCAATGCTCTTTAGATATGGCACATGTGTCTGCTGATTTGCTAAAACAGGGGGTCTGAGGCCATGTGTTGACAGTCACCAATGACTTTCTTTTGTGCAGACGTTAAATGGCATGCAAGGGGGTTTGGGGGGAAGTGCATCTCCAAGTTTTGACGATGGCAATTATAGGGTTGGGAAATACAGCATGGAGGAGCGCAAGATAAGGATACATAGGTATCAGCAGAAGCGTACCCAACGCAATTTTAACAAGAAGATAAAGGTACATTCTCTTTCCTTTCTCCACTATATCACTCCCATGTTGAATTGATGGCTGATTGGCTGGCTGCTGGAACGAGTAGGTTTTCTTCTAGTCCGTACGAAGTTCATTCTTACGAAGATGTAGTAATTAATACGAAGGTTTTTATCTTATGTTTTAGCTCTCATTTAAGTAACGACATGCCGAGTGAATGCTGAGTATTTTTTAATGTTTTCTTCAGTACGCCTGCCGCAAAACATTGGCTGATAGCCGTCCCCGAGTTCGAGGGCGTTTTGCGAAGAATATGGATGATGAGCTACCAGTTGCTGTTATTCGGCGCAAGCGCGAAGATGATGACGATGATGAGGTACTGCTCTGAGATATGTACTTTCAGGAACACGCACTTTCTTTAGTCCAGTTTTGTTTTTTTGACCAACACATGTAAAGTTCTTCACTGATTCTGGTTATATAGAATTTGGCACGTCAGAATTCTACTATTTTCATAATATGATCGATGAAAATGGTCATTTTATAGCCATGAAATCTTGGTTAGTGAGTAGTCAACCGAGCAACGCGTGATACCCCTGGCCTGGATGCTAAAAATGTAGTCGTGTGTTGAACAGGGCGATGCGCATGGAAATGGAGAAGGAGCCAATGGCTTTTTGTTTGAGAATTCTTCAGGAGAGTATTCTGACATGCTTACATCCATCAAGAAAGAACATCGCACAGTCAACAGTATGTAAATTGAAGTTGATGGCTGACACAACGTTGGTTCAATCTATGCACCGACTTCATTGCTTTTCATCTTAGTATTTATCAAGCCCTCGCGTTGGTCTGGGAATGACACATTCTGGATGTATCTCTAAGCCTCTCTTTTCAGTTGTTGCACTAGTGAAGCACTTTTGTAGAGCAAGGGTGAGAAGCTGTTTTAATTGATTTTTCGTCTTAAACTCTAGCACACCAAATCTAGCCTTGAAGTGGACATTTGAACTTGAGTGAGATGAGAGGGAAGTGCAGATGGAGCCAGCGGTGTGAAACTGTAGACGGAGGCAAAGGAGGCAGTCAGTTAGCACTTGCTGTAATTATTGAATGTGGCTGAAAGCAAGGCCCGTTGTAAAATGGCAGGGAATGTTTTTTTGTCAGAACTACTCCGCCTAGCGGATGAGTTGTGTTTTTTTCGTGCTTGCAAGAGCACTTAGGTTATGAGAACGCAGGCTTGTTCTTGGCCCCTCTTGCTTTTGGTATTTTCTCATGCTCACCAAGAGCTGGGTTGTTGTTGATGGCAACGCAGTGGAAGGGAGTTTGCTAGAATTTTTATTGTAGTGTGTAGAGTGTGTATTCCACATACTGCAGTGACTCCCTATCAACACTAATAATTGGGTGCTTTTACTTGACCGCCACTAAGATTGGGTGCTTGGTCGTCTTTCTAAGAGCATCAGTTCTAGGCACTGCTGTAGATCTTTCTCACACTGTTGAGCTACTGATATTGGTTTTCAATAAAATTACTTAGGAAATTCTGTTCAATTTGTATTGTTGGAATTGTGAGTTTATCTTTCTCTCATACTGACAGAATTGGATTAGCAATGTAATTAGTCCAGTCTTGATTCCTGGTTATTTGGGTGGTGCTCATGTGATTGTCTTCTGATTTTCAGTTCTTGCTTGTGCTGATGGTAGTGAAACGTCACAAGAAGTGCGACTGGGAACCTTCTTTTCTCTGGACTCTTTGTAACTCTTGTAGGATGTACCAGATGCCCGGACACATTAGGCTTTCTGGTTGTAAGGTAACTACACTAAAATCCGATTGCATTAGAGCAGCGGCGCCAGCACTCACCAAATTTGACACTCTAAGAGCATTGATCGCCGCTTATTCACTGGTAAACTGCCTCGCCAAATGCCTTTTGGTGGGCTCAACTCTCCTTCCGGGTTCCACCAACACTTTCCCCACCCTTTTCCTCCACATCTTCAATAGCTTTGCATTCTCATTGGTGGAAGTTGCTATAGTTGTCAGACTTTTCGAAAAGGGAGACAAAAACATTGTCAGACAAGGAGAATCCAAGCTTGGAGGAGAGATGGGCTTGCCTATTAGGATAGAAGGTTGAATATTTATTAGGACAGGGTGGGGCTAATTTTGGAAGTTGGCTAGTTTGCGGTAAAGGATGTTTCCGAGGGCGTGCCGAGACGGTTCCCTGTGAATGAGTGACGATGCTCTGAATGCTTATATCTATTTTTGAAGAGCCCTCAAAATCCTTGTCGGGCCCCATCCATGCTCACTAAATGTACCCCATAAGTAGACAATTAATCAACAATCAAGTAGAATATAGAATAGTGCTCATTAAATTTAAAACAAATAGTGATTTCAAGGGCCATTGTTGGACTCCTAGGATTGAGTGCCATGAAAATAATTTGAAGGATTAGAAGGATTTGTAATCCAAATTTGGTGATTGTTAGAACCTTGGTGCGTGCTAGTTTGGGTGCCCTAAGCATGTATATTAGTAAGCATTTATGAACAGGGTTCATATTATTGAATTGCCTTAGTTTTTGTTGGGTCTTGTTCACAATTGAAATAGAATTCTATATTCTCCTAGTGTACATTTCTTGGACTTTGTATCAATAAACTATGAATTTTAGGGAAGAATATGTAAGGGTTGGTTTTACAATAGGTCTCTTTTGTGACCAATGACAACGCTTATCAAAAAAAGTTTTTTTTGATGTGATGTGGAAATAAGGGTTTGTTAAAAAGTTTCATCCACTTTGTATGGTAGGGTATAACTTATAATCGTATTCAGTACAAGAAGGGGAGTTAGACCGTGCAATGATCACTCTATATGTTGTAGGTTATCAAATTGAGATTCTTATTTTTGAATCTTCTTGTTTCCAAAATTGTGATTCTTATTTCAATTGGAATGTGATTATGATTTCTATTTTGCAAATACTCTTTAGCTTTATAAAGGTTTATTCTATGACCATGTACTTAATTTCAAAATCATTCACTTTGTATGCTCTCTCTCTCTATCAAATGAAGACATCACTTGTTGTCTGTAAGTTATTAATTTGTAAAGTTTTCTTTTGTAAAGATTTGACATTATTGTTAATTTTTGAATAAAAAGGGAAGAGAACTCATATAAAATTCAAAAAATACTGTGAGTATTTTTATAATTCCAACATTGTTGTATATTATAGTGTATTGCATGTATTAGTGAGTTTTAATCATCAATAATTAATATTTTTTCTCTCCAACTGTAAGAAATTTTTTTAGCAATGATGGCAAAATATATTTAAACTATTGTGCAATAATATGAAAAACATGGAAATCAATAGCCCTATATTGATAATTTGTATTTTTTAGAAAATATTTAGTGTTTTCTATAACCATCCCACTTACACTAATAAAATTGAGTAGGTTAACAATTCATTATTTATCATTAATAGAACTTAGTTGCTTACTATATCTATTTCTATTACAGAATCGTATGATTTGCTTTAGTATTCATAATCACAAAATTCTAGAATATGAATTCATTCAAAAATTAAATTCATGATAAATTTCAAAATGGGCTAGCAAGGGGCTTCCATCCAAATAAATAATTATTGTCACCATACTAACAAACCAACTTCATTAGTGTGGTATTGCTATCCCCTTAGAAGTAGCAAGCATTGCCAAGCACTTAGGTATTACATTGTAGTGTTAATCAAATTACTATTCCATTCTATACTTTTAAAGATGATTCTAGGCTTTTGAATTCAAACCGCAATAAATTTCTCGCTTGTATTGAAGTTTTAAGCAATGGTGAAAGTGGCTTAGAGAGCTTCCTTTTTTGTTTGTTTTAAAGCAAAAAAATAATGTTTTGAGATTATAAAGTCAAAATTGCTAAAATGCACTACATGGATATACTTTTATTGGAAACAAACCCCATATTCAATCAAAGAATAATCAATGTAACTTGAACATATGAATAATCAATATGAATATACAATTAAAATAGATATGTATAAATATTTGGATAAAAGCTATCCATTTTTAACATGAACCAACAAAAATTGATCATTATAAGCTACATCTTTATTCTAAAATCCTTAAAGGACTAGACTAAGAAATATGTGAAAATGGATGTATTGTAGGAATACCAACACTTTTGTTTCTTGGTGCACCTAGGGAGTGCAAACAATGTTGTTTGGAGGCAAAGCCCATGTGAATGACAACTATCCATGTAGTCTAAGATGGTGAAAAATATCAATAAATAAAAATTTACATTGGACACTAAATGGCATATGTCCCAAATCCCAAATGTCTACCAAGCTTTGACCAAGACAACCAATGGCAACAAAGGAGGACTTCTAAACATTTGCCAAAAGGTGGATGCTTATGTCATTAATGATAATGCTTTGCAAACAAAGGTGACCAATGACTACCTACTCTAGACAATGAACAACCATTTATCCTAGAATGAAATGAAAAAAAAATTCTAGTGTCACATACCATTGGCTTCATCCCTCTTGTCTTTCGATTTGGACATCCTAGTGGTGTTTTAAATATGTTATTTTTAGATTTTCAAAAAGCATCAATGAACATAGAAAAGTGATGTTGATAAAAAAAAAACACTAATTTTCACCCCTAAAAAAACGAGGTACATTTTGGGCAAAAAATTTCAAAAATTGCCACTTTTTAGGATATTGAGGAGAAATGAATTTTTTTTGAAGACTTAAATTCGTAATAGACTATTGCAGGAATATATTGGAAAAATCTCAAAAACTTCAACAACTTACATTAAAAGATTATAATGTGTGAAGTTAGAAGAAAAGCTTTTTATCTAACCTTGCCCAATAAGGCCAATAGACTTGAATTTGTCCTATCGTGAAATTTTTGTACTATAAATGAGCTTTTTTGGGACATTTTCATCTTGTATCATGTTAACCCTTTATGTACTACGAATAAATGATTTTAAGTTGCGGACTTTGATTGATCATATTGTAAAAAGTATAATCTAAATGGAAATTTTTATTATATCATTAACTTGAATGAAGAACATTGTATGCATTGGTTTAAATAAATAGTTATTCAAATTAACAAAAATCCCCATATAATCTCTTCAAAATGCTTAAAAAAACATGAGGCCCAATTTGGGCTTCTTAGTCTTTAAAGGGTTAATTACATTCATATCCAAACTTCGAAGTAGAGAAGGGGTTTTGCACATACTACTAGGGCTATCCAAAAAGTTTAGGGCAAGATAACTTATGATGTGGCCCCCGATTGAAAAAATAATTCTAGCAAAGGGGTCCATATTCATACCTTGTGTTAAAATTTCTTGAAGTTTTCAACCAAAAATGACTTTGAGCACTACTACTCGTGATTTCTTGCATATGTTGAACAATTACTTGGCCCTTTAGAAGTTAAGTGTTTTTAGAATGTTAATATCATGTTATCATATTCAAAAAATTCATAAAAGAATAATTATGTTCACACTAGTACATTAGATTCTTTGAAGACATTGCATACTTCACAATGCACCAAAAATTTCATGAAAATGAAGTTTGTTGATGCAATTTCGAGCCATAATTTATTGCAGGAATTTATAGGGGCAAAAATAGAATAATGAACACCTTAAAAATTAATTTAGATTATTTTGATATTTATAGGTTTTAAAATGAATTGTTCTACATTTAGAGTTCATTTTATTTGTTATCTATTCTAAAAAACTATTTTCATGGAACTTTTGTATTAATGTTCTTGAAAATGTACATTTTTAGGTGAGAATATTAATGGATTTTCACATCCAAATTCAAATAGGAAAAATTCTTCTTATATAAGTTTGGATAGAATTTGGTCAAGGTAATATTAAAATGGGAGTTTTGAAATTCAATTTTCATTAAAATTTGATTCTATGGTTGATATATAGCTAATTTGCATACAAATGGTGCATTGCACTTTTCATTGAGCCCATATTATATGTTTTAAGAATTGAATTTAAAACTATTTTTCTTAACAAAATGCACAAAGTGCTCTAGTTCATGTAGAGTCTTTGTCCAAGAAGTCGTAGATCACACCATGCATTTGCCCATGAATGTCATAAAATTCAAATGTATATAAATTCTTTTCCTTTATATTGAAAGTGAGGGGATTAGGATGATCCTTGTGGTGCAATGGGAAATTTTGAAGCTCTATTGGAAGTTCTCTTCATTTCATGTGAGAACTCTAGCTCCCGCAAAAGTTTCATCTTTTGAACCTCATAATTTCCTAGATACTTACTTTCAAATTAAATATCTTTCAAAGTAATTACCTTCAATTCAAACCAAAATCTTCATTAGATAGAATCCTTAACCCCTCAACACCCAAGGGGACCAAAATTGTCCACATGGAATTAAATAAATGCTCCTCATGATTTGGTGACGATTTTGTTGGATGTGGAAATTAAGATGAAGGTAGTGGCAATAGTGACGGACAAGGTTGTGCAATTGCATGTGTACCATGACGTACCATCTTCACGGTGGAGGGCTCGGATTGGGTAGAGGTCTAAAAACGGACAAGGTGGTTTGTCCTTTTGTTCAGGAAAGTGAACGGCAGTGGATAGTCTTAGATTGTTGGGCTTTGGATGCCTAAAGCTAGAGTTCCGGCGTACCCTGCGAAGGCGTTCCACTCCCACAGTTGCTGCCTGTGCAAGGCCGTGTTAGAGTCACACAATTGAGAGATGTACGGAGTTGTTCCATGACTCATTGCGGTACTCGTTGTCGTTGTCGTTGTTTGAGAGAAAGGAGTGGAGGTATGTAGAGATCCAATCATTTTTGGGACTTCATGGTTGGTAGGATGTTTACATTCGAGCTACGGCTACACCACTCTCTGTACTCTCAACAACACTAAACGATTTGTGGCAATTTTGGGATGACAAGTGTGTTGCACAATGGGACGGCTACAATGGAGGAAGTACAAGAAATTCAGCACTTTTTTTTTATCAGTGGGAAATGGTGGAGAGCAGTTGTCATGACATCGCTCAAAGGGTTGTCAATTGCCTCTACGAGTGGTATCTCTTCAACCTTGAGAAACCCAACTCACTCTCGTGGGAATACAAACCTTCTAACAAGAGGTGGCAATACTTGTATTATACATACATTGCACACGCTCTCAAGTAGACACAAAGGATTGCAAAGGGTGATCCTAGAGGAATTCTAACACCTATCTACACTTTCAATCGAACTAAGCTTTGGCCAAATTCCATAAGCAGAGATGAAGTCCCAAGCTTGTTTGGCTGCAGCACAACGACTACAGGACAAGCCTCCACAAGGGGAAAATGTGCAATCTAATGCAGGAAGAGTACTCAGAATTCAACTCAAGGTAGAGGGAGATGTCGTGGAACTCAAGCCACTAGGCATGGACCATGAGGAGGTGGTAGAATGGGTGCTGCCTGCACCGTCAAATAATCTGAATCGCAACCACAAGGATGGACAACATTGTTTGTAAGGCCGAATTCGTGCACCCCACTAACTCTACGTTCCAAGACAAGAGTGAATTATTGCAATGTCAACTGCCTGTCGCCACTACCACTTAGCTAGCTTGCTCAACGTGCACGATGTAGATGCGAACCTTGATCACCCACAAACTCTACAAGTCCGAATAGGTTGCCTCCACCAGTCGTAGAAGGCACTGTCCCCATACATGTGCTTATGTCACCCTTGGTTGAATCACATCAATCATCTAGGAATCCAAGAACAACAGAGAAGTCACAGAGGCACCTCGGGAGTCTACAAGGAGCATTCAAAAAAGCAACTCGAGTTCGAGATTGGGTAATTGACCTCGTAGCGCCTGAGAATGTGGCCTCTGCCGAATGTAGTCACATGCCCATTGGAAGAGAAGGTCAATCTCACGGAAGGAAATTTCATGGATTGATGTGAATTCTTGATGAGACATTGTCGTGTCAACCAAACGGACTAAATAACAAGGAAGGTACCATACTACCCGAAGCTGTATGGGTCAAATTGGAGAGCATGGGGTATCGACTAGAATAATGGGGTGGAATTCAAACCTTCCATGGAGAGCCTGTGTTGTCGATACGGGAAGGAGATGTGCAATACTTTTGGATACAATTTGGTGGAGGTGTAGGGTACCACTAAGTACCAGTCACTGAGTGTCTTTGCCTTGACTGGTAAGTATGGCCAAATCTCCCATTACCGAGGCTTCTAGAGGTTCTCCTCCATGTGCCTCCTTCACCTGAACACAATGGCAGTACCGCTATGCTCATGTAGCAAGATGGTGATTTAAAAATTTTTGACACTGTTTCGTAGGGCTCCATGTGTCGAGATGAAGTCAAGATGTAGCAAATGATGCTGCCAAGAGCTAGATGTAGTGCCATGATTGCAATTGACTGCTCCGGCTATAAGGCACTTCATTACTACGATGGCTTTACATCAGATTCTCAAGATGCTTTGTGGATGGTGGATTTCTGCGATTTCTCAGGTAATTCGTTTGACGATGATAACTCTGATTGGGAACTTTTTAGTATGAGTGAAGAACGTAAAGAAAATAAATTAGACTTAGACCTTGAATCCTATGAGGAATTTGCCAACCTAGATAAAGATCACTGTGTTGCCCAAGATCACATTTGTCAATTGTACGCCAAGTGCGAATAGGGACAAGACACCACGCTTCTGGATGGGAATGTTGCGGCATTCATTGGACCTAACCTAGGGCCTACTCAACGATTTAGGAAGATGCAACAATCACCACGTTATTTTTTTTACCTCCGGTGGGATGACAATACTATTGCTAAGCTAGTCAAGCAAACCAATGTATATGCGAATCAAAATGGTACTGTACTGAACGACCCTAGAAGGTGCGGGTGAGCTCCTGGCTTGAATGATGGTCCCAGATGGACGGATACTAACATGGTGGATTTTAGGGCTTTTATTGGAATCGTCGTGCTCATGGGATTGAAGTCATGTCCTTCTATTTGTCAATACTGGTGCAAGGACCTATTTTGGAAGTGTGGACTCATTCCACACATCATGAGTTGGAATAGGTTTGAGTGTCTTCTTCAATGCCTACATTGTGTCGACAACTCCACATTGTAACAAAACAAAGAAGTTGCAGAGTATGACAAAATCAGAAAGGTTCGTTGGGTGATTGATCACTTTGTAACACGGTCGAGAGAGCTTTTCAACTGCAAAAAATATGTCACATGCGATGAAGTCATGATTGCTTACTGCGGACATTTTTCACCAATTTGACAATACATCCCTGCCAAATCGACAAAGTATGGCATCAAATGTTGGGTGGTTGTTTCGAGCTTGAGCAAGTACATCTACAATCTAATACTATATTTGGGCAAAAAAGGAGGAGAGGCGAAAGTGTCTTGGCAAAAAGGTTGTGCATCAGCTCACTAGAGGCTTGGAGCACAAATCTCATACTATGGTATGTGATAACTTTTTTACTTCACCCTTTTTGTTTCACGGCCTACTTGAACGATGAATATTTGCCACTGGGATAGTGAATGGCAATCGACTTCGATTTCCTTCCTGTCTCATGGGGATGAAGAAAGGCAAGCATCCTAAAACATCCTTGTTCTGGTAGATGTACAAGTCGAGGAAGATGGCTGCGACCACCTAGTTCGATTCAAAGCCCATTTCTTTCCTGAGCACAAGTACAAACCTAGTTGGAGATGCTACTGCATTCCAGTGGTTATAAGGGACTCAATAGGAGATATCAACAAGTCTACAACAAGTGGAGTACCAAGAATAGTCATGAGAGGTGTGGACTTGGTGGATCACATGTGATGAGATTACACTGTGCAATTCCACTCTCGAAAGTGGTGGTACAAGCTATTCTTTTTTACAGTGGATTCCTCATTGCAAAATGCATGGGTTTTATACCACGACTATAGGATGCAGTAGCAGAGGGAGCCATTTCATGGCGGTCACCTTGGGTTTTACATGGTTGTTGTGAAGTCACTGGTTGAGGTAGCACTACCACCTCCAGGAACATGTAGTCCCCACAACATTCACCCTGATGCAATTCATTAAACCGTGAGACACCCAACTGGCTTGCGTAAAAGATGTCGGTTGTGTAAGAAGAAGCAAAGGTGTGTGTGCAAGGCCTATCAGTGGCTTCTTGTATGCGATGAGTCTTGCTTTGGGAAGTTGCACAGTCCAAAAAAATGGACCCTACACTTGTCACAATAGCTTGACATGAAATTCTTGTTGTTGTATGTGTAGAATTCTTGATCAGGTTGTCTCCTCCGTCTCTAGGGTCTGCCTCCAAGAGCAGCGAGCATAGTCCTCATGTTCGTAGCAGTAGATAGAGAGCATGACATGTAGGGCTTGTGCAATCTGTGCATGTGGGATGAGAAGCCCTCAGATCGACAGAGGCACACTTTGATTATGATAATCACATGTGACATAGGATGCAACAATTTCATTGTTTTATTTGGACCTTCTAGCGATGGATCTATGGACTGATTTGTCTGGATTGTAGAGTCTGTCCTAGATATTATGTATTGTGATCACGGAATTTGAGACCATTGCCTATTTTGGATATTTTATGTGTTGTGGACCCACATTGCATAAGTTTCACAGTGTTGTGGTACTGGTTACCTAGTCTTTAGGAATTCCCTAATTCATTGCACATTTTCTGAATGCATGTGGCCCCCCTTGTAGTGACTAGGGATGCGGGTCACCAACAACATGCTCCAATAGGTTATCGCTGGTACCTCCATGAAGCGAGGCTAAACCATGTTGAATTCAAATCATGTTCACGATCACTGCCTTCATCTGATTGTCACCCAATTTTGAACATAGCACAATCAAACCCTACACATCACACCCACAAGTTTTTGCACACTTCCGTGAATCACACTGCTTGCAAGAAATTCTAAAGCAATCGACACAGGTGCATTGTGTAGTCCAAATTCATGCTTTCCTTGAGATCAAACATAAATTGCATGAAATCGAACCGATGGAAATCTAATCAGAATGTTGAATAGTGTTCGTCTTGAAGGGATCTTCACATCGGTGCAGTTACATTCTATCGATTCTACCCCTAATTCATGTTGATCGATAGTTTCTGATAAGGCCCTCTGGAGGCCCCCTCACACTGTAGCTGAGCATGGACGGTGAGGGGTTAAATGCCAAAAATTTACTAAATTAGACCTTAAGTTAATGTTTTTCAATGTATCCTTGGCATGAAATATGAACATTCAATCTCAAAACCTCTTAACATTATTGAAGTCTTTCCTTTTGTGACCAAAACAAAAATCTTGAACGAAACAAAGCATGAAACTCAATACGTCTTCATTTGATTTGAATTTTTAGTGTTTCATTTTTTGCCAATGCAAGGTCTCCTTTCTCCTTATATTTCATCAAAAGCCAATAATCTGCAGTCACTTTCACTTTCTGATTGTAAGTTTTAGGGCTGTTGGACTCTTGTTCCACGGATTCCTGAGAGAACAGGGGATGTGAATATGTGATATTGCAGAGGTGATATTACAGAGTTCTGGTAGCCGGTGGGTTTGCTCTCGCTGCACCCGGCGAAATTTCCGACCCGGGTAGCAGGGGGCGGTGCGAAGGGCTTGAGACTATTCAGTTTGTGGGGACCATCAGCTTCTGATTATGGGTTTGGGTTATTAAGGGTTTTAGTTTTGGGTTTCCTTTTCTTTCTTTTTGTAGGGTTTAAGGGATAGGCGACCGACCATCTACACAACATGGGACGATGTCAGATTATTTAGGGTTGAATTGGAGGCGTGGTCGGGTTGATTGTGAGGAGGGCAGAATCATGAGGCTGCCTGTAGTGGTTCAGGACTTTGGGATTGACATGGAAGTAGATTGAAATGTGATTTGGGGTTTCCGTGGTTTCGGATTTTTTAGGGGTTTTAGGGTTTAGGGTTTCAGGGTTCATCTTCCAAGGCTTCCAAAGCTTCCTTTGTGTATTCGCAATGGATTTGATTCCAATGGAGCAATACGACATCTTGGCCACAGCGACGTACATTCTCGATCGTGGATTCACTCGCGTTGCGCTCCAGTTTCCGGACGATCTCTTGGGAGCCTGTGTTGAAGTCACGTCGTTGCTTCGTTCTGCTCTGTCACGACACGATGTCAATCTCTATGTCATGGCTGATACGACCTACGGCAGTTGCTGTGTCGATGAGGTAGCGGCAGCTCACGTGGACGCCCAGTGCGTTATCCACTACGGTCACGCATGTCTTAGCCAAACATCGCGTCTGCCAGTGTTTTTTGTGTTTGGCCGAAACCGAATCAACATCCATCATTGTAGCAAAGAGATTTTAAGGTTTTGTTCTTGCCGGAATCAACCACTCCTTGTTCTTTTTGCATTGGATTACGCACACGCAATTGAGGGCATCAAAGGTGAGGTGAAAGCGTGTAGAGATGCCGGCGTTGTTTTATTTGCTGAGGTTCCCAAATGTGAAATGGAGCCTCTTCGAAGTAGACAGTCGGGTACTGGTTCCCATGAGCAGATTACTTCATGTTTCCACGGGGCTTGTAATGAGAGTCAAGTGAAATCTGGATGCTCTACATGTTCGGGTGCTACTATTCATGATCCGGTTATCTCTTCTGAGAAAGAAACGAAGCAAGATAGGGTGGAAACTTCGCAACCCGGTGAGAGTATAGGGGGACTCAAATGTTCTTTGCCGAAGAACCTGACCATGGAAGTCGTTGCGATTCTTTGGATTGGGGATGAAGGACCTGCACTTACAAACTTATTGCTGACGCATAGCAAGAATACTATTGTCAGGTAGTCCATGCCTTAAACCCTAATCCCTAAGCATTCCAGGTCTGTTTTGATATTTGAGAGCTGAAGAAGGGTACGCTGATTTATTCCATTTGTGCGTGGGAGACTAATTTACCAAAATGACACTCTTTTATATTAGTGCACGCTGAAATATTATACTGTATTTTACTACCGGTAATTGAATAGAACTTTACAGTGACGCTATTTTTTCGCCCTCGCCAATAGGATAGATCTGTGTAGTTCATTGCGTCGGCACTATCCAAGTGTGGTATTTTTATTTGAAAATGTTCGGAAGACCTTTTTTTACTTTAGTAAAGTTGCAGTTTGTTACAAGTTCTAGTGTAAGATTTAAGTGTCTGCGAGACTGATGTATGTGCATTCGTTATTTAAGGTACAATGCAGAGGATGAAGTGCTGGTGGAGGATCTGCCAAGCAAGAGCAAGGATCTGATGCGTAGGTTCTATCTAGTTGAACGTGCGAAAGAGGCAAGCATCGTTGGGATTGTGGTTGGCACGCTGGGTGTTGCTGGATACAATGAGGCAATTCAGCGTGTTCGAGAGATAGTCGCATCAGCAGGTCAGCTATACTTGTTATACTGCATCTGTGTGTTGTGAGCATTAACTTGACAATTAATTGATTCTTTGTGTGCAGTTACCTTAACTTCATGGAAGGAATGTGTGAGTTTTTTGGCTTGTTTATGTTACTCTGGACGCTCCTAAACAGCAAAGTTCGTGCGCTAAGAATAGAGTCCACTTTCAAAGCTAATAGTCGATCATAGTAACATTGAATACGCATTTCTATCGTTCAATAATGTAGGCTACGATTTCGTCTCTCTGTTGGTGCATCTTGTTACCTTTCTTGAATATTCCTGAACGATTTATTTTAACTCCTGTAGATGTGGAAGCAGTCACTTTTGGCCATATGAGCACTTACGTGGCCAGTGACGCAGATTAGGATTTTGGATTTGCTTTCTGAACGGGTAATACGCATTGCAGGAAAAAAATCATACACGATGCTCATGGGCAGACCCAATCCAGCGAAGCTGGCAAATTTCCCCGAGTGTGATGTATTTGTACTTGTGGCATGTTCCCAAACAGTGCTTCTGGATAGTAAAGAGTACCTCGCTCCTCTGATCACGCCCTTCGAGGCAGAATTGGCTTTTGTCGAAGGAAGAGAATGGACTGGAGCCTTCAATCTGGAATTGGATCAGCTGCCAAAGCCAGGGAAAGAACCAGTGGATACTGTAGACGAAGCTTGCACTTTAATATCAGGTATGCCACTTGTGACCTTGTGTTTGCTTTTCATAAAAAATTGAGTTGCATTGTAGATGGGCAACGTGCACTTTATCCAGTAATGCGCAATTTGAGGGCAAGCTTTATATAAGTTAGTAGTACTAGAAGGAATTCAAATTCTACTCTATGCAAATTTCCTCTCCTCTCCAAATAATTTCATCGTTTGTGTTCTGTGGGAACATCTCCCATATTATCTTAACCCTTTAAGAGTCAAGTATTCATGGTTTGATAAAGAACTATTCAATTGATCTTATGTTGAAAAATATAATTCAAATGGGGCAAAAATTTGTGCCACGAGAATCACTGAAGAACATTTCACGGTTTGGTTCGAATTTTTTTTAAATGAACATAAGGATTTCCCCATATGACCCTCTCTAAAGTGCTAAAAATTAACTGAGGGCAGGTTGGGATATCCAGATATTGATGTTTGAAGGGTGGGACTACTTACCTGCAGATGAAAACAGTGACGAAAGCGTTTCAAGAGCAATTATTCTTTCAGAAGCATCAGAAGGAGCTCTGCAATTACGTCCTCCATCCTCGTTGGCTGTGGCTAGTTCTGGCCGTAGAAGCACGGGAGTCACATCAAGCTCAGAGTACTTAGCTCTCCGCAGCTATCAAGGCTTGGAAAAACACAATTCCGAAGCAGATAAGGACACTGATTCTGTTCCTGCTAGTTATGAAGTGGTGGAGGGACGAATTGGACGAGCAGCAGGATACATCGATGAAGCTGCAATAAGTAGGTAGCAGTCATTATACTCTTTGCAAAACATGATAGCTTGCTTGTTTTTTCTTTGCATGCTTTCCGCACTAGGAAGAGATATTTTGTACACTAAGGTGAACTGGAGAGTACGGTATATACACTCGAATGCAACAGATTCGTTGGATCTCAGACCTCAGGAGTGGTGTTGGAGGGAATTACTGGCATAGCAAACCTGAGAGAGAGTTAGAGAAGTTGGTTCCGGAAATTTTTGAGCCACAAAGTTCAGATCATAGGTAACGAAGCATATTAGAAGGACGCCGTGGACACCAAGTGTCCGACGGATGACTTCACCTGAGACTGTAGGATGGAAAGTAAACGTTTTTTCATCGAATATTTTTTTTGGAAGTTGGTGGAGTACATTTTCAGTGAAAGGAATGAAAGGAATGGTAAATTCTCTCATTATGGTATTATTCAATTTTCTAAAGAAGAAGATGCCAAATACACGGATAACCCTTGTAGTGTATTTTGGTCATTTATTGTTATTTCTTGTTGATGTGAATTTTAGCCATAAAAATGATATTTTTTAAATTTGAGTCCAAGTGATGAAATGAAGCTTATCAAATGTAGCGTTTCACTCCAATTGGAAATTTTGAAATATTTTAGTATTTTAGTATTTTAATATTTTATAGTAATAATGAACTTTAGGCCTAAAACCATGGTTTGTTGATTTTCTAATTTTAGAGTGACATGATAACTTTGGTTTATACCATGATGTTATACACTACTTCCATCCCAAAATGATCTTCATGTTGAATAAAATGTTTTGGATTGAGGTTGAAAATAACATTTTATAAACCCATTTTGTAATGTAAGGAGAGTTTGATGCATTCCTATCATACTATAAATTTTGAGTTTTATAGCCCTTTTCAAAGTGCAATTTCGGAGTACTAAAAAGTAGAATTTGGGGGGCATTTTCAAGGACCATTGGTGGGCACCTAATTGTTGAGTGTGAGATCATTTTGTGGGCAATTAGTATGGGCCCAAGACCATATGTAGACCTCTATTTTGCCTCTTAGAGCTTCATCTCCTTCAATTAGAAAACCCTTAAAGAGATGTAAATAATAAAAATGAACAATGTTGATTGATCCTTTCAATCATTTCATTTGTTTTTCAATTTATGATTGCATGGATAGAGGGAGAACTACTATTCCGAATTGTTTTGTTGGTCCTAGATAGCAATGGAAATTTGAATTGAACCAATTTGTAATGTCACAAAGTGCAACAAGAAGATCATTTTGGAATAGAGGGAATATAATATACATCTATGGTGAAAATTATAAGTTTTTTGAGTATATTTTGTATTTTATACAAATTGTTTTCCTAAGAAAATCACAGTAATTTCATTTTTTTCCCCCTAAAATTGAAAATTGTATGACTTGCGGACATATGATTTACACTTTAAAAAACAAAAATAATTTTTTTTTCATTCATATCTAGTTGCATGATGCAACAAACAAAGTGATGGATAGTGAGGTTTGAAATAAGTAGTCATAGGCCTATCCTTCTAGGGTCAATTGGAAAACCTTGAAGCACAAATACTTCAATTCTCATTAGTAACCTCAAACCCCAATAGTTGCTCCACTCTCATTTGTTACTTTCAAAAGCTTGTATTGATTTTAATCCTTAAAGGTTTAGGACTATATTTCACCAAAAAACCACTTCAAACCTACTTCTTTTGCATATTGAGGTATAAGATCTTGCACAAAACATGTATGAGAATGTGTTGAAATTTTTTCTTAAACTTTGACTATGTAGATTGTAAGATATTAGTGTTCAAAGTGAAAAAGGAAAAGATTTTTTCCACCTTGCATAATTAGGATTTTAGATTTTGAATCCACTCAACTTTATTACACTATAGACTTTTGAGGTTTAAATCTTTATGGTGGGAAATTGAGTTGAAAATCTAGTAAAAAATTCCAAAAAATTTAACAATTTTCATTCTTAATTAAAAGAATTGTTATGTACAAGTAAGTATAAGATGGAAGGGAAAATCATATTCTTAATAGTTCTAAAATAGAATTGATGTATTAGTTCATTAATAGTCCTAATGGTCAAATTGTTGTAGCAAGTAATCTACATCTTATGGATGTTTTCGTTTTGAAAAATTGTAAAAATTGAATTAAAAAATGAATCCTAAATGTTATTCTTTTAAGGAAGATTCCCTAATTGTATGCAATACAAGGCTCTTCATAACTTTTACATCACTTATCCAAATGGAATGAATCAAAGCTTTTCAAAAAGACATAAATCTGTACTATAAGAAAAGAAATTTTTATAAATGACTTTCTGAGATTTATTTGTAGCTTAGAGTTGAGCATTTGAGAGAGGCTTTTGCAAGTACAACTTTTTCTCCTACACCAAATGAAATGCAAATCATATTTTGTAAAGATAGTATATTCTCTAAGCTACAAAAAAGGTTTAAAAAAGTGCAATGAAATTTGACATGATAGGAACTTGCCCCAAATCCTAAAATCCCATTCCAAGACTTTGAATTGTTAGGGGTTAAAAGCTAATGGAGTTTCTTTGTATTACTAAAATAAGTTGTGAAACAAATGGTGTTAGAATTGGGTGAGATTCTTTGTTAAGTTCAATTGTAAAGTGGTTTCAATTCAGGGTGTACATACGTTACATTATGCAAACAATTCTTAAGGCTAGCATTTAGGGATATAATATTGTATTTCCAAAACATATCATTGAACCATGTTTCACTAAAGACATTTCAAAATGGCCATTTCTATTGCAATCAATCAAAAACCAAAGCATTGTCAAATTTCTGAGATTCAACTAATTATGGGATCTTGTTTTTTATTTGTATGTGACAGCTTTTAGAAGTTTTCATGGAAAGTGACTTTGTGGGATGAGATTTTTTTGGTGTCTTCCTTAAAACCATTTTTAGTCCTTGACGTTCAATATAAAATAATATATGAGGGTCGCAAATTGAAAAATTGTGTTGATATGAAGGTAATTGAGTTGAAAATCAAAGTCCAATACTTGGGAAAAAACTCAAGTCTACAACTTTTTTCGAAAAATCATTGAGTGAACAAAGGCACTTAACCCCTGAAGGACCAAGGTGTGTTTTTTGGCAACATAACTTTTTTTGGCAAGTACGTGTGACCAGAGATTTCCATGTTTTTGGCCCAAACTTTAATAGAAGATGTGGATGAGGAATATCTTTCATGTGCACTAAATTCCAAGGCATTTGGAAATATGAGTCAAAAGTTAGGCCTAATATGTAGTTTGTTTCTCAACTCGAGCAGTTTGGGCAGATCTAGAAAAATTATTTTTTTCAAAAATATAAATTTGAAACTAGTTTTCTAAATTTATATATACATAGAAAGCTTTGAATCATTCCATTTTGATCAATGAGTCAAAATTTATGAGACATTTTAGTTTCTAGGCAAGTATGGATTCTCTACTCTAAAATAAACTTGGAAGTCCTTTATTTAACCCCTAAAGTTCCTTGACTATGTTTTCACCAAAAACGTTTCAAAAATGCCATTTCTAGCACAAGTATTAGGTTTAAGAAAAAAAACATTTTTGAACATATGTAACTGTAGTATCTTGTAGTAAGTTGTTTTGAAAAGATGTGGAAAAAATTTCAGAAATTTCCACTGCGTGGATTACAAGATATTAACATTTGAAGTGACAAAAATCAGTTTTTTTGCCTTGCAAAAACCAGGCAGCAACACTTTAGAAGGTCACATTTATATGAAAAAAGTCCAAAATGGTGGTGCATATTTGGATTCATTCTTAAAGGCAAGTTGGCTATGTGCTTGAAATATTTCGAATTATTTGGAATTGTACAACATATAGGAAAAAAATAGTAAGTAGAAAGAAGTAGAGAATGGTTCAAAATACTAAATTGTCAAGAATTTAATTATGGAATTGAAAAATGCCAATCCCAATGGTTGTAATCTTGTAATAAACAATCTACATCCTATGGTTTTATTTTCTTTCAAAAAATATGAAAAATTGAGTTAAAAAAGGACTTCAAAGTTTATTTTAGAGTAGAGATTCCATAATTGCTAGCAAACTAAAATTCCTCATAACTTTCATCTCATTGATCAAAATGGATTGATTCAAAGCTTTCCCCATATATATAAATCAAGAAAACCAATTTCAAATTTTTATTTTTGAAAAAAGTAATTTTTTCTAATTTGCCCAAGCTACCCAAGTTGAGAAACAAACAACATTTTGCATCATAACTTTTCACTTGTATACTCAAATGAAATGAAATTTAGCACGCATAGAAGATATTCCTCGTCTACACCTTGTAAAAAACTTCAACCTAAATAGGTCAAATCTCCACTCACATGTACCTACCCAAAAAAGTTATGTTGCCAAAAACATAAGGCCAATCCTTTAGGGGTTAACTCAATTTTCAATAATTTTTGAAAAAAATAAACATTAGATGTAGATTGTTTATTACAACATTACAACCATTGGTATTGGGATTTTTCAATTACATGAATAAATTGTTAACAATTTCATATTTTGAATTATTCTCTACATTTTTTTACTTACTATTTTTTTCCTATATGTTGGATAATTCCAAATGATCTGAAAATTTTCAAGCATGTAGCCAACTTGCATTGAAGAATGAATCTAAAGAAGCACTACTATTTTGGACATTTTTTCATACAAATGTGGTCTTGTGAAGTGCAGCTGCCCGTTTTTTTACAGGGCCCAACAAAGGATTTTTGTCACTTCAAATGCTAATATCTTGCAATCTACGCGGTGGAATTTTCTGAATTTTTTTCCACATCTTCCATAATGAATATAAAAATAAAATTCCTTGTGATTTATTTTGCTTTCTAGAACAACATTACACTTAGAATTAGTGTGTTTCAATTCCATCTTAAAAGTATTAATGTTGAATAATAATAATTATTTTATTGAAAATTATCCTTTTAGTATAATAAGTTTATTCCAAGGGAGACACTCAAGTAGGTTCAATCTCTAATCAAGTTAACTCCCAATTTAAATCACATATTCACTATATTGCACTAAAGACCAATTAAGCTTGAAATTGATATTATATTAATTTGACTAGTGAATAGATCACATTTTACAATTTCAAAGTTGCTTATCAACTTGCTCATTATCTTGTGACATATCCACCAACTTGGACACCACTCCTACATCTCATCCAACAAGCATTTGACTAATTCATCACCACTCATCTAGCACCCTCTTGCACTCAATCACAAATGGAAACAAAATATGCATCTAATTTGGGTTGGGACTCTCACACGCTCAAAGTCACACTCATCTCGTAGTGGATGAAAACAAAATGGAAAGCATCTTGCTAATAGAAATTGGTTGGTAGTTGCCAAATCACCCAACTAGCTACCCTTTGCTTCTTGAAAAATCTCTTCAAATCCCATCACGATTCCTTTTGAGTTTGCAATAACACCAAATTGGATTATCGTGTCACTAATAGCCAATTAGTACTTGGCTATCAATTGAAACAATCAAAATGAGCTGAAAAAGCATTGCAAATTGGAAACTAGAGATTTAGACAATCTACTAGCAAGTCTGCAATTAACAATTTGTTTTTTCTTCTATGTCTCTACTTTCACTTAACAACTTTTCAAAAAAATGAAAAACAAGTTTTTCTTTTTGAAATTTGTCCTTGAACTCTCATTTCAATTCTTGAACATAGAATTTCTTTATTTCAAAATTTTTAGTACAAAACTTTTAAGTTAAGAAGATTTACATGCTTCTAATCTAGTTCAATTGATAAGGTTTGAAAAAATTATTTTTATTAGTTTAGATGAAAATACCTTGCAATCTATAAGGTCCCAATTCTTGAAATTTTTCCCCTACATTTTTATACTAGTCTAGCCACTCTAGCATTGGATCCTATGGTTAAATATGAAAAAAAAACTGTTAAATTTTTTGTTCTTTGCATTGGAAAAGGAAATTTTGACTAATTTTTGACGAATAAAGACCTTGGGCCTTTAGTTGCCTTACTAGAGATAAAATTAAAGGATCACTCCATCAAGGATCACACAATAGTAATAATAAAAACTATATAATTGCGTAAGATGGCATATATATTACTACAACAACTATGCTTAAATTAAATGCTCTAAGAAGATTTCGTAGGACTAACCCTTGGAGATTTTGGATAGCTTCCTATGATGTTAAATCAAAAGAAGAAAATGAGGTTTTTTGCAATTACAAAGAACATTTGGATTTTCATTTACATACAAAATTTGGGACTAGTATTAGTTTGGGGATCACAATTGCTATAAACAAGTCACATGTGGAATTGTAGCCACAAAGGACAAAAGTTTTTTTTCTCATCCAATAGCTTACTCAAAACTTCATCAACAAGCTCTTACAATGTGGTTTCTTGTGTGATATTTGGTGCCACATGAGGTCAATCACTCAATCGACAAGTTGTACAGTACAACTTGTTGGTGACTCATTTGCAACTCATCCGTAACTTCATTGAGACTTGTTTGTAACTCATTTGCAACTTGTAGATTTTTAGATTTTGAAATTCTAATCTCAATGATTTCTAGATATTAAAATTTCATATCTATCTTTTTTTTTAGATTTCAAAAAATCACATATTGGTATTTGATAGATTTCATTCGTTTAGGAAACTTTACAATTTCATAGGTTTTAAAATTTTTTTGGATTTCAAATATATGAAGATATCTATAAATTGTAGAAATCTTAGAATTTAAATAACAAAATTCAATACGTAAGAGTACAACTTGCAAGTCTTATATATCCAACCTAATGGTACTCTTAACAATTGACATGGAACAATTGATATAAGACAATTGGGAAACAAATTTGGAAGCAACTAAGAAATGACTATCATCATGTTACAATTGTAGTCTTTTTCTAGTCACTTTTTTTGACTACAAATCAACATGGTGGATTTCATATAGCATAGACTTATCTATGTTGATAACTGTGATGAATATTGGATGGAGAATAGTTCACATTCATCCTACATTTGAACTCTGTTATAATTCTCATAATCCTACACTTCATTCTGTGATTGCTTTGCAACTAAAACAATGTATATACTTCATTCTATGACTACTTTGACACTAAAACAATGTACTAATGATGTAAAAAATGAAGTGAAACAAATTATATAAGATTTGGTGCTAATAGAGAGGGCTACAATCCCAAGACAATTGTATAGGACACTTAGTCACTTTTTAACTGGTTGTGGTGGACACCTTTTTCTTCTAGTGAATTCTATTGTAGTTTTTTAAAACTATTTTGAAGATGAAGGATTTTATTAACTTTGGGGGAGGCAATATAAATTTTATTTCAATTGGTGTCTAAGAGAAAAAAAAATTGCCCTCATTAGCATAAAATGTTCAAGTGTATGCAACATAAAATAAAGAAATATTCAAAATTAGTATCATTGTTGTTTATTATAGTGTACATTTATATATGAAAAGCTTTGATTTGTTCCATTTGCATTAGTGAGTGAAAATTATGAATAACATTGTTTTGTGGGTTATTGAGTCATCTTCTCAAAAAAATAATGTATAGGATTCATTTTGTTTTAGAATTTTATCAAAGCAAAGAAGTCTATAGGATATAGATTACTTGATACCAAAATCTACATATTAGGATTGACATGTATGAATTCTATTTTAAAACTATTAAAAATCTAATTTTTCCTTCCATCTTGTCTTTGCTTCTATTTAACAACATTATTGAAAATGAAATCAATTTTTTTTCAATCATACAACCTAAAGATCAACTTTGAAACTTTGTAGTGAAAAAAATAAAAAATAAGTTGATTTAAAGTCTTGAATATCTATTAGAGGAAGGTACCAATTATTTTTTGATGTTGAACCCTAATATTTACAATTTGTTTGATGAAATCTTTTGAAAAAAATTTCCACACAACCATTCTCATACAAGTCTAATGCAAGATACCAAAAGAGTGTTTTTCCATTATTGCTCTTTGCACTAGAATTGACAGCTTTGGAGTGTTTTCTAATGAAACATAGGCATGAATCTTTAGAAGCTAAGGTAGAAGGTCTATAAAGTGGCCAAAATAGGCTCTCAAAGTGCTATAAAATACTAAAGAACATATTACATTCTTCAATGTAACAACAATAACTATATAAGGGTTCAAGAAGTCAACACATCTAGAGCCATATGTAATTTCAACTTCAAGATTCACAACTGATTTCATAAAGGTCCAAAAAATCTGAAACAATTTGTCAACTTGGGCTATATATGAATTCCATTTTCCTTTCAAGGGAAAATTTATTGAAAATATTTCAAGAAGTCAAACTTCCAAAATGGATTTGCAATTCCTAAGTGATCCAAAATCCATACAATGAACTCCAAATTATGAATCAACTTAATTCTTAATTGATCTAAAGTCCATGTTTAGAATATTTGGAATGATGACTAGATTTCTTGACAGCAATGTTTTGTTCAAATGATTATTCATTCATTCAAAGTAATGCTTGAATCTTTAAAAAATATCCTCTGCTCTAATAATTTGAGGAAATTAAGGTAAATGACATAATTTTACAAAGATATAAGCGAAAATATGCAAATTTTCAAAAGTGGTTTAGGGGGTTTAACTACTTAAGGACCAAATTTCCAAAATTGGAAAGACATAATATAAAATGCAAATGCAAATAATAATTTAATAATGATTTTCAAGCAATAGTCATAAAATATGGTTCATAGATCATATCTATACGGTTAGATCAACTCATCATCAACAAGTACACAAACCAATATTTATAAATGAAATTTGTAGCCAAAAATTGAAAATCCTTTCTGAAATCGATTGTAATTCATTAATTTTATTTTTACAAGATTTTTTTTCCTTGAAGTTCAAAATGTTAAGTTCAAATCATAGTTATTTTTGAAGATTTTAATTTTAATTTTTTTATTCAAGTCATTTTTTGAACTAAAAAAGTTACTTTCTGAAGTCAGACCTACCAATACCTATTGATTAATAGAATATTTGCAAACCAAAATTTTCATAATCTATATCATATCAATGTAAGAGAATTTATACAAGAAGCTTCAAAAACATTGATGGATTAAAAACTGCATTTTTGTGTGTTTAAAATGTGTTTGTGTCCATTGCGTTGTTCAAAATTTGAACACTTGGTCCTTTCCTTTTTCCTTTCCTTCATTGGTTAAGGGTGAAGATTATAACAAGCCAATATGAAATTTATCAGTGAAATCTAGCTGTAGAAGTCGAGAGCTCTGACACCGTCTAGGACACAGGTTGTCTGATGAATCTCTACAGTAGGGAGTAGGGACCGGCAGAGCTCGCTCGGACAAAAGGCAATTTCCTCATTACAGAAAGTGCCTGGGCAGTACTTTGGGGAAAGAAGAAGGAGCTTTTCCGCTTGTGTTCAATTTGGTATCAAGCCTGCAAATCAAGGATGAGAAGATCGAAGTTAATTCGAGCAAATTGAAAGATAAAGAGAAGGATCTGGAAAATCTGGAATTGAATTCTCGAGAGAGGTCATCAGGTAGGCTGTTACGACTTCAAATGGAAATAGCGACTTGAAAGTCAGTCCAAGCGCAGAAGACTGGTAAACTATCTTCAAATTCGCAAAACTGTCTCCATGACGCGACGAAAAGTGTGACTCGAATCTACTCAAAGCACTCAATACTGTGACTGGTACAGATTTAAGTGTGCACTTCCTGGAAATGCCAAAGTCGTGGAATACCGCCAATTTTAACGAAAATTGACGTGAGACTCTGGAACTAATATAAAAAACAGAGCAGAAAACGGAAGGACTGGCAACAAAGGTGGACTCGCATCCTGCACGGCAACGCCGTCACCGAAGTTGGTTAAGCTAGTCTTTGGTTTGTTTTGGGGGTTGTCCTGCCCTTGTCCCCCAAGTTTGCTGGGTTGTATTTTTATTTCTAATGAAATATATTGGGTTAATCCATCTTCACAAGGGAGTTTCAAGAGTTTACCAAGGAGGAAATGAAGCGGAGTTTCGCATCTCAATTGTTCCAAACCAAAAAAACGGACTGACAATGGGTTGGGGATGGCTGACAGTCAATGTCAAGGCTTAGCATTTGTTGTAGATATTTTTGGTTCTGGTATTTTTTGGAGTGGCAATTCGTGGACCTTGGAGGTTGCTATACTGCAATACTCGCATTGATTAACCATTCAAGCAATGGTTGCGTAACTTGCACTATTGACCATTATTTTTCTGAAACAAATCGATGGAAGTATGTATGGGACTTGCTGGCTGGCCATTCTCTAAAGTTGTGCTAGTTGGATTGTTTCAGAGCATCTATTAAAATCCTTATATATATGTAGGTGTGGAGCTCTGAAAACTAGGACTACTGTAGGTATAAGGTTGCTGACAAAGCGCCTGGAGGAGTCCCCGTCTCCTGAATTTTTGCCATTTTAAGTAAATGTCGATCTGTAATGCACGTATTGCAAGAGAGTGTGCATTTTGGTCACCGTTCGTTTTCCAAAAAAAATAAAGGAACAGAAAAGAGGGTGTGTATTTCAATATGTAGTTTCAAGCTTATATGGAAAAGTTGAAAGCAAAATTAGTCTACCGCCATTCCACATGTATGCATCGGTGGGCGCGTTTTCACACATTCACTGCATGATCCTTGCGTGCATTGCATGCGTGCGCAAAAGTCTTCCATGAAGATTGCGCGCAAAAGTGGAAAATTATCACGTACACAGCTGCAGAATCTAATTGAAGAAGCCAGGACTTGGTCGTTGCTGCTTTCCTGGCCGGAGGAGAATCGGAGAACCCTGTAGTGGTCCTAGATCACCGCTCGGCGCTCACTGCTGTCGCCTGTTCATCCTGAAATTATTATCGATTATTACAAAGGATGTGCAGCAGCATTGATTTACTACCTTTGGAATCAATTCATAATTAGAACGAGAATTCTGAGAATCTGCAATTATCTATCATGATGCAACCGTTTCTCCACCTTGCATCGCATCTTAATTCATTGGTAGTTGACTGAAAAGCAGGAATACCGTTAGCGTCGCACTACTTCTTCACAGGAATTGCGATGGGAGAGAATCCTGGAACGTCGTGTCTGAGCACTTAGTGGGACACTGGTGCCTCAGAATATAATGGAATGGAAGTATCCAACTAGTATATGTAATCTGACAACTGACTGCCGGAATGCCGGAGGAGTCCTTGCGGCCACACGATCGGCAACCCCTATGTTTTTCATCGAGCATCAAAATCTGGGCCTGCACCAAAAGCATGGAGAATACTGACCAGACGATGATTAAAATGGCGAAATTTAAAGGAAATCGGCAGTTTTAACTACGAAAGTCCTAGATTTCCGAGCTTTCTGCGCTTTGATACACTCCGATTGGGTGAAGATAGATGTATGTCCAATCTGATCCGATCCGGTTCCCTTCAAGTATATAAGTTGATCCCTAAGTTAAGTTGCCAGCAGCCAGTCTCTCAATCTTCGTCTTAGATTTGAATTCTGTGACGTACCTGAATCCGATCCAGTCGGTCCGATCCGACCCTTCAGTTTGCTTTTCAAGACCTTTGCGTTTCAAGTCCATGGCCCTGAGATTTGAGCCAGTGGAGCTTGGTGAAGTCCTCGAACTGCATCCAAAGTATGTTTTAGGAGAGCACGAAGTGCGCGACTTGAACGTGTTCTTTGCTGACGATGATGATGCCAACGACCTTGCGGATGATGCCGACCTTGCTGCAGATGATCAGCAACTCGTGGCGGTTGCACCCGGTCTCGAAGCTCCAGACGATGTTGACGGTGAGTGAGCGGAGGGGTACTTCATCGTCAATTCAGCACAAGAATCAATATCTGACACGGCTATTGCGCCAGATCAAAGAGCCTTGATCTATGTATCCATGCCGCTAGATTCTGAAATGTGAAAAGTTGGGTTCTCACCACCTTATATTACGAGGTACTTGCGTGACTTATTGTACCTTTAAGAGTCTGAAGTAAACGTCTTCCCTCTTTGAGCTCATCAAGTTGGATTGTTTTGCTTCTGAAAATCAGGTTGCGCGCAATTGGTAGAAAGTCTAGTTTCAGTGCAATTTTGTGACCGGTAATCAGAGAATCTGTGGGTGAGAAGCTAGATCGATAAGTTGATATACCGTCAGTATGCAAACTATACGACATCAAAGACGTATGAGAAGGTAGTCTCAAACTGTCGGGCAAACTGAGTGTCAATAACTTTGAAGGCCCCCAAAGCCCAATTGTGCTGGCTGCATGGGAAAGATCTTTAAAAGGGCGATATTCAATCTATACGCCGGTTTTCCATTCATTTCCTTCTTTCAAGTCGTCAATTTCGTTAAATTGGCATATTTCCACAAACTTGGCCCTTCAGACCATGCGTTTTGAAATCTATACCAGACGTAGACTTCAGAGCTTTGTGCAGATGAATTACAATTTCTGGCACCATGAATCGTGCCAATTTAACGAAATTGTCCTTTTCCACCCTTACCCTTCTGCAGCAATATACTGAAATACCGCCATTAAAATAAAATTGGTTCAATCTATGTATTTTCACTTCAGTATCAATGTTTTGTATTAGATACTATCGTATCGGATTACAACTGTCCATAGTCGCATAACTTCTATTACGTCATACTATAGTACAGTCATCTTTTCAAGAGAAATGAGGACTGTAAGGGACTTTGTACGCTGTACATACGGTTTTGGAAGGGACCTTTATGATCTCGTTGCAGTTTTATTCTCAGTGACAAAGAAATATGAGCCGTAGCTTTGCTAGCCCAGAAGTCCAAAACCCTGACTTTCCGAAGTCTTCGATGTAGGCTGATCAATTGGAGATCTTTGCAGTAAATATTATTTACTCGGTTGATGGGAACACAGGAAGAACGGGAGGGTGATACCGGGGTATATTATTTCAGTGTGTAAATAATTCCCCAAACTTTCTGTTTGGGGTATAGTTACACACTGAAATATTATACCCCCTATCACCATCCCGACCATCCCGATCTCCCTGTGGAATTTCGTTAAAATGGCGTCATTCCGCAACTTTGGCACTTTTACAATGTAGACCATGCAGTCTGAAATCTATACCTGTCCTAGATGTCACTTTTACGGTTTAGAGTGCATGGTCTGAAAATGGCTTATGGAATATGACACTTTTAAGAAATTCCTTCTGTTGAAATTTGCATGGCCACCATTATTCATTTGGGACCTCAGAAGTAGGAAGCCAGATCATGCTAGTTAGTTGTGCATGATGATTTTCATGAGAGTGATGCGCACATGCTCAGGGGTCACAAACGCACAAACCTCTAAAATGTGCACTTCATGTTCATTCAATTCTCTCCAAATAATTTTATTACCTATTCAGCAATCTATGCACTCCTGCATGAATCAGCTAGCACCCCACTCTGGATCTCACATTGACATATTGCTCGTCATCGGAAAATTCTTGACAAATTTGTTGTGTAACATATTCATTAATTAGTAATACTAACTCAAAATCAGAAGTTAACTAGAGCTACAGCTAGTTCAAACTCGATCATTTATTGATGGCCCCTTGCTAATAGATAATCACAGTTACTGCCAACTACAACATATGCCAACTTAATTCTTATCTCACCTGATGATGAGTGAAAGAATCGATCCCATCAGAGCTTGACATGCAGTGCAATAACAGACACAAAGACAATGAATTTTTCCTTGGACCTGCATCGGTCGGCCGCGGGATGTGGATCGAAGTGCGGGACTTACTCGGAAGAACAACAATTTGAAAGATGAGCAAGATAGTGAATACGATGACATATTTAGCACTCACGCATGATCGAATGATAATAATTGGCTCCCATGTATTGATACCAATCCGGGGGCTCCGGGTCCGTCCTTTGATTTTTCCAGCAATGCTACAGTGCTGCAATTCCTGTAGAAACGGATGACTTATGTATGATTATGTGACGTTGGAAATTTCACTTTCTGGTGTGACGGTTTTGCCCAATTTAGAATTCCTTTTTGCATTACATGCATCACAATCGAGAACGGATTCATTCTGTGAAGTTCAACTGCTTCAAATGCAAATCCTCCTTGAAATTAATCCTGAACATGTTTCCAGCTAGTGAACGAGAGCATATTTTAAGGAGTATTCACAAAATTGACTGGTGAGTAGAGTGAGGCACTTTACTGTGGAGCTTCCGAAAATGAACATTTTCATTTATGATTGTGGTTAACTTGAAGATTTCTCAACCATGCTGTGGCTAAACTGTTAACACCAAAGCAGTAAATCAACGTGATTGGCAACGATGCAGTTGAAAATGGACTGTACAGTACAGCAGGGTCCAATAATCTTACAAATTGACTTTCCTGCCATTCAATTTTGTTACATAGTATAGAAAAAAATTGGAATTTTTCTTCTTGCATAATTAACACTCACTTCTTACACAATCCCAATCAAACATACCAAATTTCACTTTCAAAAATCAAAAATTCATTTTTGGTGAATTTTTAAAGTCAATTTTCATGGTTTTACATTATATTTTTATTGAAAATAATTGGTGATGATTGTTTTAAATTGGATTGCATAGATATGTAGGGAACATCCATGTGCACATTTTTCATGTTAAAGAAACACCCCATTAAGTCACAAAAATATAATCTAGGAAGAGTTCAATGTGAAGTTTCATCTAACCAAACTTTGTAAAATAGATATCTTTATCTTTTAACTAGATTTTGCTATTTGATCCTCGCACTGTAATTCATTTTGTACATTGAGCATGATATTACAATTTACCTTGCCGAAATCTAATTACAATAAAAAAATATCTAGTTTACAAAATTAGAGCATTGTCACCCCAACATTGAAATCTCTAAAGGCTTTACACCTTGAAGGCTTGAACACCCTTAGCTAGTTAGCTATGATCTTGAAGTCAAATTATCACCATCAAGCTAGATATTTTTTTCTTTATATTATTGACTAATACCATTGGAATATTTATAATGTTCAGAAAATAAAATTTTGCATCAATTTTGATATTTTCAAAAAAATTGGTTGAAAATAAAAGCATTGTAATTTTGAAAGTGTAAAGGAAATCATGTAACCAATTATAAGTTTATAACATATACCAGTACAGTTTTTAATCTTGAGGATTTAACCAAAATGAATGTCAGAATGGAAAAATATAATTTGTGATCATAATTTTTTTTTTAAATGAACAAAAAATACAATTGAAAAACATAAATTATTATATTTTTGTATATTAATGCATGAAACTTGTAGTTGCAATAGTTTTTTGATTTCATAATATATCAAAAAAACTAAATGGAATAGAAACTAATCTTATACTAGGCTTTACTCATATAACAGAAATCAAATATAGAATAAATATATTTTGGAAACTCCAATAGAATTTGATCAAGGCACATCTGATTTTTCAATGCAACTGAGGATCTTTAGGAATTAAAATTAGAAATCAAACCGTCCTTTCTATTTAAAACAATTTTTACACAAGCAGAAAGGAAGTTTGGGCAATGTAACTTGGTGCTCCCAAACCTCCGTTCTATTGGTGTAAATATTAAATGTCACAATTTTTGGAATACTATATTAGTATCAAACATAGTGGTTACTGATCACAGTTGACAAAAAAAAATTCTAAAACTAGTTTTTAAGAATTTTGAATTTTTTTTAAATCTATATTTTTATATGAAATAAAATATATATATTTCAATTTTTTTAGAAACTATTGTATCATATTTTTCAACTTTAATCAATTATTTGGTAGGGAATGTTGATCATCCATGACCATTAGAGAAGATAGTAAAATTGGACCTCTATTCACTATTATAACATAGAAAATTGCAATTGTAGATACAATTGGTGCAATTTGTGCATAAGTTTTTATAATCGTTAGAATTAAAAATTAAAAATTAAAAAATTGTAACATTTAAAACCTCTAACATTAGTTTGCAAGGTCATTGCAAGAAATACCATGTGTTTTCTGTAGCATTTTGGCAAAATCTTGTTTTCAGACTTGGAGTACTAAGAGTACTACGAGTACTAAGTAGCAGAACTTTCACAACTATAGATTGGAAAAATCAACAACTAAAAGTACCGGTGCAAGTACTATGAACTACTTGCGAGTACTAAAACCATACTATGAGAAAAAAAGACAGATTGTCACAGAAAATAGATCCAATGAGGTATAAACTAACAATAAATATAAAATCATGAACAAAAGAAAACGAAAAATTGCCCATTTGTGAGGACTTGATGGTGATCAAATTTCACCAAAAAAAAGAAGTTGAAACCATCTTCAATGTTCATAAATGCTTGGGCAAGGGAGCTCTATTTGCATGGGCCTAGTGGACATAAAAATAATGTATTTTTTAGATGCCCGTTAGTAGGCATATGCCCACCTAGTGTGGGAATAGACCACCAAAATTTCAACTCTAAATCATTCAATTTGGGTACTCTGAAAGTAGTGAAAACCCCTAATGTCAAAGTGTGAAAAATTAAAAAAATTAAATTTTAAATATAAAATGATTTTTTAAAATTTCTAAAAAATGAAGGATCTTATTACCATCAAGTTAGACATCTCTTGTAGAATATTTTTGTTCATTGGACTTGTACTTCAAAAGTTAAAGCTAGTGATAACAACATCACTCCAATTGTGACTGAGAATAGGACCAGTGTTTCTTGCAATGACCCTGCAATGCATTGAGAGTAGAATTTTTTTTAGTTAAAAATTCACGTGGTTCATAAAAGCTCCATCTATTAAAATCCAACGATAAAGTGTACAACAAACACAAGGAGCTTTTGGGACATGCATTTAACGGAGAAGGAGGAATACAACCTAATTCCTATTATGAATCTAAGAAACAAAGGGAACTATATTTCTCTGACATGGACAAATGTATCTCATACAAAATAGTTGAACAATAAAACATGTTTGCGCAAACATCAATTCTCTACTCAATGGGGTTTTCATGGAGCAAGTTGGTCACCTTTAATTATGAAAGCACTTGTTTCACTAGCTTCTATCAAAAACAAATATATTTGCCTCCAATCATGGCTACAAATTTTCTCAATCAAGGTCCTATTTGGCATAAAACACTAAGTTCAATTGTTCCAACTGATCCATCAACCTCCTTTGGCAATGGACTCATTACTGAAGCCTTCAATTGAATGAATGTAAAGAATAATATATGGAAATGGATCTCCATCCTTCCAACTGTGTTGCTTGACAAACACAATATTGTTGATGTCATGAAAATGAGGAATACAACCAAGTTGTCTAACCTCCAACAAACAAACTATGGGAGCAACATCTTCTAGCTTATATGCCACAACATATAAATTGTTGATTGGGGATTAGCAATTGAATAAAACTTGTAGAGAAGTTGTTGCACCAATCTCAAAGACATTTTTCTTGGTTGAGCATCCAAGATTTGAATCCTTGTAATGCAATGAATTAAGGGTCCTCTTGAAAAATGATCTTCCATAAGTTGTTCAAAATACAAAGCTTCAAAAAATATGTCCATTTTCCCACAAAGCTCATGAATGTAAGTATACTTCAAGTTGTTGGACCTTCCATGTCCACACATGATCCATACTTGCAGCATTTGGTTGAACTAAGACCAAGCCACCTATCCAATACTCAAACCCTCATATCAATATAAAAAAATGAGCGTGTACAAAAATAATATGAAAAAATTAGCAATCACATCAATCCACCCCCCTTGCTTTTGCCAAAACTCTTCCAAATAAAAAGTCATTGAAGTGGTGACTTACTTCACAATGGGACATTGAGGGCCTATACAAACTCCTTTAGTTGCAATCAGAGCATTGTCACTATGGGGTGATCAATTCCCCACGACATAGGGGCATTCGAGGGCTTTGCTCACATCCTGGACCTTCATACTGCAATTCCTTTCAACATCATACACCAACATGACCCAGTCTACAATGTGCATACTAATTAGAGCCTAAGCATTTATTAAAAAGTAAGTAAGTAAGAAAACACTAAAATCAATGGAAAAACAGTCAACCATGAGCTCTCTACAAATTTCACCATCCACCAAAAGTTGTGGGAAAAACAATTACATTTGGCATGCCTAGCGGCTAAAGCTTTGTTGGCCGTACTATGGTTGGGGGGGGGGAGAAATGGCTCCCCGGCCTAGATGAGTGTTGCTATTATGTAAGCATAGGAGTGTGAGCCCATGAGCTTATAATGCTATACATCTATGTTATAGGTATATATACCATAAAAACTGTCTATAATTACAGAGTATATATGTTACAAATACCCATATTATAAGTGTTTATGATACATACACCTTCTATAGTGCATGGTATCTATATTATAGGAACCTATTATGTAGGCTCCATACTCACAAGCTTGCATTCTTGGGCTCACATACTAGTACCATTGGGTCTAGACTATAGCATCCCAATCATGTATCCTGAGCCATAGTGGCCATGCTTTCAAGCTTCTACATCTGTAGGATTCCAATGAGGGCACCGTTTGAAACAATACCCTAGCCATCTTTTGAAAGTTGATGCACAATCACCCAATCTGGAAATTTTCATGCCAATCTTTGAATGTGCATTGGGATACCAATTCCTATGTCTTGTATAAAGACCTACTGTAGTTTTAAAAAGGAACTTATGAACCACCTTCAAAGCTTTGATATAAGGTAGCATGCCGTCCTTGTTTAGCTTGATGTACAAAAATCTTTTGGTGAAAAATTGGTGATTATAGTATTCAAAATAGGACACTTCATTCAACTTTTGACTAATATTGATAACTATAGAATTAGATGCCTATAAAGAAGAGCTCAAGGAATTAGTTTTAAATAGGTGATTGCAAGAAACACATCTAGATTTTGTTGAGTTTTCATAATACTCGTGCTTAGTTTTTTGGAATACTTTTAAATTAGAAAATTAAGAATTTAAAATTAAAAAAATTTGACCAATGTATACACCTTTAAGAAGATTGTATCTCAAGAAGATAAAGCATAGAAAAAATTTCTAACTTGGAGAATTGAAAAAGTGTAAAATCTCAAGACAATAGATATTTTAGAGTTTTGATTTGTAAAAAATAATTTCAAATTTTTCCATTTGTAAAAATTATATGGAGATGGTCACTCACTAAAAGAACCACCAAAATAATATTTTACATGTTTCAAAATGCAAGCAGAAAGAAGCTCACTTTGTCAACTTCCATATAACATATCATTAAATATTTTAAGAATTCCTTTGAACTTCAACTTTGAGTCTACCAGAGGACCATTTCTTCTAAATTTCAAATCCAAATTTCTTTTTTGGGCTCAAATAGGTGTACCCACTCACCCCCAATTAGCAAGTGTGACAAAAATTGGGGGCCATTTTTGGATAGTAAAATATTTTTGAAAATTGGGAAAAAAAATTAGCCAAGGTGTATAATAATCATGAGTACATTTCCTTTTTTTTCTTTCTTTCTTTTTGACACAAGTAAAGGCAAACCTGTACTACAAGAAAGAAATAATACTAGTATCTTCCTTTTGAATCTTAAGTCATTTGGTACTAGAATGCAAAAGTTATGGCTACAAAAAAATTAGCACACATTATGTGATAAAAAAAAATAGTATAAGAGTTTCTTGCAATCACCCAAATGAGCCATTTCATTTTACCAACTAGAAAATGAAAAATGAAAAACTTTTGGTTTGTATTGAGTTGGAATGGCAAAAGATCAATCTCACAAGTTCATTCATCTAGCTATATTAGTCCTGCTCCCAACCAACAATGTAACATATTTTTAAGAATTTTGAGAGAGAAATTATGCATAATGTCATGCACAAGGTCCACAAAGATATCAAATCTATACAAGTGATGTAACCTCTATATGATAAAATACCCTAATATGCTTCTTTTCTTTTTTATTGCTAATCTTGTTGGTTTTGGATACAATTCCCACCACTCAATAGTTGTTTCCAAAATACTCTCACAACTTCTTGGAAGAAATGGGAAATGAGCTTTGTTGTGAATGTTACAGTATACCAAATTTGCTCAAGCACTTATTGCATTCCTTTGCAACTCTAAAAGCACCGTATGGTACTTACAACCTCCATATCCTCTATCATTGAGATCGCACACTTTGGATTGAGCTTTTAAATCTCCCCTAAACATCAACAACACAATACACAAGGTAATGGATCCATCACCATATCCAAGTTCAAGTGATGTTCATTGATGAGATGTAGAGGATAAATATATGATACAAGAAACCAAGACAAGAAATCTGGTAATTATGAATACATCATGTGATTCCTAGATGAATGGTTCTAAAAGGCATTCAGGACACTTGCATCTCCATGTCTAATGATCTTATCTTAACTTGCTTATATAAAGAAGATTAGAATAGGACCCAATGATGAGACTTTTCTAGGATTCAAAATTTCAACCTCAAGTGTACAAGGACATTGCTCTGTCCTAGCACTCTAAAAAAGTGTTCCAATGGCCAAGTAATGCAAAATATTGTGGATCATCCTTCAAGAACAAGCACACAAAGTATAGGAGATTAATTGAAAATAAGTATTCTTAAATATAAATCCTCCATGCCTCTAGATTGTCATGACATAAAGGTTCAACTCTAACATATATTAGCTAGAAGACTAACTATGGACAAACACTCAAAGGATTAGATATCTTTCATTATGAATCTTCTAGCATTTGGGGTACTTTTGGCAACTTCCAAAACAATCTCTTCTATACTTGACATGTGCTTCTAGTTTACAAAGACACTCAAGCTTTAAGTTGGGCTTCAGGGTAATTGCAAGAAAGACCAGTTCTATTTTGTGTCACATTTAGAGTGACAAAATTTTTTTCCACTATAACTTTTGGAGGTAAAGCTTGATGAGCTTGAAAATTTTATTGGAGATGTCTAACTTGATTTTAATCATACGACTTTTTTTTAGAAATGAAAAAAATTATTTTATATTTAAAATTCAATTTTGCTAATTTATCACACTTTGGGGTTTAGGGGTTTTTAGTACTAGGGAGTAATCAAAATTAATGATCTAGAGCTGGAATTTTTGTGGTCTATTCCCATAGTAGGAACGCATGTCCCTAACACAAAGGGAATCTAAAACTAAATTATTTTATGGCCTCCATATTCATGCAAATAGGGCTCCCTTGCGTGCACACTTCTGAACATTGAAGATGGTTTTGACTTCATCTTTTTGGTAAAATCAAATCACCATAAAGTCCTCACAAATTGACAATTTTTAGGGATTTTTTATTCATGATTTTTTATTTTTTATTAATTTATATCTTGTTGTATCTATTTTTTGTGACAAACTGTCCTTTTTTTCAAATAGTATTATTTTAGTACTTACTAGTAGTCATAGTACTCAAAACGGTACTTTTAGCCGTTGATTTTTTAGATCAATGGTTGAGATTTTTCAATTTCATAGTACTCATAGTATTGATCGCAGAAATTGTTGTTTTGGCAAAATGCTACAAAAACTGAATGGTCTTTCTTGCAACCACCCTTCATCAATATAAAAGCATGGCTTGCATCATTGTCACCAATGCAAAGTTGCCATTTATGAGCTTCCACCATTCCAAGGCCTTTATAGATTTTTGTCATTTTCTTCCATGAGGTGGATGCTAGAACATCACCAAAATCTCTATATTTGCCAAAGATATCAATCTCCCCAATGAAAAGTCTTTGTAACCTAAAGACCTAGAATTAGTCAAATGTGATTGTTTTTGAAAAGTTCCAAAGAAGGTTTGCATGATCTCTCCTTGATTGTCTATATACACATGGGACTTGTCAAGAAGAACTTAGAGGCCAATGATTTGAGTCATGAGATCATCACGTAAGCTTCAAGTAGTTGGTACTTGTAATTAGGGAGCCTTTCGAGCCTAAGGTTGAAAAGATGGCATCCCAAGTTCTACAATTGCTAGAGTAACTCCTATTCCTTAAGATGGAATGACCATTAGATTATCCCTCATTCTTTCTAAATTGTAGTGCATATCAATTGTTACTTGGGTCCATTTCTCAATCCCATGCATAAGTGCCAAAAAATCGCAAGCATGATAAGAGGATATACTCATTTTAAGTATGTGCACTTGCAATCCCACTAGATGTAGTTGCATCATGTCTAGAACTCAATGTAGACACATTGTGATGAAATCAATCCTCTTCTATGAAGACAATTTATTGTAATTGTACTAAGTCATTCTTTGCACCAAATGAAAATCAGTAAAAAATTGAGAGCATTTGTAAGAACACCTACACGAAATCATGTCATCCATCACAATTGATCAATTATATCTCTTCATGCAACATATACTATTCTAAAGATTAAGTGTTTTTGAGAATTAGAAAACTATATTCTCAAAAATATCTACACCAATCTACTTTCTTTCTTGGCTTTGAGGATACCTAATGTTCACATTATCAATTGAAAGCAAATGACCTCCACGAATTTGAGAACTATTTGCAATTGTTTGCACTTGTATTTAGTAGATGTTTTTTTCACGCTTGGAACTTCTACTTGCAACATTCACACATGTATTTCAAAAAATTCTTTCTTAGATGGAGCCAATGTGTCCAAAGGCTAGAAGCAAATTGTCTTCTTCAAAGGGTCTACTTTTGGGTAGAAATTTTACCAATACCATAGGTTATGGTGCCATGACACACATGTCAGAGCTCCATTTGAAGAAGTTGTTAGTTAAATATCGATCATTTTTCCTTCCTACAATTAATTGGAAGGTGTTGGGGACATTTGTTTAAGGTTGATTTTATTCTTTTCATCATTTAGTAATTATACACCCACCGGTGCTATTTTGTGAGCATGTGAGCATGAGCCTTGAGCTTTGAGCAGGGATTATGTAAGCATTGAGCTTAGAGATTTGAAGAAGCACTAGAAAACTTAATAATATTTCTAAAAATAGATTCCATCAAAAAAATTTGGTTACAATTTATGTTTTTTAGTAAATTTTAGTACCTATTACCGTGGATTGATTACCGTGGTTATGTAGAATTCAAATGAAAATTATAATTTTCATTGTTGTCTAAAATATTGGAAGTATATATTATGAAAATGATGAATTCAATTGATGAGAAAGATGAATAAAGATGGAAATAAGTTTGTATAGAATATTAGTTGATCATTGTCCTATAATAGCATGGGTCCTCTCAAGGCTGATGGAAGGGTTCCAATAATTTTCTTTTGATGCATTGTTGTTCAACTTGTTTCGATTAATGGAGAAAAAAATTTGTTGATTAGAATTATTTTTATAACTAATGATCTTTGTTACAATGAATTTTATTTTACTTGATCAGTGCCTTGTAGCATGATGGATCTTTGTAGGGTCAATGGGAGGATACTGATACTTCTTTCTTGATTTGCATGTCAATGGACTTGTTTAGATTTTAGAAAAGAAAATTTGTCAATAAGATTTCATTATATATAGAAAGAGCCTAGCCATACCGAATTTGATTTTTATTGATTACTATCTTGTAGTAGTGTAGATCCTCTCAAGGCCAATGGGGGATACCTACACTTTTGTCTTGATGTGTTGGTAATTATACTTATGAAGATTTTGGAAGACAATATTTGGTTGATAGGGATTATTTTTGTAAAGAATGAGCTTAGTTACACCAAATTGTTGATTAGTTGATCATTGTCCTTTTATAGGATCTCCCAAGGGTCTAATTCTTCTATCTTTGATCAAATGGTCGTTTGGTTAATCACTCCCCTCTTGTTGTTGGTTACCTATTGGCGCTGAGAGGAAGATCAAGCACTCACCACCTTGATGTGCTACTTATTTGACTTTGCTAGATTTTAAGAAGAAAAAATTGGTTATTAACTTGGATTTGTTTGAAATCGACTCAAGTTGTTCCATTGAAATATAATCACTTTACTCTTGTTGTTGGTTACCTCTTGGCACTAAGAGGAGCCCCCAGATGTGAAGGAATTTTTTTTTTTTTTTTTTTTTCTTCCTGCAACTAGGAGGCTCCTTTTGGCACCGAGAGGTAACCAACAACAAGAGGGGAGTGACTATAAAAACCAAAATCTCTAAGAAACAATCTCAATCAATGGCAAATGAATCCTAATTAATTACCAATTTTTTTCTTAAAATCTAGTGAAGTCCAATAAGTAGCACATCAAGGTTGTTCAAGGGATCATGGTGATAGGTCCATGGTAATAGGTAATAAAATTTACCAAAAAACATAAATTTTGACCAAAAATTTTAGATTGAATCTCTAAAATATTGTATGCTCACAAGCTCACAATCACACACTTACAAAATAGCAACCCTGATTATACACCCATGTGATTTTGTTTATTCTACTTAGAAGTAGGTTGAGGGAGAAACTAAAGAGGTATGTAGGAAAATGCATAGCTAAATGCATACCAATAATGATGGTTTAAATAGTCATAATTTACTTTGTGTAACTTTGAACAATGCAAACTATTCCTTGCTTATTAAGTATTTGAGTATTATATGCAATTTGATATTGCAAATACTTGGGAGATTGTCATTAGCTTCTAAAAAAATCCATTACTAAGAAGGTTATGACCATCTCAAACACTCAAAATTATGCAGTGGATTAGTGGGATGGATGGGGATGGTCTCCAATGGTTCAAGCAATAAGAAAAAGCCAGGAAAATCTACCTCAACCAACAAATAGAAATTGGATGATCTTGAAGTAGTGGTTGGGTGGGCACTTAAAGAACAAGAAAATCTTGTGGGCATAGAAGAAGCCATGGGCAAATGGTGAAATCATGCAATTGAGTTTGAAAAACATTCCAAATCTATAGATGATTCTTAAATTCATAGAACAAAATCAAGTGGGTTTATTCAACTTCAATATCATTCTCTTATTGAAATTGAATTGCTTTTGTAATGATTTTATTGTGAAAAAAGTTAAACTAACAATTGTTTGTATTATGTGATGATTGTAAGTTACTCTTATAATACTAGACTCGAATTTGAGGTCAGGGATCATTAATTCAATTGGTCAAGAGTTCTAAAGCCCAAGAAACAAAGCATACCAAAATTTAGTTAGTTTAATTTATAATTGCAATATTCATTAGCTATTTTAGTCATTTTGTGTAATATACCCCAAAGGCACATTTCATTGCAATTTCATTTGAAGTAGTTAGTCATTGAAGACAATACTCGTTGAAACATCCTCATTGAAATTTTATGTGATTCACTTGATTGAAATACAATTGTTTTACCTATGATCAAAAACCAGTAGGTTTCCCTACCTAGTATTTCAATTAATGGCTATCCCTAATTGGTATTCTCCTAATATTTCATGCTTAGAAGCTCTATTGACTTTCTCTCTCTTTGAATTGGTGGCAAGTAGAAAAAATTATCCACATAGCATAGTTCCGTCTTTCAAGGAAAAGAAGATATTTTTATTGTTTCACAAGTGGGAATTCCCATTGGCCATATTCATTAAAATTGAGAGAAAATGGACATTTTGAGACTTTAAACCTATTATTTAAGACTTCTATTCAAACAAATCAAAAATATATGAACCTATCAACCTTTATAAAATCAATGGTTTGGGAATATATTAACATACGAAAGTCTCAATTCACCAAAAAAATTCCATGTCAAAAACTTATCATCATCTAAATGTAAAGTCAAAGATAATATAAGACTATAAATTGTCTCATTTTAACAAATATGGCCTTTTGACACAAGTGAATGTCCTAAATTCTCCTTGTTAAATAAGAATCAAAATAAATAATTTAATCAAAATTTATCTAAATCCATAAATGAATTTATTTCTATTAGTAGACTGTAACAAGTAATTTGAATTGTTAGACCTATCTAATTGAGTATTCGATATTTGTAGGATTTTTTGTACAAAGATTGTAACAAATATACTAAGAATATTTCCAGGTGTTTGTATATGTGTGTATATTTATATATTTATATTGTAAAATATTTTTTAGTCACTTTTCAAAATCAACCATGCATTATATAGTAGTTAATAATAATATTTTACAATAGTTATACATTATGTCAATAGTGTTATACAATAGCTAGTAATTCTTGTCATTTTTCCATTGAATGTTTGTATTAAATACTACTTATTACAATGGTAAAGAAGTTTATATGTCCTTCGTTTATATTGATATCTCACATATTTATCGATAAAAAAAAGTGAGAACTTTAATAATTAAGCTTTTAATATTGGTTTATTCTATAGAAGAAAAAATATCCTATAACACAAAGGGTAGGACACTAAATCCTGCAAACGAAGTGGGCCCTGCAGGGGCATTTTGTGTTTTACTTGAGGATAAAAGTAAAACTTGCCCCCTATTTAGAGCCGTGCCTTAGGGTATGTTCTAAACCTCCCCAAGCTAGTTTGGGGTCTCTGATTACAAATATGAATTCGGAATTTGCAAAAAAAATAATGTGCAAAAAATAAAAAATTCCTGCATTTTCCCCATGGTAAATCTGGCCCCTACGGAGCCCACTTCGTTTGCAGGATTTAGCATCCTCTACATAAAGGTATCTTTGTCATTGTACAATTTGTCTTTGTTATATATTCATAGTAGAATGTGGATCATATTTTACTTTTATCCTAATAAAATTTTAGGAATTAATTGAAAAAATTGTTGTGCACAATTACATCATGCCAAGATCATATAGTGCCAATATGTGCCAAGCATGAGTAAATAATAATAATGATACAACATTGGCTCCGTGATTGCCTACACATCATCGTTGTTACATCCAAATACATGAATGAAGTGAATCTCACCTCTAATCAACATCAACATGACAAAATGTGACTACACTTTGCACAAAACTCCACTGAGTGATTTGTAAGGCAATGCACAACACTTAATGTAACACAAGGCTTAGCAATGGACATAATACCAATCTATACCATAATCTAATAGCTTTGGACACTATGAGTCAATAGAACCACGCCAAGTGGCTAGCTTGTGACACTTGTTACAACCACCAAGTGATTATGAAAGCAATGATACAAAGGTAAAAAAATGCATGTGTTAGAGTTAATACATGGTATTGACAACATCTATAGCAACAAAAAGAAATAAATGCCCACATATGACATATATTCACATTTAGTATTGGCTTAGCAATATCCTTTTACTAATAAGTGTGAGGATAAGTTCTCATAAAAGCTAGGAAGAATTCACAAAACATCAATTCAAGATTATATCATTCTTAACTTCTACAAGACCAAGGCCATATATTTTGTCAAAAAAACCTCAAAGCTACCATTTTTGCTACATTGACCTAAGAAAAGAAAAAATTACTTTTTTAGAATCTAACCATAGGATCTTATACTTTACTTGTCTAAGATCATGTGCTAAATATTTCATGAAGTTTGACTATACAAATTGGAAGATATTAGCATTCAAAGTTGGAAAAAAAAAAGTTTTTGAACATTGGCTTGCAATTTCAGATGATTTGATTGCCATTTGTGGGATTTTTTTGCACTGTAGACTTTGAATTTCTATTTCTATTTATTGAATAATCGATTTGAAAGTCTAGGAAAAAAAACATAAAAAAACCCTTGATTTTCATTCTTTAAAAAATTGTGAAGTAAAAGTAGGACAAAGATTGAAAGAAAAACTAATAAAATCGTTAATATCTATAAGATGGGATTGAAACACAATGATCCCAATGGTGAGATTTTTCTAGAAAGAAAGCTTAACCTTGTCAAATAATTTTTTTAAATTGTGAAAGTTGCATTCACAAATGAATCCTACAAATTACTTTTTCAAGAAGATGCTTAGATTGCCTAAAAAACAAGATTGTTCATAACTTTCACATCACTAATCCAAATAGAATGAAGAAAAGCTTAAAACATAGACAAAGAAAAAAATTGAAAAATTTTGTTTCAAGTTTTTGTGGATTTCTCTCTCCCTAGCTAAAAAACTATATTAAAGATTTAAAATGTTTCAAAATTATGTTAAAGATGGCAAAACTTTTGCTTTGATGCATTGATTGAAAGAAAAATTATATTCTCACAAAGCTAATGAGTTTTTCTATCTTAAGAGAAAGTTTCAAAAAAATTTACTAAAAATTGAGGTCATAGGAACCTGCCCAAAATCCCATTTGTCCCTAGAGGGGATGATGGTCCTTTAGGGGTTAAAGAAAGTATACATACTAGAATAAAGCTATGAGGCAAATGCTTCTCACTCTATCACATGGGAGACTCACTTTAAAAAAGATGAGTCTCCAAAATGTGAAAGGTATGAGTTTGAGGACTCCAACGTGGTGTCAAAAGATACCACCAAGGTCCAAAATCAAGTCCCAAGTCTCCCAAAGTCCCCTACAAGCTTCTTTTGCTCTCCAAGTTTTCTAAAATAACTTCTTGCCTACAAATACTCAAATAACATCCTCTTGTGGTGCATATGACAATATAGAGGTCTCAATTTTGCTATCTTTTTCCTAATAATCAAATGCTACAAATTTATGTCTAAATGCAAATAGAAACAAGTTATTTATCAATATGAAAGTTTTTAACACCTTTTTAGTATGCTTGCAATCATTTCCATTTGAATTTGGTGTTGGTATATCTATGTCATATCTTTATTATCTCTAGTTTTAAGAAAAATTTGAAAAAATGAAAGATTTTGGTAGTTGTTTGGTTTGATTTCAATTCAATTTGTAGCCGTCACCAACTTTGATGCTACCTATTCTATTACTCTATCATTTATATTACAACTCATATGAGCATTACATATATAAATATTAGTTTTAAAAATCATTCTAAAAATTATGGAATTGTTTTTGAGTCAAGCTATTTATTTCTCAAGTCTAAGTACTTTAGCACATTATATTTCCTTAGTTTAAACTCATCACCCATTTTTCTTATTGGAAAACATTCAAAATTATAATAATAGATCCTTGGCCATTTAGTTATGTAGGTATCATGCTATTGGTATCATGAAAGCTATCATTTTTTCAAAAATTATTTATTACCATCTAGGTTTTAGTTTCATTTTGAACTCAATCTGATTTTTTGGTGCAAAATTTTTTTTATAAGAATTATTGTATTTCTCATCTATACAAGAAAATCTCCATTTGCACCAACTTAAAAAAATGCCATTATTTTGATGTATGATAGTGTCTTTTTTTAGTTGTTATTTCTTCTTCCATTGGAATTAATCTCATTTTTTTAATTAATATATATGTCATCTTCATATTAACTAATCTAACAATATGAATAGAAAGGTCAAACTTCTTGGTTTGTGGTGAGCCAAAAGCATATACATCATACAAAAAGATGGACGATATATTTCAGATCTCCTAATTTTTATTGATTTTTGAAGTTCTAATGTACCCGTGGGCATGGCATAAAAAAAACTTTCTATTTTGAGCATTTAGACCTCATAAGTGGTAAAGAATATGAAGTTTGACACTTTTTGTATTTATCTATAAAGAAGGTAAGATTAAGATCCTAAAGTCACTTATAAAAAATTCTTATGATTTTTTCCATTTAAAAATCTTGATCCAAAACTAACCATTTTCAATAGTTTGGGGACTCAAAATGCAAAAGAACCTTAGGGGTTAAATTCTCCAAAGTAGTAAAAAATACTAGCCATCTCATAAAATCTTCAAATCATTGAATTTATTTTACCATGGGGAGAATACGAGAATCTTTTATTTAGCTTGGCAATCGTATTTGAGATTGTACTAAAAATCAAAAATCATAAAAATAGCTAAGAATATTTGTGAAATATATAATCAACCAACCACACAATAGGGGCAGAATTTTACATTTACCCATGCACAATGCAAAAAATAAATTGAATAGAATAAAAAATCCTCACCCCATTGAAATCTTGAAATAGCAATATAGTACTCAAGTAGAAGTACCTATTTCCAATAGCCCCCTATGATGGATTTATAGGGTGACCTATTGTTGACAACAATTGGATCTATTGTTCATTGAAAAAGATTCTTTGTTTGTGCCTTCTCATCCACTCATCTCTCTTTCTTCCTTGTTTAGGGAGAATTGCCAAAGTTAATTGTAATAGGTAAATCTATGAGATTGGAATGGGTCCAAATGAAAAATCTGCATTTATATTGAATGAAATATTCATTCTTGGAAAAAAAATTGCATTCTTCCTCATCCTTATGTTTGCACATATTGAGCTCAATTTCTCAAGAAATTTCTCATATCCTACAGCTTGAAATGCTTAAGTTATTAGAAATAAGGTAGCGGACCCATTCTCGACACACACATACACACACCATTTTCACAATATAGGTTGATGTTTTTCCAATCAATTGTGGTTCACATTTCTGCTCACAACTCACATGTATTAACAAGAGCAACATAAATGTTCAAAAAGTGTACATTGAAAGCCTAGAATGATCACAGTATGTACCTAGAATGCCACAATTATCACCCTCATCAATTTTGTAACAAGCCTATGATTGGAAATAGAATGACCTATATAGCAAGAATAGGTTTCACATAATCTTCATCAAAAAAATTCATAGTAATTTCATTTTTGACAAAAAAAAATGTAAAAAAATTTCAAATCCTTCTAATATCTATTTCACTCCATGAGGAAATTTTTTCCCTCACCAAAACCATCTTGCAGCTATGCTGAAATCCTGAAGTGGTTGGAAATGGGTCGTAAGCTTCTCGTTATCTCTACCTTACTCAAAAAATTCCTGGTTCCTTGCTGACGTTAAATCAGGCCTCCACGTCAGCAGTTATGTATCTTTTCTCATTCCAATATGGAGCTACGTTTTTTTCAGCGAATTCCTTTCCCACCATACTGAATATTCTTCTTCATTTGAAGGCCAATTCAGAACCGTTCTGTGCACTTTCTGTTCCACAATTACCTTGAGTCCTTGACTGTCTGATTTCATACTGTTAATTTGCATCGTTTTGATCTGACAAGGTGCAGAGTTGCTGCATTTTCTTCTCCAATTCTTCAGAGATTCCTCCGGTTCGAGCAAGCAGTCACTTGATTCATTTCAATCGGAAAGGCTCATTCTTGAGGTATCCATCTTGTACCCGCCTTGGAAATTCTGTTGACTCTTCGTAGAAATCCCAGTTCGCATTCTACAAGTCCCTTGCTCTGCCTACAGTGAGTATCTTCTCTTTTCGCAGTTTGTCAAGTCATTTCCGCAATTCAACTCTTTAAAATTAGGGTTTGGGTTTTTTCAACTATTCTAGGTTTTCCTTGTGATTTCCATTCGCACAGCATCTTGTAGTCAGATGTTGTGTTTGCCGTCGAAATGTGCGTCTTGACGAGGTTTCAGTGGTAGGTTTGTGAAGATTAGGGCAGAGTAGGGGAAGATGGCGAGGTTATCTGGAATGCAGAAGCAGGTGCTCAGTCTCTACCGATCGCTCCTACGTGCAGCTCGTAGCAAGCCAGCTGAATCACGGAGAGACATCGAACTGTTCGTGGGCGCCGAGTTCCGGAAGCACGCCAAAATTGACAGGAAAGAATTTCAAAGTGTCGAGTTTCTGTTGAGGCGGGGTCACAAGCAGCTAGAAATGCTCAAGAGCCCTGGCGTCAGTGGCTTCTCCTTCATGGCCCCGAAGTAAAAGCTGCGGCTTCCACTGCCAATTTTACAACGTGAGCGAGATTAGGGATACTTTCCAGGAATTCATTACAATCAATTTGGACATACTTTTTTCACAGTTTCTGATGCAATACAATTCTTTGTAGCTGTGAAATTCTTTAGTTTAAATTTTTCTAGGGTTTATCAAGCATTTAAACTTTCATGTACGATTCTTCACTTTCAAAGCTAACAATTCTTTTTTGGGTCATATCTTACAGAGCAGAGCTGAGGGTAGCCACTTCTTAATTAACAGTTTTGAAGATCAATCCATGGCATTCATTGATGGTCGAATTCTTGTGTATACTTGCTTGCTCTTGAGGTATGAAATCAATTTTCAGTGATCTGGTTCGGGATGGCATCTGAATCCAGGTCAACTTAGAGTCTTGGAGACCGGGAAAGGAGTCCGTAAAAATTAATTATGTTGGGCACTGTGCATGTAGAATCCTTTGCCAACTCTTAAGACTAGATTGTGGTTGATGGCTCTTTCGTGTTGACATTAGTGGGTTTCACTTACCTGTTATCCGGGTATCTTGTGCGAAGTACCCGAGGTCTTGTTGATTCTGTCTCCTAGCTCTGCAAACTACGGTAGGTTTCTTGAGTCAGCTGATAGCCATTTTCTTCCAATCCCAAATGGTAAATCAGCAATGAAATTCCGTTTCATTTGTTTCAAAAAAAACCAAAAAACCCAAATGGTAAATCAGCCGACTCTTCAACTGATTTTCTTCCATTTCAGTCTTTGGAGTTTCATACACCGCTTATCGGCACTTTTCCCTATGACCATGGTCAATGCTCTGAGAGAAGAAAATTGTTTACCAGTTTTCCATTTATCATTCACTTTTGACATTAATGGTAATACATTCTTTTGATTTAATTTGGTAGCTATTTACTTGGTTTGCATGAATTCTCGGCAAATGTGCCACCTACTTGCATGGCCATCTCACTAAAACTACAAAAGTTTCCCCTTCAAAGGCCGGGAAAAAATGGTGGCTAGTTCAAAGCTAGCCAATGGAATTGGGGAAAAAAATGTTTGCATTTTAAAAGCCAAGGATTTAACCCCTCACCCCCCAAGGTCTGAACATGTTCAAAAACAAAATTTCTTTTGAAGTGATATAGATATAATTTTCACGGAGTTATAGAGATTACAACCGTACAATCTTGTAGTGCACTTGTTGTAGATTACATGCACCAAATTTGGTGTCATTTGACCACATAGATTGCAAGATTATAATGTTTTCATGTTGAAAATGGATGCTGAATTTTTCCTAAAAATACATATGGAGGCAAAATTTGGTTTCTAAATCTACTCAAATGAAGAAACTTTGAACTATAAAGTGATTCAAAATTAGCATAAAAACACATTGATGAAAAAAAATATCATTCAATTGACTCATTGTGTTTGCAAAATGACTTTGAAATGTCAAAAAATAGCAAGAAAAGTTGCAAAAAATACATCAAAAATTGAACCTCCTACTAAAATGCTTCTCAATCACTCATAACTTCTTGGATTGATATGAAATTTTATACACTCAAACTAGACCAATATGCATAACTTTTCCAAAAAAATTTATTGGACTCAAACATTGTATGAAAAAGTAACAAGCCACCAAAGTTCACTGTAATCCAAAAATGTCCAGATTTTGAACTTTGAATTGCTCCGAAACATTCATAACTTGGATTGATAAGAAAATTTTACCACAATAACTAGACTTCAAGGGGAACATAACCCAACAAATTTGATTGGAAATGAACTTTGGATGAAGCAGATACAAGCTCCCGAAGTTTCAGCCACCAAATGCATTTTGCTAAACTCAAATTGAACTTGTGAACTTCAATTGGCCTCCAAAAATTCAGCAAATCTTAGATTGATCTAAAAATTTTACCACTCAAACTAGGAGAGAGCGCAAAATTTCCAACAAGTTTTATTGAATTTGGGCATCGGATGCTAAAGTTACAACACTTTGAATTTGACCTTAGGACACTTTTGGTCCCCTTGGGTTGTGAGGGTCAAAACCCAAAGGAATTTGGAAGGGCTGGAAATCAACAAGTTCAAGGAAAAAATTGAAGGATATTTTAACCCTTTGACCCCTAAAGGACCAAGGTGTATTTTTTGGCAACATAACTTTTGGGGGTAGGTACGTGTTACTAGAGATTTCCATATTTTGGCCCAAATTTTAGTAGAAGGTGTGGACGAGGAATACCTTTCATATGCACTAAATTTCAAGGCATTTGAAAATATGAGTCAAAAGTTATAGCCTAAGATGTAGTTTGTTTCTCAATTCAGGCAATCCGGGCAGATCTAAAAAATTATTTTTTTCAAAAATAAAAATTTGAAATTGGTTTTCTAGATTTCTATATACATAGAAAGCTTTGAATCATTCCATTTTCATCAATGAGTCAAAAGTTGTGAGATGTTTTAGTCTCCAGGCAAGTATGGATTCTCTACTCTAAAATAAACTTTGAAGTCCTTTATTTAACTCAATTTTCAATATTTTTTCAATATTTTTTGAAAAAAATTAAAAAAGAAGATGTAGATTTTTTATTACAACATTACAACTATTGGGATTGTGATTTTTCAATTCCATTAATAAATTGTTAACAATTTAGTATTTTGAATCATTCTAAACATCTTTCTACTTACTATTTTTTTCCTATATGTTGCACAATTCCAAATGATTTGAAAATTTTCAAGCATACAACCAACTTGAATTAAAGAATGAATCTAAATAAGCACCACCACTTTGGACATTTTTTCATACAAATGTGACCTTGTGAAGTGCAGCTGCCCGTTTTTTCACAGGGCCCCCAAAAGGATTTTTGTCACTTCAAATGCTAATATCTTGCAATCTACACGGTGTAAATTTCTGAAATTTTTTCCACATGTTCTCAATCTGTTGTACTACAAGATCCTACGGTTACATGTGTCCAAAAATGTTTTTTTTTCCAAACTTTGGTACTTGTATTAGAAATGGCAGTTTTTGAGAGTTTTTGGTGATAACATAGTCATAGAACTTTAGGGGTTAAAGGACCAAGGTCATTTTTATATAAAAAAATCACTCAAAATTGCCACTTCTACTTTGTTCACCTAAGAAAACATAATCTTTTTTCCTAGAATCTAACTGTAGGATCTAAGGAAGGAGTACTGAATGGTGTCAATGTACTTGATGGCACCACTTTCTAGGTAAGGCAATGATTCTAAAACTTAAATGTAAGTACAACATAGACAACTTATCATTTTGGTCAACAAAAATAAGCCATCTACAATCCACCTACATTTAAGTTATGGAATTACTACCATCTATAGAAATTGATGCCATTGGATGCTATTATGTTAACCACACTTCACTTCTCTGAGATCTTGTGGTAAAAATTTCATGAAGTTGACCATAGGGATTGGAAGATATTAGCTTCCAAAGATGGAAAAAAAAAGTTTTCTTGAACATTGGCTTGCAATTTTGAATGCCATTTGTGGAAATTTTTGCTCTATAGATTTTGAATTTGAAACTTATGAGTAGAAGAATTGAGTTGAAAGTTTAGGAATTTTTTTTAAAGAAAAATACACTTGATTTTCATTCTTACAAAAATTGTGAAGTAGGAGTAGGTCCACTATTGAACAAAAAACTAAATTATTAATAACTTTGAGATGGAATGGAAACACAATAATTTCTATTGTAATATTATTCTAGCAAGTAAACTTAAACTTGTCAAACAATTTTTCTTGAAAATTGTAAAAATTGCATTAAAAAATGAATCCAATAAGTTATTTTTTCAAGAAGGTACTTAAATTGCCCCAGTCTAAAAATACTATCCCTGGTTTTCTCATCACTAGTACAAATAGAAAGAATCAAAGCTTTGCATGTAAACAAAAATATAATATTTGAAGAAAAAAATTGAAAATTTTATTTTGATATTTTGTGATTTTTATTTGTGTTGCTCATTGATCTCCCTTTTTGGCTTAGGGTGGTATAACCTTTGCTTTGGGGCAACAATTAAAAAATATACATATGTCTCTTCAAAGTTAATGTATTCACCTATCTTTAAAAAAAATTCAAAAAATCATGATGAAAATTGAGATTGTAGTTACCTACCCTAGAGAGGCTCTCAAGTGGTCTTTTAAGAGGTTACTTGCCTCCTTTCAATACTTAGTGGATTTCAACTACCATGAGTCAATAATGAGAGCTACTACCAAGGTAGGGTGAGATACTTGGATGAGGTGGGTAGGCAATGGTGCTATTTTGTGAGCCTATGAGCATGAGCTTATGAGCGTTGAGCAAGGATTATATGAGCGTTGAGCTCAGAAATTTTAAAAAGCATTAGAAACTTATTAATATTTCAAAAAATAGATTCCATCTTAAACTTTGGATCAAAATTTATTATTTTTTGAAAATTTTAGTATCTACTACCATGAGTCTATTATCGTGGATCTATTATCGTGGGTATATAAAATTCAGATGAAAAATCTTATTTTGAATCTTACTTAGAAGTATACATTATGAAGATGAAGAATCCAATTGATGTGAAAGATGAATGGAGATGGAAATAAGTTTGTTTAGAATATTGGTTGATCATTGTCCTATAAGGACATGGACCCTCCCGAGGTCAATGGAAACACAACAATAATTTTTTCTTCATGTGATATTATTGAATTTGTTTAGATTTTTAAAAAAATTGTTGATAAGATTTCATTACATATGTCGAAAGAACTTAGCTATACCAAGTTTTATTTTTGTTGATCACTATCTTGTAGTAGCATGGATCTTTTTAGGGCCAATGGGGGAAGTACCTTCACTTATGTCTTAATGTGTCGATAATTAGACTTGTTAATATTTTAGAAAAATGTTGTTAAAATTGTTAAGATTTTAAGAAAATATTTGGTTGATAGGGATTATTTGTGTCAAGAATGAAGTTAGTTATACCTAAATGTTGATTAGTTGATCATTGTCTTCTTGTGGGACCTTCCGAAGTCCTGGGGATCGAACTCTTTTGTCTTGATCAAATTGTTGTTTGATTGATCACTCCCTTCTTACTACTTGGTACCTCTTGGCCCCGAGAGAAGCCACACACCCACAAAAAATTATTCTAAAAAAAAGAAACCCCCCTCCCCTTTTTTTTTTCCACAATGGGGGGTCTCCCCTCGATGCTGAGGGGTACCAAGCAACAAGAGGGGAGTGATCAGAAAAAAACTAATTTTCAATGAAACAACCATATTTGATTTCAAAAGAATCCTAATTAATCATTAATTTTTTTCTTCTTAAAATTTAGTGAAGTCCAATGAATGGCACATCAAGGTTGTTCAAGGGAGCACGATAATAGGTTCATGGTTATAGTTATTAATAAAATTTATTAAAAATAGGAAATTTTAGCCAAAAATTTTAGATGGAATCTCTAAAAAGTTGTATGCTCACAAGCTCATGGTCATAGGCTTACAAAATAACAACCTTGGGTGGATAGGGCACTAATTTTCCAAAGGGAGCTATTGATCTAAGGGGGGCTTGGCCGTTGGAGACTTGGAGTATTGAATTTAGGTTAGGATTTGTAGAAGTTGCCACCTCTTGCACTTTTGTTCCCTCTTTGTAAATATTAGGCAATAAATCAAAATCAAAATCAATGATATCCCTCCACAAATCGCAACATTTAGCCAAACACACTCACAAAAACTTCTAAGCTAAAGTAGATCACCCATTTCTGACCAGCCTCCTATTCTCATAGCTTAGGCTGCTGAATTTCCGATCAACTATGGTGTAGGTGATAGCTCATGTAGAGCATGAACAATAGAAGCAACAAAAATGTTTGAGAGGTGAACATTGAAAGAGTACCATGATCACAACATGTACATTGAAAGCCACAACAATCACTTACATTGATTTTCTAAGCAACCTATGGTTGGAAATAGGTTTGCCTACATATTAGGAATGGGGCAAATAAAATTTTCATAAAAAAAATTCATTGGAATTTTGTTTTTGAGGAAAAAAGTGTAAAAAATTATGAAATCCTTCTGAAATCTATTTCTCTATGTGGGAAAAACATGTCTTCAACCTTTCCCATGTCGTAGATAGGTTGAATTGCTTACATGGTCAGAAATGGGTGATCATCCTAAAAGTCCTTAGTAATAACATTCCAATGTTTGACATCCCCCAAAACATGATAGTCTAGAGTTAAAGACTAACAAGAACAACACTTTATAATCATCAACTTAATACATTGCCTAAAATTGCTTGACTTATACAAAATTGATGACCATGAAGAACAAAACATTAACAAATGTCCTTCATTAGTGACTCAGAAAAGGAAATTTCAAGAAAAAGAGTACAATTTAATTTGAACAATCAAGAGCAATGAAGCCACTTCAGAGCTTCAATACGGAGACTTTGGACATCCATTGGCCAAATTGAAATATGAATCTTGACTATGACTAAATATTTTGCAAAATCTCACCCAATGCGGAAAGGACCCTACTCCTATAACAAAGATGCAATATTAATAAGTACTTTCAATTTGAAATTGACTTTGCCATTATAGTAGAAGATTCTAGCACTTTAACTGGTGTCAATTTGAGTTTGGAGGAAATGGAGTGGAAAAATTTGATATTGTGGGAAATAAAGTGGTCGATTTGGTGGTTAAGAGGATGCAACCGATGACCATTGAAAAACAACCAGTCCATTTCCTTGGAAGGAAAAATATGAAGCGGGGGAGCTCCGAAAATTTCCCGACTTTTCTGATTACGGCACCCTTCACAAGATTTACTCGACTTTGGAGAATATGATCTACAGTGGTAAGCAGAGCACGAGGATCCTGTCGTCTGGCTTTTCCATGCACTTTGGAGAGATTTAGTCAGATTTTATGAGTTTAGAAGCAAGCCAGGGTCATGTGCTCTTAGCTTACCACTGTTGCCATTTATTCCTCAGTATGAAAGAGATTTTCACAAAAAGCAATATTATCTTAAACACTTCACTTAGCTCATGTTTAATTTTTCTTCATGCCGGGGTTGTACACGTGATCCGTTAGTAAATTCGCCCCCCAACCACTGTTCAAGATCTGCACCCCCCTAGATATGTTTGCAATCACTCTGTAAATTTAGTGGTAGACTGAAAGTACAGTATGATTTGATACTCAGTCAATGCGGTTAGTGTGATCACTTCGCTATCACCCTCAGCTTGACGTTGCAACCCAAGGACAGTGACAACCGCAAAAACTGTAGAATCAAATATGATTTCCTTTGTTTTGGCACAGCACCTATTCGCACTACTGCCTGTTAGAATAAGGATCTTTTCAGGTTAAAAAACACATCAGGAAGGTAGAATTCTCGAACCATTTTCGAGAATTTTGTCAAACTTCTTAAATTCTAAATCTCACATCCTCTTTCGAAACCATCAAGCTCTCCTGGTTTCTCTGCTTTTAAAACTAAAATCTAAAATCTAAATACTTTCGCCGGAGACCTGTTCTCTTGGTTCAATTTACTGTTTCCCCTTTCAATGGAAATTGTCCGTTTGGTTAAAAAACAACCACCAAAACCCCATGAAGCTCTCGTCTCCATAGCACTGCACAAGATTTTTACCAACTTCATGCTAAAGTCCTGAATTTCGAGGCAACCATGTACTCGTCATTGCCTAGTCACAGAAGGCTAGCTACGTTCAACCCATATCACTTCTCAAATGCGAGCCCTATGATCAACAAAAAAATGCACATCTACAAGTTCAAAATCCAATAAAAAGAATCACATGGCATCGTGTCTCATAAACCTTACAAAGACTATCCAAGTCATTCCATCATTCAAACAAAACTTCTCCATAAAACAGAGACATAACTTAGTCGCAATACACAACCTTGAGGCACTTCAGTGCAAAATGGACGTGTCTTTACTTTCTCAGGAAAGGGCCACCAGCTTAGCATACCATGAACGGCATGAGCCACAGCTTGAAGTGGCCGGAACTGAAGGGGGAAAAAAGAAAAAAGAAAAAAAAGGGAAAAAAACCTTGGCCTGGGTCTGCAAGGTGAGCCCGCTCCACGCGCCCCGGGCGATTCTTCATCAAAAAAGTGGGGCTGCCTGAAATTCTAAACCCGTGGAGGCCACCGCAGGTGTGGGAAGAACGATTGAACTGCACAATCAGCTTGACTGCTTGCTGACGAACGTTATCAAATTCCAACGTAACAATCACTTGCCACTGGAAGTGGGAAAAAAAGGAGGGATCCAGGAGAATTTGAACTGGCTGGGGCGCACGCAGGAGCTCCGTGATCAGCCTGGCCCATCTTGCAGTCGCGGCGAGCCCAAGGGAGTATTCTGGTTGGACGCCCGCTGCTCTTGGAGAAACGGGTGACCAGTGGACAGCATCATGAGATTGGGTAGTGGCGCGCGTTGTCCGAATCGGTTGGGCGCTTGCTGCGCGGCGTTGAAGAAGAGCGAGTTCATGTTGCTGGTGTTGCCCCCCATCGCGTTGCCCAGGGCGTTCGGCCCCGCCGTGACGCGCCCGGGGTGAAATTCCCGGGAGTTCAGGAACTGGGACGCGTCCAGCGTCGCGCGCTGCATCTGGAAGTCGCGCGCGTCGAGCGTGTCCGCGCTGAAGTAGGCCGCAGCGGCCGCGTTCTCCTCCTTGATGATGCCCGAGGAGTCGCCGTCGCGTCCGTCGGAGAGGCCGCAGGAGGGCAGGAACCCCGTGGACAGACCAGCCAGGTACGGCATGGAGCCCTGCGAGAGGCGACCACTGGGAGGGCCGCCCTCACTGGAGGCTGGCGACGCGAAGGGCGAGTTGGAGATGCAGCCCGAGCCCATGAGCGTCATGGAAGAGGAGTTGGAATGGTGGCCGCCGCCACCCGCGCCCCCGCCCATGGAGTGGTGACGCGGGGAAGCGGTGGTGGAGCAATTGCCCTCGCGAAGGTCGCCAGTGTCTGCCATGAGATTGGCGAGAGTGCAGTTGAAGCCAGTGTTCAGATTGCTAGGAGGGGGGATCAGTTGCATCCGGTTGTGCACGGGGTTCACCGTCTGACGCAGAGAGTGCTGCAGGCTGCTGGAGGGCTGCGAGAATCCCTGATCACAACAATCCATCCAAACGTCAGTGAAGTGGTTTGATCTCATCATCGCAATCGAACACTCCATAACCTCCTTAAGCTTTCACCACAATCCCAAGTCGCTTCATTAAATCCCCAACATCCAGACTTCTATACTTTTGGGTGGTACTAATTGTAAGATCTTCTATGAGTAATACAATGGCACTCCGGGGGGGATACATGGAAGCCACCACCTGGGATCATGTTGTTATGTACATGGACCATTTTAGGTTGATCAAGGGCTTGTGACATTGTTCAATGGGGTTATGGATTATATAACCTTCCACTGATCAGCCAACAAGAGAGGGATACAGCTGCTGAAAAACTCCGACTTCGCATTCTTTAATTTGGGCAGAGGTCATGCAATAATAACTAAAAAGGATACTAGTAATAAAAGTACTTCTAGTAAAGCATGGTGCGGAGCTGATCAGGAATGGCAAAACAATAACAAGACTCGTAAACAGTAAAAATCAGTGGTACAAGGAGCATAAAATTGTGTTCACTTTTCCCTGCAGTGAGTAGTTAAGTGCGTCATGAGAATGAAATTTTAAATATGCTTTGGATTCCACGACGCTATGGCTTTACTGGAGGTCACAAAAGGGGTTGCAAACGAGTACACATCAGTACCTGTGAGCGGTAAGTGTTGCCATCCGGTTCCACAACCCATCCCGCTTCGGAAGCCAATGCCTTGAGAACATCGTTGATGTCCGCTCGCGGGGGGAGGTTGTAGCCGCCATACTTGCGTAGCCCGGCGAAAATTTTGGTGGTGATGGCTCGTCTCTGTCTCTCCCTCAGTTTCGTCTTCTCTTTCTCGCTTGCGCTTAACTTGGCCATACTGCTCGTCCCTGATGACCTTGAGTCCTCACTCTGAACCTCCTTCGGCATCACCAAACAACCTTCACACCAAAAAAACCCAAATTTAGTTCGTCAAAAAAGATATACATTCCTACATTCGACAATGGGCCACATGTCTAGCTAACCCGAGCTTTCATAACCAGGTTTACTTCGGGAGGGGTAAAAAACATCGCTGTTTCAAAACAAAACGTATACACGCCCGAAGTACAGTACCATTAGTTTGATCAAGGATACCGACGTGCAGGCCACAGAGAAGCCACTCATACGGCGCAATAGCAGTACTGGCCGGGTATGAAAGCCTTCGAGACATGTCCGGAAGGAATGCCATGATTACAAAGGTTACCTACTTAAGTGCCATATTCACGGAATAAAGCATATTATTATTGTTTTCTCGTCTTTACCATACGAAAAAGGAGAGTGAAATCAAAGGGTGAGAGAGAAAGTACTTGTTCTAAGTGCATAGAGGGGTCCAATGACAGCGGGCTTCGTCCTTCATTTTCATGCTAGCTTACTCCGTCCAAGCTCACAAGAACAACCCCGCTCAGAGCGCTTGCGTTGCGTACATGGACCGCAACCTGCTGAAGGCGGTACTTATTCCTGGGCCTCCCGTTCTCTCTTAACTGCAGCCCAGGGCGGATTATTTAGGGCAACGAACATGGACTCCCCTTTCTCCCATGAAGCAAATGATCCCTAGGGAAACTGCCACCACCCTTCCTGTCAAAAAAATGGCTATGGCGAAGCTGCAGCTCCACTGTCTTCCAGTCTACTCCAGGACCGCCTCAGTGATCATGTAGCTGCCAGCTATGTCGGTGTTGATGAAGAAAAAATCTAAGCCTCGTGCGTTTGTGGGTTACTACTAAGCAAGCCCGGTCATGAAAAGGTGGACAATCAAAATCAGTTACTCTGCGGCAGAGGGGTACTAACTATCACTGAAGCTGAAGAAAACAGCTAGCCATGGAGAATCCCAAGTCCAGTTTGTGAAACCGTTGAAGCTAAACAATAGTGGCTATGGAGAGCACAAACTACTGAACTGGCGAAGGAGTACTGCAAACTAAGACCGGAAAACGGAGAGAGAGGAATGTGAAATTAGACAGGCGACCCACCGGCCCCTACAACGTTGCAACTAACTAAGCGAAAAAAATTCTAGTGTGGCCGCCTCAGTACTCTAACAGCTCCTGCGAGTGTAATTCAAGAGAAGAGAGTGAAAAAAACGGAGGAATCACAGCATGACTGGAGCCTGCATACCACACAAGGCTACCAATTTCCAATGTCCCCCCCGGCCCCCTGGTCTGTCTCAAAGTACAAACCAACAGCACGTCAACTGTATGGGCAAAACCAAGAGTGCTCAGGCTGACACTATCAAAGTTATTGTAGAGAAGACTGGCTCCTCATAGGCTTTGACCAGCTCCCAAGTAGTAGGAGCTCCAAAACCCTCTGCGAAAGCAAGACGGGAGGTAATCCTTCACCCTAGAAACCAAACCGAACCAGCAGTCACAAATTGTCGGCAGCAAACCTCCAGTACCACAAACTCGATTCCTAAGCGAACTCGAACACTTGGACACCCACAACAGATCGACAGAACACGGCGATGTTTGTGGAGCTCACAGACAAAGCCCCTGCAGCTCGAAACTCATTAAGTCACCCCAGGGCCCCGGCCGGCCGGAGAGCGAGCAGCAAGCACGCAGCTGGATCCCGGCCCCTCACGCCATGAGAAACGGATAGCTCGCTCCTTGACGTGATGATCACCCACAATATGCACAATCTAGAGGAGCCAGATGCTGCACTGGCAGGCAGAGGCCTACTCGTAAGACTGGTAGCGAGTGGGAGAGCAGGAGTGAGGATTTTCAGACAGGCAAGCTCCTGCTCCTCTTACTACTGCTGCGATTGACAACGCTGCCACTGCTGCTGCTGCTGCAGGTACGACTGCAACATCTAACTTACAACATACACAAGGTGTGTGTTGGTAAGTAGTGATGGCGTGGGCTTGGGCAGAGCGAGAGGGAGATGATCACTTGGGAGCCTCCTGCTACTGCAACTGCTGTGCTGCTGCAGACCCAGAAGAACCAGAACCGCTCTGCTTCAGTGTTGGAGCTCTGCTTGTCCTTTTGCCCTTCAAGAGCTCCTCGGCATGGGGCGCCTACCACCGCGCCCAGGACCCAGCCGCCGTCTTCCTCTGACGAAAGGGAGGCTGAGAACCGGAGGGTATTGGCGGAGATGCCCGGCGTTGGTGGTCCACGGCGTTCCCCGTTTGGTCAAAAGGGCTGCCTGGGAGCGTGGGAGCATGTTCTCATTGCGAGGTTAGGAAATCAAGTTGATGCTGAAGTGGCAGATTTGCATATTAATTGCACAGGGGGGCTGAGGGGGCAGAAGGGCAACAAAATTGGAAACCAGTCTCACTGGTCTAATTTAACTTAAGTTAAGCTTAATAAGATAATAAATAAGCAGGGCTTGCATGTTTTTTGTTGCAAGAATCCAGGTGATGTGCATCATATCCCTGGTTCTGCTTTGGTGGAAAAAGGGTCAGCGGGGGGCTTGCAATTGGGGTAAACTCGATTACTCTGGGGGATGAATTTTAATAAATTGAATGGTGTGGGTGTTATGTATGGATATTGTTCAATCATTTGCCACTACTTCTTCCTTCCTACATGCATCATTTGAGAAGTGCAGTTGTATGATCACCAGGGGGTGTAAGTTATGTAACAGTCCAGAGTAGCTATCTACTTCTGGGTATTTGCATTTTTTTGACATACAGATATATAAAATAAAACAATTGGTTGTGGCTTGAGATGGTTTCTGGACACAATGGATTGACATTTATGCAATTGGGGAATACTGTATAGAGAGATCTCCACTTTTTAGTGATTGAAGGGTTTACCATAATAAGTACCGAGATTATGTCTTATAACCCTCTCAGGACAAATGGACAATTGGACAATTGGTTATGGAACTGATTCTGAACTGCTTCAGGCTTTTTTATTATTGTGGTTTTATGAGTAACTTCCCTTCCCATTGCCCAATGATCACATCCAGTGAGTGACTGAGTGCTTAATAATTTCGTCTCCTGGAGGGTGGGCAATTTCCATCTCCTCCAAGATTTCCAGGCCACTGAAAAGGGTAATGTAGTTTGACATTTATTCCCTGGTGACAAAGCCCCATGGATGGAGGGGGTATGTACAGTACAGTAATTGCAATGATGATTATCATTGGCAATTCAAACTCTACTGTAAGTATTTTCACCATATCCCTGCTCCTGCAAACCTGTGGGTGAGCCATGTGTCTCACAGTCAATGTAGTATTGATGGAATCTGCTGAACTTGCCAATGTAACTGGATGGGAAAACATCAGTGGAGGACCCAAATTGGCCCCCACCATGGAAAAAGGCCACGAGATCAGTACTGTACACTAGCATGAAATCCAGGAGCTCAAGGCGTAGTACCCCAAAACAGGTTGACTAATAATAAAGATCAATTGGTGGAGCCCAATTCCTGATCTTTGGAATCATGGGAGGCAAAGAAGGAGCTCGTGAAGCCGTTGGAGCTCTAATCTAAAAAATATCCTCATATCATAAGCAGACCCCACCCCGTGAGGGAGGGAATCGCAGAATTGCACAAATCACACGGCATGCACGGCATGCACTTGAATTGAATTGAATCAGATCCCAAATGGCTGGATCCAAAGAGAGAGAGAGTGAGAGAGAAAGCCAGCCATAAGCCATAAGCCATAAGCCATAAACCATAAACATAGAGTTTGAGTTTTGCCCAAGATACAAGGCAATCATGCTCATGAGTCACGACTCTCTTTTTTTTTCCCTGCAGACTGGAAGAATTCAGCAGCAGGCTGATGAGTACGCTACATACTCTGGTCACATGAGCACTGAACAGCAGCAGCAGCAGCAGCCACAGCCGTCAGGTGCGGGGGTATGGAGGCTGGGATTTGGACCGTATCTTCATCACAGAATCTGATACCGTATGTCGCATTTTCATGAGATCCGGTAATTATGTCCCGACGAAGGCCCCCAAGGGGGAGAGGGAGGGAGGCAGGCAGGCAGGCAGTCAATTGGAATTCACTCTTTAATTTTTTCTGCTGCTGCTGCTGCTTCTGCTGGGGTTGAGTCAAAGTCAAAGTGACACCTGTCAAACTTACATGAAATGAGTTGGAACTTCTTCATTGATCGGTGACATCATCCAAAAAAAAGCACTTGATTTTTAAGTTAATGGGAGTCTGCTAAAAATGCCATTTGTCAATGCCACTATGTACCTTCTTCAGCTTGGCCAGACGGATGAAGAAACAAATGAATTAGAGATAAGTTATGCCTTGCAAGGGTATTCAAAAGACGGAACTTAAATTTTGATGCAAAGAGCAGGTATACTCTATCCTCTGTAAGTTAAGTTAAATGGAGGTCAGAGTCTATTCTTTATGTTCTGGAAATGGAATTTTTAATATTAGTATATCCAACCATTTCCATGATGGCATTTGACTTTGACTTTTTAGTCAAAGTCTCAAGGATTTTGTATCAACCTTGACCTCGATTTTCAGTCATTTTTCTTTTCTTTTCAGGCTGTAATGAGATTTCTTCTTCTATTTTTTGAAAACAAATGGAAATCCATTGCAAAACAGAGAATACCCAGCAGTCAAGCCGGAAGGCATAATGAGATTTCATTGCTTCTAAAAATTTGACATATGATGATTTTTCAAGGCACAAGGTTCCACTTAATAAAAAATTCATACGGAAAATGTTTGTAAAAAAGAAAAGGGTGATTTGTATTGGCATTAAGAAATAACTAATTTGCAAAACGCATGTTGGCATTGTGCAATTGATAAAGGACCATGTTACACAAGTATCAATAGTGAAGTTGCACATAATATCACATTGTTGATGGTCTTTTTCACCAATTAATGACTAGACAAGCCAAAGTGCAATGTCTATTTTGATGTGCATATGAACTATGAAAGGAACTTCTAGAAAAACATTTGGGTCAGAACGCACTTTACAATATTCAATTAAAAAAATATGGCAAAGCATGATATTGGTGGATAAGGGGCTGAAAACTCCAAGAAATCTTTTCTATGTTAATGTTGAAAATTACCTTTTCATGTATGAGTAGTTAAACATCCCAACCACCTTGCTAACATTGTTTAATAGTATCATGAATTACATTTTGTCGAAGGTTGATGGTACTAGAAAAAGGATTTTGGATTCTCAATTTATATGTTTTTGTTTTTGTTTAAGCAAATGAACAATTTATTTCACTATGAAATAAATAAATTCTACACCAAATTAAGGAGAAGTCTTTGGCATTAGCTTGTATGTTTTAGACACCAAATAAACGAATTATGAAATTTCAAAGTCTTAATTATAAGTATAACCAAAATCAATCTTTGACTTTCATACACAAGATTTGATTTCTACACAAGAGTGTAGAGGGAATTCATTTAGCAAAAAGATTGACATAGATGTAATTTCCTTGTTTCAATATAACAAATGAAGATAATGTAAGGCTGATATGGTTTTCAAAAAATTTGAACATCTAAATTGAAGGTTTAGACTTTTATTTTATTTTCTTGTTCTTTTATTTTTGAGATTAACGGAACAAGAAAACTTCTCAAGAAATCCTATTCTTATGAAAATCCATCTATTGAAAAAATGTCACTTTTTTTGTTTTTATTTTAGGCCTCTACTCTAGCAAGCAAAGTAGAGCATAATTTTGTTTTGAAAATTTCTTTCTAACTTGAGTCTCTTTTTAAATTTAAAGTCCTAAGATCTTTCTTGCAAAGGAAATTTGAGTTATAGGGCTTGAAAGCTTGGCAAAGCTACATTGTTATACTAATCTTTCAAAAAAAATATCTTGCTTTATATTACAAGATTTGTTCTCACTAATTTTGACCTCATATCCCAATTTTTTTATATAACCCTAATACTAATCAAGAATAAAATCCAATGATTACAAATTTCAAAAAATAAATAAGCATGGATTAATAGTCATTTCTTTAGAGAGCATTATTTATTGAGAGTAGCCAATTTCAAGAGTATTAGCCAATTTTTGATGTACAAATCCTTAGGGATTAAAATATCTAATGGATGTCCATTACCTCTCATTATGTCTCTAATTTGCAAATGTTGGTCTAGAGTCTTGATATATCAATACAACATTGGTATAAACTTTTAAACTTTTATCTTATTTCTTGCTTGACTCAAATATGCATTTCATTGCAAAATGCAAAGAAGTTCAAATTATTCTCTAGGTAATTGTACACTACGGAACACTAATTCCCATCATGCATCATTGTATGCATAAAGCACTCAATTTGCCCAAGTTTTCCTTCAAGAGACAAACTCTTGCACTAGAATTTGCACTAGAAATTTACTCCATTTTGCCACAACTACTTCATGATATCTATTACCAATTTGAAGAATTTTTCCACTTCAAAATTTGTGTAAAATTTATATTCAAAATAAATAAGTGGAAAATATGCATTTCAAAATCATTAAAATCCAATGTAAGATTTTGAACATCAAAGTAAAATTAAAAAATGTGGGAATTTTTAAAATAGTATTAACATGAAAATTACAATCCTCGTGAAAGTAAATAAATATATTGAAAAATTCATTTTTTTCCAAATTGTTATCAACAAGATCTCCAAATTTTGTGCACTATGTACTATTACAAAACACATTTTCACTATAAATTTCCTCATTTAATCCATGAAAACATTTGTTTTTTTGTATTTTTCAATGCAATTATTTACCTTGGATAGACCCTATTTGTAAGAAAACTGGTACATAGGAGTACACTATGACAAAACAATTGTACACTACATTGTGCAAACATGTATACCTCATCCAAAAATATAAAATCATTTTTTTGCAAAAAAATTATGAATCCTAGACAACAAAAAAACATGTACCATATCCAAGAAACTTCATCAAACTTTATTTGATGTTTGATTTTAAGAGTGGCCCAATCGTTTATTCCACATATGGAAATCACATTAATAAATTCAAGTAATCATAAGTTTTTTGGTGTGGAAAATCAAAAAGTAAGTCATTATTTATCACAATTTATTATTCATAGAAGAAAAAGAAGTGTTTAGAAGAGTTGCTAATACTTCAAATACTAATTGTTTAGAGGGTCAAGAAATCCCAAAGATTAATCCTTCCTTGACTAAATCTTCTCTTAAATTTTTCTTATATATTTGTACAAAAACATTATTTACAAAGCCATGTGAATTCTAAAACATATTGTGAAAATTTTAGTGTGATAATTAAACAATGGTCAAAATAATTTTTAAAGCATCCACACAAATTCTATAGTATTTTGAATGAAATTACCCCCTAAAGGATATAAGCTCTCTTGGGCCATGGAGCTTTATAACTTTGGTCAGGGTTTGGACAAAGTCAATTTCAACATTATTTTCAACTCTCTTTGGCCCAAAATGATCTTTCAATGCCTCTTCGTGTTTTTTGTCCCAAAATGATCTTCTAATTGCTCAAAAACAATTATTTTTGTTCTTGAAGATTTAGTGAGTGGATGACAACTTCCTTGAAATATTTAGAAATGGGTTTTAATAATGTTAATTTAAGCTTCAATCCCAAACATTTTGTCCAACAAGCATCATTTTGGGATAGAGGGAATAATCTTTTTGTAAACATAGAGGTTTCTAATGCCAATTTGGAAATATCTCTATCTAAGTCACAAAGATATATACCTTGCAAGTTTTGGGGTCAGATCAAGCAGCCAATATCTCCATAGACTAAGTTGCTAGTTCTTGCTAAGATCCAGTCCAAGATATTAGAGGAAGTTCATAAAGCCTTCATGCTCTGAAAGTGTCCTCAAACATTAAGGTAAATCTTTCTTTCTCATCAACAATGTACAAAATGTGTACATTTCAAGAAGTGGACACTTTTAGTGACCATTGCCTTTCCACTACATAAATTTATAACTAATTCCAAAAAACTCCAAAAAATAGGAAACGGCTTGGTTTAGATGCCAACTTCATTTGCCTTTCAAAAAAAATTTATTGAATTTTTCTTCAAGAAGTCTAACCTCCCCAAATTAATTGTTATTTCTTAAAAAGGCACTTTATGGACGTCCGACCTTACTAGGGTCCAACCTCCGAATTGTTGGGCCATGAGCTAGTCACACAACATTGATCCTAATGGAGCAAGGTTTATTCCCTTAAGGACCAAAGGATAATTGTATATATTTCCAAATTTATAAAGGTGTATTAAAAAATCACTCTTATAATAATTATTTAATGATGACTCTCAAATAAGAGTTATAAAATATAATTCATAGATAATTTCCATGTGGTTAGATCAACTAGTACACAAACCAATATTTTTCAATAAAACTTGATGCAAAAAATTGAAAATTCCTTCTAAAATTGATTATAGATTGAATATTTGTGATTCTCTCAAGAATTTTATTCCTTGAATTTCAAAATATTAATTTATCATCATAGTGATTTTGAAGATTTTACTTTTATTTTTTTATTCAAATCATTTTTTGAACTGAAAATGTTACTTTGTAGAGCTGAATCTAGTAGTACCTATTGAATAATAGAATATTTGCAAAGTCAATTCTCCATGATCTATATTGTTCAAATGTTAACTAACTAATAAGAATCTTCAAGATAATATATGGATTAAAAAATCACATTTTCACGTACTTGGGATGTACTTGCGTTCATCTATTCAAAATTTGAACGCCCGGTCATTTAGGGGTTAAAAAATAATTTCTCCTATTGTCAAATGTTATAATCTCTCGATCTAGAAATGAAAGTAACCAATTTTTTTCTCAAGGATGTAGATACAATAATTCAATTTGATTTTATATGATTGAATTTTTTGAAGTCTTTTCAATTTAGGTCAACATAAATAGAAATGGAATTTTTGTTGTGTTTTAGGTGAAACATAATCAAAGAACTTTAGAAATTAAAATGGTATTTAAGGTTTCATACATGACTATTTGTAATTTTGACTTTAGGATCAAATGGATAATTTCCACACCAATAATATCAACAACCAATCCATTAGAGGCTTATAGAGGTCAATACCATTCCATCTCTAGTATGATCATGGCAAGCACCTCTCAAAACTATCCACTACTAATTAATCAATTAGAGGCTTGCAAAGAACATTGTTATCCTTAACATTGGCATGAGCATAGTACACTCAATCCTTGGATGAACCAAAGAAATTCCCTAATGTCTTTGCAAATACCTTTTTATAAATATATGTTGAAAGTCAAGTGCATATATCAATTGTTATGAATTTGTGCACCAACTAATTGAATCATCCAATTTCTAGAAAAACTCTTTGTTTTGTTGATAGATTTATAAATAATGAAAATGTAGTAAAGACTGTTTCAATTAACTTAAAATTGAATCAAATATGTTAATATTACATATTGGCAAATTAAACAGATATAATTAATTTATCAATTTACATGTTTTTCAAATTGAATAATTTCTAAATTCAGAATATCCAAATTTGAATGTACAAGCCTCAACTTTCCAAATTTGTTGATTTATCAATTATAAATTTAGAAAATAGAAGATTCAAAATTTTATTAGCTTTTTTACTTCAAAAACACACTTTTTAAATGTTCTAAATTGCATAATTATTTTTTTTTTAAATTTAAAATTTAAAAATTTCTTTCTAATTTATTATTTTTTTTACAAAATAATAAATTCAAAAATAGGATTCCTTTGCTCTTTATGCTACCAATGGCATTGACTAAAGGTTTTGGGGTCCTATCTCTAGGTTTGAAGACTTTGGTGATGATAATCTTTACATAATTATTAGAGCCTTGGAAGCATGGACAAAAGTGTTGTCTTTGGGGAATGGCACAAGCCTCCATTTATAGATGCATTTTTACGCATGCACCCTAATCATGTAGATGATGTAAATTGATGTTTATAGGTAGATGTGGAATGCAATGTCCATTGTGTATGTTGTCATGAAGATCCTACACAAAGATTGAAAATGTAACAAAATCCCGAGTGCAAGTTTATAAATTCTTTATAAGTGCCATAAAATCCTTAAACAACGGATTCATAGCATATGTCATTTAAAAATAGTATTTAAAAAAAATTGGATACCTAACTACTAGGAAAGAGGAGTTGCTAGATCAACAAGAAAAAGACAAGATCACATGTGGCAATAACAATCCACACTTTGAGATGTATTGTGAGAAATTGCAACTTAACCTCTAAATATATTTGATTATGTTTTCACCAAAAAAAACTCCAAAATTGCCATTTATAGTACTCTCTCAAGTAATACCAAAAGAAAAAAAACCTTGAACCATCCAACAATCCCATTTACAATACCCAAAATTTGAAGAATAATGAAGTGATCTCCAACATCATCAAACCTCACAACACTAATGAGTAGAGATATTGCCAAATTCTTGAAGTAGAGAGATTTGTGCCTTCTACATCTTCTCCAGAAGAACAACAATTTTTGAAAATCAAACCAAAATGAGGCACTTGGGTACTCTAGATAGGTACAACAATGGTTGATGGAATGATGGTGAGTCAAAACCACTAGTGAGATCAAAACTAAAAACCTTCAATGGACATAAGCATCTCTTATACCAAGGCCAAAAAAACAAAGCTCAAAGGGTCTTTGATGATGGACATGCTATTTTGAGCACCTTACCTCGCCTCTAACATAATCCTAGTTTTTTACCCTCCTCAAATCATATGGTGGGACAATAGGTAGGTAATTTTATGGTATAAAATGAAGTATGAACCATTCCTCCAATCATCCCAAGAGCTTATTTAGTCAATTTTAGATGCATGATCTAGGAAGAAGTAGAATCTTGTATAAAATGTCCTTATAAATTATTATTTTAAATAAGATTCAAGCACACATAGGAAACTTGGCTAAACACAACCTCTATTGGAGATTTTTTTTTCAACTTTAGAAATATATTCTAAAAATACATAGATTTTTTTGGTGTCTTATGTGAATCTGGAACCCTTGAGAGGAAAATTGTCCTTTTGGATGATTTTATAGAAAGCTCCAACATGCAAAAAAATATTCTTTCTCCCAATTTCGTGGGGGACTTATTTGATTTCATTTCCAATGAATGGTGTTTTAAATTCGTTCTTGGTTTAATTTTTGTCTTTTCTATATAAGAAAATGACAAATCCATGTAGTATATTTTCACAACTTATCCTCATTTCTCATTATATGAATTTTAGCCATGAAATTGTTCTTTTTTGAATTTGAGTCCAACAAATAAAATGAAGCTCAACAAGTTTAGTTTCTACTCCAATTTAGAACTTTGAAAAATTTATAAAAGTAGATATTTTATAGCAATTTAAACTTCAGGCCTATAACCTTAGAGTACTGATTTTGTAATTTGAGAATGACAAAGTACAAAAATTGCACCATGATGTTCTACACTATAATTTAGACCTAAGGAAAGTTTTTCAAAAAATTTAATTCATTTAATTCAAAATTTCATTGTAACTTCAAATTTTCTCAAAAAAGTATGAAATTTTATAACTAAAATGAAACATGTCATTAGATTTTGAAAAATAAATACAAAAACATTACATCTATAGATAGTTGCAAATTGAAGTTTGAAGAATAGTTATGGTTTGTTTTTTTAACTTATAAGTCTCTAGACTTCATTTGATATCAAAGTCTTTGCAACTCTAAACCTGTTGCATTGAACTTTGGAGGTGTATGTTCACCAATAATTAGTGTTGAGCTCCACATTTCTCAATCCCCCCTCCCCCCCCCCCCAAAGATACATGGTTACAAAGTGGACCCTACATTCTACTTGTTTTAAAAATTCCATTGATTGCTTAAAAAAACTTTTAACTCTTTCATTTAAAAATAAATAAATCCAATCTAAATTTATCAATTCTTTGTTTTGAAAATGAATTGAATCCCAATGCTTCCTTTTAAAAAACTTTTCAACTCCCTCAATTGAAAAGATACTTCTTTTGGGCTTTAGTTTTAGTCATATAACTTGAAATTTCTATTGTTTTCATCATGAATCCATCTTCCATTTTCTTCTTGAATTTTCTCTATCTTTTTAGTCTTCGCTCTATTCCATCATTTTGGTCAAGGCTTCAAACGCACCCCATGGTTACACAATGGGCCTTGTATTTGTCAATACAAAATCCCAAATATCACTCCAAAAATTGACTAAAATAGTTCCAACCCAAATGGAATCATTAGAATTTTAAAAACAATAGTATAAGATTTTTAGTTCATGTGTTTATTCATTAGGTGCTGATGAATAGCAACAACAACTAGATCATGACTTGCATTGTAGAGCCCTTTAACTTGTAATGCAAGTCTTGGATCACAACTTGCATTGTTCCTCATAGCAACTAGTACTACCTATCTATTGATTTAGACCGTCTTGGAGACAATATTAGCTTCTTCAAATTTGGATATTGGAGAAAAACGGGACAAGTTATGGAAAGACTTGTGACTTTCATAAACCAATATTCTTTCTTGGGGTTCCATTTTAACTAGAAAGTAAAATTGTATGGCCTTTAAGTTTTTGGGGGGTTTATTGTTCAAAGATTTATGCTTAAGCTTCAAGATGGGCATAATTGGTTTATCTTTCTTTCTCGAGTAGTAATGTGATTTATCTTGGAATGATAGATTACCTCTTTTATTCATTTTGCTCATATTGGGTTTGTCTACTATTGTAAACTATGATTGATCATTTAAAAAACTATTGTAGTTGAGATTTATTTGTTAGATTTTTTAGGTTCAACAAACAATAGAAGCTTTTTTAATGGGACCTTTCATTGTCTTGAAGGTTCCAAGTGTTGAACTGCTACCCATGTTGAAATAATGTCATAGACATCAAATTGGAAAAAACTAATTTATCTAACACTTGTACTAAAAAATAAAGTATTGCTGGAGCAACCACAAACACCATCTTCAACAATATATGATCTTAGATAACCAACACCATCATCCATTCACTTTGGACAAAAAACACATGCATTACATTCTATTTAATTGCATTGTGATAGTAACATGATCCAAATGCAACAATTCAATTCAATCACTCTAACATTTTTCAACTTGAAGATCCTTGAGTTCCATCTACAATTCCTTGACTATACTCAACAATTGAAATTGCTCCTCCAACACAATCTCTCAACCAAAATTAATTCATTGAAAAAAAATCTATTGTGATGAAAATTTATAGCAAGAAATTTGCAAAGCTCCATGTAAATTGCTTGAAAATCCTATCCCTCCAACAGTGCTAGTATGTGAGCCCAAGAATGCGAGCTTGTGAGTATTGAGCCTATGATATAGGTACCTATAATATAGATACTACACACTATAAAAGGTGTATGTATCATAAACACTTACAATATAGATATTTGTAATGTATATATATACTATAATCATAGACGGTTTCTATAGTATACACTTATTACATAAGTGTGTAGTATTCTAGCCTCAAGGGCTCACACTACTAGGTTTACATAAATAATAGCAACCTTCATTGAATTGGAAAGAACAAAAATCCACAATTCATCTTCAAATAAAATCCATAAGAACAATTAAGAAAATCCATCTTCTTGTGGAGTAATTTAAAAAGCATAAGAGAAATTTCTCCCAAACCTTAATATCTATTTACACAATCTTCAAATTCCTCACAATTGCTAAGATTACAAACACAAAATATCCTCCAACTATATAGCTATTTTTTCAGTGGTTTGTAATTAGAACTTCAAATTAATATCATTGGAAGCAAATCTAATAGTAACATAAACTTGTAGATGAAAAAAATTGCAATTGGACATTGGACAGCTGAAATATATCCGACCAAAAGAAAGTTAAAGAAAATAATGGTAGAGGCCTTGGTAAATAAGCAAAATCATGCTAATGGTACAATTGATGTACTATTGGCATGATTGTAATTTATTTGCCAAGGCCTCTATATTTTTGGTCTTTTAGCTTGCTTTTGAAGGGGATATAGTGATTGTCCAAATTCTAAATCCTTATATTATTTTATTTATGGAAAATAATTTTAGATGCATTTCAAATGATTGTAATTTAAAGTTACATTATAAACTAAGAAAAAAACTAATGATATTTTTGGAGTTACAATACTCCAAAATTTCCAATTTTTAAACTTTTACCTTGCTTTTGAAGTGGTTGTCCATTGTCTAGATTTGAATTTTCTTATATCTATTCAAAGTACTTTTGAATCCGCTTCCAATGATACAAATTTCAAGATCTAATTATATATGAGTCAAAATTTAGGAATATATTTGGAGGGCCAATACATTGGTTGAAAATGGTCTTATATTATAGTATGAGGGTGAAGATTGGCCCATGCAGTACAAAAACAATTAAGTTTAACATCATAACCTAGTGTATCATTTCATTCCCTCCCCCCTTCTTTTTGAAACACAGGGGCAATTTCCATTGCAAGGGGAAACAATACATAGAACCAGAGGAAATAGACCTCAGCGGAAATATTTACGTTTTCAAACAACTAACAAGACACGAAGAAGCAAATTCACGGCCAAAGAGCAACAACTTAAGAGAACTGTCCAAGCTTGGGGAGGGACAATCTCCACCGGATTTCTAGATGGGATCACACCTCGAAGAACTCGGATCATTTTTCCCCTATGTGTGAATATACTTTTAGGAGTTAACCCCTAAAGAACTTAGGGTGTTTGAATATAGCTCTTGTAACAAGCATAATTCCTCACTATTGTGGAATGATTTTGAAGATTGCCACCATTGAAATGAAAGAAGACTTGTGAAGCTTTCCAATGAAAAAAGGATTAAAAAAAATTGCACAATTTCTGAGAAATGCCACTGTTGACAAGATTGATGAAAAATGTTTTGTTAGGTGGTACTTTGTATATAATCTGAAATTGGAATGTTGAAATTAGAATGCTCAAAAGTGCTCCCCAAACTCTGATTTTTTTCTACATGCACATATCACAATGATATTGATGTGTAATTTTTTTTTCAAATCATTTTGAGGTGTGAAAAAAAAGATATGAGGATATGAAGTGACTTCCAAGAGTGCCTCTCCATTTCAAAAAATTCAGAAAAAATTGCACACTCAATAATTTCTTGATTTGATTGCACTGATACATTCAACAAAAAAAATTCATTTCGGGTCTCTTTATTGTTGACAGATTATTAGTGAAGTTCACATCTCACATTTTCTACAAATGTAGTTGTAGAAGCTACCTAGTGGCCTTATGGTCCTTTATGGGTTAAGAGTCAAAAGAAACGGACACCCTAAAGCATTATGTGATTGTTACTAAATCATTAAAAATATGCAAACTTCACAACTTTTCTATTCTTTTTTGAATGGAAGTGAAGTGACTTCTATTACAAATGACTGAAATTCCTTTTGAAAATGTTGAAAATGTGATATTAGTTCAATAAAACTATTGTTGTATAAGGTAAGTTCACCTATATGTGTACGGATAAGCAATTCAACATTCAATTGTCTCTATCATTAATCCTTAAAGGACTCAAAATTCTATCATTTTTTTTGTAGAACTTAGGTAGTCTCTATTGACTTTGGAATTTGGAATTTTAGCATGAAATTTTCAAAATGGATGCGAATTATCCTAATCTAAATGCGAAAGATATAAATTCAATATTGATTTCAATGTCAAATTGGGTAGCTATATAATTATTCTAAAAGAATTAATTAATTTCATTTGACCATTTCAAATTGTGTAGCTCTACATTTATATCTACAGAAAACCACATTTGAACCATTCCATTTTGGATGATGAGAAGAAAGTTAAGAGGGTTTTTATTTTGTGGTTAATGAAGATAAAAAAGCATATATATAGTTGTTTATTGAACTCAAGTTTGAAGATTTTCAAATTAAAAGAAAAGGAAAGGGTATATGTTGCTTACTTGAACATTTATAACATTAGGGGTTTCGAATTTTCTAATTCTTGTCAAAGTTATTAGCAAATTAGTTTTTGCTTTCATTAAATACCACCTTACACCTTATAACCAATTTAGGATGAATATGAAAGTTTTTGGATTGCTTTTCTTCTTCCATACATTCTAAATTTGTTTCAATTCAACATACTAACTAAAATACACAAGTGATAGGACATGTTTATTTTTTTCCTAAAAATGTTGAAAGACAAATTTTCGACTTTGGGAAGGGCTATAAAAACTTATCTTTTGAAATGAAGGCACATTGAACTTGCAATGAGTTGGGATTTTTATTCTAAAACTTTTGGAAGGTGTACTTGAACAAGTTCACTAAAGGATCTTATATTTGGACATATTAAAGAAGAAATATAGATGAAAATTTTAGCCTTGCTTTGAGGCTCAAAACACATCAATCCTTTAGTCATCAAAATTCCATAATTTATTTATTTTTTTGTTGGATCTTATTGAAAGTCCAAAGCATGTAATTCAAGATTCCCTTCTCATTCATTTTTTGGGCACAAGATGAATAAATTATGAATTTTTTAACTGGTGAAGATAGGAGAACCTAAGAGCTCATGAATAAAGTCAGTACATTCTAGACAATAACTTTTTTTTGGTGTGTGTTTATAAAAGGAGTCAGAATTAGGTGCAATTACCTTTGTTGTGATTTTTTTGCCATGGCTCTGACCTTTGCTTTGATGAAAGCTTACATTTAGTTTCTTTGCAATGGAATGAATTATTCATGCATTTCCAGAATTAAGAATAAATACCTGTGCTGTTGTGTGGTGTATCAGCATGCATATGGAGAATAATCTTGTTAATATCCAGAATTCCCCAAACCTGCAGCTCAATTTTATGATCAGGGTGGGAGGTCATGAAATAATCCTTTGGATCAGGCAGTAATGATCCTAAACGTAGACACTAGTTGACAACATTGAAAATGCAACAGAAATTCAGATTTCAGTGATTCTGTGACTTGATTGCATATATGATACAGTATATGCACAGAAGTGCAAGTTTTGTCACAGGGAGATTGGGAGGGTGAAACCGGGGTGGGGGGTGGGGGTGTATAATATTTCAGCATGCAACTATACACCCACCCACCCACCCCCCAAACTTTCTGAAATGAAATTCGGTTTCGTTTCTGTCAAAATAAAAGAATAAAAATCTTAATATGGTGGATACACTTGTAAATTTATTTTTTTCGAAAACAATTGGTATTTCTATTGCTAAACAAACAGTCCAGAACAACAGCAGCCAAGCCCAAACTTTGGAAGTGCATAGACTTTTGATGCAAAAATATACGTGGAACTGAATGTTGTCTGTCCTCATTGAAGGAAACTAAGGGGGAAAACTAAAAACATAAAACTTGTACCTCCCTTCACAAATTGCATGTATGTATGTGTACACTGGGAGTAAGTATAGGAGGTCCAATGGGACAATGTTTAGCTTAGCTAGTTGCAGTTGTTCTTATTGGTAGACTCCCTGGCGGGATGGAAAAAAATGGGGTTAATTAATTAAACCCTCATGTTATTACCTGTCAGACCAAATTTTACTCAATCTCTGTCACCAGCTGGATGTTCACAATGATTTGCTTGAGTAACTAGGCATATCAAATCCTGTTCAGAGTTCAGACCCATTCAGAAACTGAAACTTTCAGTTCAGCATATTCCAAATTTCCAACCTTCCTAACTTAGCAAAGTTAAGCTAAGCTAAGGTAGACCACCTCTGGCTGGGCTGGCATGGTGGTACAGTGTGTGCAGTCCCTCCCTCTCTCAGGAAGTTCAGTTCATACTAACTTACTCTTGGGTGTGCTGTTTCATTTTATTTGTTTGTCGCAAATGGAAGAAGATTCAATTCAATTCATTGCAGAATAAAGAGTAAGTACAATGCCCCCGCCCAGCCAGACTTTTTTTGGGGGTGGGGGGACTGTCTGCTTGCCTGCCTGTCTGCCTGTCTATTTTGATCTGAACACCTGAAATGAATGAATTGCAGAGGCAGCAGAATAGCAGATGTTGGGCCCCTTGTATTACTTCAGCTTAGTTCTCCTCGAATTGCTTCCAAAAGAAAGTACATTTGAAACCACCCCCACCACCTGAGGAGGAGCAGAGGGAACTGCATTGCACAGAGGCTCAAGTGATCAAATCTGAATCCAAGGGAATGGCCTAAGCTTAACTTATCTTACAACAGAGATAAGATAGGCTTCCACACAAAATGATGATCCTGTGTACTCCGTCCCTCCTGTAGCAGGATTGATGCAATTCCGTGTTCTTCTTTTTTCTTTTCTTTCTTTTCTTTCTTTTCTACAACAGTGTCCCACTGCATAGTCACATTCTTGGCCAACACCCACATGCATGGAAATACAAAATCCAGATTTAAACAAAAAAGAAAAAGAAACAGTCACAAACATGCTACAGAAGTACAAATCAGCTACAGTAACTAAATTATGTGCAGAGAGTTGCATGGCCCTTGTGCACTGTATCAAATGTTTCGAAAGGAAGGTCCACCAATGCAAGGTCAGAATTGTCACTGGAAATGAATGAAATCTGTCCACTTGGGGAAAGCATTTGGGGGAGCACAAATAACTTAGACCTTCCTCTGTCCAAAGGCACAAATTGGGGTGGAGCCCTGCACACTCTGATCGAAAGTCTTCCAAATATACAGTATACACACTGTGTGATACGGGTCCCGATGCAGGACCTATGAAATAACTTACTCCGTAGTTCTCTAGCTAGGTGTGTTTCCATGCAAGCGTATTCGCAGAGGCTACCTAGCTAGTTTCGTCCCCGAGTCCATGCATTTCCGGCCTTCACAAATTGGGACTCCGTCACTCGATCACTGCCCTAGCCTCCGTCCCTCGATCATCAGCAGATTACTATACTTGACTGTAGCTAGTTTGTCGATTCAAGTAAGTTACTGCGACGGACAGATCGAGACGACGAAAGCCCAAGTTGTCTTTAATTTCTGTTGCTGCACTAGCTCAGCTCAGGCTGTAAGTTCAGTTCAGTTAGGTCGGCAGGGCAGGGCAGGGCAGGGCTGGAGCGGCCTGCCTGCCTGCCTGCCTGCGGGTTGGGTTGGGTTCCTAAAGTTACTTAGACTAGTCTAGTACTCCGCCTTGGCTTGCCTTGCCTTGCGGTTGCAGTTGCAGCACGCAATCTTCCAGTGTTAATGTGTCTAGGCGGGGTCAAAGATCTTTTGAACTGAAGCTGCGCCAGGTCTGACTACTCTTTTCCATCATTACCAACCCAACTTACAAGGAAGAGAGGGGGGAGCCAGTCTGAGGGGAGAATGATGAAGATCTCGTAGACTCTGAGACAAACTCCTCCCTCAGCTTTTAATATCAGGGGCCTAGCTAGGCCACGTAAGTTACTAAGATAATAACTTAATGAGTCAGTTGCTCCAATCCTTCAACTCAGGTAAGCTTAACCCCTAAAGGACTAGGGGTACAAAATACAGTGTTGCAGATGCCACCCGGTGGCCTTATGGTCCTTTAGGGGTTAACTCAACTTCACTTCATCCCACAACTGCTTCACCCCGCAAAAGCTTACGAGGGCCGCTTTACACTTAGGGGCCAGGCCAATATCCCGTGAGGCCGATTGCACAAAATTTCAGCCCTTTTTGGGCTAAAGGTTAAGTTGGCCTCAACTATTCATTAGAATAAGATTAAAATAGGGATCAATTCTCCCATATGTAAAGGCCTTAAGGCCAAGAAGTTGGGCTTATTCAAAAAAATCAGAGAGAGAGAGGGGCTGAAATTCAGGGTCGCTTTACTCCTAGAGGTTGGGCCAATTTCCCTAGAGGCCAATTGCACAAAATTCAACAGATTAGATTTGTTGAAAAATAACAATATTTTATAAGAAACATAAATTTAATTGAAATCTAACATTGACACCTAGGCCAAAAATTTGCCTCCCATTTTTGGTACACCCAATCAGCAAGCTTGGGCCATGTGAGATCATGTCTTTTTTGAATAAATACTTCATTCCACCAAATTGGCCCGGCCTTTAAGTGTAAAGGGGTTGGGACCGATTTCAATGTTTTGTCCCATTACAAGTGAGGATTCTTGGCCTCTGACACAACAAATTGGCCCAACCTCCAAATGTAAAGCGCCCCTAAATTTAGATTGATTTTGCTAACTAAATCACACATGATGTACTCATCTTTACAAACACTCGTGACAAAGGAGAAAGAACAAGAATTATATATATATATATATATATATATATATCATATTCCTACGACTTTCCAATCAAAAATATCTTTAAATATTTTGGTTGGAAATCAGTGTTTAAAAATGAATGTAGAGTAAGTCAACCCTTTAAACTATATCCACATAATACAACAAATCAAATAGGTGGCAAAAAAAGTGCAAGCAAAAGCTCAAGCATGACATTAAAGTAATCTCTTGAAGTCTGCATCTTGTATTTCACTGGAAACTCATATTGGGTTCCCAGTGTTAAAATTCCCAGTGAGTCTCACTTTTCCTGGTGTGTGTTACACTGGGAACACCGGGAAAAGTGAGACTCACCAGGAATTTTAACACTGGGAACCCAATATGAGTTTCCTGTGTTTGTCTTCTGCTGGCCAAGGATAAATGTAAAAATTTTACCTCTATTTTGCAGTTGCTTAGTGTCCTGTGTTTGTTTCCCTCCCCTAGTGGAGATGGAGCCTTAGATTCCAAATTGCAATTCCAAAATTTTCAATTTTTTTTTATCATGCTTGGCAAATTAAAAAAAATCCAGCGTTTTTTCTAGGGGTAAAAACGCAGACTTATAATGACCGCTTCCACATCCAGCAAAGCTCAATGTAAGCTCCCTCCCCTCCTTCCTCTGGAACCTGAATCATTGAATCTTATTATTGTCCTAGGGAATGTAAGCTTAACTTATTTCCGATAAACCATGCTCAAGCTCCCCATAAACATGATTTATTGTAACCAACTTCATTGTCAGCCAAGCTGCAGGTGCATGTTACAGGGACTAAGCTAATCAGCTTTGAATCAGCTTACATTGCTGCCTCAATCTTCAATTCTCAAGTGGACTGAAGGCACCCACAACATGACTTAACTGAATTACTGAATCCAAGGTTTATGATTTCCAATTCCCGTAAGTTTTTTTGACACATGATTCTTGTATATAACTTACTTACAATAGCTTGTTAGACACCATTTCCAAACACTGTAAAGCATAATTTAGATTCACTAAGCTACTTGTACTGTACATTAACCTCCACCTTAATGTACATAAGCTGCTGCAGCATACAGCCATAACTGAAGCTTAACCCCTCTTTGTCGAAGGGGATGAAAAGTGTCCTCATGTCCAATTTAGAGTGTTGAAACTTTTGCATCCAATGTCTGAATTCAATAAAACTTGTTGAAAAATTTGCGCTCTCTCTTCTAGTTTGTGTGGTAAATTTTTCAGATCAATCCAAGATGTATTGAATTTTTGGAAGCCAATCGAAGTTCATAAGTTCAATTTGAGTTCATCAAACTATATTTCATAGCTGCAACTTCGGGGGCTTGTATCTCCTTCATCCAAAGTCTTTTTTCAATAACATTTGTTGGGTTATGTTCCCCCTAAAGTTTAGTTATTACATAGAATTTCCATGTCAATCTAGGTTGTTTTGAATATCTCGGAGCAATTCAAGTTCAAAATCCCAACATTCTTGAAATATAGTGAACTTCGGTTGCTTGTTTCTTCTTCATACAATGTTTGTTTCCAATATTTTTTTGGAAAAGTTTAGCATACTAGTCTAGTTTGTGTGTAGACAATTTCATATCAATCCAAGAAGTTATGAGTGACTAAGAAGCATTTTAGTAGAAGGAAGTTCAATTTTTGATGTCTTTTTTGCAACTTTTCTTGCTATTTTTTGACATTTCAAAACCATTTTGCAAACACAATGAGTCAATTGAATGATATTTTTTTCATCAATGTGTTTGTGTGCTGATTTTGATTCACTTTATAGTTTAAAGTTTCTTCATTTAAGTAGATTTAGAAACTAAATTTCGCTTCCGAATGTGTTTTTAGAAAAATTTCAGCATCCTTTTTCAACACTAAAACATTATCATCTTGAAATTTATGAGGTAGAATGATACCAAATTTGATGCACGTCATCTACAATAAGTGCACTACAAGATTGTACAGTTGAGATCTCTATAACTCGATGAAAATTATATATATAACACTTCAAAAGGACTACTATTTTTGAACCTATTCAAGCCTTAGGCGATGAAGAGTTAAGCTAGACTCACCCATTTCCACCCTACTTCCAATTCTATCCTCACATACCAATGGAGTACATTCTAGAAGACAAATGTGCACCACTGGTACAGAAGGGAGGATTTCTTAAAGGGACTAAAATGGGTATGTTTACTTTACTTACATGACCCATTCTTTGGCTCCTGGGATGACAAAGTCGTGACTTGGAACCTTTAAAAACCTACTTGTGGTTCCTTCATATAAAGTACAAAAAATAGTGAAATTAGGTTGTCCCATACTAATTTCTCGACATTTGACACTATATAAATATTTACTATTATTTTACAAGAATGCACTACTTTTGAATTATATAGGAATTGTTGTAATTAGGACCCATAAACCTTCATGTGTACAAATGGAGATATTTGTAGAAGTTTTTGTTAACTTTGATGGTCTATGAAGTAGTTTTCTCGTGGGTAAAGCCACCTAATTGTTAAGCAACCTAATTTCACTATTTAGTGTAGTGATTTCTTCCTCTAGGGTGATGCCCTCGCTATTTGTTTTTAATTCACTCTTGGAACCCTAAACCGGGTTTTAAAAAACAAACATACTTAGGGCCACTTCATACTACAACAATATCCATCATTACAATGGAGAGTCTTTAAATTCAATGAACCTACTTCCCCTCAATGACACTTTCTTATTCCATTTATACTTTCTCATTCCATTTATACCCTTCATATTCCTTGTTTGATGATGAGACCATATGTTGTAATGGTTTTTTCAAAGCCAATTTTTCAAAACCTTTCTCATATTATTTTTTCTTTTTCTTGAAAAATTTGACAAATGAGGTGAAGTTTCATAAAAAAATTCAAAAATTGGATGAATTAACCCCTAAACGCCCAAACTGCGTTTTTTGGCAACATAGCGATTTTGGGCAGCTCACTACGAATGGAGTTTTTCTTATTTTTCTTTGAAATTTTCACACAACATGTGCCCGAGGAGTATCTTTAAGGCCCAACAATTTTCATGACTTTTGACTTCATGGTTAAAAAGTTATTGCATGATATGTAATTTTCAGTGCTCCTCGGGCAGCCCAAAAATTTCTTAAAAAAACACTTTTTTAAGAAATAAAAATTTGAAATTGGTTTTCTAGATTTATATGTACATGGAAAGATTTGAATCATTCCATTTTGATTTATGAGATGAAAGTTATGAGGCGTTTTAGTTTGCGGGCAGTTTCGGATTCCCTACTCTAAAATAAACTTTGAAGTCCTTTATTTCACTCAATTTTCAATATTTTTTGAAAAAAATAAAATGATAGGGTGTGTATTGTTTATTAAAACATTACAACCATTGGGATTAAAATTTTTCAATTCCATAACGAAATTCTTCACAATTTAGTATTTTGAATCATTCTCTACTTCTTTGTACTTACTTCCTTTTTCCTATATGTTGTACAATTTCAAATGATTTGAATTTTTTCAGGCACATAGACAACTTGCCTTGAAGAATGAATCCAAAGAGTAACCACCATTTTGGAATTTTTTTCATACAAATGTGGCCTTGTGAAGTGCAGCTGCCCGTTTTTTCACAGGGCCCAAAAAAGGATTTTTGCTAATTCAAACACTAATATCTTACAATCTACACGGTGGAAAATTCTGAAATTTTTTCCACATCTTCTCAAATAAGTTTAGTACAAGATCTTACGGTTACATGTGTCCAAAAATGTTTTTTTCCTAAAATTTGGTACTTGTTTTAGAAATGACAGTTTGGGAGCATTTTTGGTGAAAACATAGTTGAAAACATTTAGGGGTTAATGTGGAGAGAGAAGGATAGAAGTTGAACAAATGGTATAAATTTAGACTTTGGGCTTGGCCTTGACCTTTGGAGGCTTCACACTATGGCCGGCTAGAGACTCCAATTCATATTTTGGGGGACCTACTTATTGTCCATTTCCTTGGACTCTCGCCAAAATTAGGCCACTCAATCTCATGGCCTCTAGACTTGGACGGCCACAGTGAGAAGAGGCCCTTTTACATGTAGAAGGTCTGCAGTCTGTCTTGCCCACTCACTCCCCAGTTGGTTTCCAGGATTGAATTCCCATGTTGGTCAAATACTCAGGAGTTCTACTAGAAAAGTCTACAGTCCTGTCCTGTACAGCAGCTGGGAAGGAAAGGCAAGGGCAAAGGAATGAAAGTGGGGCCTCTTCCTCCTCCTCCTTCATCAGTCTAGTCGGTCTGCATTAGTGGCAACCGTCAATTGGGTTTTGGGAAGCGCACACATTCTCTTGCTGCCAAGCACTCAATTGGCCCATCCAAGGCAGGGCCTCTTTTGGGAAGGATGATGATCATGGAGTTGCAATTCTGCACACCGGCCAAGGAGTTCAGGAGCGCACAGTTATCAACCAACCAGGAGCAATACCAACTTTGGGCTTTACTACAGCCAGCTTGCAAATAATAAGTTATATTGTAGTAACTTCGGGATCATGGGATTTCCTCTTCTTCTTCCATGAGTTCATTGGAAGAAGAAGAAGAAGAAGGTTAAATAACTCCAGTCTGAAAAAGTGGAGTGAATGAAGAGAATGTTGGGGATGGCTCAAGTATCGGAGCTGCATGGACCTTGATGACAAATTTTTCTTCTTGTAATGTAAGATAGGAGGTACATGAAGCACAGAAATAATGTCCAAGGTTTCTTTTTCTTATAACCTCCCTGGAGTTTGTTCAAAACCGAACTAAGTGCAATGGAAATTATCCATGTGAGAAGAGATTAAGACTGAAACACCCCTGAAAGAGGGTTTCACCCTTATCGCAACTTAACTTTATGCCTCAATGTGACTCACATCATATCATATTACATCATAATATCAAAACTAGCTATTTATCAAATAATATATTGGGTAACTATAAGTCCTGAGACTATCAAAAGTGTCATAACCCATCCATGTCTATTCACAAGTTTCAAACAGAGAAAAAAGAACCCAAGAAGGATGAGTCCATGTGTTTGACAATAAAATCTTGCACCAATTCCATGTTGGAGAAATCGGATTTGAAGGTTGAGTCTCACCTATACCTGTCCCAAAACACATAACAAACCAATGTAATGTTAGTAAGGATGCACGAGGTGTCTTCAACTATAGCCAATTGCTATCTATGTCGCAAATCCAACATACCAAAAACAAGAATTAGTAAAACATGTTATAAGGTAGAAAGCATCAATGTCAAAGCAAGTTCCTCAATCAAATCACAAAACTACAAATGCAAAGAGACCTTTGCCATTCTCGTGTCATAGTAGCAATCCAATAGTCAACACACAAAACTCCACACCAAAGCAACCCGCCATAGCCAAACTCCAAAGATGATAGACAAGGGGAACGGGAAGCTATTTCATGTACATAGAATGGGAGGGAACAAATTCAAATCAAGTCATAATTAGATAGTTGGGAGTAACTACCTACTATAGTGGTAATGACTTATAATTAAGGCCACACCCATAGTGGGTTGGGTAGGTGGTATTTTATACCCTCAGGCCAGATTTAATCCCATTTGACTACCCGAAAAAAATGTTTAGTGTAACATTGGGTCATAGAAATATAAAATCACAGAATGGGCTTAGAAAAACCTTAGAAAATTTTTTCTACTCCAAATGAAATAATGAAGACCTTTTATTTTGGTAAATTAAAGTTAATCGATAGTGTGATGGACAACAACCAAAAATAAAAATAAAAATAAAAAGGGTTTTATGTGCTTTTGCAAATGACAAATTGGGACATTTGACAGGAACTACAATTGATGAGGAAAACATGGTATTAACCATGTTACCAAGGCATAATGTATAAGCATGAGTTCATGTGGCAAATATTTGCATTCAAAATATAGAGTGATCCTAAATTTTGGAAAAACATACATAATAATTGCCAAAGAAGAAGAAGAAGAAATTGTGTGAATTCAAACTAAAAAGTGTTATGGATTACATAGGAAAAGAAAACATGAAAAGATCAATAATGGATTGAAAGTCAAATTAGAAGGTTTGATTGAGAATGCATTCAAATAAAGAAAGAGATTTGAAGTCTTTCAATTCCTCTTTTCGCATGTCCAATTTAAAATTGAAGTCATGAAAAAAATACAAGGTGAAAAGATATAACATGTATAGTTGATAATGATTTATGGATTTTGAAATTTTAACATTTTCTTAAATGAATTACTTTTGCAATTCCCCCCCCCCCAAGATGTAGTGTATTTGAGGCTAGTTGATAGGAGCCTCTAACACTTAATAATAAAGATTTGCAATGGACACCCTTGCACAAAATCTTTGATAGAAAAATCTTAAACATTATTTTCAAAACTAGATTTTTGATGCTTAGAATAGATTAAAAAGGGTATTCAATTTTAAAATAAAAGATAAAAAATAGTACTTTGATAAGATAGTATTTAACTTCAAAGTTTAGTCAACACCAAAATATGGTGCCTTAAGCATTTAGCCTAGGTTAAGAATTTATTCATAATTTGGGGAAGGGAAGGGCTGGAATGATTTCTTGAAATATTTTATAATAAATTTTCCTTGAAAGACAAATGAAATTGACATTTGCTTCATATTTTTTGGACTTCTAAGAAATTAGTTAAGATTTTTGAAGTTGGAACCACACACTTAGGTCACTAAAAGTGCCCCTCCTAATATGTTCATTGTGAGTACATCACCAAATGCAATTGATACATTGAAGAAAGAAAAATGTACCTATGTGTTAAAAGATGCTTTTAGAACCCAATCACATTATTGACCTCCTACCTTACTTGTGACAATTTTACCAAATTATTCTCTGTTTTATTTTATTTATCATTAGAAACAACCAACAAGGCATTCTCATGCACAATTTTCAGTTTTTTGGAGCACAACTGATGAGATATCAATAAAAGCATCACCCCATGTTTACAAAGGCCACAGTGCTTGATTTTCTTGCAATGAATGTGTGTGTTTTTGTTTTTGTTTTTGAAACCAGAGTTTGTTCCAGAAGCAGTGAATGTTCTCTCATTTGCTCTAAAAACAAAAAAATATTGCCTGAACTAAGTTACACCTCAATCCACTCGGGGTGTTTGAGCAGATTGAAATTTGAACTGTGATTCTCCGTGTTGACCCTGAATCAATGTTGTTCTCTTTGCGACAGATTCAAGTGTTTGGGAATCTCACATTAAAGTTCTTGTGTAATGCACCACGGGGCTCAAAATGGTTTGACCTTGAAATTGGAGCTGCATCACAAGTTGAAGAGATTTCACTGTGTGTGAGAGAGATTGATCAACCTTTTGGCTTTCACGAAATACTCATCAATCAAAGACCTAAAATGATCTAATTGTCCTTTGGCAATGAAATTTTGTTCCATGTGTTTCCAAAAAAATGATCTAATTTGCAACAAATAAGTTATGGGGATCAGTCAAGACCTTATTGATCAGGCCATTCAGGACAGACGGTGAGTAATGTACTGGGGATCCTGTGTAGCCATGTAGCAGCTATGGAATTAAACACTGCCCCCGAGGCAGAGAGATGACTGACTGCAAGGTATTGGATACCACATACTCCATATTGATTATAAAATTCCACCCTCACCTGGGCTTCACCATAGGGGGTCATGCCTTGGCTTGCTGATGACCTTCATCAGTGATCTTAATTAAGCTTAATGGCATTCCCTATCCTTTAGAAAAAAACAAAAAAAAACACCACCATAGTCATGTACTGCATTGGGTATTTTTGAATAAATCAAAACATATCTCCCCCTGGTAGGCAATAAGGGGAGGGGATCTTCAACCCTTAAAATGACGTTGCAGACGTTTATTGTGTGATGGATGAAGAAAATGCATATGTTCATCTTTCAAATTTTGTGTAAAAAGGAAGGGTCTTGCAGAGTAGTTAGACCTCCAATGAGTGCTTTGGGTTTTGTTTTTTAAGCAAATGATTCACATTGTATCAAAAAGAATGATTTCTAGAGTGATCAAACTATAATTTAAGGATAAATTGCGGTATCCTTGTTGCACCACTGTAATCATCCCATGAGTCACCTCATACATTGAGAATTTTAAAAAATATCCAACTTTTTCCAATTGACTATAGTAATATAAAAAAATTGGCAATAGAAGAAGAGGTCTTCGACTATTGCATGCTATAAATTTGTTGTAGAGGACTTTGGATTATTGTAGCAAGATTTTCAAGCAATGAAATTGGAATATGTGAGAACATAAGAGAATATGTGAACACCTAAAGGAATGTCTAAAGTGGATGTTGTATAATTGTAAGAAGTTATTGTAGTAGTAGTAGTTGTTCAATCTATAAGACTTCTTTCAATCGAATTAAGAAGTTCCAACATAGTTCAATGTACTCAATTGGCAAATAAAAATTATTTAACTCCTTGTAGATTGCCTCTCTAAATACATAGACAAATATAATTTCTAAACACAATTTGTAATTTGGGATTGTGTTTGACTTTCAATTTTATACATTCATTACATAGAACTATATATTCATTATGCATATATAATTCCTATTATGCACCCAAGGGCCATAAAATGCAAAATTTGCAGTAGCTATGCATTACAATTATCATTTTTGGACCAAATTCAACACTTTAAAATCTCCCCCATTTTTTTTAGCTAATTCTTGACCTTCATCAAAACTTTCATTTCAGTATCTACTTTTTATATATTTATATAAAAATGACCATTTTGAAAAATGAAATGGAAAAAATAGTTTGAATGCAAAAAATATAATTCTAAATTTCTAAATTCACTGTACACAATGTACAATGATAAAACACTTTTTTTTAGTAGAAAGTTTATCATTTAGACCACGTAGAGATTTTCTTATACATTATTTTGATATAGTTATGTACTTTGAAATGATTAGGTTTTAAAATATGTATTCCTTCAAGTTGGTTCCATCCAAAATTCAATTTTCACTTTGTAAAAGGAAATTTCAAGTTATTATACATAAAAGAATAATACTTTGTGACAAATTGATGAGTGTTATGGATGAAAGCATTAAGCACCTGATGGTTTTATTGTATATTAGGAGTTAGTACTATGAGTACTAAAAAATTTTGTACTAACAGATTTGGGCCTAAGAAATTTTCTATCTAAAAATTATTGCTCAAAACTAGTTCATGGAATTTTTTATAAAACAAAGACTAGGATGTTTTAATTGCTAAAAATAGCAAAATATTTCAATTAAATAAAGTAAACATAAATCTTATTTAACAATTTGATGGAGATAAGATTACACAAAACAAATGATAGAAACTTGATCTTAATCCCTAAAGTTCTTTGACCATGTTTTGCCAAAACCTCCATTTTTAATTCGTTGAATCTAAATATGAAAAACAAGTATGAAATCACATCTTCAATCATATAATCTTGAATTGTAGTATTCTAGCTACATAGAAAAAAATTTAGCATGTTTCACTACTCATAGAGTAAGATTGTAGTGTTTCAAAATATTGAATTTGAAGGAGGGATTGTTTGGTAGGATTAGTTAACTTTGACTATGCAATTGAATTTTTTTGTACTATGGGAAGTTGGAAATTCACGAAATTCTATAGTTCATTCAATTAGGTCTCTATATGCTAAGTTTGAGAATAATTTCATACTTGTAGCGTATGATAAAAAATTTACAAACGTTGTGATGTCTAAAAAATTGCCCATATACTATGCAATTTTTTTAAGAGAAAATTACATTCATTTTTCCAATATCAATAGTGAACATGTAGAATCATGTGCTCCTTTCATTTTCTTTTTTAAGTCATCAAAAAAACAAAACCTCATATACCTATATTTGATAAAATGGCAAACTGTACTTGAAATTACTATCATCAAAATTGGATCCCAAAATATTTTGAATAGTTTTGAGAAAACTCAAATTTAGACATAGGACAATGATTTCTTGAAGCAAAAAAATGAACAAAATTTGTATCAAATAGAAAACACACTTAAAAGATATGAAGATTTTTCATTATGTACATTGAATAGTGTAGAACATTATAGTGTAAGTTACTACAATTCCTTGCTATTCTATAGAAACGTGATTATAATCCCTTGACTTCAAACTACAATAAAAATTTGTTTTTAAGGATATTTTCAAAGTTTTCAATCGGCCTAAAAACTAGATTTAGGAAGCTTTACATTTTTTTTTTGAAGAGACAGTGGGCTATGAATTTACTAAGAAAGGGAAGGGGGACAATTTACAATCCAGCTCCTACGGACAAAGCAACCTAGGTAGAAGTCTAAAAGATAGGTGCCAATTGGGCCTATGTAAACTACTAGAGCAAAAGACTCCATTTCTACAAAGCTGAGGTAGGAAGCTCAAACTTGAACTGGGCATTTGAAGTGAACACGACACAGAGGTACATTTTGCTTTCTTCAATGTACCAACTTTGCACATCTCAGGAGGTGGTCGCTTTTGATGTCCATTGCATTTCAACTTGAAAATTTCATAACTAATTCCACAAAGCTCCAAAAAATATGAAATGACTTGGGTTAGATGCCAATTCCTGTTTCCTTCCTACGAAAATTTACTGAAAGTTGTTTTAAGGAGGTTAGCTTCCTCAAAAGGCAATCAGCTCTTAGATGGAGGCTTTAAGAGCCTCCTACCTTATACATTATTTGTACTGCTCAAAAGCAACAAAAACCATTTTGAATGTGAATATCAAGATTGAAGGCCCAAAAGTTGATTTCAAGTGCTATAATCCACTATAGATGTATCCATTTTTTGATGTGATATCCCAAATCAAATCAAAAAACCATTAATACATCTTGAACTTAGGTCAAGGATGTAGATGTACCACAAGTAAAGTTGTACCCCCCCCCAAAAAAAACAGGATGAAAATGATTTCTTCCATTCTTCAATATCGAACCGAACTTTTTTAAACAACTTTTTCAGCTTCAGAGTGGCTTCTGCTACCATACAGGTAATCATGATAATGGATGGTCATGCATACACTTATTAGTCACTAACTAAGCTTAAGATCTGTCAAAAACAAACAGATCTGTAACTTAGTTCTGTACCCCTGTACCAACATGAACAACAACTGAACACAGGAAGGATTTCTCTTATGGATACCTTGCATTATTTCATCCTCTGACTTAATTAAATATTGCATTGCCAGTCAAGAGCACCACCATGCACTTGAATATAAGTTAAGTTAGAATCTGACTTGATGGCCCTCGTAACACTCAACCCCCAGTTCTATTGATATTTTAGTTTAAAAAACCCAGAAAAAGCTTTGCTTCATTGCTTCGCTGAGTCTTTTGGCATGTCAAAGAGACAAAAGAACAGTCAGTCAACGCACTCACCAAATGGATGCCTGCCTGTAACTTAATATCATCATACCAATTCAAATAATTGAGCAACCTCATGGCCTAGTTCCCTGAATACTATTCTAAATGGGAGCACTATATTAGTTACTTCACTTACGATCGCAATGTAGGCTCATCATTGATCGAATCCACCCGAAAAGGCCTGAGGAAATTAGTATCATATATTCAAAGCATGCGACTGATCGATGACTGAGGCTGCAGTGAACTTACAGGAGTCTGCTGCTACTTCTGCCTTTGCTTGCCTGCCTGCCTCGAAGCTCTTGAGGCTTCGATCGACATCGGACTGAGATTTGGCAGAAAAAAAGTGGTGTCTGCTCAGTACTTACCTTTCGTTGGGACTTGCTGATTGACGAGACAGACAGGTGCTGTGTCACCATTGCCGAAGCGAAGCAAAAAACATGGACACGGTTTTTCAAACTTGGCATGTGTATGAAATTGGGATGAATAATTGCACGTACATATGTTTTTTGCAATGAATGCTGGAAGGTGCAACCTGGAAAGAGGAGCCATCACCTAGGTAATCTAACTTTCTTAAGACTATCTAGTGACTTTTTTATGACTTGAAGTTCAACTTGTTAATGCATGTGAAATTTTAATGAAATAAACTGAACCTTATTTCTTCTTTCTATATTATGTATGGTAGAAACTTGAATATTCTAAAGATGGACAGACACTTATTGGGCTGGTGGTTAGGAATGGTACACATACAGTAACTTAATCCGATTTGATATAAGTACCTTAGAGAAATATTCGGCTGTGGACAGGCTAATCTTAAATAAAAGTTCCATCATTCACTTTTGCAATGCATAAGAACTTAATAGAAAAAAAAAAGAAAGAGAAGAAGTTGGCCCTCCATGTACACAGCCTGTTAGGAATTGCGCTGTCTGACTGTCAGAAATACAACTTCTGTAACTGCCTGCGTAGCAAATACTGATAGATCTCTCTCATCTCTGCATCCTAATGTAACCCCCCTTGTAAGTAGCAAGCATACTATCACTGGTTGGTACTGACCTCTCCAATGCTGGTTTGCATCTTGGCATTGACTTGCTTGAAAGTGAAAGATGAAACAGTCCCATTTTTTCCCCTTCAAATGGAATATATAGAACAACATCATAGTCGAGTCATCATCAGGAACTCACTGCAACTTCAACGGTCTCAACCTTCTTGTATAATAGACATATACTGTAAACAAACTGTGAAGGCCAAGCTTGGCTCTCCCTTTCCTTCTCAAATTTCAGAATCCCATTGTCTCCAGTATTGGAATCCCATCTTCTCAAAATTTGGAATCCTGGTGTCTCAAATTTTGGAATCCTGTTCATGAGTCCCTAAATTTTTGAGTCCCATTGTCTCAAATTTTGGAGTCCTTTCTTTGCAAATTTATTGTTGTTTCAAAACCATCTCATAGTTTTAAACTAGCTGGATTTTAGTCAGAGACTAGTGTATTTTTGAGAGTCTTGTGATTGTATACAAGAGTGAACATTGAGTTTTATTAGCTATGCACATCCACATCAGATATATTGTTCAGGTTGGGGTTGTTAATTTGTTTGAAGGTGGCTGGCTGGCTACTCCATGAGGCTTATTAACCCCTAAACGCCGAGGCAGACGTTTTTCGTCTGATGAATGACAAGGATTCTTGTGTATAGGACAAAAGTGAAATTATTCATAATCAGAATTAGGGGTGAAAAAGGAAGATCTTCAACAATAGTTTGACTACCAATGAGTATTTTTGAATTTTTTTAAAGTAGATGATGTCACACAGTTCCAAAATGCTTGATTTCCACCATCACCAGCCCAGCGTTCAAGAGTTAACTCGTACAGAGCTTCATTGCCATCATCATCATCATTCAGTCGCTGGTGCAGCATATTATGTTCATGAGCAAATCATCTGCTCACTTGGAATTCAACAGTTGTGGATTTCTTGCCAAGTCCTTCCATGCAGAAATAGGGTGACCTGACTGTCACTTGATCGATCTGCACTCAGTACAGTCGTATCATCACCTATTACTCCATCATGTTCTTTAGTTAGTCAAGTCTAATGGGCTCCCTCAAAAAATGAGTAATTTCCTCTGCAGCTTTATGTGTAATTTTCACTAGAGTAAACTTACCAATCACCGCACAATCATCACACAGACAAAATCCAAACCAGGGCTTTTTTTTTCATTTTTTATGAAGTGCCAAAGTGGCGATATAAAATGTTATAGTCGTGCTCCAAATTCCAACATTCATCCACATATTGGATAGAAAATATCACATTAATACATATCACATTTGCATTTCAAAACTACATACATACATTATATATATTCGAGACAGTAGACAAACATTCTCGGACAACACAGGAAATAGACAAAGGAACAACCCTTAAACAAGAATGTAGAGCCCTCAAATCTTCCCTAATGCCTACCCACTCAAGCCTTGATCCAAACCCTTCTCCACACATAAATATAGAGAGAGAGACTTCCATATTTTGAAATTTGGCCTAATTATTAAATGTCATGTTAAGATTCACCTTCAAAAAACAGAATGCCAACAAATTTCTTCCTACAAATTTTATTGCAATTTAAAGGCCATGAAGCTCAAATCTAGTTAAAAATTCTTTGCAACCCTTCATTGCATATTGAGAGTGGACCCTTGAGCAGTAATACAAAATTTTGTTTCCATTGCAATTGAATTGTGTGGTTACTATTTGGTAAATGGCAAAGGTTGTTGTCTGGTTTTTTAATGTGTGGTAAATGGTAGGTTTACTCTACTAGTATAAGTTTGTATTTTGGTTGATAATTGTTGAATTTCCTCTAGTTACATATATGATAAGGGAGAGAAGGATTGACATATCTTTGGCAAAGATTTCATTCTTTTTAGGAAATAAGATTCATAACACGTTTAAAATAGAAACATTTATGAAGTTTACTATTTTCCTACCCCAAAAAATCTCCAAAAAATCGAAATCTATTTTTAAAATAATTTTTTTGTCAATTTGCTATCCAATTTTGGAATTCAAATATTGATCTTGCAATTTTGAATAACTGTCGACTTACGAGTTTGTTCTTTGAATGATATTCATAATTGTGTTCTTTGATTACAAATAAGAAGTAGGATAGTACATTTCTCCTCTTAAGGACAATCTGTATCCTATGGTGTGCATTGAATAATGTACTTATATTATCTATGTAGAGAATTTGTCATGTGGTTGCAACACTTTTCATTGTTAATTTATTGATGCATAGTAAGTGACAAATGCATGTAGGCAAGTGCCATGATGCTATGATGATGACCACTTAGGCCCTGCCAACTTTCAACAAATCCTTTTTCTTCCAACCTTGTTTTTGGGGTTTAAATTTTGCATCCTATTGAAGAACTTGGTGCACTAACGGGACCTTGGTGAATTCATGCTTTTGTATATAACTTTCAAGATTGAAGGTTTTGATTATTTGTGAGTTTTTCAGTCATGTAGTTCAAGGAGAAAGTAGAAGATATATTTTTGAAGGTTTGGGGATTTAGACACAATCAACATTTTAATCTAAATGTGTCGATTGGTTGAATTTTTCAATGTGATCATTAATTTATCTCAATGTTCATCTCGACATTAGTATAAATTCATAAGTTTTAGATGATAATTGTATAGTATTTTTATCCTACTTGTCAACTTTTTAAAAATAAAGTTGTGAATAATGTTACAATAGTGGACTATATTTAGAAGTCATATACGCTTGTGGGTTGATCTTTGAGTTTAATATTTTGAATCAAGTATATATATGTTTAATAATTTTTAATGTAGACCAAGTGACATATTGATTAAAGATTTGAAGTTTCTTTATGCACCAATGGATAGTTCATATTTGACAAAGCTTGTGTTCTAGTTGTGAAGTTAAAGGGAAATGATGGAATTTCTTTATTGATATAAAATATGAGAACTTTCAATTATATATCTAATTTTTTTCCATGATTCAATTGGAGCTTCAACAAAGAATTGATATTTTCTAAAAAAGTAAAATTAATTTTGAACTCTCAACCCTTGTTCAATTTAACAAATGTTGTAAGAGTTTTATGAAGGAACATGTGCCCTATTTATGTTGACCTCAAATCAATTAAAGCTCTATCCCTATCAAGTAATTGTCCCTTGAAGCAATTATTGGAAACTTGAATATAGGTAGATTCTTTCAAAGTCAATTTTGAATGGATTGATTCTTTCAAAATTTTGATACTAGGTAAAATTAATCCCTAAATATCCAAAATCATCCATAGAATTGAAGATTTGAGAAAAATCATTAGTAAGTGCAATTTGGAAGCATATTTTGGAATTGATATACAAATAAAAGTTGTAAATTTTGATTTGTAGATTCCTTCTATGTAGATAGATACACCAATGCTATCACCAATCTTTTTTTTATAAAATTTGGAAGAGAAATTCCAAAACTCCTTCTAAATTCAATTACAGGCAAAATCTTATCATTTTCTAAGTAAAATTTGTTGGAATGGCTTTGAAATGATGTTCTCTTCACATGGTGATTTTATGAAATTTTTGTATTCTTCAAATCTATGACCTCATTTTGGCAAATCCAATTTTGAACTAAAGTCAATGCAATTTGACCACTTGATATACTTCCACATTTATAATTTTAGAAAAATGTGTATTCTAATAACACCAAATCCAACCCTTAGATAGGACAACTTGATAGAGTATCTCCACAAATTATAATAACTTTCATCCAAGCAGTTCAGACGATGAAACTCAAGTTTCAATTTGTTCATCGTCTAAAAAATGGATGTCGGAGTGCTTAGGGTTTAACTTGTACCCTTTCTAAGATTATAATTCTTTTTTGTAATCTTGTGCCCAAATCAAAAGTTATATTGCCTAAATTTTTTCAAATTGATCGGTGGGCACTTTTGGTGAGCTTGTTCAAAGCCCTATTGTTTAGAAAAGTTGGTAACTATGTAGCAAACATGATGTAAATAATGTCTAGAAAAACTATGCATTGTATACAAAATTAATTCAAAGTTTACACACCCAATCAATATTGAGAAGAATTTTTTTTCTTAATTTTAAATACTATGACCTTACAATAAATATTTTTTACCTCCTCATCTTTTATACTTCTAATAGTCTAGAACAATTTGATATGATAGAATTTCGAAAGGAATTTTTTTGTCCATTTTTGCTCAATGTGATAAAGAAAACCATTTTTGACAATCTCTCGTCAAATAGACTTTAGTCCTTTAGGAATTAATATAGCCCAATCTAATTTTATACATGAATATTTACCATAAAATACACAAACCTTCGAATTTGCACCCAAGCCACACCCAAAAATTGTGTCATTGAGAAAAAAATTTACATGGGAAAATAAATAATCATCTAAAAAATTAATATAAAGAACCTCAATCATCAAAAGTAATGAATATAATTTCAAATGATTTCTTTCACATATTTGTCTATTGGAAAAATTTAGAGCTAAAAATTCCATTCGTTACATTCTTCTTTGGGAATGTTTTAAATTTTGAAATGCATTTTCAGCATTATGAAAGTGTGTTGGTCTTGTACAAAAATGACTCATTTAAACTCTTAAAAAAATTTCTTTCAAATTCTCAATTTTTTCCCTTTAAGTGATTTAATAATTCAAAGGATTAAGTTTTTCACTTTAATTTAATGATATCTACAAAAAATTAAAACAATAAGTCACAATTTAATGGATGATGTTCTGTAATATTGAAAATTCTAAGAAATGATGAAAAATATTGTATTCAAATATGAAAATTAGTGCACCATACTATGCAAATATTTTCATTGAAATAGAATATTCTGATGATTTAACATATATTTTTGAATTTATAATGGGTTGTATTCTTAGAATATTACAAATTGTAGAAATTATACATATAAAATTAGATGTTTGTGATTAGTGATTTGTTATATTGTTTCACAACACTAATGTATGCAACCTTGATTTTTACACAAGTTTTTAATACAACAAGTCATGCAAGCTAGATGGCATGAGCATTATTATTGAAGTATTTCATTTTTTTGAAAAATATCATCATCATAGGTAATAACCTCATTTTTTTTTAATTAAAAAATTTATAATATGAAAAATTGACTTTGAATTCAAAAGGTATAAAAGTCAACTTACATGTGGATGATTACACATTGTAGTATCCCAGCTCGAGGTGCATAGAATCCTCAATTTGTATTACTTTTGCATCTAAATTGCAATATTTGTACTAATATATCCATTCTTTTCCCTACAAATAATTCATGATCTCCAATAAAAAATTCAAGACAAAACCACTTCACAATTTTTATAAAATAAGCATTGAAAAAATAAAAATTATAAAGTAAATATTTATTTAGCTCTTAAAAATTTAATCTTAGATTTTGAGCTTCAAATTTGAATATAAAAATTCAAAAAAATCTGAAATAATATGAGCTTCTAAAATTAAATTTTTTGAAAAAATATCTCAATAGACCTTCATGAGGTCTCTAAATTCAGTATATGTAACGCATATAATTTGTTTTATAAATATTTTTTATGTTTCAAGAAAGACTATCATAATTTACTAGCAACTTTAGCACTCAAGTTCCCACTATTTAATTAAAGTTCATAAGAAAGGTTTGGCAAGACTAAAATTTCATTTATGTTATTTTCGCAACCATTCAAAATTGTTGAGGATAGGGGCATTTGGCAAGGTTTGAATACTTCATTTAACAATTATTTGTTTGTAGAACATGACAAATACTATTAAATAATTGCCATAAATAGCCAACACGTGTCCCCCTAAAAGAATATCACAATTCTTCTTCAATCAACCACAATTTCCAAATATTAGGCAAGATAGGGGAATAATTTCTTTAAAAATTAGGCAAGAATGATTTTTATTTTTTGCCCAAACTATTGATAAGGTACAATACTCTAATTACTATATATTTTAAATATTTTTTAAGACCATTTATCTTTACAAGCAAAGGAATCAAGTCTATTGGAATAGTATTTAATAAAGGAAATTTAGTTTGTTGGGTGAACTCTTGGATCCATTAGTTTGAGTTTGGTAACAATACTAATTCATTGTATTCTAAAGTTCCATGATAGGTTGAGTACTTTTACATACGTCCCAAAATTGTAAATATAATACTTTACGATCCAAAGCACTATACATTTTTTTTAGTAAAATACAAATATCTTAGCTACTCAACTAGTTAATAGTTTAGTATGTTGATAAACAAATGTATGTAATACAAACAGCATAAGACTTTATTCCACCACTTTGTATTCCATTTTAAAATCATATTACTTTTATCCTTTTTTGATCTATGCTATTGTATTATTACAAATGTCTAACAACAATCCATTCCTATCTTAAGTACTAAAAATCTGCAATAGATAGCTTAATTTAATTGCCTTTTCTTCTTGAGCATCAAAGCTTTTTGTACAATTTTTGTCTCAATGACCTTTTTTTACATTCATACCTTCGTGTGTAAAATATTTAATTTGCTTATTATAATCAACATTCATACAATGAATAATGTGCCTCTACATAGACTATGAAAAGTTCTTATATATTGTATATATAGATATGTTCATTAATAAGATGTTGTTAAATATCAAATAAACATGTCATTTTACTAAAAAAATATTCTTCAAAATCAAAATAGAATATGAATAAATAAAAATTTGAATATTATAATCTAATTTTATTTGTAAAATTTTTTAAATGAAAATAAAAAGTGAGGTAATTAATATTAAATAAATGCACTATAAGATAATTTATCAATGGATACTACAAGGGGTGCTATTATGTGAGCATAGGAGTATGAGCTCATGAGCCTAGGATATTACACACTTATGTATTAGGTGTATATATTATAAAAAAATGTGTATGATTATAGGGTATATACATTACAAATACCCATATTATAGGTGTTTATGATACATACACCTTCTATAGTGTGTCGTATCTATATTATAGGTACCTATATGTAGGCTCAATGCTCAAAAGTTCACATTCTTGGGCTCACATACTAGCACCATTGCTTTGTATTGATTAGGATATATGTTGGATGAATGTGATATGGACCTAATTAAAGTAGAAATTTGGATGAATTTGAAATGAAAAACAAGCACATACAAATGAAAGTTGAAATATGACGTCTTTTGAGAAGAATGATAATAGTATAGACTAAATCCATTATATTGATTTTTCTATGATACTAAAATCCACCATATCATTGTATCTTGCAAATTTGTATGAGCTCCCCCCTTAGAAGTATTACCTTAGGGGTGCATTAGTTGAATTAGTTTGTGCAATTAGACCAATTACTTATGGGTTTCATCCCTAAAGAACTAAATGGTCACTAAATTAAACAAGAAATGACAGAAATTTGGGTAGGTTCTTCTGAAGTCAATCTTGAATGAATCTTTTTCAAAATTTAGCCATGAACTATGGAACCTCCTCTTACAAGAAGATAAACTTTTCTCCCTAATCAAAATTTATGTTGCCCAAACCTTTTAGACAAGACAAAGAGCTCTAAGCAATATGTGCAAAAATCCTTTACAATTTACAAAATTAGGCAAGTATATAACCACCATGATGAAGGATACAACTATTAACAAAAAAATCTAAATGTATTGCAAAAATCTCATTTCAAGAAACATTATAGTGTGGTGACTAATCATGTAGAATCATTTTTTGTTTCTTTTAACTTCAAATGCTACAATCATGTAACTTGGATAGTCAAGGTTTTGTTTTGTTTTTTCATAGAAATTTCTATGATACTCAAGTACAATTTCATATGAATGAAATTCCAGAAATAAATTATTTCCTCTCATTTTTCTCTTGATGCCTCCCCTCCCTCCCAATGACCATTTTTTGATGATTTTTCTTGTTAAAATATAGCTTGATCCTCTTGGGATTAAAGCTTACTAGGGTAGTCAAGTATTCAAGCAAACATTCTTGATTGCAATAAGGTGGATACATCCAGAATGACACCCTACCTAAAACCACCATCATTACTTTGTATACATCTTCAAAATCAATATATACCTACATGGAAGAAACAATTTTCGAACCTCTAACTGCTAAACCTTTGACCCTTTACAACTTTTGCATACAATATCCAAATGTCGTGTTCTTTGGTGTGCTGAAAACCTCCTTTCACTCGCCAACATGAAAATCTGATCACTCTAAATACTACTAACTAGGGACAGTAGCAGAAAGTGACGGTTTGGGGTGGGGTACCCACCTATCATATACTGACTGGATATCCACGAACTATTAAGGCGGTGTTGGTTTGAGTGTGCTACCTTACAATACCACTAATAAATCCACCTGTTTATACCTTATTTCTAATTTCAAAACATAGGAATGAGTATTACAGTAGTAGTTTGTTTTTATTTTTTTAAATTACACAAATAAAGTATTTTTTATTTTCTCTTTATTTTTTCGTTTCTTGGGTAGGCGACTCACTGACTGAAAGCAGAAGGACCCCCCCCCGCCCCCCCTATAGTTTAAACCAATAGATTAAAAGAATGAATTGGGTTTTGGGCCTGGAGCTATGATTGCTATAAAGGAAGGCCATGGAAAAATGAACCGATGATGCCAGAGGGGGTGACGTACAGCCAGAAAGGAAAGAAGGGCTTTTGGGTAAGTAGTCTAAGTTAATAAGTTTAAGTAGCAGTTGATGGAAAGTATGAAGGTCCATCTGACAAACTGACCTACCAAGATTCTCAGTCACCTTGGGTACTGCTGCAGGGACTGACTGACAACTACTCCGTATTGAAGTTATTATTATTGGGGGAATTCCGTCATCACTAGCTTAAACTTATCTATGTTATGGTATTTGCAAATTTCATTATAATTATTGTAATAGGGACACTCCCTCAGTCAGTCAGTCCGTCCGTCAGCAAACGAAAAGAGGGAATAAGACTTAAATAAATTTATCATTAGTCGTATAATTTGATTTGCAGCCAGCCAGCCAGCATCATTACCTTTTACCTTAAGTTACCTTACCTTAAGCTTACCCCTTACGTACCTGTCTGGCTGAGTGTCTCACTTCCTTTCCAGTATTCTTATTTATTAATGAGTCCAGTTTTTGTATTCCCTCTTAAATGCCCATTTGTTTTTATAATCAGTAAGTTTAGCCATTTTGATGGGAGCCTGTTTCGTATTTGGGGAATCCAAGGAATGGTCTTTGACTCTACGTTGACGTATTTCCCTGCAGTAGTGTAAGTTAGTGTACTGTGGGATCATAATGGACTGAGCCTTAGTCATGACATCAATTCCGCCAAGATAATACAGTAATAATAAGTTAAGTTAAGTTAACCCTGGAACACCGCAGGAGCCATTTGGTGGCCTTTGGTGGATGACAATGCGGCGACCTGGACGGAGATGGATGTGCAAAGATTGCAAGCCTTTTTTCATCCACGTTTTTCTTGCTGCCCCTTTCATGCATGTTGGGTTAAGTTACGAAGAGTGTGCAAGTGAGTTTACACTGTTGCCACTGGTTGTCTTCATGTACATGAGAAGTTAGTAAAATAAATGAATCACAATATATGTTATTTTTAGAGTATTTTGGGAAGTTGTTGCTCCTTGCTCTAAATTTGAAATTTCTCTAGAAAAGTGATACTTGTTGAGTTTGAGCACAACCTATGAAATGAAGTTCATCTACTATAGTTTTCTACACCAATTTGAATTTTTTTTTAATTCCTAAAGTGGAATATCCCAATCCGAAAAAGTCCCCCTCCCCCCATCTGGCAGGCCAACCAATGAACCTCTAACTACCCAGCCCTTGCCCACGATACCCAACTTGCCTTTTTGGATAGGGTAGGGGGTTGGATATGAGTGTTGGGCACTGGGGCTTGGACAAGGGTGTTTGGTGTTTGGTTATTAGACTTCTTCCTTTCTATTGTTTGCTAAACTATTGCTAATGTTCTTGGGAGTTTTTTAGGCTTGGGGGAAGGTTTTTCTTGCATCTAAGGGTTTTGGGAGGTCGCTTAGCTAAACACGGTGACCACGAGGTGTTCCCTTATCCAACCACCAGTTCACCCTCCAACTTGACTTAACCGTCTACTTCCTATTTTAAGGGGCTAAACTTTGTTTGTTCCCAAATGTGATTTGGGAACTAAACTTTGTAAGGAAAAGCCAAGGGGGGGGGTAAGGTTTACCCGTGAAGGGACCTTAACACACGACTAACACTCTTCCACCTCTAAAGGGTTCAAAGCTCCGCCATGGTCCCCACCTTTAACATACAACTAAGTCTCTTTCATCCCAAGGGGGTTCAAAGCTCTGCCATCGTGGCGGGACCTATCAATCTTTGCATGCACTTGGCTTACTCTATGGATCACTTCATTAGTATTGAGGGACAAAAGGGCTTTTAATGGCCAAGGGTAAGTGACACAAAAGTCAACACAATGACAAGCTTAAGCTAAAGGCCCTCCACATTGTCATTGTCAGGTCATATGGGGGGTATTCTACAATTAGTACGAAGACAAGACAAGGAGGAGGATCAAGGAACCCTTCAAAGAACACACAAAACCACGACCTTTCAACAACATGATAAAAGTTAACTCTTGAGCCTCGAAGGCTTGGGAGAGTTAATACAAAGAGCTCAAGGTGCAAGGGATCCACAAAGACCTCACAAGCTAGAAAAAGAGCAACAACGGCCAAAAAATGCCCAAAAAATACCGTTGCAAGGTTTGTAGCTAAAACCCACAATTTCAAGATAAATTGGATCCAATAGACTCAAATACAATAAATAGGGGTAGTGGGAGAGGAGAAGGGGTGCCCTTCTATACTCTTTCCTAGGCACCCACCTCCTCTCATTCATTTAAGGCAACCCTATCTTTTTGAATTTTCATCCTCATTTTCAAGGGTTATCATCCTATACTGATCTGTAATCCTAACTTTTGGAAATTAACTCCAAATCACAAATGGATTATATTTTTGGCTTTAGAAGGCCATGTTTACTTTCGAAGAGGGCCCCTTTTCCTAACTCCAAAATCCCAATGAAACCTAGTGCCAACTTAATGCCCAAACCAGATAAAAATCCAACTTTGGGAATTTGACTTTTGGAGGCAAAAGTAACTAGCCTAGGCTTTTAAGTAGGTATGGGGGAGTAAGAAAAGACCTATCTTCAACCTCATTCCGCTTTTGTATGTTCCTGCTCCATTGGTCAACTTTGCTATAATCTTTAAATTATGATGGTTGTCAGGGAATCTTGCCGGTTCGGGTACTTCTGACTATCAGAATGTCTTGAAACTTGTCGGGGCATCTTTTTAACATAGAAAACTAGTCTATTTTTTACTAAGATTTTATTGCCACATGGGTAATTTCTAGGAATTTTCCATCATAGATTTTGGTTGTTGACCATCCAGAAAAGCATCTTCTAACTATCAAGAAATTCCTAAATTTTTTGTGGAACCTTTCATAGAATGTTACAACACATATATAGACTCGTCTTCTTACTCTAAACATTGGCCTAGGGGGAATAGAATCCACTCCCTAACTTAAATATCGGTATTCGAGGAATCTTTTTCATGAGGGAATTTTGGCAAATGGACTTCGTTGTAGAGTCCTAGACGTGATTTTAACCCAAAGTCACCCTCCTTTGGCCATAGATTCCTCTACGGCCTTGTCTTGGTATTTTTAATTGTTGTAGGCCAACAATTGGGATTCTGCTATTTCATCGATGGAATGGGAAAATCGGAACCTATCACTGGGAACTGACGTAAATACCTCACTCGGGTTCCTTCAACCAATTTTAGCCTAGAGATGTCTCTCCTATATGGGGTTTTGAGCCTGGTGTACCCATAACTCATAATCTACCAATTTACCAAGATTAGTTGGATTTTAACCTATATACAATTCGTGGTTTGGAGCATTCTAATTATAATATTCTAATTATAGACCAAATACTATATTGATATGTGATACACCTATTTTGGTTCTACACTCTATTTGAGGCCTTTTGAATATAAAACTACACTCAAAATAACAAAATACGAAGAAAAAAAAGAATGAGTCACCGGTGATGAATTGGGGGCCCACAGCTAGGCAATCACAAAGTGACTTTTGAAGGGTGTTTTGAGGCTTTAGATGATGATCAATATTATTGTTAGGTTAGGCCCATGAAAGGGAATTCCAGCCACCAATATTGGTTAGAAGGTCTGATTAATTCTTTAACAGAGGCAGATCATACAAATTTTATTGTAGTTGCTATTAAGCGCATCCTCAAGTTCTTGCAGATGGAGTGATATTCTTCTTGAAACTCTATTTTTTACTTCTAATAGACAATTTTTAGATCCTTGGTCTTTTGTTTGGATTTTTTTAGAAGTATTTTCAAACTTAATTTTGTATGTAGAAAGTTGAAAGAAAAAAAAATTGAAGATAGTTTGTCCTTTTGTGAACTTAAGGGATGTTGTAGCCAAGATAAGGAGATAGTTAGAGCTCTAGGATGATCAAAGGGGGTATCTATACAATTATGAATATACTTTACTTATACCTATTATACAAGTACTAGTACATATTATTTATGTGGTACTTATATACAACAAATACAAATACAAGAATATTCTACTTGTACATATTATAAAAATATTGATACAAGTTTATACACATATTATATACAAAGTTGTATATGTTTGAATACAAAGTATTGCATACTCATATTACAAAAGACTTTATATACTGAAAGACACCTTTTTATCTTAAAGTGATATATTTATCACTCTTATTATTACATTCCCTCGTATCCTAGGCTGAATCTGATTGCAACCAAAAACTCAACATTGACAAATATTATTCGGCATTTTGCCTTTAGAATCACTTAAATAAGTCTATTATTAGTTCTAGTGACTCACATTTAACATTGTTGACATTCATTTGAACAAAATTTTATTCTCAGAACATCCACTATTTAGAGACTTGACTTTGATTGAACATAATAATGTATGTTCAACATTGGACATCTCAGAATTGAGTGTTAGTATTTTAGATGAAGATGGCAAGAGCTATAACAAGAGACTAAAAACTTTGTAGTATCATGTAGGAAGAAGCCAATAGAAGCCTTCATGATCACTACATCTTGACTGCAAGATAGATTCCTTAACAATGCCAAAGTCATCTTGAACCATAGTCCGGGGAGTTTTGTAGGAAAATCAAAGAATTTCTTGGCTTCAAGGACAAAAGATGGCTCAGATTTTTTAAATTTTATCTGGAAGTGGGCCTAGAGGGTGTAAATTCTATTGGTTGACATCCCCCATTTCCTAATGCAATTAGGCAATTAGCCTCCATTTTTGTTTTTCATTTTGCCACTTTTCTAAATGTCAAAAATGGGTCTGATTTTGCGTTTTAGTGGTGGATTTTTATTCACTCTCCATTTTTTTGGTTAAAGTGTGCTTCTCTTTCATTTCCTATTTTTTTTTCTTAGAGTATCCTCAATAAGAGTTGAACTTGGTGAAGCCCCTACCATCTTGGGCCAAGGACGTAGCCTTCAAAGAATACAAGGATCCAAAAAGGGTCTAAGTATTTTTCAGAGGCTGGTTAGTACTAGTCAAGAAAACTACGTGCCACTACCATTAGTATCACCTGCATCAGATGGTCAAGCACTATAAGGGCTACAGTGTCCTCATTGATAGAAATTTTGACATAATTATCTCAACTACGTTGTAGATTAGGAGTACCTCTTTTGGACAATTAGTTGACAAAATTATGTCAATTTGGTTGTCATTTAAGATATGGATACACATCATTAAGCTCTTTTTCAGTCCTCCTTACCATGGTGGATTTATCCCTCCACGTCTCATTGTTTTTATCCCCCCAAAAGTTTGTGTTTTTTACTATTCCCTACAAGTTGTAAGGGTCATGTCAAGAAAATATCCATGAGTTGAGCTGTTTTTTTTATCTTCCAAATATTCTCTTTTATTTAAATTATGTCCCTATTGAGGTCTGGGAATTTTTTTTAATTTCATATTACATATGCTGAATGCCTACACATCATGGACCATTCTCAACCATACAATTTGAAATATTCAAAAAAACATTCCATGTATTCAAAATATAATAGATATGACATAAAGAATTTTGATACATATTATACAACATAAAAAACATATTAAATGGTGTCCACTTCTGTTGGTTCATGCCTTCAAAACTTTCCTTGCGTATGCTGCTCCTATGACTTTTCCAAGGTGATACTCGTCTCTTGTTTACCTTCTTATACCACCTTTGTATATTAATATATAACTTTGCTACATACATTGAAGCAACTCCCATTCTTACACAATTGGCAAAGTAGCTTTCAAAAATGTTAGCATAGATGCCATTGCATTCCATGGTCTATGCTAAGCTAATTGCAAATATTATCAAACACAACTTCATATGACAAGTGCATAAAGGCACTATATTCAAGACTGGGCTCCTATGAATCTTGTGACTTTCTTACGCCTCTTCCTTGCTCCAAATTCATACTTGAATGTCTAGATCCTCAACTTTTACACACATTGAGCATTGATTTCCACCTGCAATTTCCAATAATTCCTATTCATTAATTTTAGTAAGTGAATTCATGGTACAATATGGAAGTAAGAATACATGATAATGAAAAACTTACACTTGAATGTCTCAACAAATTGATGAGAACATTATAGTTTCTTGAAGTTAGTTCAATTGCAACCTACATATAAAGGTGTTGCACATTACATGCATAATACAACAGCCTTATCCTTTATTTTTTATTAGTACAAATAGGACTTCTAGAACTTCGTGTTACAATTCCAATATTTTTTACTGCACTTACAAAGTACAAGTGGAATGTTTTGGTGCTGAGGTGCTCGGTCATCACCACTATTGCTTTGCCTTCTTCTTTTGTCGATCACTTCTACGAGTTGGGAGAACAATGGTTGTTTCGACTACTTGTCTTGCAATCTGTAAAATAAACACTATGCACTAAGTACCTAATCTACATCAATGAAGATTTAACATTGGCAGCTCACTATAGAAAGCATTGTAATGCAATTACAATGCATCACAAAGTGTGAACAAAAAAAATCAATGACTTGAATAATGACTGGCGATATACTTTTTTGTTGTTATATTCACTTACCTCATTTTCCACTTGTACCTACTCTAAAGTCTCCAATGCCTCTAGTATAGGTATGTTATTATCTTCCATACCATCAACCTCACCAATACTAGTATTCCCCACCTTTTTGAGTATTGCCAACTGTTGCATGATGCGAATGAATGTTGGATGCTGCATAACTTGGTCTTTTGATAAGGACAACATTTCTGATTGGAGAGCCCCAAGAATTTTTCCTTCTACAATACCATTGATGGCGCCTTGTACTCTTGTTCCTCCTCCAAGCACTCTTGTATCAAGTAAATTTCCACTTCCTTCACTACAATTAAGACTATTCAATCCATTCTCTAGATTGCAAGTTGCATCTCCATTTCCCTGTATTGTATTGTCCACTTCTTGATTACGTCTTGACCTTCTACCATAGCCTTTAGGCCAAACCATTTCTATTCTTATCTCGTCAGGTGATGGAGATCTCTTCAATTTCTTCCGTAGCCTCTCCCGCACTCCTGCTTCACCTGATGGTCTAGTCCTTCTAAAGCTTAGATGGCATGCATTTGCCTTGCTACAATTCTCAAACTTCTTCATCATTGCTAAACTTTGCAATTCCTTTTCTAATGATTTCCATGTTTCATCAGATACTTCCTTTAGTTTTGGCTCTTTCCTATGAATTTTCTTCCACACCTTGGAGCACCTCAAATTCATTCCAGGAGCTATAACATCCTTTACAAATTCCCACTTGATTGGCCTACTATACTCCCATGTGTGTTGGATCCACTCAGCTATTTCTTTTAGAGCATCTTGTGGCTGTCTATTTATATTTCCCATGGCAAGGTCTAAGTTCTTAGATAGTAACATGAGTTCCTTCCTCCAAGATCCCACACCTTGTCCATAAGGCTCCCCCCGATACTCGTCAACCAAGAGGTAGTTATTTGGTAGTCCTTGAGCGTGGCGCCTATCGCCTTCTCTTATGCGTGATGCCAATGCATGCCTCCTCTCTCTTCTCTTATCAGTCTCTGATGGTTGCACATTAGCTTCTTCATCCACAATTTGGATTTCGTATTCATTTAGGGTCTCCTCCTCTATACCGGCTGGTTCTTCATCTTCTACATTGTTGCTACTTGGTTCAACGTCATAGTCATCATCGTAGAAGGAAAATATTTGTGGTTGTTGTTGTTCTATGGCTTGTTCCCTCCGTCATGTCTCTTCTCCATAATCTTTGAAGTTGATGCCATCATTTTGCAAAAATAGAGCACAAAAATAGAGCTAAAACATCTCATTGTTAGTAATTACAACATGTATAAAATAAGGATATCTTCATTTTATTTTCATTGGGCATATGACATGCACCCTTTTTTTCCCTCTAGTTTGTAGTAGTGTTTTTCAAGTATGTTGTCCTTTGCATTTCTGAGGCTAATTTTTATGCATGACTCCTATGGAGATAGACAACTTCAATTGCCATTGGCAAATATATAGCCATTGACAAATATATTTGCCAATGACAAATATATTGAATGGCCATAGAAAAAATTGCCATTCAATGGCAAATATATTTGTCAATGGCAAGGGCAATTTTCTATGGCTATATTCAATTTTTTCTATGGTAATGGCTATTTCTATAATAATTACTACAATGAAAGATTCTCCTTGGAGTTAGTGGCACAAAAGATAATTATGTATATATTTTCATGTTGAGAGGATTGTTAAAGTCGCAAAATTTGATTGCAAAAATATGGCTATAGCTATTGGCAAATATATTTGTCAATGTCAATGGCAATTTCTTTAGGGTGTGAAGCATTTTTTCTATGTGTCTCCATCTTCACTTGCACATCTTCACAAACATACATATTTACTACCTAGCATCCTCCACAAACCAAATGCCTCTTTCTTTCACTCCCAAAGATCTATTTCATTTCTTCCCTATTATTTTGTAACAATACATTTCTATAATGCCATGTCAAACAAACATTAGAAACGCTAGCATTTGAGACCTTCACAACCAAGAAGGTATATGACTTACCTCTCCTCTATGACACTTGTTCCAAGTATCTCGATTTCCACTATATTCTTCTTGTTGTGGACTCCTTGATCTTCTATATGATAAATAATGCTCAAGAATATCAACATTTCGATGTTGTGGAATGGTTGATTGCTGACCATTGTTGTCATGACCCTCATCACAAGGCGTGCCCGTGCCACCTTGGTGAGCAAGGGGGACATTGGGGGTGACTCCCCAAGCCTTGCAAGAGATGAGGTGAGGGGGACTAGGAGTCCCGTGCGATCAGAGCGATGTAGCGCTCTGATCCGGACAAATTTGGGGGCGTGTGATACATGCTTGGAAAGGTCTTGAGAAGACGTTTCTAGACGTCCAAAGAACGCATGATTTGGACTTGCAAATCAAAAGTTATGGGCGTTCATAGTTGAGGGTGTCCTGGTCGCGCCGGGAGTGCCTTGGCCGCACTAGGAGTGTCCCGAATCTTTGGAGGGCGATAACTTTGCGAGTACTTGTCTGAATGGAGCAAGTGAGTAGTTCATCGGCATCTACGCGTCGAGTAGATGTCGAAAATGGGGTCGCATGTGCAATTTGGATCCCGGACCGCAAAGTTATGCTGGGTGGAAGTTCGGGAGTCCCAAACTAGCGCGAATCGGGAGAAACGGGGTGGTCTTCCAAAACCAAAGGGTGTTTGGGAGTACCCCTTGACATTTAAGGGGGGGGGGTCTGCCGAATCCCACAGAAAGTACTATAGGAGGGGTTGGTCTCCCTCCTCACTCCCTCTTGGAGCCTTGGTGAGTCCCAGTGACTCAAGGTTGGTGGTGTGGGGTCACCACCACTCCAAGGCACCATGGGACACTTGGGTGTGTCCCGTGGCACCGGTTGGGTGGAGTCCCACTCTTTGCTAGGCTATGTGAGGTGTCCCGAATGGTGAGTCCCGATTAGTGATAAAGTGAAAAGTAGCAAATATACAAGGAGCCTAGTATGGAGTTGGGGTTACACTCAAGGGCGGTTAGGACCATGGTGAGTAGTACCACTATGGGTCCTTGCACAATAAGATAGAAGTTCCACCCCATGTTACCAAGTAACATGCCCCGGTGTCATGATGTGGTGTGTGTGTGCTAGTAGTCCCGGTAATTGGGACTTAGCACAAAGAGTTGGAATTGGGGACTAACATTGGATGTACGTGGCATGTGGAGTATTAGAAGAGCGTGACCCTTGGTGCTACTAAAGTATCAAGTGCTTGAGAAACATTGGAAGGGAACTTAAGGTAGTAAGTGTCACTAAGGGGCGCGACAATTGTGTCCCACAATATTTTGTAACTGAAAAGAACTTCTATGAGTTGCTTTTGAACCTCTATTCATTTTTTGGGGAAGGCATGTTAGGTGATGTTGTTTTAGATGATCCCTCCACCAATAACCCAAAGCTTCGACGCAATTCTTGTTGGACTTGTGAATCCATTTGTGGACTTGCTATGGAGCTGGAGGACCCTATGTACAATGTCCTTATTTGCCTTGCCGCTACATCAAGAACCACGTTTAGACCTTGTAAATTTTCAAAATTAACATATTGCAGTAAACATTCTACAAACATTGGTATATTTTGTGCTTCTTATTGCAAATAACTAGAATTCTGTGAAGCAATTCTCTACTATAACATTGTTATGGATCTCCAATTCATAATAAATTTTAGTCAAGTACAATATAGGATAAACAACCGCACTTACTAGAAGGGTTCCTTCTATTTGTATTGGGTGCGGTGTCATTGTTGTTTGTTGTAGCTGAAGCTTGACATCTCTGTACACCGTCATGTGGCCCCCTTTGGACTTCAAGATCTTCTTTTGACGTGCTACCATGTTGACTATGCGTGCCTTCATTCATGCTTGCTTCGTGAGGCATTCCACAAAATGTCAACAGTGGAGTTTGATGGGGTATTGTAGATCTATTGGTACCAACACTATTTGTCATGTTAGATGGGCGTTGTGGCAATGCACACATTGGCCACTGAGAAAGCCTATGGTCCTCAATGTCCACAACACTTTTGCATAGAGATGTAGATTCTTTAAATGCATATTGCAAATTTGAGTCCATTGGTGTTGCCAAGTTTGTACTTAGTCTTCACCCAAGTATTCTTGTTGGTGTACCTCCAATAGCGATGCTGCTAGGAGCAATTGTTTTACTATCCTCTACAAACGGTGGATCCCTCCATTGCACAAAATGCTCTTTTCTTCTTCTAGAGGTGCTAGGGGGGCCATAACCTATTTCAATCATCACCAACATATTTACACTTTTGATTTCAAATATTTAAATTTACAAAAGATGCAATTGCATCTTCACATCAATACAATTCATGTACACAATTAATTATGCATTAATACTTTCATGTGCAATTATTCCATAAAAGGTACCATTCTGTGAAATTATCGACAAAGACCAAATTTTTTTGACCTTCTCTAGATTGTGCATGACTTCCTCACACATTATATATTCCATTCTCACAATTATTTACAATAGTTGTACTAACTATCACACTATAAGGACACATTCTTGCAACCATGTCTCCAATACATGGAATTGTATTTGATTGTGAACATTAAGAAGTCTTTTGAAAACACATTGTGCCCAAGGGGGGCAACTCTCATACATTATAAGGAAATTTATCATGTCCTATTTTACAAAGTACCCTAACTTGATCACTCATTATTGTTATGATATATATTTCATTGGAAAGATCAAGGACAATGATAGCTTTTCAGAACATGTATTTTGGGAACAAAAAATGGTGATCTATAATTAAATAAAATTCATAAAATATTAAAGAGAAGGCATTTTATTATACAATGGTGTAAGGATAAGAAGGTCCTTCCATTAACCCCTAAATGTCCAGATCCATTAACCCCTAAATGTCCAGATCCATCTCCAGAATTGACGATTTGAGAAAAATCATTATCAAGTGCTATTTGGAAGTATATTTTGGAATTGAAATGCAAATAGAGGTTGTAGATTTTGATTTTTAGATTCCATATGTACAGTTAGATTCACCAATGCTATCACCAATCTTTTTTTTATAAATTTTGAAAGAGAAATTCGAAAATTCCTTCAAAATTCAATTGCAAGTAAAATATTTTCATTTTTTGAGTATAATTTGTTGGAATGGATTTGAAATGAGGTCCTATTCACATGGTGATTTTTTGAAATTTTTGTGTTCTTCCTATCTATGACCTCATTTTGGCTAATCCACTTTTGAACTAAAGTCAATGTAGTTTGACCACTTGACAGACTTGCACATTTGTAATTTTAGAAAAATAGGAACTCTAATAAAATCAAATCCAACCCTTAGATAGGACAAAAACTTGACAATGTATCTTCGCAAATTAAAATAACTTTCATCCAAGTAGTTAGGAGGCTAAAACTGGAGTTTCAATCCGTTCATCGTCCATAAAATGGACGTTGATGTGTTTAGGGGTTAATTGCAGTACTTGTTATAAATTCTATTATAAACATAATACAAATAAATTAAGAATGAGGGCATAATAAGAACCTTCAGTCACATCTAGAGATTGATATACTTTGTTATACTTTAGACACTAGTAGAAAACTATGTTGTGGTGAACAAAATCCAGGTGAAATTTTTGTTCACCGCAACATAATTTTCTTCTAGTGTGATTTGTACAACTTATAGTTATACACAATAAAAATCTTTGTACTATACAATTTGATTTTATAAAAATGGCATATTAGAAGTTATTATAAATGAATAAGCAAGTTTAAAGTGACTTTTGATTTGGCACAACCTTGTCAATTATAATTGAATTGCCTTCCCATACTTTCTGCATACATTGGCAATAGAATTTGATAGCTGGTTGTTCATCTAATTAGTTAATTTATTGGTTATTACTTCCTCATGCATCTCCTTGACCAACACAAAGAATTCACAAGTATATAACTATGGGTGGCGATTTGATTGTGAAATTGAGGAAGTTGTTGGTTGTGGCCGATAGACTCCGTATTTCAAGCTTTCTTCCCTATCCATAGAAGCCCTTAGTTATATTATATTCTTTGGAGAATTTCATTGAATACTTATACATGTATTTTGGATTAACCTAGAGTACTTTGTTGATATCACTCAGATTTAACAATACAAAGATTACTAAAGCACTTGACAATTTCAACATCTACTTCAAACTTCCTTCATATTATGTAAATCTAACTCCTTACAATAGAAATACTTACTATTCATTCCCCAAATAGCTTCAATGTAGATGGGCATGTGCAAAAACCAATGTCATCAAGGTTTACAACATCTGCATCTTCATTATTATGTGCATTTGTAGGCTTCCAGTTTCCTATTGGAACAAGAACCCCATCTATACTTGTATTTTCAATTGACATTCTTTGAATACATTTAAGTCTCTACATCATTCTAGTGTTTTTTTGTGAAGTTGATTATGAAAATGATTGTATCTCTACTACTACTAACATGGATAACAACTATGTAGCACTCCATATCTATGAAGTGAATGCAAGAGATTATAGTTTTTACCATCAATAATTTAAATATATATTTGAAGACCTTAGACTAAAAAGTACAATATGGGCTAAGAATTAGCAAACCAAATAACTACTCCTAGAAAAGACACTTACTTCACATTCAGGCAATAGCATCAATATAATTGGGCATGTATGCACATCTTCATCCTTTGGCTTCAAAGCATTACCATTGTTTATCTTCCTTGAATCCTAGTGCTTAGCTTTGCTTCTTGATGTGGCATATAATTTACAAAACTTTTTTTCTTTATAACAAAATATCTTCATTCAGCCTTTTGTAAAAGAAAGCACATTTTTGTCAGTTCACTAAAAAGAATTTTCAATATTGTGATGGGAGCTAGTGCCCAAGCTAGCTTCTCTGAAGAATTGATTTGCCGCATCACACTTGTCAACTTCATGTGCCAACATGGAGAAGTTTAGTGTAGAAGCATTGAAATTGTGTTTTTCGGGACTCATAAAAACCTTTCCATTTCATATTCTACACACATGTCAAAGATTGCAAACATGACATCCAACTTTTAGTGTGCTAAGAATGACTTTGCTAAAGTCAATAAGGTCTCTTCCCAGGGAAGTTTAACCTTTTGTCCTTGCAAGTTGTATTATGTATTTTCTATACCTTTAGTTCCAGCACAAGAAGTACAGATGGTAAATTATAATCTCTTTATAGAACAAACCTTTTTTAACAAATTTTTGTTGTACTTTAGACATCCTTAAATTTCTTTCATAGTATTCCAACAACTGTTTAGAAAGCAAATTGAATGGTAGTGCTTGCAAGACTATATGGTTCTACCTCTTGTATTTGCCACAAGCTCTTCCCAAGGTGCCTTTTGAGGGGTCCATTGTCCTAGTCTGACATACATTTTCTTTCACAAGTATCGTGATGATGTGTGCATCTCTCTCTAAGGTAAACATGCTCTACCTCCTCTTAATGTTTCACTACACTACTTGTTCAACAATCACACCCTTTTTGTGTTTTGAAGACATAAAGAGAGTTGATTTGCATCGCTACCTATGTTTCCTATGTAGTATTGTTCACAAAAGTTGCAACAAAGACCACAATTATAAGGATAAAAGAAGAAATAGTGCACCTCTTGGCTCTCCTTATTAGCAGATGCATTGCGCTCCAACCTCTTACGATTTTCTTCAACGCTAGGGTCCAAATTTGTAGAATAGCTATTACAAAGACTATTGTGTGCAATATAAACAAGATTGGCTTCCTCTACTCTAATGCTCTCATTAGAACAATTGCTTTGTCCACCCTCTTTTACAGAGACCTAATTGTTAGAACTCTTGATTGTAGATCTTGAGTCTTTGGAGCATCCAATTTCATGTAACTCTCCACTACTAAAAGTGTCTAAGCTACTTTCCTTAAGGGACTCTTTCAATAATTTCCTCTCACAATCTTTGGACTCTAATATCCATGCCTTATGAATTATTGGATTTCTAACATCCCTTGCAGCTATAGCAGTTCTTGTATTGTTGAAGACATTCACTTGATTTACAACATATCTACAATGCAACAAGGTCCACTAGCAAAGAAGCTTGTAGTGAAAGCCCAACAACAAAGCTCAAAAATCATTCTTGACAAAGCAAGTGACAAAGGAGTAAATTGTGTGGGAGTTTGTACCTTTTCAGACACAAATATCCTCATTACTTCATCCCAAAATATCTTAAGTGGATGAACTCTATTCACGTTGTATTAAAAAATTCTATAAATCTCCTTGATACAATTAGGTAGTACAACCCCAAGAAGCAGCATGTCGTCACAAATAATGGTGGAAGATTGCAAAATTATAGGCAACTGTTGGCACTTGATATTATTGCAGATGCTCTCTTCAAGTTCTCTTGTTGATCAAATGACTATGGACGTGACAACAACATTAAATACATTAAAAAAGAAATGGAGCACTTAGAGTAGTGTTTTTTTGTTTATTGTTTTTTGGACCAATGATTATATGGTCTTTCTTTCAAGAAGATTATAAGTGTCATGACTCCTTCATTTTGGGGGCTTAACTTGAATAAGGCCAATTTTGAGTATGCAATTTTGAATATGTATTAAGTTTTGTATGTAATTTTTGTATGTCCTAGCTTTACACAATAAACGAAATAAGATTTTGGAAATACGGTGGTTATGGTGTGTGGGGTCATGATTATAGTCTGGTATTTTTAAATACATTTTTCCTCCTTTTTTCTATAAGCTTGAAGCTACTCATTTTTTTGGAGGCAATTGGGCCTTATAAGATCTAAAAAATAATGATAGTAGAGGGCTGTCTTTGTGTTGTTCCCAAACTAGGTTCACCTCATTATGACCATGTTTTCAAGTATATTTGAATTTGAGAACTAGAAAAGGACATGCACAATTGTCACTTTACTACCAAACTTTTGATAATGGCCCTATCATTTGTTTTTTGGTACGAGGGTCTATGAACAATTCATTCTTCTTATTTATTCTTAATTTGAATGTTGGAAATAAAAATGATGTTTTTTGAGTTTCATTCCTACTAAAAACGTAGAACTTTTCAAGTGTATTTTCTATTCAAATTTTGAATTTTGAGAAGTTTATAAATTTCATTATTTTATAACAATATAAACATTGGGTCCATCAAACCATAGTTTGCTAATTTTCTAATGTTAGAGTAATAGAATAAATTTGATTTGTATCATTGATAATGTTTTGTAGTATAATATGCCAATACTCAATACATCCATAGTCAGATTTGTTAAGTCTTTTGTATTTGATAAAAAAAAGTTCTTGTTGTTTCTTAAGAAAATAAGAGTAATTTCAAAAATTACCCTAAAAATATGAAGATTTTACAACTTACAGTAGACACTTGACTTCATTTATGAAAAAGAAATATAAATTATTTTTTTCATATACAATAGCAAAATGGTAGTAAAGTAAGTAATGCCTTGAAATCCAAGGTTATGAGTCTATATTTCTAGGGTTAAAATGATCAAAAAAATTCCTAGAGTATATTGTATATAGGATGCATTCAAAATACCCCCAAAGCAAATCATTTTATAGGAAAAAAATGTTGTTCTTTTTGTATAACCTTCTAGGAACTTGCATTCTATTAAAGAAAACATCCTAGCAAGCAAGACCCAATTGGTTATCATATCATGACCATCTTGCTACAACCCTTTGTAGGAGTTGTATAATTGAAGACAACTTTATCATATAAAAGCTATTAGGCTAGTAATATTTCTAAATACAAAGAAGTAATCGATTTCATCCACTATAATTAGCCAAATACATAAGCCCTTACAAAGAAGCTTAAAAAATTAGTAACAGAAATAAGCTACAAGAATGAAGAAATGAAAACTACTATGCAAAGTTCCAATGGCAAAATGTGGTTTACTTAATCTTCCACCCCAATTAATTCACAAACATCTACTTCCTTCTTTGTATAAGGTAAGAGCACCGAATGGTGTCCTTGTACCCAATAGCGTTAGATTCTGTAGAGCATAATCATTTCAGGTTGTAAATGTAAGTAGACATTACAAAGCTTATTTTTTTGACCTAAAATGATAAGAGGTGTACAATCCAGCTACATTTATGTTCTAGAATGAATTCTTGGTGTAGAAAAGGATACCATTGGGTACATGGACACCATTGGGTGCTCCTACCTTAGATATTTACAATAGCCTAATGTTCAAAGTTCTCCTTGTCATATTTAATCCATACAGGTCCATGCATGCAATGAGTGGATACATCAACCTTAATGCATGTTACTCAACCTCAATTGTAAATTTCCAAAAAATTATATATAGAATTTGATGTAAGCTAAGAAAATGACTCTTCATAATTTTCATTTCTACTCCATTTCAATTTTTTTTTAAATGTTAGCAATTGAAAAAGTTATTTGCAATTGAAAGCTCAATGTGTTAGAATCCAAATAAGTGAGTATAGTATGTTTTTTTATTTATAATTTATTTTCTAAAAATGGATTTAAAATTTAAAATATCAAATTATGATTTTCATGCCATCCCTCATTTATGGAAAAAATATAGATTATTTTAATATTAATATATTATAATTAATATCAGTTTATTTCCCCCTTTAGCTTTAAAAAATCACTATAAATTTATTTTTACATCCAAATTATTGAAGAAATCAATAAAAATACAAAATATATTTTTCCAGTAGTAAAAAATATCAAAAGATTATATGTTAATCAAGCATGAGGATAAATTTAGTTTTATAGTTGAATTTGACTTCAAGGTCTTTGTTGTGCTTGTATTAGGTGTAAAAAATAAAATAATAAATTTCAAATTTTTGAAACTAATCTTCATAGGTATTTGTATTTTTTGAAAAAATTTCAAATAATTTGGATTTTTTTTTCTATTTTTTCCTTATCTATATTCAATTTTTCCAACAATAATGATAAAAATTACAATTTTTTAGGAAAAAAGTTAAAATTTCTAATGGTGATACACAATTCACAATTTCAAGTGATAAAAATATAATATTGTTGTTTGAACAAAATTTAGAATTGTGCTTAGAGACAAAGTTCAACCATTTTACAATGGATCAAGTTGTTTAAGGGTTAACCCTTTAACAAGGTTGGGGTTGATTAGTCTTTAAGTGTAACTTGTTGTATTCCAGTACTGTGTAATGTACAAAAGGCATTTACTTTCTTATATTTTAGTTGATAGAGGTGGTGATTTTTTCTAAGAAAGTCAAGGTAGATGACAATATATGCAAAGTGGAAAAACGAGATTTAGAAGTGTTTCTTCAATGCTATAAATCTTCAAGTGTGAAGGATGTTGGGTATACAAGGTGTATGGAATGTATACTTCAAATTGTAGAAATCATCTTAAGAACATAACTAACAACCTTTGTAATAATAGTAATTGGTATGTAATGGGATTATTGATGACAAGTTTCTTAGTCACTTCCTTACCATCCTAAACTATAGTAGCACCTTGCTAGCTAGAATAATGATAGCTTAGCAAAAAAAAACACCAATGGTATGCCATAAAAGCATTATCCACAGCAAGTATGCTACTATCATAGGATAAAGGCCCTAATTGTAATCATTGATACCATAAAGACTCTCACAAAGTGTATAATCATTGATATTATAAAGACTCTCACAAAGTACATATGGAATTCTAGGGGGGTCTAATTTATTTACAAACTACCTATTATTCCACTGAAGAATTTTACATTATACAAAATAGAATAGGCATTTTTTTAATCTTATATAATTAAAATTTAATTATTTTGCAATTACAATCAAGTATACTAAGTTTTAGTTTCAGAAACTCCCTAATTTAACTTCTAATTAATTTTTTCATTTAATTTTTATGGTTTTATATGATAATTCATTGAAGAGCATTTCTATTGAATTTGTAAAATTCAATTATGGATATATTTATAAAACATCTATATATACATCTCTCCTTCCATAAGAATCTCCCAAAAAAATTTACAATTCTTCTTAGGAAGAATTTAATAAAAGGAATTTTACAAGCAAAATTTGTAAATTATTTACATTAAAATTTTAATTCCACTTTATTTTTTGATCCTTAGAATATAATCAATTTTTTACCCTTGAATATGATGGTACAATTATCCTTGCCAAAATGTAATTAAAATATAAAAATATATATTTCATAAAGATTTCTTATACAATAGCTTACATTAAAAAAATTTCTAAAAGGAATTGTAAATGTTTTTTGGAAATGCTTATTGAAGGAAAGATGCATGTACATGAATTTTGTACAAATCTCCACAATTGAATTTTAGAAATTCATTATGAATGTTCTTCAATGAATTATTATATAAAACCATAAAAATTAAATAAAAAAATTAATTAGAATTCAAGTTTGAATTCTCTAAAACTAAAATTTAGGTTACTTGATTGTCCTTGGAAAATAATTTAATGTTTATAATATATGACAAAAAAATACCTATTCTATTTTGTGTAATGTTAAATTCTTTAATGGAATAAAAGGTAGTTTGTACATGAATTAGACCCCCCTAGTACAAGAAATTATGAAGAAAATTTGATGAATGCATTTCATAATGTCTGGCCTTACAAAGGCATATTAAAAGGTAATAGCAAGAAGCTACTACTACCTTTATATAAGAATTCAAGACATAGTGTGATCTAAGGAACCTATTCAAAGCATTTGTTGCTTGGTCATTACATCACTTGAAAACTAGTAACCAAATCAACCAAAAAGAGACAAGAAAGTATTAATTTATTTGGTTTATTTGGTTGTATTAATTTGGATAATATCCTATAGAAAATAGTTTATTTAAAAATAAATAAAATTATTTCTTTTAAAAAAATAGTTATTTTTTATGTATAGGTGTTAATATTTTTACAAGAAAGTATGATTTTAATAAGGAATTTTTTTTTCTATTTAAAAAAAAGTTATTTTTGTTTTATAAGAAAAAAATGACTTCTTTGTTCATTTTGCAATTTTTTAATGTATCATCTTCTATCACGTAGTACATACAATCTAGATGACTAGAGCATACATCAATTTTTTACGAGTAGTGTATATTTCATAAACTCTTCACATCTTTTGCTTAAACAATATATATTACTTCTAGATTTCTACCATTTTCTAAAGTGCTAAAACTCAAAATTTATTTAAAGATATTCTTACAAAAAGCAAAGCAATGCCTACAAAACTTAAAAAGATCAATAAACTGTCTTCAAGTGCATTATACATTTCATAATGTTAGCCGCTTTGGCCATAAAACTATCTATCCAACAAGCATCTATTATGCGTACCATATGTATAAACACCCTCCAATTTCAAGTACTCTCAATAAATAATTGCTTGCCTTCCTCCTGCATATAACCACTTTATAGAACATCAGTATACACAAAGCACTTACTATCAATAAATACTAAACATCAACTTTAAAAAATGCAATAAGATACTACTAGGTATTACATAATTTAATATTCTAAAAATACTTTATAGTATTGAAAGAACAACTTAACTATAAATTTCAATACTTGTTTAGTAAGTTGAAATACCTTACCACATACCTTACTTCAACTTCTTTAATTTTGACTCCATAATTTCATTAACACCTTGCACTTTCTTGTTGATGTCCTCCCCCTTTGCATGCATCTCTTGTAATTTCTTCACTCTTCAAACCAAACTATCACTAATTTGTACAGAGGTTACTATTCTAGTATATGCCAGACTAGTTTCACATGGAATGGTGCTTTGGAAATCTACTTTTCCGCACCAGATAATCTCTACAATTCCATTACATGAATTAAAATCAGTACAAACTTTATAAGGACCTAATAAGAATGGACCTCCAATACTGTGAAATCCATCTTCCCTTCTTGCTAGTTTGCTAGTTTGAAAGTATATAGGAGCCCATATACCAAAAGAGTAGGAGTAAGAATCCCTATCCCTATGAAAACAATTGTTAAAATCCTACATAGTGTATGTTAAATTACTATAGAATGCAGAATCATCTCTATGTAGAATGTCAAACTCCATCATAGTCAAAGTAGGAACTCCATTCACCGTCACTTCCCTTTTTGTTTGTTGAAACAAAGTGGGTATCAAATTACAAAATTTCTTACCAAATAGGGTAGAAATTTCTAGAAGCAATTCTTGTTGATGCTTCCAATTTTCAAGCTTGGAAGCATCACGTTGAATTTGCCTTTGTGGAACATATCGGCCAAGGGTAAGATCCCTATCTGAACCTACATTGAAGAAAAATAGAATTTGAAAATTAGACTTATTTTTTTAATATAAAAAATGAATTGAAACTATAAGTAATTTCAATAACATTATAAATATAATGAAAATATAGTTAGAATTATAAATGTACCTCCTCTCCATCCAATAGCATATATGCATCCTATCTTTTTTGGTGAATTTGTTATAATCACACTAGCACCCTTAGCTCAACACACATAAGTGTTGTTGTTATCTTTTCATATTTTTCATACTCCTTTGTAGTCATGTTGTCCAACAACAAGCATCTTGCAACCAATACGATTTCCTTTGAAGCTTTATCTTGAACTGCCATAGTTCTGTGGTGAATATGAAAGTACTTTTCTAGAACAGATTGCACATATTGTTTGTTGAGATTCTCCAAATTACAATCCTTCAAAACAATATAAACACCTGTATTTTATACATTTTTTTAGTAATCTACATTCTAAATTCCTTATAAGAATAGCTTTATAATTATTTCTATCCATCTAATTAATATCTTATAGAAGAATTAAACAAAAAACAATGAATAGAATAGAAAAAAAAACATCAATGCATTTTAAGAATATAAAATAGAAATAACAAAATAATAAAAGGTATATACAAAACAAAAGGTAAAAACAAAATTTTTACCATATACACCTTATTTTAGAAATATACAATACTTCAAATGAAATTGAACATTATCAAACAAACGTAGTATAGAAAATACCTTTGAATACTTGTGCATTAACATCTTCGTATTCTCGATTTCTTTTGACCTTTAGACAGTATTTCACACTCTTTTTGACTCATCTTATTCTTTGTAGATGTACTCTCTTTTCTAGACATCCAAATCACTTCATTAAAAAAACAAGACTAACAAATATATCTATATTTTTCTAAAATATCTATATTTAGAATTTAGAATATAGAATTAAAATATAGAAAAAGATAGATATACTTAAAAGCCACTTGCTTTATTGCATATCCAATCATTGTTAGTATACAAATCCTAAAATGAAAATATAAAAAGGATAGACATGCTTAAAAGCCACTTGCTTTATTGCATGCCTAATCTTCATTAGCTTCCAAAACCTAAAATTAAAACATATAAAAGAATAGATATGCTTAAAAACTACTTGTTTTATTGCTTATCAATTCCTAAACAACAATGAACATCCATAGTATTTGCTGACAATTAATACCAAGGAGTTTTATCTATAACCTAATTTTCAAAGTATTTTTAGCTTCAACTTATCCAGAATTTTCATGCTTAGCCATTGTAGAATTTGGTCAAGAATATAACTCCAAGCTTCTTTTGCAATTGAGAAAAACAGAATAGAAGAAAATTATTCCTCTATTGTTCTTCTGATCAAATGTAAATCCAAAATAGAAAATAGCTTTCTATTAGACCCACAATTAGCAATTAAAGTAGACTTAATGTAGAATCAAGAAGATAAATAATAAAATGAAAGTCTGCAACTTTAAATCCTCAACAAATTTAGTTTTTGTTGAACTACCTATAGAACATATATAATAATGGCAATTAATACCAAACTATATAATATTATAGTCTATCAAAATATATTCAATCTATAACTAATAATGTAATATAAATTCCAAAAACAAATATTACAAATAAACCAAAATCTACACTACTATAAACACAGAGAAAAAACCAACAACTAATATATACAAGCTCTAGGAGAAACTCAATAATATTATAGTATGCAACAAAACTCAATTGTACTCTTATCTTTCCTACCAACTACATACTCCTTTCCTTTTCTAAAACTTCAAAAAATCCATCAAAATCAACTACCCCTTTCCTCTTTTAAATCTTTCTAAACTTTCTAAATGTTTACTTCCTTTATAATGTAAACATATGGTATCTCTAATGTTGATTCATGAAAAATCTAATAATCTTTTCTCAACTTAAATTGTCGTCACTAGAAGAATACTCCAAATATTGTCTATCATCATTTCGGATAGTTTTTTGTCAACAACTAGTTATTTCAAGTCCTTTTTCCTTGTAGTGAAGAAACATCACTTACACTAGGTCCATTTGGCAAATTCAAGTAAGAAGAGGGGTTAACAAACAAAAAAGGTACTTTGTGTCATTCTTCCAAATAGGTATAACATCATTAATAATATCTTATACCTCCTCATTAGGGCCCTCTAGTGCAATTCGCAACATTGCTTCCAGATTCTTACTGTCCAACCTATTCCTAACTCTAATATTGATCAAATTCTGTACATTGAAAGCATGCTTACATGTAGTTGTAGAAACACATTGCACACAAGCTAACTCTGCAAGAATAAGGAGGTTAGGATACTGAGATTGTAAAGCATGGTTCCAAGTTAATATACCCCACAAGTCCCTAAAATTATTTTCCCCTCATTTTGTGGTACATTAGAGTTTGAAGGCAAGGAATTCACACTTACATGATGCCTAATCCCTGAGAAGAGGGAGAGAAAATCTTGCGTGCGAGCAATCTATCCTATAATGCTACAACAACGTCTCCAATTCAAGAAGGCACCAGTTCTGTAAACCCACTTGTTTTGAAGGCATACTAGTAGGATTTAGGATTTTAAAACAAGAAATCACATCATTGTCTATAAAATGTTGTCGTATAGAGAGGCCTTGCCTTGGGGAAACACGGGACTTCTAGTTGCAACTAGATGTAGCTTAGAAAATGAAAGATTCCATAGTCATATAAACTCACAAATATAATGATAAACCCTCAGATGATGCCATATGAACCAATAAAATATTACATCTCTATATATCCCTCACACGATGTCATGGAGTCTCAATATACATCATGTTTGTAAAAGATAGTGGAAAAAAAGCTCATATCTTCCATGAACTCCCATTGGAGAAGTGTTTGATATAAGAATGAGTGCTACATCCTCTTTACAATTCCAAACTAAGAGTGTAATGTGTCTTTGAGGAGCTAACACAAAATTCTACAACCTCTCCAAACTTCACTCAAAACTAAGATATTGTACAACTTTTATAGTCGGTCAAAATTTACCCTTCCCAATTCAAAAGCAACTCACCTCTACTTTGTTTCTCAACCCATAACTTTCATATACTAACTCTAAACATGTTGAGTGATATATCCATAGAAAGCTAATACAAATACCAACAAACTCTTCAAGTTTCACTCAAAACTAAGATACTATATGACTTTTATAGACAATCAAAGTTCTCTCTCTTAAAAACCCAAAGTAGTTCTTCACTTCTTCATTCCCAAGCTCATAACTTTCACATAATAGCTCGAAACTAAGAAAATAATAACTTTTTAGAAAGCTGGCATGAATATCTACAACTCTCAAAGTTTCACTCAAAATTAAAATATTTTCTAGCTTTCATAGTTGGTCAAAGTTTTCTCTCATGAAAACCAAAGGTAGCTCTTCAACACTTCACTCCCAAGTTCATAACTTCTGCACACCAACTCCAAACTTAGTGAGTGATAGCTTTTCGAAATCACAAAAACAAGATATAGAAGCTCAAAAATTTCATTGCAAAATTTTTCATATACAATGTGAAATGCTTCCTCAAAGTCACGACTCCCTTAAGTAAAATAAAAGGAGAAAGAAGATGACCCTCCACCTCATTTGCCACTTTAACCTCCATGCCATCCACCTAAACAAGTGAATTTTGGCCACTAAAATGCCACTTGAGCTACAATACACCCATGGGCCACCTCCTATCCTTCATAAGTCTATTCATATCACCTATGTGGACTTTTAATCCATTAAAAACAAGCAAAGAAAGATAAAAACAAGTTTCATCTTTTGTTTTTATAACTTCAAACACGCAAACTAAAATATTAAAACGTTTTCAAGTATAGAAATCAAAGAACTAAATTCAAATGTTTGTCAAATAGAGGTAAAAAAAAGAGTTTAAGTAGAGTATGACCCGATTTGTTTCTTAAGACTCTAAGAAAAAACCCTCCAATTTAATAAACAATTATGTATTTCTACATAATGAACACATATACAATGCGACAACATGCATCAAGGCAAGCACAAACTGCTTTAGCAATTCAAAACTTTACTGAAATACTAGGGCCTCCTCAAAGTCAATACCAAGCCTAGACTACTATAGTTGAAACTCGTGGAACATGTTCTTTTTTACTTGAAACTGCAACCTTGGCAAGTATCCACCGTAAGGGCCATAATTAGGCAAAACATGATAACTAGTGGATTCATTAGACACATATGTATTCAAGTCACATGAATCTATTATAAACAACATGCAAATTTGAGCAATCTTAGTGCAAACAATACTACCAACTATTGTCACATCTACAAACTTTAGTTGAAAAACCTTGAACAACATCGCTAAAGACTGGAGAATATCAACCCAAAAGAACAAGATGTAAATAAACTTGAACTACCCTAATTTCTTTAAAATAACATGTGCATGAGCTAACTCCTTGCCATCCACCCCTTTGAAAAACAACAACACAGATTTGAGTGAATTATAGAGAGCTATGATTGACTACCACCAACTTAGCCAATGAATTTTATGATAGCGTTTCATAGTTTTTTAAGAATCAAACAATTGTTCTTGTAAAACTGTAAGAACATGCTTTCTTTTATTATATTTGTTAAAAAAAAAATGAAATTGAGCAAGGAATTGACTTAATTGGATAGAACCTTGCAATCTAGTGCTTTTGAAGCATCTAGGACTACAAGGTTAGTTCGGTGAGCCATGCAATGACATGACAAGAGGAACAAGTTCATTTCATTGGGAGTTCATGTTGCCACACCTCTTTGGGATCCTACCATCGTGCTTACTCTATCACTATCGAAGGCTACAAACTTTGTGAGATCAAGACTCCATTGCCACAATTGAGAGATGATGCAGTGAAAAATAGTAGTAGTGCCTTTTTGGCCTTCCTTCAATTGCAACTTGCAAGAGACCTAGAAAAATGGTTATAATCAGACCTTCTTCTACAATCATGGCAAACATGATAAGATGACATGTAGTACTAATATTGGTTGACTCATCAATCATAATGCCAAAGAAATGTGAATTTTGAACCCTACAAATAATTTTCTTCTAGATTACTATGGACATACACCAAACAAGATCATTGTAGGCTTTCTCATCTTGGTACATGTTGGTTATAATTAAAGCTTTTACAAATAGCAACAATTGACACAAAGTAGGAAAATTGGAAGAGGGTAGTGATTGCTTGAGAAGTAGGCTACGTGAAAAAGAGTATACAAGGCCTCGTCACAAGCATGATGGCAACTAAGGACTGCCTTCTCCATTGTTTTGCCCTTGCTGTTGCTCGCCCATGCAAGACGACGATGCTCATTTGATCTTGCATAGTCTGTGAAAGCACTTACTTTGAAGATTTTTTTACCCTTCTTTGGTATACATCGAGTGACCCCCTTGTCCACACAAGTTTTATAGAAAAATTTGCCCACCTTGGCAAAGAACTACAACCATAGAAATTGGTTCCATCATCCTTCTTTCCACAAACTTTGTCCAAGTTTTTCTTGGGAAGGGGAGGGGGGGAATCTGTACCTATAGTTTCAACTAACCTACAACTTTCAACTATGGAAGTCACAAACTCCCCTGCATCAAGTTATCGCAATCTCACAAAGAAGCTGTCGCGAATACTCTTCTAGCGCTAAGCCATGAAAGTTGCCATAGAAAATTCAAGAGAAGAACTACAATATTAAACTATGAGACAATTAGAGAACAACAACATTCACAGTAGCAACTTGTCAATTGATCATTCCAATAATAAAAAAAGGGAAGGAAATGTTTGAAACCAAAGGTTTCAAAAAAAACACAACCAACAAAGAAATAATGACGATACAATCGGAAATAGGGACGAGCACATTTGACTCACAAAACACGCCCAAATTGTAGCAGATGAACAAAAGCGCCTTGGAGCACCTTCGATTTTAAATCAACAGCGTTTGTCGGAAATGAGGCTAGATCTCAGAAGATTAAGTGAGCCTTACAATGAGAAAGGAGAGGTTGCGTTCGTAACTTCATCTGTAGCTGTGTCATTGTGAGTCTCACGGAAACAAGACTACAAGAGCGAGGAAGAACTGAGTGAGCCAGGGAGGGAAACTCCAACAATCCAAATTTCAAAAATAGAAACCCTAAACCCTTGAGGCAGGTCCAAGTGATTGAGAGTGACAACGAGGCAGATTGAGCAACAAGTCTACTCTCACTTTGTTAGTACTCTTTTTTTAGAAGTCAATATCATAAACTTAGTATTTTGGAAGTTTTTCTAAGTCCCAATGGCAAAAGTCAATTGCTTACGTGCTTCCAAATTTGCAAACTTAAATATTTTACTTGTTTGGGAATCCCACGTACTTAAGGACAATTATATTAAATGTTACGAGCAAATTATAATACATTGAGTATACTATAAAAAAAATTCTCTATACAGATCAAAATAATTTTTTAGAAAGAATGGGTCCAGTGAGCTGTTCACCGTAAAAAAGGCGTGTAAATTGATAATTTTTCTATATACTCCTGGGATGGACGGCAAAATTGACGAAGTTTTTTTTCCTACCCAATCCATTTTGGAAAATCTCCTTTTTTCATTCGGAACTACTTCCTACATTTTTCTACCTTATTCGGAAATTATTAAAATCAACCACCTAGCTTGTAACTAAATGCTAGTACTCTCCGTACATAGCCTTGAACTTCTTCTTCTACAACAATAGAAAAAGGGAAGAAACCTAAGCAAACATATACAAAACCTTGACCGCCTAATGGTAAAACAAATAGGACCTCATGACCTTTGGAGACAATACTAGCTATAGTGAATTATTAAAGAAAATCGTGCGCAAGCAGCACTACTTAGAAGCAATGAAAACCAAACAATGATGTTTGCAAGTGCAAGGGGTATGAATATAAAGAAAAAGAGACCTCTAGGGATGGCCCAAACAAAAGAAAAAATTTCATGGATGTAATAAAATTTGAAATAGTATTGATGATTTGGGCACCTTTTATTATGAATCATATGAAGATTTGATATACTAGAAGAAGGTATATTAACAACTTCTAAAATGGAGGTGGGTAAGGCAACATATTGCATGGCATCAATAACCACATCATCAATAATAAATGGATTATAATACAAAGAACACATCGATCTGTGTCATACAATATTGGCATTGTTGCAATTGACATTGACAAGAGATGATGGATCATTGTACATTGTATTGCATGATGACCACAACATGATTGCAATTATAATTAGAGAGAGGGAGAGAGACAACTTAAGAATCTTGTGATTGATGAAGATATCAATAAAAAATAGAAGTAGCCATCACTTATTAGTAAAATGAAACAATAACCTTCTAGAGAAGAGTTGTGAAAGTTTCATAGAATTTGAAAGCCTGTAAAATGGAATGAAGTAGTATATAAAAATTCATGTTTGAAAAAGTGGGTGATGTATCATGGAGGATATTGCCATTGTGATGCCTTGCTAGTTGATTAATTCAAATGCAAAATACTTTTTTTTTATCCATTGTTAGTGTTGAACACTCCGACCAATTGAGGGTAGAAAAAAGAGGAGGAGAAAAAATAGCTTTTGTTAGTCAAGTAGAAGGCAATTGCCAAGGGCTAGAATGATTAGGCAGTTGCCTCTAATCATTGTAGTTGATCTATTGGTCACAACAAATAATTTCATATATGAAGATATTGTATCATTTAAAGCAATTATAGAGGATATCGTGGATGTTGAACCCATTTCAAATGACAATCAACCAAATATTGCCTCTAGTTGTAGTGATTGGGATCAATATATATGAATGAAGAAGAGGAAGAAGAAGAAATAAATGAAGAACAACAACGAGAAGCACTAGCACCACCACTAGAGATGGAGCTAGAGCTTGGAAGTAAAAATACAATGGTAAGAAAATAATGTATGTGAAATATTTTTTAAGATGCACATTTTGCAACTTTACATCATTCCCCCCCCCCCCCCCCTAGCAAAAGTACAATTCCAATAGTATATAGCATGTAATAAACATAAACATATTCAAGTGGTTGTGGCCTAAAAGAAAATTCAACATCTTGGAATTTGGCTTGAGTCCTTTAGATTTCACAAATTTTTAGGTGAAATCCAACCCTTTTATGTTCAGCAAATTTTGCCAATTTTTGTAAAATCACTCGAGTGCCTAAGATTTTTAAAAAATGAGAGTGAATCTACCGCTTATAATCTATAGGATTAAAAAAATTTAGACATCAATGTAAGCCTTAACCTCGTGGCATCTTTCCCCGTTGTCTTTGCAAGTACCCAAGCAACAACACAAAAAAGAAGAAAAAGAGGAAAAACCTACCATGATGGAGGAAGATGAGGTTGCAACGAAATTTGAGTGGTGAGATTGGCACAAAGAAACGATAAGTAAGGCAAACAAGGGGACAACAAGTGTGAAAACTAAGGCAAATCTTGGTATGTGGCTTGGTTTTTTTTGCCTTCCCAATGACCAACATTAGAAGGGATTAAGCTACTCTGGAAGATCGTGAGTTCCCATGAGTACTTGGTCTGTGGGAACTTGTCCACAATAGCTAGTTGACATAGCCAAGCAATGGCCACCTCAAATAATAATAATAAATTATCTATTAAATTATTATTTTCCTATTATTTATCTATTTTTAAAATTCATTTATTTTGAATATTTTTAAATTTTGGCTAGTAGTGGCTGGTTCCTAACAGGGGAAATCAACTTGAAATGGTCTTTGAGGGTACTTGAATCTCTTCTAATGCCATTAACAACTACACTTTTTTGGATTCTAGTTTGCTTTCAATGTAGCTATGATTTGGTAAATACTCTAGTTTTTGTTGCCTTCCCAATTAATGGCTACACATTTTTGGATATTGCTTTAGGTCAATTTATGCTCTAGATTTTGTCAAATGTTGAAATTTTTGGGCCACCCTCGAGCACAACCATTAACAACCACAATTTTGAGGATTCACATTAGTTACCCATATATGCTAGGAAATTTTTCAATGCTAAAATTTTTGGGCTATCCTAAACTACAGTTGTTAACATCCATGGTTTTGAGGACTTACATTGGCTATCCATACATGCTAGGAAATTATCACATGTTGAAATTTTTGGGTTGTCCTAAACCATAGACGTTAAAAGCCATGATTTTTAGGCGTTCTATTAGCTACCTATATATGCTAGGAAGTTTTTCAAATGTTGAAATTTTTGGGCCATCCTAGTGAAGACGGTTGCTATGTTCAATTATATATTGAACCATACATTAATACAATCTACAATTTTTTTTGACATTGACTTTGACATCATTTTAGAGATGTTGACACAAGAAGATCTACAAGTATGGAGATTAGATGTTGCACTTTAGCCTCTTTTTGAAGACAAACTAGAGTTGCATGACTTTCTGAAGAAGGAGACTAAGATCACTTCTTTTTGACTTGAGTAGTTGAGGGTATCAATCAAGGGAAAAATCAAATATGAGCATTCCTTTATGAAGTATGATTTTTTTTGCCAGTTATGAAGCCTTTTTTGAAGAATGATGTGATGAATCTAGCTGCACACTTTGTTACTTGTAGTTACATGAAAAAAATGGAGTTTTTTATATGGCCTAGGAGGACAATGAGGAGATAATAGTAGATGTCACAGATGAGATTGTTAAATCATGGAATGCCAACTAGGTGCAAGTGAATGTTGCATTTGAAAAACAATTGCAAAATGATGAAGATCTCAAAGTATTCTCAAGCAAGATATTTAAAGGGTGGGACGGCAAACACCATTTACAAGCATGGTTGACTATTATCAATTGAGTTCATGTGGATGATTTCACATGGCATTATGTTATTTGAAAGTTGTTTTGGAGGTCACAAGGAACATTACAACTATACTAGCAATATTACGTGAAATTTATTGATAAGCCTTTTTGTTCTTTTATCAATTTTCATTTCATTTGATTTCCTAGTCTCAAAAGCTTGTATGATTTGGACCATTGCAATTGACACTATTCTAGTTTTTTTTATTGATTGAATGTTTATTTTATGTATTCTAACACAATATATAAATTTTGTTTTGCAAGGAAAAACTAGAAATCCCAAATTTCCATAGATTTTATTCACAAAGTTTATCGCATTCAAAGCATTGCTAGACTCATATTTTGAAACACTTGTCTCCAATGAGGATCTTGTTGTGGTTGAAGCCAAACAAATGTCAAAATAAAGAACTTGGTTCACTTTGACTATTGAGGCTCTAAATGGAATCTTATACCTAGTTAATTTCTATAGATTTATTTTTTGTTTTCTATTTTGCTTGAATTTTTAAGTCTTTCCTTTTTTCTTGTTGTTTGTTTGAATTTCTATTATCTTTATCTACTATACATAACCATTGCTATCATGTACAATTATGTTTATTTTTATACATCATTTACTTTGAACAACAAAATTTAGGAGTTGTTGTTCAAAGAAATTTTTATGAGAAGTATCCCAATCCAGTTGATTGGACTCCAAGTGCAGTTAATGAATGAATCTCCAAAGTTGTTGACAAGGTGAAAGTAGCTTCTCATTCAAAATTGAAGAAGCAAATCATTGCAAATCCGAAACACACAATGGCCTTCTTGAAGCAAGTGAAGCGTTACTACAAAACTCATGATGAAAATTTGGATTTTGGAGATGATTGAAGACAAACTTTGTATATTGACAACTTGAATAATTGACACTTCTATGAAAATTAAGTGACTAGAGAGGTGGAACAAGTCTTCTACTTTTCATGAGGCTCTCAAATTTTCTAGACCAAAATTCATATAATTCCATATATAAAATGTCGAGAATTCCGATATAGAATATTTCATATAGAATTTTCCAATATGAATTTTGTTCTATAAAAATTTTGGAAAATTTCATGAAATTCCATTCTATATGAAGTGTTCTATAAAATTCATCTCTTTTAATTCATGATGTTTTGTGACTTTGGCATCTTCAATCATGAATTAATATTCTCGAAATTTTGTCTTTGTAAGTTAATCAAGGATTCAAGGCAAAGAGTTCTTTTTTTATGGCAAAGTACAAAAGAGACATGTTGTGAACCTCATCATTGCAGAATATCCAAATGGTCTTTCAGTTCCAAAGGTCTCAAATCCACCATTTCAAATTCTGCATTGGAATACCAATATTCTAAGTTTTTTCCAAGTAAGAATGGAGTTATCTCTTACCTATCTTCATGATGATGGAGTATTCCTTCTATTTTATTCTTTCAATTCTACAATAAAGATAAAAGTAGCAGAATTCTTCAAGAACTACAAGTTGAAGATCACGGATGAGTGGACTATCATTAGTTTCTTACATTTGGCAAATTCTATAAGCCCATCTAAAAACACAAGTGTTAATTTCAAGCTTTTATTTTTGTCATTGATTCTATATATTTATTCTATTTTCTTTGATTTTATGTATACTTTCTAATTTGATTTTGATTTTGATTTCCAAACTCTGGAGTTTAAGACTTTATTGTTGGTTCATTCATTTTTCTCCTCCATTGTGAAGCAACCTTAGGAGATTGTGGTTACTATTGATCCATCTATTCCCAAGGTAGATTTAATCACAAACGACATCTTTTACAACTCTATTACTACAACAACTCAGTTATGTAGAAAGGAAGATAGCAAGCCATGGAAGGGTGCTAAGAAGAAGTTTGAGGTTCTAATGAAGCTCTCTATTCATTGCTTGAGCCCTATATGTGGCATTGTAGCTTACATGATTGCCTCTAAGGGAATTGTTATCTACAATATGGAATTACTTTTGTCTATTTTTTGTTTGAATTTTTAATCTATACTTCAATTTTGATGTTTTCATAATTTTAAAATTGTGTTTCATTTAGGTTCTTCTAGTAGAGCGGTTCATTCTTCTAATCACAATATCCTAGCATTAGAAAGTGATGCGAAACTCTTTGATGAGGTACTAAAGCCTTTACAAACACTTACGACTGTCTTCAAGACTCTTCATTCTACTACCACGTGTGATGATATGGACATTAATAATGACTCTCCAATTGAAGATGTCGCATTACTTGACTTATGTGAGTCAATTTTATTTATATTTTTCTTTTTAAATAAATTTTGTTATAAATTTTTCTCTTTGTATTTTAATTTTTACTACATACTCTGATATAAAGTTTGTTGTTTGCAATTAGATGAACCCATCGCCAAGGCAAACTTTGCCTTTTTATCAACACCCTAGGTTTCTTAGAAGTCCCTTTGTCAGTCTTTGCAGCCTTCTTGTTTATGCTGAAGATTTAGCATTAGCTTATGCTAATGTTTCATCTAATTCATCTTCAATTTTTCTATCATATCATAGATCTTATGATCCTAGAGTATATTCATATTTTGAACTTAGTGCATTTGAGTTTGATGATATTTGAGTTTGTTTTCATGATTTTGATATTTGATTTCTATTGTCTTGTTTTTCAAATTGAATCTACTTATGTATGATGTGGAAGAAATCCCATTCAATAGCCAAAAACTTCACCTTATGTCCAAATTAAAAAAAAATTATAAGCCTCAAATTGTACTCCACTGTTGAACTTTATAAAATTTCACAAAGTGGACTTTAGCTTGGAATTTTATGAAACTACTACCAATGGATTAATTCTTTAGTATATTTTTTTCAAATTACTTTTATTTCTAGAAAAAAATAGTTAAAAAGACAATTCAAAAAAGAGGGGCATCAACTAGAAAAATGGTTGTTTAGATCATTCTTGGTTAATTCATTTATTTGGTGTATAATATATGACTACTAATTTATTTAAAATATTCAATGTCCAAGATATTTTTGTTCTTATTTAAAAGCATAGTTATAAAAATAAAATAAAATAGGTGGATCATTTTCATCCTTTTAATTTAAATAAAGGCCTATGATGAAGACTATATTTATCACTTAATCATTCAAAAACATTCTTCATAATGTAATGCGTGTAGTGTTTAGAACCTTTGCATGTCACCAAATTTATGTTCAATTCTCACAGCCCACATTTGTTGCTCCTTCTATTTTAGACTCCATAAATGCCACTTCTATGATGGTGTTATGATATATTGCTATTTTACATTTATGGAATTTGTAGCGAGCCATCCTAAACCACTATACCTATTTTCATTATGTGTTTGTTTACAAATACTATCTTCTTTGACTATATCTCAATATTTGGAAATATATTTGTTTAATTTTTTGGTACAAAATAGCATAGTAGAATATTCATTTGTTGTTCATTCAGGCTCTATATTCTTACATCTAATTCCACGGTCATAGGTCCCCAACAATTTCAAAACCCGAAATCCAAAAAAAAATGGAGGCTCATACACTCATAGGCTCACACGCTTACATACTAGGATCCCCACTTAGACATTTAGGGGTTAAGTTTCTTGTATCCAAGAACTATATTGGGCATTGCTCAAACTTAATTGTAACTTTCATAAAATTCCTTCTTTATATTTGCTTTAATTCCTTAACACTTTATCCCCTAAAGGACAGGCCTTGCATGTGTTTTTGGCAACATAACTTTGAGGGGTAGGTACATGTGAGCGGGGATTTGACTCATTTAGGTGGAATTTTTTTAACAAGGTGTAGACTAGGAATATCTTCCATGAGTGCTAAATTTCATTTCATTTGAGTACATGAGTGAAAAGGTATGATGCAAAATGTTGTTTGTTTTTCAACTTGGGCAACTCGGGTAGATAAAAAAAATCACTTTTTTCATAAATAAATTTCAAATAAATTTTCTAGATTTATTTATAAAAGTAAAGCTTTGAACCATTCCATTTTGATCAAATGAGATGAAAATTCTAAGGAGTTTTAATTTGTAGGTAGTTATGGAATCTCTACTCTAAAAAAAACTTACAATCCTTTATTTAACTCACTTTTTAATATTTTTTGAAAAAAAGAAAATCATAGGATGTAGATTGTTTATTAAAATTATAACCATTGAGATGGAATTTTTCAATTCCATAATTAAATTCCTAACAATTTTATATTTTGAATCATTCTCTACTTCTTTCTACTTGTTGTTTTTTTCCTATATGTTGTACAATTCTAAATGATGTGAAATTTTTCAAGCATGTAGCCAACTTGCCTTGAAGAATGAATCTAAAGAAGCACCATGATTATGGACATTTTTACATACAAATGTGACTTTGTAAAGTGCAGCTACCCAATTTTTCGCAAGGCCCAAAAAAGGATTTTTGTCAATTGAAACGTTGATATCTTGCAATCCACATGGTGAAAATCTCTGAAATTTTTTCCACATCTTTTCAAACCAACTTACTACAAGATCCTATGGTTACATGTGTCCAAAAATATTCCTTTTTTGTAAAATTTGGTACTTGTACTAGAAATGGCAGTTTTAGAGGGCTTTTGGTGAAAACATAGTCAAGGATCTTTAGGGGGTAATATCCATATCTTTGATGATGAACATAGTGATTCAAACCATTTTTCTGTGCAAATACATCTTCATTAATCTAAATTTTTTTTCATCTTTTTAAATGAAGGCCTTTTTTATATAGAATTTGAGGAGATTAAAGAAAAGAGATTATTTGTACAAAGATAAAAGCAAAAATATGAAAAATCCCCCTCCCCTTGTTCAGGTGTTAAAGACTTAAACTACAAATCATACAAGATAAATTTTGTTTTTGCTCCATTTTGAAATTTAGAAAATTAGAAAAATCAAAAATCAAATGAATTATTGCAATTGCAAACTCTACCTTTATTGACATTGGTATTTGTGAAATGGGACGTTGGAAAATCTCTAAAAATAAATTTAGACAAGGGAACTTGGCTTTGAAGTTTGTTGCTAGAGTCTTTGGCACATTTAGAGAATATCCACTCAAACACACCAAACACAAAAGGAGTTCATTCCTAACTTCTTCTATCAAATAATCAAATGTTTCATTTGATGTTAAATTCTTTAGGCTACTCAAATTTCCAAAAAGACAAGTATGAATCCTTGAGAATTCCCTTAGGTACTCAAATTGTACAAAATCTATCCATTTTTTTTAACATAGGGATTTTAAGGAGTGGCAATCCAGGCCAAAAAAAATGAAAGTGTTAATTTTCAAGGGTAACAAATTTCATTTGTGGAAAAAAATTTAATTTGGTAGATGATTTTTGAATTTTATTCCATATTCTAGCATTTAATAAATGATGATAAATTAGTGATGCATCTTCATTTAGTATCAAAATAATTAAATTGAATTTTATTTATTTTGAAATAAATGACTTTTTTGAGATAAAATAACATATTGCTAATGGAGCAATGGACTTCTAGTACTCTAGTAGAGACTAGAGAGTTGGTCTAATGATGGAATATTAGCTTTTTAACCCTTAAGTGGTCATAAAGACAAAATATGTGTTAAAAAAGGTATAAAATGGAAAAAATAATCATCATTATTATGGCGTGTAACCACAAAGGGAAAAAATTTAGTCTAATAATTTGGTTTATGTTAACCCCTAAAGGACTAGGGGTGCAAAATACAGTGTTGTAGAAGCCACTTGGTGGCCTTATGGTCCTTTAGGGGTTAAAAGATATTTTTGAAGCAACCACAAATATTATGCTTCCAATTGAAGAACAATAATATGGTTTAGGGTGTTTTACGAGGGACATTTACGTAGTTTTTAGTGTAGAACCCTCCACTATAAGACTTGATCTATCTTTTATTAGATACACATGGATACTATACACAAACAAACAAAAACTTATTTTGGAGGTCATTGTTATTTGTTCTTTTTTAAGTAAGGGATCAACATGCCTAAGTTGTAATGTAAGATTTCTCTATTGCCTTTGCAAATAGAGAAATCTTTGCTATCACAAGTTAAAAGTCTAATGCATGTATGAATTTGAATGAATTTTATGTACAAATATATTGATGATTATGAAGTCAAGTTGAAGTATAGTCAAAGCTCATATTTGTCACATGGAGTAACAAAATAAAAAATTGATTGCAACATGAAGAGTTCCCAGAAGAGTTGGAAGTTACAAATACAAATCATATATGAAAAAAATTCTATTTTTTGGACCAATTTTCTCAATGGTTTCATATTTTGATTTTGACTTTGTGTGTGAAGAATGCTAACAATTTTTTTTAAACTATTGTCCCTACAAGTGAACAAAAAATCCCATCTCCAAGCATTTAAAAAAAATTGTTGTTAATCTTCAAATGCATATAGACACAACAAGACAATTGTATAACAATTCCTTTCGGGGAGTAATCTCAAGTTGTTTATTGTTGCACAAGACATACACATGTGGGATGTTTTGGTGACAATGGAGTAGAAGATGACATTATACTCCATCTTTTGCATAGCTTTGGTGTATGACAACAATGACATGGGTGTTGCACAGACTACTTCATATAAGGAACTCATCAATTGGCTAGTACCAAAGTACATAAAAAAATAGCACAAGCTATTGATGCAAAGGCCTTCCAATTTGTATAATAAAGTAATTTCTTTTCTTTTCATTTGAAATTAACTTATTGTTATTTTGCTTCCTATTAGAAACACCAAAATTCTTCATCATTCACAATTTTTCATTATTACATAAATACTTTTAAATTCTTATTTTACATAAAATATAATAAACTATAAAAAGGATGAAGAATTTGAAGAAAGAAAATTGAATATTCACATTTGTGCATGTACGTATAAACTAAAAATGTGCACATGTGTATTTATACATTCAATGGAATGACTTAAAGTGTACTAAAATCCATATAAGATGCATATTTTTTCTTGCATGGTAGATATAATCATGAAGATATATAGACCAACTAAATAAAAAGTATAGAAAGTTAATGAATAGGTTAAATTTGATATTTAATTAATTATGGACAAATCCATAGTCCAAATTAATATTGCATCGATGACACACAATGAATAAAGGAAATATATCTATAGTCCAAATGTAGACTTTCAGGTTTAAAAATGGATGAAAAACATCATTTTTGTTCAATAAAATATTCAAAAAATAAAAAATAAACAAGTCTCTGCTTTTAGCCAATACATTCTCAATTACAAAAAAGTACAAAATTAGTTAAATTTAATAAAGTACGTAACAATGGTCCACCAACCCAACCCATGTTGTAATCCTTTCTGTTGCTGATTTTTTCATTTTTTAACAAGATTTTATGACGATTTTAAAAATGTTCAAAACCTTTGCTCTAGTAGTCCTAAAATTTGTAAAACCTTTTGAAATGTTTGCACTTCTTCTTTGAAATCTTTTCTAAATGACCACCAACAAATTATTATTCCTTTGATCAAAACTTTAAAATACATCAAGTGCAGATGTGCTTTTGCACAATTAGGATGATCCAACAAATTCTAAAATTTGATTCAAAATAAATTTTGATGAAATAAATATTGAAATTTTAATAGTTTTTGTCTTATAGGTAAAAAGTTTATAAAATCACAAATTTGTATACCTATTTTTTCAATTTTTTTGATGGTGTTGTACTAAAACCATTATCTTTAGTGTCTCAACCATGCAAAATCCATTTTTGCCTTTTTTTCCCTAATTCTTTAATTATAGCTCTAGGAGATGAAAATCTTTGAAATGGAATACTTTCTAATTTAGCTCCATACTCTATGAGATTTTCAAAGGATTTCTAGCAATACCAAAGACACCTCTAGTTGCCTCCCAAATGTGTGCATATGCATTGAAATGAAAATTCAAACATGTGTCCTATTATTTATATATATATATATACAACATAGCAATTTTGGGCAACTCACTACAAATAGAGTTTGTTTGTTTTTCTTTGAAATTTTCACATAACATGTGACCAAGGAGTAGCTTTAAGGCCCAACAATTTTCATAACTTTTGACTACATGGTTAAAAAGTTATTGCATGATATGTAATTTTCATTGATCTTTAGGCAACACAAAAATTTCTTAAAAGAACAATTTTTTAAGAAATAAAAATTTGAAATGGATTTTCAAGATTTATATGTACATGGAAAGTTTTGAATAATTTCATTTTGATTCATGAGGAGTTTTAGTTTGCGGGGAGTTTGGGATTCTCTACTCTAAAATAAACTTTGAAGTCCTTTATTTAAATCATTTTTTAATATTTTTTGAAAAATATTAAATCATAGGATGTAGATTATTTATTACAACATTACAACCATTGGGATTGGAATTTTTCAATTCCATAACAAAATTCTTCACAAATTAATATTTTGAATCATTCTCTACTTCTTTGAACTTACTTTTTCCCTATATGTTGTACAATTTCAAATGATCTAAATTTTATCAAACATGTAGCCAACATGCCTTGAAAAATGAAACCAAAGAGTAACCACCATTTTGGAATTTTTTTTCATACAAATGTGGCCTTGTGAAGTGCAGCTGCGCATTTTTTCACAGGGCCAAAAAATGGATTTTGGCCAATTCAAACGTTAATATCTTACAATCTACAAGGTGGAAATTTCTGAAATTTTTTCTACATCTTCTCAAATCAGTTTAGTACAAGGTCTTATGGTTACATGTGTGAAAAAAATGATTTTTTCCTAAAATTTGCTACTTGTACTAGAAATGACAGTTTTGGAGTGTTTTTGGTGAAAACATAGTTGAAAACATTTAGGGGTTAACCATATAATTAGCAATTGATGGTATTACTTCTTTAACAAATAGTTTTGTTTTTGTTTTTTTTAAATTCTTGTAAACTTTATAATTTCTTTACCTTCCTAAAATCTTTGGGTGCTATTATTTTTTCCTTCACCATATTTGTTCTTAATCAAATCATGTCATGATGTTTAGTGCAATCAACTTTTCCTACACTTCTTCAAGCCTTTCGTATAATCAACTTTCCCTTTCCATTTAGTTCAAAGTAACCATCTTCAAATCACTTGTCATGACCTTTAGCACTAAGCTAGTAAGCTTATAATCTTTCCATTCAAATCATCTTGATTTATTGTCCTAAATTGCATGTTGATTGCTTTTTTGGCTATAACTTTAGCATTATGACTCCAAAAGACTCAAGATTCTCAAAAAGGTACTCATGACTACTAAACCTTGTCTACTTTTTTCCTATTTTTTACAAATGTTTTACTAACTAAAAATAGTCCTCAATTGAATGTCACACTTACTAATTTAGCAAAGGTAGTACTACTTCTAGCCCCCCAAAAGAAAATTGGGGTTGAAATGTGGTGGGAATGGTCTTCTAGTAGTCAAAAAACTATTTTTGAAGGAATATTTAAAATAGTTAATTATATGTTGTATGGAAGTCCAATAAGTGAGTTTATTTTGGTTTGCATTTTACAACATGTAAAATGTTATTTATTGGTTCTTTTAGTGAATGACCATCTCCATAGATTTTCTGAAAAATGTCCTAATTTTTACAAATTAAAACATCAAAGTAAGTTTTTTTTATTGAGATTTCAAACATTTTTAGTTCTCCTACTCAGACAATTTTTCTATGCTTTATCTTTGTACGATGCAATCTCCTTAAATGACAACCAATTTTTCTAATTTTAAAGTACTCTAAAAAACATGATTATAATAGAAATACAACAAAATCAACAAATGTTTTTGCAATCACCCAACTTTCTAAATTGAATTATTTATCCATTAGAAATTTAGAAATTTAGAAAATTGAACCTGATTTTGAGATTTTAAATCTTTGATATTCTAGAATTTCAAAATTATGAGTCGATCTTAGAGAGCAATAAAACCTTGATGTAGTAACAACACCAATCATTCTATCTATGCAAAACATGCTATTTTTCTGGTGTTATCACATTTGATATAATACTTGATTGTACTAGTAGATTAGTCAAATGTAAAATATCCAATAGAAAAAATATTTCATTTTGCAATTATCAAACATGTCATATTTATGAATTTGGAATATTCAAACATGATAAAAACATCATCTTTTTGAATTTATAAACTGAAAAACTACAATGTTTTACTTTATTAACCTCTAAAGTTCTTTCATGTTTAGAGACCCGAAACTACTTCAAAATATTTGTCCCCAAAACAAGACCAAAATTTTTATCAATATTTATTTTTTAACAAATTCAACAATCGACTCCTTTAATTAACTTGTTCAAGTATATTGTCCCAAAATTTTACAATGAATATCCCTAGCAATTGCAAGTTCAATGTACCTAAATTTCAAAATGTAGACTTTTCTAGCCCTTCCAAAGGGTAAAATTTTGTCTTTGATATTTTTTAGGGGAAAACAAACAAACAAACTATAAGTCCTATAACTTGTGCATTTTAGTCATTATGTTGTGAAGTGGATTTGAAAAAATATAAAAAATATAAAAGAAAATATTTCATAATCTTCTTTAAAATAATTATAAAGTGGAAAGTAGTACTCAAGGAAAGAACAAACTAAACTGCTAATTACTTTACAAGAGACTGAGAATTGTTAATTCCCATAGTGAAAATGTTCTAATAAGAAATTGGTATTCTTTCTTTTTGTTGATGTTTGAATTTTTTTTAAATTGAGAACAAAAAACATCTTTTTAAGTTTTTTCTACCATCATTACTAGCAAAATAAAACTCATACCTTTCTCCTCAGTCTCAAAATTAAATGTGGTTTAAATGCTTTTGAGTATATATTTTTATTTTTTATTTTATTTTGGATGCATGGTTTGACATTGAAATCTTTTTTAAAAACTTCTAAATTTTGCAATATTTATTGGAATGGTGTGAAATAGAGCTTCACACATAGATTAGGATGATTTCGTGTAGAAAAAGGACTAAATTGGGTGAGGGTCCTTAACATAACAATGCCTATATCCATTCCAATAAGGATTTGAGCATGGATGGGGGATTTTGTTAAAATGGTGCCATTCTACAACTTTGGCACTTTTAGAGTTTAGATCGTGTAGTCTAAAATGTACACTTGTCTTAGATGTATAAAATAAGTGAATAACCATTTTTATGAAATTTCCTAAATGTTTAATATTGTTGAGTTGTAAAATTTTCTATTGGGTTCTATTAGTAGATGAAAAGGGATTCTAAATTCTCTTATAACAAGTATTTTGGAATCCATGTGAAGAAATTATAAATTTTTACTACACTAAAAATAGATGTACTTAAAAATAGGTGTGTCTAAAATCAATCCTAAACTCTCTTGTAAGGACGTACATTTCAAACAAGAATCCAGATCAACTGGTTTTCAAAACAATTCACAATCGATACGAAAAAAAGGGCCTTTGAAGGTAAGTTGGAGCGAAGCCAAGAGTCCAAATTAAAATCTCATATTTTTTAATTGAAAAAAAAATATTAACTTCTTATTTGGTTTTTTTGGGGCATTAGTCGAAAGTGACAATCATCTTGAGGCCCCAAATTTTCTGTAATGTAGGGTTCCAATACCTTAAGGGGTATGCTTCCGTCACATAGTATGTTCATGTTCGAAATGACCCTAAATTACCTTGGGTGATGGCGAGGTGAAAGGAACTTCTGTAGAATCCATGAGGTTCCCGATTCAAGTCTCCATGCTAACATTGCTTGCATGGGGGCTCCCCATGCCGTGAGAGCTTTGTTCGCTTGGAGAGGGGGCTTGTTCCTCCACTTGTTCCTAACGGGGATTGGTCTATGGTTTGCCATGGCAGTGTTAGGTTAGTCCTTGCTGTGGTCCTTGAAGGCCAATCATTTTGAATATATGTGATACATGTCATTTTATGATTAGCTAGAACCTTGATACGTATGCAAAAGAAATTAACATTTATCAACACTAGGATAAACTGGCCTTATAAGGATTAGTTGGAAGCAAGCCTAAACAACTTAAGTACTCTTCGACCAACCTAAAGACTGAGCACTACTGATCAAATGTAGCAAATTAATGCTCATGGAACATTAGAGAAATTTTGGACTCTTCAGAGGGCTACCAGGAAATGTTGAGAAGAACCCTTGGTGCATTACATTTATTTTGCTTGAGGAACTTTTCCCCTATTTTGGCACTTCGTCACTTCCAAATGTCAAAGCATTCACTCTCAAGTACTATTAGTTAAGGTTGTGACAAATGTTGTTTTGATATTTAAAAGCACCCCCAAAGCACCTCCCTTTGACAATTATGAAATAGAAAAGTGAAATTTACTTCTTGGAACTCCCTATATTCACACACTGTGAATCTTTATTTTGTCATAAAATTCCCTCTTTTGAGTAGCTTCAATAGGCTCCAGAAATAGACTAGCTTGTCAAACCTTGACAACCCTCCTGAGAATCTAAAATTTCTCTAATGTCGGTGCTTGGGCGGTTGCCCTTCATGCAATATTTACCACGGATTGGATCGGATGGCTTTCGGAAAACCCCTAAGCTTGGCTAGTATTCCAAGCTTCTTGTGCTTGAATGTCACGTTACACTATTGTGAAACCCATCGCTCTTCATTCCTTGAAATAGCGACAAAACTTGGGGTGAGTGAAAAAAGTCACAAGGGACAAATCGTGGGGCTGACTTGAATACTAACAATAGATCATTTTCGGTGAGAAGCGACACAGCTCCGGATCTCCTCAATTAAAAACGACGGGGTTCGCTCTAGTGTCACAAGTTTGGCACTCGCCAATTATAATCTTAACAAATTCTGTCCAAGATAATTTTGTTTCCTCCGGCCTTGCAGTACGTTGTTCAGAACCATCCAGACTAGTGCTTGTCGACTTATCAGTCGATCAGCGATCGAGCAAGTTAATATATGATTGAGGCTTTCATATCGGGAAGCAAATTAAACTGCTTGCAACTCCACTGACTTAATTATATACCGGTCTTTTTGGAGAGAATTGAGCACGGTGTTTTAGTCCCCCGACTGAAACCTCTGTCAGATCTATAAAGTCCTACATTAATTGTCGAATTCTGGGCATGCACTTGGACGACACAAATTTGACGCTGACGGAGGGTTATTTCACTTCCCCGTGTGTTAAACTCAGCATTTCCCCCTCGACCTGCCAGAGGATTTAACTGCAGGATTTTCTCGACCTCGATAGGCCACAAAAACGATCCCGGAAGGGATGGGGTGGACATTCTAGCATAGAGGTGCAAAATGTTGAGGATGAATTACAATTTGCATATCTATCGATACGTCAAGCTCGTGTACATGTTAAAATGTCATGGAATACAGCCAATTTTAAGAAATTGACGATCTCGGGTGAAGAGATCGACACCACTTAATTGGGGTTTGCATGTATTCCCCTGTAATTAATCACACAACTGGTTCATGAGAATTCCCCTGTTGTCACACAGCAGACTAGATCATTCCCGTGATTTCTCACTTTCCCCTGTGAATGACTATCCTAGCCTGTGTTTGGAACAAGCAATTCAACGATTATGACCATAATATGAGGTCCATGCACTAAGTAACTAACCTGTCAAGCAAAAACATATTTGAACTCGTGCACTCGAGGTTTCCAACACAAATCTGCATTTCAATTTCAGCACCAGGCAACAATTTCGTTATATTGGCGCCATCCAGAGCGTGGAAATGTGACATACAACCTCACTAAGCTCTGAAATTGGCGACAAGAATTTAGGTTTAGGGTTTAGGCGACTGCCTTGAAAAGTGCGAATGTTGCGAATTGCAACCTCTCTTAGCAAAATTGAAGTTAACGGATATTTCGTTAAAATGGCGATATTCCACAAAATTGGCATTTTTCAGGGTCTGACCGTGCGGTCTGAAATGTATACGATTCCTAGAAAATAAATGGAAAAATTGGTCATGAATACCGCCATTTTAACGAAATATCAGTTCAGTTGCTCATATTTCATGAAATGGCGTGTTTTAGAGTGCCAAATTGTAAAATTGAAGTTCACGATCTTTAAGAAATAGGACTGGTACGTGTAGGTGTGAGGTTCCGGATTAACAGGGGACTGGAAATATCTGTGCCAAGCTCTTCAAATTTCACCATTGAACCGAAATGACGATATATCAGGCTTTCGCCGTGTCTTGTCGTGGTGGTTACAACGTTGAATCTACTGGGTCCTAACTCCTATGATCATGTCAAGGCTCGATGATCGATGATTAGTGCTTGATTATTATTTCGCATGAGAATCATGTACCTGATTTTGCATTGATCATGTAATAATTCCTGTGTCGTCTCAACACGATGATCTGTCTCTCTGGTGCCTGGTGCCAACATTGCTCAGTTTCGGACATCGATAGCATGGCAAGCCAGCATGCAAATTGAGTTTCAGTACGTGGCGCACGACCCCAGCACGTGTCCATTGACGCTGTGAACTGTGAAGTGATTAGCGTAATGATAGATGATTACACCCTTGAAGTTATCATTTTGAATTCACGGCAGCTGCTATGGATGTGATTGAATCACGCCGAGAGTTCTCACTTGTATTAATTTGAGTCAGATTCTTTCCCTAGCTTTCTGTTTTTCGAAATACGGAACAATCTAAGGATGGATAGCTGTCTTGACGAAGTTCAGTATTTGTACTTGAGCTCTGTTTTGCAAGAGTAGGGTAACATCTGTGCGAAACCCCCCGCTTTGGCCTGAACTCTTTGTACTTGCACAGAGCGCATTCTTCAGCTTATATTAGGCAACTTCTCAAATTCTCTTCTGTACTGCAAGTGTGAGCTCCAAAGAAGTAGTTTCTGATGATTTCTAGCCAAGCAGCTGATAGAATTGGAAATCCTTTGCAACTAGTTTCTGAACCAGAACTTGTTTGTTCGAACTGACTTAGTTCGAGTGTTATTATGGAATTTGAAAATATTCTAGTATTGAATTATAACCGCTCAAATAGTTAACAGTCAAAGCCACTATGGCCATGTTCATTATTCATAAAAATGGCGAAAATCAGAGCGCTCAAAATGTGATCGACAATGAAGTACTCTATACTCGGAAATCTAGCAATGGCCATATCCGTAGTAATTTGGCTGGATTTCCATTAAATTTGGAGAAGCTTAGTTTAAGTTGCCCATTCGTAACTAGGATGTATAATTCCAGAAGCCTTTGTGGAAGTGGATCTGTGTCTGTCTTAGATTTCAGCTCTAGGGTTTAGGGGTTTCAAGTGTCCAACTCACCCCCCTCTAAATACTTGCAGTTTCAGAAACACGTACTGAAATTTTCCAAAATACCAATTAATTAGGTCCTTACAAGATGCATTTTTTCATGATCAGAAGTCTCGGCTTGGGGCAATGAGATGGTGAAAACAAATAAAATATTAAAATGAGATTAAACTTACTGGATCGACTCCACGTTGGACTGGTTTGTTAGTTGGGAAGCATCACTTTTGGGGAAGCATGGTCATTATTTTTAAGTGTTCAAAAGTGACAAAATAAAGTCCCCAAACATCTTACTTGAAATTGCTTTGAAGTTTGAACATACATGTGACCCAATGTAGGCTTCTATGTGCTTAACCCTAAGTAGAGGGTGATTACAAGAAACTCCTATACTATAGAAATATGCCTAGGAAAATACATACTTTGACATTTTTATTTGTAGAAAATAGGAAAAACAATTTTCAACAAAAATAAGAATTGAGCATTTGGAAGGACTTCTTGATGATGAGATTTGAGCAAAAAAATGAGTTCAAAACTATCTCTATTGTTTAGAACCGCACGCGCAAGACATGCGTATTTGCAGAACGTGGAGGATATAAAATAATGAATTTTTAGATTCCCTTTGGTAGACACATGTCTGCCTACTAAACTAATATACCATAGATTTTTTAGCTGAAAATCACAAATTTAAACCACTCAATAGTATAAAAAAATCCTAAATGTCAAAGTGTGACAAATTATCAAAATTGACTTTTAAATATAAAATGATATTTTAAAATTTCTGAAAAATAAGGGATACAGGAACAAAAAAGATATCTAGAAAGAGATTTTTGTTTTGGGAATTAGATTCAAAATTCAAAAGTTATAGTGTTCCAATATCAAAACGCAACAAAATTGGGCAACTATTTCTTGCAATCACCCAAAGGTACGTGAAATAGTTGTAGACAATGTGAAATTTTTTCAAATTTTCAAATTTTCTTTTACTATTTTCAACTTGCCCATGATTGGGAATCTACCTTTGCTTTTTTTTCGGGGGGGGGGGGAGATTAGTCCTAATTTTGACCCAAAAATACAAATTTGAAGCTAGAAATTAGACATGTTGGATGTCTACTAATATTACAAGGACTAATGATGAGTTAATATGAAAATAGCAACATGTTGGTTGTCCACATGGTATCAAAATGACCTTCCTTTGCATAGAGGCTGCAAAGAGGGGAAATTTTTTTCTACATGGATTCTTTGGTACAATGCAAGTGCAATCTTCTCTAGCAAAATGGGTTTTTTGGATTTAAAAAAATAATTATTATTGAAATTGAAAAGTTCCAAATATCCCTTTTTTGCTATTTTTCGCTCCTAGTGGCTTTTGTAGCACCATGTAGTAGTCTAAAGCATCGCATAGTATAGAATTGACGACTTAGATTTGCAATTGTCCTGAATCGATAGTTTAGATTTGTTAGGGTGTTGCTAGTACAAAAAATTGATAGTTTTGCATAATATTGCTAGTCTCATGGATAGAAATTGCATTTTTTAATCGAAAATGTGAAGTATTTCTTGCAACCACTTTTAAATTAAAAAAAATTCTTGACTGTGTTACTTTTCATGGTGCTTTTGGGGGGTATTAGGATTTAAGGTTCAAGATTGAGTATACTTTTCATTGTGCTTTTTAGGATAAGAATTGAGAACTAGAGCAATTTTGAGTAATCAACTAAAATCTTAGATTTATATCCCTCTTAAAGTCTTAGATTTTCAAGTTCTTATAATCATTTCAATTGGCAACTATAAATTCATCAAAATACTGGAAAACTCCTTAGAAGAGTGAAATTTTAAGAAATTGGTACATTTCAATGCATGCTCTTGTATGGAACTTAGATCTATATCAATTGTGGTATATAGAGTGTTGAGCAATTTTGGTACTCTTAAATAATCTAATTTAACCAATAAAAGATGGATAAAATATAAATATGTCTTAAAATATAAGTTCAACAACCATTTTGAAGTTTTTATCAAAAAAATAATTTAACAAAAAATTTAGAAAAATATTTATAGATTAATTTCCATTCCATTTGAAGATTTATCTTCAAAAGTTTGCCAAGATCATGAAATTATTAATTTAGCATTTGGATCTTTTTATCATTTTCCATAGTTTATTTGCCATAGTATGAAAATGATTTAAAGATGGAAACATCAACAATTTAGATATTGAACACTAAAGCAATCTTACTTTTAACTAGTGTGCCTTGTGTCATTGCTAGAGCTAAAATCAAAGTAAATATTTTTCTAATTTTTTTGTTCATAAAAACTTTGAAATTCAATAACTTTCACATCATAGATTCAAACATCACGAAACAAAGCTTGTGCACCCCTCCTCGCCAAGGGCTTTCCAATGGTACCAAACACATGGATGGGGGATGTAAGGTCCAGGAGATCTCAATGTAACAAACAAAACAAATAAAGAACCTAACTTAAGGTATGGATTTTCAACATAACAATAAAAGAAACAAGCCAATTTAATTTGCATAAGAAAAAAACTTGCAATAACTTTTTTTCCATTTGAAAAGGCTGCCCCGAAATTCAGAATCTAACAGCTACCTAAAATAGTTTATTTGATTTTGTAAGGGTTAAGCATTTTGACCATAGTCCTCATTTTTAGCACTAGAATATTTCATTTTGGCACATTCAAATTCTCCAAGATAATAATTATGAAGTTTTATGAGTAGATGTGAGTTACACTCATTTTAAAGTTGGAAATACGTATATAAAAACATTGCAAATAGGCAACTAGCAATCTAGCATTAGTTCTTGGGGGTAATTTAGAGTCTATCAAAAAGTCCAAACTTGTGCCATTTTGCTCCATGTAGCTCTAAAAACTAGGGAAGAGTTTCAATTTATGTTTAAAGAGGTCCACCTTAAAAAGTGCCAATGTTGTAAATTTCAACTAGTGTAAACATGAATTTTTCTAAAATTGGCAATATTCCACAAACCAAAAATTGTGACATATATGGTCACAAAGGTCAAATTTCAAGCTACAAACTAAAACAAGTATAGATTTAGGTTTTAAGCCACATGTCCTGAACTAGGCCAAAGTAATGGGAAATTGCCAATCACTATAAGAAACCCGTTTTTTTTTTTTGTGTTGGACCTAAAACATAGGATGTCCAAGGCAAAACGTAATTTGTCCAAAGGGACATCTAGACGTTTGGAGTATGGATTGTAGTCTAGGGTACCTTTCAGTGGATGTTGCAGATGATGGTAGAAAATTGCATTCATAACACGCTAGTCTTTCCATTGGCATCTACTGTTTTTGGTGACATAGATGAGGACACTATTATGTCAAACCCATATGTCCACAAAAATAGTGATTGCCATGTTAGCTTCATTGATCCATTTTTACTACAGGTAAGTTTTAGAAAATTACTTTGATTTTAGATAAAACGTCTGCTCGAGCTAAAAAGAAGGGACATGTAGTGAAGGGACAGTCATAACCATTTTAGACGATGATGTGGCATTCCCACATGGCTTGCAACATGGAATTGGTTGATGTGGCATAGACTAATGCTCACATGGCATGCCACGTCAGCATCGAAGGTCTGCACAGTGCATATTCAATGATTATTTCGTAGACGTCTACAAAAATATGAATATGTTTTCAAAGACATCTTCTCTAACACTAGAACGTTGACGATGATGTTGTGACTGTAAGCCTTGGGGATCTCACCTCCAATCTTATCTACTTCCACTTCTAACCTTTAAATTGTCCTCCTTCTGTCACTCCCTCATTCTTTTGGTCACTTGCTTGTTGTTTTGGTGATGTTTACAAGAGATGGGGAGTTGGATTCTTCACCCCGACAGTTTGTTTAGTGCAGTTGGACATGTCTTGTTGGTCTCCCTTCTTCCCCCGCCCCTCCTTTGATTATCATAACCTTCCCCCCTCTCTCTTGTTAATGACTAGCTTGCTTAGTTCCAACTGTTGGACAACCCTTCTCTGATTATTGTAACCCTCCCTGTTCCTACACTATGGACAACCTTGATGCTGGCCCCCGCTTCCTACCTAGACAACCCCGCTCCCCTGCCTTGGACAACTGTGATTCCCGGCCCCGACCCTTCCCGAGTATCGGGGGGAGTTGGGTGTTAGTTGATATTGGATGATGGCTTGGTACTGGACCTCTTTTTTTGCTAATTTTTTGCTAACTTCTAAGGGGGCTTTGGGGAATCCACATCTATGGTTGGAGGGGGTAAGCTAAGTTCGTGGGGTGAGGGCCTCACTCAGTTTCTCCTAATTGCACTCCATTCTCAACTCGACCTCTAATTCCTATTTTTGGGGCCTAAACTTTGGTTTGTTCCCAATACGTTTTGGGAACTAAACCTTGCGGGAAAGGGACCATATGGTCTCACGGTTCTCCCGTGAGGTGGTTTTAACGCACTACTAAGATTTTTTATTCCAAGGGGGTTCAAAGCTTCACCGTCCTTCTCCTTTTTAACACACTGCTAAGACTTTTTACCCCATGGGGGTTCAAAACTATGCCGTCATTCCCCTTTTTAATATACCACTAGGACCTTTTTATCCCATGAGGGTTCAAAGCTTCGTTGTATCAACGAGACTCACTACCTTCACACCCTCGTGTCTCTTACCAAGGAATACCACGTCAATGTTAGGAACAAAAAGGAAGGGACCTTCGACATTTCAAAGGACTAGCGATATGGGTTAGTATCATATATGACTCAAACTAAAGGCCCCCAAAGCGGCATCACTAGTCATATGGGGGGTTGCTCTAGGGTTAGTACCCGAGAAAACAAGGAGAGTGACCAAAAAGGTCTCTCAAGGATAAGCACATACAACTTCTAGTAACATGGTGAGTTAGTAAAGCCTCCAAGCTCAAGCTTGAAAGAGTTAGTACTACGCGCACTCAAGATACAAGGGAACCACAAAGACCTCGCAAGCTTGAAAAACAACAATGGCAAAAGTGCTCAAAAAACACCATTGTAAGGTTGGTGGCTAAAATGCCACAATTTCCAACATAAATTGGACCCAATGGATCCAATTACACAAAAAGAGGGTGGTGAGAGAGGAGAAGCGGTGCCCTTTTATACTCTTTCCTATGCACCTAGCTTCTCTCATTCATCTAAGTTAACCTTATCTTCTTGGATTTTCATCAAAACTCAAGGTTTTCATCTTATGTTGGCCCATTAAGCTTACTTTTGGAGATTAACTCCGAATCGCAAACGGATTGTGCCATTGGCTTTAGAAGGCCATTTTTTGTCCCAGAGCACCCCTCTCCATTCTCTATCTTCAAAATCACATTGAAACTTAGCGCCAAAAATCAAGGAAAATTCCAACTTTGGGAGTTTGGCTTTTCTAGCAAAAGTAACTAGCCTAGGCTCCTAAGTAGGTATAGGGGAGTGAGAAAAGACCTATCTTGGTCCCCATTTTTCTTTCATATGCTCCCACCCCAATGGTCAACTTTGTCGTGAATTTTGAAATCTCTTAATTGTCGAGGAATTTCGCAAGTTTGGGTACTTCTAACTATTGGAATATCTTGAAACTTATTGAGGTATCTTATTAATATAAAATAAGCTATAATAATTTTTAGTGGAAATTTACCACCACCTGGGGAATTTTTAGGAATTTTCCATCGCAAGTTTGGATATTTGACCATTCAGAAAGACATCTTTTGACTATCAAAAAATTCCAAAACTTTTTGTGGAACCTCTCATGGGATCCCATGACACATGTGTAGGCTCATATTCTTACTCTACACAAGCCTAGGGGGGACATAATCCACCTCCTCGTTTAATTATCAACGGCCAGGGAATCTTCTACATGGGGGGGAATCTTGGCGAACCAACTTCGCCGTTGGTTTCTGAGCATGGTTTTAATCCAAAATTATCTTCCTCGGACTTGAGATTCCTCCATGGTCCCGTCTTGGTATTTTCTACATTTGCAAGCTAACAATTGGAGTTTTGCTATTTCATTGATGAAATGGGGAAACTAGAACCTATCTCCAAGAACTAACTCCTATGCCTTACCAGGGTCCCCTCAACCATTTCTAGCCTAGAGATGTCCTCTCCATGTGGGTTTTTGAGCTTGATACACCTATCACTTGTTGTAGATTGGAATTTACTATAGACTCAACTATTAAGAAATTCCTATAGTTTAGAGTTCGTTCTCAGGGAGGTTTCGTGCCATGGTAATTTTCTAAAGAAGTGGATTTAATTCCACTTTGGTTATGCACAATAGAAGGAATTGGATAATTTCCCTTTCTATCCAAACAATAGCTAGATTTAACTTTATTATATTTAAGTTGAGACTAAGCACTTATCAAATCTATTGCAATCTTTCTTCCTAGCTTTGCTCCTATTGATCCTCTTTTCACCAACCCATTGGTATAGCTTTTCAATCAATCTCACTCCCCTTGTTGGCACCTCCCTATAGCTTCGGCTTTACAACTTCTCCCTGCTTTCCTCCACTTATACCTTTCTTCTCATTCTCTTTTGCAATCACATCTTTCTTCGTCTTGTACTCCATGGTGGTATTATATGATTGACAACAATATTTGCACTTCTTCCTTTTTAATTTAAATTGTTCTTTATCCATTGCAACATCACTCATACTACAAATTCTATTGATTTCAATTTATAGATTCACTCCATGGATTCTTTATTGCTCTGTTCCTATTGACTGATCTCCCAATTCAGATTATGGAACCTTGAATTGCACCATGCTCATACAACATTGACACACATCATATAATCAGTCATTACACAATTGATAAAACAATTATAATCCCAAATAGGCCGGCATTCACTACAATAAAATTCCTTACTGAATTAAATCTATAGATCAATTCACAATGGTTTCTCACTCTTTCCCAACACCACTTCAAATCATCAATTGATCCAGTGTATACACTCAATCAACCATAACTAATAACACAATTGAAATTTCACTATTTAACATCAAATTAACTTGAACACACAATCTATTAGTTGCATTCACCATAGCCTCATAGCGAATTCAGCCCATACACATGATGAATTAACATTACGCAATAGCACACCCTCACTCCACATTCCATTTCTCACAATAGAATATCACACATGACAATTCATTCAATTCAAGCACAGAAATTCTATAGCACAATCACACATACACATACTCATAATTTCAATTGATCTCCGCTTAATGTTCCAATTTGAATTTTACAATTAATTCTCAGTGTTCACATTCTCACTCCGTAACAACTATTGATCCAGAACAATCTCTACAACAAACACAAGCCCAATACAATAGACAAATTCCTCACACTCAATTCTCACGAACAACCACAAACTAAAACTCAATTGGTCATACTCACAATTGCCAACCTCCACTGCCGCAGGAGCTTTGGACTTAACTTCCAGATTGAGTAGCCATCGTCCTCCCCCATGAATTTCACCTGAAGTAATAGACAACCACCCCAACCACCATACAATAGATTCCATCCACTAATCCCCTTGAATCTCATTCATCTATCAAGAAGTTCCCATGAAACCCAAAATAGGTGGTAACTATTGTGTATTAACCAGTAAAACCTACACTTTATAAAGAATTCACCAAAATTAAAACAAAATTGGAGCTATTGTGTGAAATATCTATAGATCTAGTACTACACTTGCATTTGACCAATTTGCCAAGATTAGTTGGGTTCTAACCTATTTACAACTTGTGGTTGGGTCATTCTAGCTATAATATCCTAAAATTAGACCAAATACTATATTAGTATGTGACACACCTATTTTGGTTCTACACTCTTTTGGAGGCTTTTGTATATAAGATTGCATTTAAAATGAAAAAATATGAAAAAAAATAAAAATAATGAGCCTCTAGTGACGAATTAGGGGCTCACAACGACGTTTGGGAAGATGCCTCCCTAGCCCCACCCAAGGACTTCGCCAATGATGTTTCCACTCTTGATGCAGAGGTTGCCAAAATGGACAGTACTGCTTTGGATTCATATTTCATTGTATTGCAGGAAGTCCCAGCCAGCCAAGAGCCCTCTCCACTTATTGCTTCAAACACTATAACAAAACATGGTAAAAAAAACCATAGTCAAAATCAACTACGGTTCTTTTTGCCATGTTTTAGTGCATGCACACGTAGTGGGCTGTTAACTTTTTTTGAAAATACTTTTTCAATGGTATATTACATGCCCCAAAATTCCAAAAATTGCAGTGGGAAATTGCAAAAGAAGCTAACAGCCCACTACGTGCGCATGCACAAAAACGTGACAAAAAGAACCGTAGTCGATTTTGACTACATTTTTTTTTACCATGTTTTGTTATAGTGAGAGGAAGTGCTATCAAAAGAGGTATATTTTACATCTTTGATGTAGTTGTAGAAGATTGCAGCGTTTATTGTTGACAACATGTTTGCATGAACATTTGCGTGTGCATAGTGATGTTGGACTATTAGGAAGGAGGAAGTCCATAGTTTTTTTTCACACTATGAGGGCATTTGTCATAGTTTTGTAGGGCACAAATTTACCACCTACACATTTGTCTTCACGGTCAAATCGTGTCACAAGGAGCCTAGCACCACCAAAGCTAACCAAGTTTGTGGCTCCAACAAAGTCTACAAAGGCAAAAACGTTGAAGGTGGCCATGTCTAGCCCTCCAAAGGTGACAAATCAACCAAAGAAGGGAGAATCAACACGAACGAAATGAACACTAAGGTCAACTTCTCATGGCAACGTTGTTGGCACATGCTACCTAGGTTGTTGAACTCTCATGTTTGCCAAAATGATTTCCACTAACTTGCAAATGTGTCTTGTAGGATGCTCTTTGTTTGTAAAGACATCATGGAGGACAAGTAGATGTCTCTTCACCTTGCAGGGGACGTCGCAAGGGACGCCCTATTTTTCCCCACTATCATGTAGTACAGAAGTCCAATCTTTAGTACATGTTTTGATTCCATATGTTTTCATGTAGTTTGTAGGCAATCTTGAGTCTTCAACCACTCGTTTGAGAACTATTTTATTTTGTATTGGATATTCATTATATGAATAGGTCATTTCTATGTTACTTCCCTCCTCTACAACTTTGTTTGGGATTATGTCCTAATTGACAACAACTACGGTTCTTGCATCTTGATTATGTTATTGTAGCTATAGTGAATTCAAGAACTTGGCTAAGAGCTATTGCTCCACATGCTTGTTGTTTGTCGTTAGAAATGCAAAGAAATGTGATGTTTTAGGTGGTGTTTCGATGCTAGAATGAATTTGTCACGCATCATTGCATGTATTCACTTCAGCATTTGGCGGATGCCAACTCCCATGCATGCAGAAGTCACATGGGACACCTTGAAATCATACAAAACACCTTGTAGTCCAAGGACATGTCCTCCCACTATGCTCTTTAACTACGCCTTGCTACTAGGCATGCTCACGTTGTTGTCGTTGTGGACATCACTCTATGCCAACTAATGCCAATGCGTTCTTCACTACCGTCCATGCAGACATTGAACAAAGCTTCCTTTGACTCAATGGAATGTCTATGAAAACATCATCTTGCTCTAATCATTGAGCTTCTTTCGTCCTCTTGGATGTCAAAAGTAACATCATTCGGCTTTGTTCACTTATACATGATATCCCACGTCTACTAACATAGGCATCAGAAGGTACACTTTAGTCTCTCAACAAATGTCTCTGAAGACACGTAGATGTCCTATTGGACATTATACAAAACATAATGAAAAAGGTTGGTGGTCCTAAACTCGCCCGAAAAAATGCCACATCATTTGAAAAGGCATGCCATGTCAGCCTATAAAATTTGCTACATTGACATGACACATCATGAGACATGTCAAATGACACATCAGTAATGGGTAACGGATGAAAAATGTTCCTATGTGGATTCTTGTGCCCATGTGGTGCTAATGTGGCAACCACATGGCAAACTCACAGTACCCCAATGACCCATATCTTGGGGGATGTCTACTAAAAAACATGCAGATGTCTGACATCTTTTTGCATGTTTTTGGCACATCTTAGGCAATGCAAAATTTTGGATGTTCGCGAAGACATTTCTAGACATCATTTACAACATCCGGACGCAGAATCCAAGGATAAAAAAAAAACCCAGGTTTCCTATAGTGAATTTATTCTTGTTAGCTCAATGAGTAGCCTTCCACTAGTCCAAGTAGCAAGAATGCCTACATGGCTCATATATGATATAGAAAACATTTGAAATTTTAGAGTTTCAATTCTCTCCTTGAGCTAGGTGTTTTGGAAACTTCTTTCTTCAAAGCATCACAAAGTATCATATTGCAGTATATTATTAAAAGTTTCTTGCTTCAATATTATCTTAACCCCTAAACGATGCGGTGGATGTTTTCTGTCTGATGAACGTCAAGGAATTCTCCTTTGTAGGATAGAATTGCAACTATTCATCCTCAAAAATAGGGGTGGAAAGGAGAGATCTTCTACAATAGTTTGACTTCCAATGAGTATTTTTTATTTTCTTAAAGTGGATGTTGTCACACGGTTCCAAAACGCCTGATTTCCATGGTCACCAGCCCAATGTTCAAGGGTTAAACCTTAAACTTGTGTAGTCATAGAGCAGAAATTGTTAACCCCTCTATGTCAGATTGAGTCCAAGCCGTATTCAGAAGATGTTCGTTGTATTTTACCCTTGCAGTGAAGCAGTTCAATTTCCATCTAATAGGGAATCAGTTGAGCCGAATTCCTTTCTTCGTGTAATTTTTATGACAGCTTATCAAAAAAACTGATCAATGGAAATCGTCCATGTGTTTCACGAAGGAAAAAAACCCAAAGAATACCCTGATAATTTAACTAAGTACCGTTTACGACGGGTGTCCCATTTGTTCCAAAAAAAGAAAAACAAAAAACTGATAATTTAACTAAGTACCATTTATTTGTTTCAATAATTAAGAACCAAGTGGCCCTCAGGGGCAAATGCCTACTGTAGCTAATAGTGGACACACAACAAGTGGGACTCCCTCTACCATGATCATGGGCTGTTACCGCCTTCACTGCCTTTGATTTAAACTTTTGTACCAGGCTCCAGGCTGTTTGTGGCTGGGGTTCTGTTTTTGGTCTCATTCTTGCAGTAAAGGATTCCGTCCTTTGCTTGCGTCAAAAAAACCAAAAAAACTTTTGTACCAATTAGTGCAGACTTTAAAATAAGTCACTGTAGTCGGCAACGAAGTGATACCGAGTTGCAGACACGTACACGAGGTTGACTTGATGTTCCGTATCTTTTAGAAATATGGTATACGACTCAAATAGAGTCGAACGTAATGATCAAGTCGCTTCCAGAACCGCCGAAGATCAGCGGAGAAGTTAATATACACAGTCTCCCATCGGCTGTGAGTCATCGGAGTATATGGGCTACATAAAATAGTGAAATTAGGTTGCCTTACAACAAGAAAGGTACTTTAAAAGCCATCAAAGTCAACGAATATTTCTAAAATATTTGCATTTGACCGCATAGAGGTTCATAATTCCCAATTACAACAATATCTAATTCAAAAGTAGTGCATTCTTGTACAATAACTGAAAATATTTAAATAGTGTCAAATGTCAAGAAATTAATGTGTGTCAACCTAATTTCACTATTTAGTGTAGGTAACCTTTGAGCCATTGGCGGCGAGTTGGTTACAGGATGTAACCATCTCTACACGTGTATGAAAACTCATGTAACTATGGCCTACATGGATGAATATCGTGTGATTACAATCGAACTATCTTGCTCATGGATGAAACATTGTCCAACACACAAATGCACACAACTAGAGCTAGTTACGGTAGCAAACCCTGGTTCTCTTTTTGATTAATTGTTTTCTTGTTAATTTTGTTCCCGAGATTGGGTAAGGTCTTTTGCACCCCGCCGTTTGGCTAGCTTGTAGTGTTCTAGCATCTTTGGCTTTAATTCCTAAGTGCCCCAGGGAACCCAAAGTGTCTCTACATGGTTTAGAAGTCCAATTTGAGATGCTATAACTTTTGCATCTGATGTCCAAATTTAATAAAACTTGTTGGAAAATCTTTGCTCTATGTAAAATCTGTAAATTTTTTAGATCAATCCTAGATGTAAAGAATTTTGGAAAGCCATTTGAAGTTCACAAATTCAATTTGAGTTCACCAAACTACATTTTCATGGTTGCAACTTTGGGAGCTTGTATCTCCTTCATCTAATGTTTGTTTTCAATGAAATTTATTGGTTTATAATCCCCTTAAAGTCTAGTTATTGCGCTAAAATTTTCATTTCAATACAAATCGTTGTGAATAGTTGGGAGTAATTCAAAGTTCAAAATTTGGACATTTTGTGAACTTCAGATGCTTGTTTCTTCTTCATACAATGTCCAATTCTAATATTGTTTTTTTTAAAGTTGCACATACTAGTCTAGTTTCCATGTTTAAAATTTCTTATGAATTCAAGAATTTATGTGTATGAGAAGCCTTTTAATAGAAGGACATTAAGCTTTACATATTTTTTGTGCAACTTTTTTTTGCTATTTGTGACATTTCAAAGCCATTTTGTAAAATTTCAAAGCCATTTTGTAAACACAATGAGTCATTTGAATGATATTTTTATTTCATCAATGTCTTTGTATGTTGGTTTTGACTTTTGAAGCACTTTATAGTTCAAAGTTTTTTCATTTGAGTAGGTACAAAAATTGAATTTCACCTCCAAATGTGGTTCTAGGAAAATTTCAGCATCCTTTTCCAACACGGAAACATTTTAATCTTGCAATCTATGCAACTAAATGACTCCAAATTTGATTCACATCATCTACAACACATATGCTACAAGATTACACAATTGAAATCTCTACACCTTAATGGCATTTAGACCTATAACACTTCAAAACAAATGATGTTTTAAAATCCAAAAGGCCCTCGGCATTTAGGAGTTAGGCATCGGACCTCTCCCTTTTGAGTCAAAAAGTTAAAAGAATAAAAAATAAAAAATATTCCATCTCTATTTGAAGTTTGAATTGATCTAGGTTCATTTTTTTATTCAATTTCGAGAGAATTGATTATTGATTCAAGTTTACGAAGTATGCAAAACAGGTTGAGATACAATTAATTGATGTTTCACTAAAATGGCACCATTTTTTTTCCATTTTTCCAGTCATTTTCTACAACTGGTGTAGATTTCAGACCACACGGTCAAAAATCTAGTACCGGTGTACATTTCAGACCGCACAGTCTGAACCTACGAGTGCCAAGTTTGTGGAATACCGCCATTTTAACGAAATATCAGATAATTCGTTTTGCCCGGCCTCCCCCTTGCGATTCCACTTTTTAAAAGAAATAAAAAATAAATAATATGGCAACTAGTAGTGTGACTCCCTGGGCGTACTGAATGTAAGCTCCTTCGGTTTTTCCGAAAGTAGATTTTTTATAGTAACTTGTGGTAGAGCAAATCGTCGTGATTTGGGCGCCGAATCCCGTGTACACTTCCAGGTATGTGCCGTCAAGTGCCATCAGCGCCTCTTGCACAGCCCGTTCCACAGCAAGGCTATATGTACATATTGCACTCGATCTGGCTCCTCCACTTATCAGTCATCACTAGCTTTCATTTGCCCTTTTGAATTTTCAGATACTGTCTGCAGCTTGCTGCCCCACTTCGTTGCTCTTCAATCTGGGCTTCGGGGCCTGTGAAGGGGCAGTGCAGCGGGGTGCAGTGAACATGAAGGGGTTTTCAACAGCAGGGTGTGCTTTGGCCGTGCTCCTGGTGGGCTTACTAGCGCAAGAGGCTGCATGTGGTACCGAATTCATTTTGGGAGGGGAAGATGTTGGATGGACCAACACGGCCAATATCGACTACAACCAATGGCTGTCTAACTACAAAATCAAAATTGGCGATACTCTCAGTAGGCATTTCAATCCACTCGATCAATCTCAATTCAAGTATAGCTAGCGTTCTTGGTCCATATATTTGTGCAGGTCTTGTCATTTCTGGATTGAACAGATATTTCGTTAAAATGGCCGAATTCATACGCCATTTTTCCATTTATTTTCTAGGACTGGTGTAGATTTCAGACCGCGCGGTCTGAACCTCAAAGTGCCAAGTTTGTGGAATACCGCCGTTTTAACGAAATATCCGTTATTGGTGGTGCATGTGCACTATATGCAGCTGATCTTCGCAGAGGTTTTGAACAATTCCCCGACCTTGTTGCTTGCAGTATTCGCCAATTATGACACTATTGATCATAGTGTCGTTAATGTGGACAAGCTTGGATATGACACTTGTGGGGAGCAGGGCACGACGAGCAACTCGGTGACCATAAGCCCGGGGATCGAGGATTCGGTAAGATCTGCACTCGATCCGGCCAGGCGACATACCCTGCCATGTCCTGCAGCGTGTTTGGTATTTTGAGAAAGTTCTGTTGAAGTTGCGCTGACCTTAACGTTAATATAATGCTCGAGTGGAAAATCACGACAATGGCACGTCTCCAGTCGCTTCTCTGAAACTTACATTTGTACGGTGTATACCAGTCCTAGTTTTTACCGCTTCATGCATGCACTTGAATGTCACAGCTTTTACGCTCTCAAATCGTGCCGATATGACAGAAAAAATGACGTTTGTAGATAACATCACATGGACCAACTAATGTCGTCCCAATGCGTAGCCATGATATTATTAAGGTCGTTTCAACAGGTGACAACCACTCATACGGTTCTAACAAAATATATTCCAATGTCGTTCTACGTTGCCTTCTCCACTTGTGATTGTAAAATGTATGATCATCTTCGTCTCAAACTCTAGATGCGTTGGTGTGAGCAGGTTACGTTCAGCAGCTCTGGGAATGTATACGTAATCTGTACCATTCAGAGCCATTGTATTCAAGGCATGAAGGTCGCCGTGCAAGTTCTCAACGCCGACGGATCGGTGAACGCAACGGCCGAGGCCGCCGACGCTCCCAAAGCCAACTCTGCCTCGGCCATGCCAGGATTCAGTTGGACTTCTCAGCTCCTCATTGCTACAGTCGCCCTAGTGGTGGCCGCCATCCCCGTGCTCGCTTGATCAAATCAACTTGCATTGAAAAATGTCAACTTTTGTAGTTTTTTCAACACGTCGATCTGTTCCTGATCTAGCTAGTGGCAGCATTCTTCGGCGCTTAGAGACGTCCTGGCTATTGAGATAGCGAGGTTCCAAAGCAAGCTAGCTAAATTAGAAGTTCAGTGTCTCTTGCAACTGTGAATTATTCGGTGCTTTAATTAGTTGCATCCGAACCCTCCCCTTGCATAATTTGCATTGCCTGATCTGCTGGAACCGGGAACAATGCAGGGAAATATGAAGAGTAGCTAGTGTAGAAGAATTTACGAATTTGATCGAGCCAGAACTCTGTAGCGACTAAGGAAGTTACTCCGGAACGCATGTTCTCATTTTTTGAAATATTTATAATTGCATTTCTGTATCAATTTTATTTCTCATTTTTTTCCTCATTGGACTGGTTTTGAGGTGAGCAATTACGCCCATTCAAGTGCTGTGGCATTTTGAGCTCAGGATGGTGTATGTGGCTAATGGCAGGGCCATACAGACCTTCAATTCTGACCGGCAATCCCTCTGACTATGGTTATGTTGTATTTAATTTATGACGGACTGCCTTGCAAGGGTTTAGTGTATTTTGGTTCAAATTGTCGATATGATTTGGTTGGAGTGGTAGAGGGAGGAGGTCCATGTAGCGCATATTCATTTGGGGAGGTTATAACGTACTTTTTGAAATTTATTTTTAATAAATTTTCCTTGAAAGACAGATGGAATGGGCATCCAACCCATGTTGTTTCATATTTTGGGGAGCTTTGTGGAAGTACTTGTGAATTTTTGAAGTTGAAATGTAGTGGTTACACTTGGGCTCCAAAAGTGTCCACCTCTTTAATGTACACTATTTGTACATTTGTAGAGAAAACAAAATGTACCTCAGAGTTAGAAGATGCTTTTAGAGCTTGAGCACTTTATGAACTTCCTACCTCATGTGGATAGATTAGCCATTTGATATTTTGAAGTTCAGAATGTTGGTTTGAAGAACTTGTTTTTCATTGAAAGTGCAAAATAATTTTGAGTGTGAGAATATGAAACCTACTTCACATGGAAGTTTTTTTAGTTTCCCTATGAAAGTCAAGGAGCACTTGCTTTTTCCCCTTCTGATTCAAAAGAAAGTTTAGAATAGGTCGCATTGGAGATTTCTTCTTTCTTGCATTTCTCTCCAATCCTTAAGAAGAAATTCAAATTGCATAAAAAATTTTGCCTCGAAATTGCAAGAATATGAAACCCACTTCAGAAGACCTTGGCATATTTTACCTTCGAATGTTGTTTTATCCAAAACATTCATAGATAGATTTAGTGTGTTTACAAAGAACATTGGTCCCTTAATTAATTATATCACACATAGTTTGATGGACTTATGATCCACTATAGCTTTTGAAGTATAAACTTGATGAACTTGAATTCTTTTTATGGAGATGGATGTTTCATGTTTCCATTGTAATTGTATCCTTTGCTTTTTGAAATTAAAAAAATCATTTTATATTTAAAAGCTAATTTTGATAATTTGTCACATTTTCTAATTTAGGATTTTTTGGTAATTAGGAGTACCCAAAACTAATGATCTAGAGCTGGAATTTTTGTGGTCTATTCCCATATTATGTAGGCATGTTTTGTATTAGGGGAATCTAAAAATAAATTATTTCATGGCCTCCACATTGTGCAAACAAGGCTCCCTAAGTCCTTGGCGCAGGCATTTCTAAACATTGAAGATGGTTTCAAGCTCATTCTCTTAGTGAAATCTCATTACCATCAAGACCTCACCAATGGCCAATATATCTTTATTTTTTCTAAGTGTTTTTATATTTTCTAATAATGGAAACATCAAAGTGTCTATTTTCTCCAAATTTTTTGTCACTCTATTTTGGTGAATCATTTTTTACCTACTTTTTTTTAGGTCTCAAATTTTGGCAAAATGTTATTTTTAGTAGATAATAATCATCAATACTTCTTTTATTGATATTTTTTCCAAAATATCATTGTATAGTGACTTAGTGTTGTTAGTGAGTATCAACAAGGGATGTTGCTTTAAACCCCTAAACATCTAGAGTCATCTACAAAATTGACAATTTCAGAAAAATCATTACAAAGTGTAATTTGGAAGCATGTTTTGGAATTGAAATATAAAAAAAGTTACAGATTTTGAGTTGAAGATTCCATCTGTATGGTTAGATTCACCACGGTGATTGCAAGAAACACTTGCCAGTTTCGTTGTGATTTTTTTGGAGTGCTATAACTTTTGAATTATGAATTCAATTCCAAAACCAAAAAAAACTATTTCTAGATATCTTTCTTGTTATTGTAATCCTTATTTTTCAGAAATTTTTTTAAATCATTTTATATTTAAAAGTCAATTTTGATAATTTGTCACACTTTGACGTTTAGGGTTTTTTTATACTATTGAGTGGTTTAAATTAGTGATTTTCAGCTGAAATTTCTATGGTGTATTAGTTTAGTAGGCATACATGTACCTACCAAAGGAAATCTAAAAATTCATTATTTTATATCCTCCACGTTCATGCAAATAGGCCTCTCTTGCAAGCGCAATTCTCAACAATAGAGATAGTTTTGAACTCGTTTTTTTGCTCAAATCTCATCATCAAAAAGTCCTCCCAAATGGACAATTTTTGGTTTTCTTGAAAATTGTTTTTCCTATTTTCTACAAATTAAAACGTCAAAGTATGTATTTTCTTTGTTAGAATTCTATGTCCCAAAATATATCATGGAAAATACATACTTTGACGTTTTAATTTGTAGAAAATAGGAAAAACAATTTTCAAGAAAACCAAAAATTGTCCATTTGGGAGGACTTTTTGATGATGAGATTTGAGCAAAAAAACGAGTTCAAAACTATCTCTATTGTTGAGAATTGCGCTTGCAAGAGAGGCCTATTTGCATGAACGTGGAGGATATAAAATAATGAATTTTTAGATTTCCTTTGGTAGGTACATGTATGCCTACTAAACTAATACACCATAGAAATTTCAGCTGAAAATCACTAATTTAAACCACTCAATAGTATAAAAAAACCCTAAACGTCAAAGTGTGACAAATTATCAAAATTGACTTTTAAATATAAAATGATTTAAAAAAATTTCTGAAAAATAAGGATTACAATAACAAGAAAGATATCTAGAAATAGTTTTTTTTGGTTTTGGAATTGAATTCATAATTCAAAAGTTATAGCGCTCCAAAAAAAAAACGCAACGAAACTGGCAAGTGTTTCTTGCAATCACCCACCAATACTATCACCAACATTTTTATAAATTTTGAAAGGAAAATTTCAGAATTCCTTCTAAATTTGATTAGAAGCAAAATAATATCCTTTTTTGATTAAAATTTGTTGGAATGAATTTAAAATGAGTTTCTCTTCACATAGTAATTATTTGAGGTTTTGTGTTCTATGACCTCATTTTGGTCAACTACTAGACATACTTTCACATTGATAATTTTAGAAAGATATATACTCTAGTAACACCAAATCCAACCCTTAGATAGGACAACAATTTAATAAAGTATCTTCACAAATTAGAATAACTTTCATCTAAGTAGTTAAGAGGATGAAACTTGATTTTCAATTTGTTCATCGTCTAGAAAATGGACGTCATAGCACTTAAGAGTTAATAGATATTGGTGATTTTAATTTTTCAATATAGCAATATAAGTCATTTGTACTTATCTTTTAACAAATTTCTAGCTTAAATTGACATGTGCAAATTACACACTTACATTTGGCAAGTCCTCTAAATTATTGTGCACTAAAATTGAGATGCCACAATTTCACATCTATATTTTTTATATCCTCCAAAATTTTTTCTTGTAGCAAATGTATTCCATAAATACTGAAATAGTGCATCAATCAATCATAAGTGAAATGTAAGAAAATATGACTATTAATCCCTAGTCAGCCTAAAGTCCCAAGTATCCTTTTAGAACATACTTAAAGGTCCAAGCTAGTTCCTATGATCTTATTTTTTGGAATGATTTTATAAAACTTTCTTGAAGAATGAAGATGGAGAAATACCAATGACGCTAGCGAGTGAGCTTGGAGCTGTGAGCTTACGAGCTGTGAGTGTGGAGCTTGTGAGTATAGAGCCCCCCAAATTTTTTTGAAGCAATTTTTTGCCCCCAATTTTTTTTTCCAATTTTTTCCCCAAAATAGAAGAAAACTTCCTATTTTTAGTAAATATTGTGACCTATGACCATGTCCCCTAAACCCGTGGATTGTGGAATGAGTTGTTATTTATTCTTCTAAAATTGCTCATTACTATGGGAAAAGATTGTCAAATTTTATTGAAAAGTTTCACCACTTAGTTCAATCATTACAATGGGAAATATGCTAGATGGTGTGAGTATTATAGATAGATTTCATTTGGGCACAACTAAGTTGCGTTGTTTTGACTACCTAATTTGAATACATAGGATTTAGGATTCTGAATATCCCATAATGATGGAGATTTTTCACATGCTCTTATGTAAGTGCACATAGGTAGGATGAGTAGATAGTCTAAAGGTTTCAGTGAGATGATGACCACAAGCCATGGTGGATTTAGGGAAGACATTGCACCCTAATCTTAAGGTTTTCTACTTCATATCATTTTGAATTATAAAATTCATTTCTTGTGATGATTGGAATTTACTACCAAATGTTGACATCTTGCAAAGAATTTGGGTTAAGTGCCCCCCAAAAATGGTGCAAGAAAAGAAAAATGGGGAAAGGAAAAAAATGGGAAAAGAAAAAAAATGGGAAAAGGAAAGAAATATGGAAAAGTAAGAACATGGGAAAATGAAAAAAAAATGGGAGAAGGAAAAATTTGGAGTAAGGGAAAACCAACAAGAACATATAATCACACACACACACACTGGAAGAAAATGCGGAAATGAAGGGGGAAAAAATGGAATTATAAACACTATGAATAAGTTAAAAAAATGGGAAAACACTAGGGAATGAGGGGAGAAAAAAATTACGTATTCATATATGCCTTACTGAAATAGGAATTAGGGTGGTATTCTTAAATCATTTCTATGAACTACGTGCAAATTAATTGACCAATTTGACATGCTTTTCTATTTCATGAATGCATTCATATTTTCAATTCCATACATTCCAAATCATTTGAATTGTAATATATGTGAATGAATACAATACGGTTGAAGTATATGGATGAATGAGTTTATGCCTACTCTGGAACTGTGATAATTCCTACTTGAATTAGAAGTAGCTTTAACTCATTGAAGCTATAACTTGGTGCATGAATGAATTTGTCCTCGTGGAGGTCCATCTTGGAAAAGTAGCAATACAAGTAGTATAGGTGCTTGCAATTTACATATTGTTGTCGACCTCCAACAACGGAAATAACTATGTTCACGAAGTCTGTGCACGTGCAGGTGGGAAACATACCTACTGTAATGCAATAGACATTTTTGTTATGGTCTACCCTTGTCTCCAATGACACAATCGCATCGAGGCCCGGAAAAGGAAGCAATGTTACTCCAAGGATTTATCCTTTCATGTTACCAGTACTTTTCCACTTGTTCCGTTGTTCTGTGGATGGTGCATTTGCAATTCATCGTATGGTTCGATTGTTCCTAACTATTGGGTATGCATCCGGATTTGAAGGAGGTGGTTTGTCATATACAACGCTCTGGAAGATTTTGGACATGTGGAAGAGGCGATGTGGTGACAATGTAGGTCGCTCTTGGAGATGGAATCCCGCATGCTGTAGCAGCAAGGTCTCCTCTCGACTAAGATGGGTCCCAGTTAGAATAGGCCAAACCTCTGGTACTTTTGGCCAATCAATCACCTACTTTTACTTCATACTTTTCACGCACCTTTCAATATCATCTGAGCAGAACCAAAAGTCCACGACCACCTCTCGCTTACTCCCATAATCTTCTTTTCTCCTACAATAGGTGGGAGTTGTGCACCCCTTTCGTCCCTTTTCAATTTTTATAGTGCACTTGATGTTTGACCTATGTTGTTGAGCTTGACATTTTGTGTTTGATTTGTGGCTGATCCTTGCTATGTGTCACTTCGATGTGTCGCAGTCACTTTCAAAAGCCACGGTGACATGTTGGGAAGGGGTCACTTAGGGCTCTTTTCCTTTGCCCTGCATAGACTCCGTAGAAGCCATTGTGGACCTTGTTCGAATGCAAGGTTGAGAGAAATTGACTTTATCCGTTCGGTGTGAATCTCTAGTGTCACCAATGGGTACATCCAGCTTCTTCTTTGTGCTTCCAAAAATTTCTTCTCCTTCCAAATGAAGTACTCAAGTTCCAACGCCCTCAACTCCACGTAATGTGTTAAGAGCCTCAGCCATTTTCTTGGGGTCCCCACTTCACCTTGCAGCTCTCAACTTCAATTCCCCCTTTGACAGACCAGATCCACATGTATGTCCTCTCAGATATGCATGGTAGTTATTCATTTGCATCCAAGCACGAATGTTGTTGTCACATATGGCATCAAACAAATTTTTCCCTCAGTTCCCCGACATTTGAAGCCACTTTTGTAGACAGTTTTTGACAAATTGCATGAAGGCATGTCTGCCATTTCCTCCAAACTCAAATCCTACAAGTCCATAAATGTAAATTAATACATGAATTTCAATTTCTCAATTACATACCTTGCAGACAATTACATTTACAGACATCGATGATTGAATGTTATTGTATTGTATAAAATATAAAAGATAGTAGAATAGAGGTAAATATAATAAAATACCAAAACTCTAGGTACGAGCAATGCCCGAATTACTCAATGTCATCATAATTTCACGGTAGTGTTTTGTAAAGCCATGCCCTCTATCTCAATTTATTCCTATTGAATGTTGAAAAAGAGTGTACTTGGAGGCACCATTGGGGCATCAGTCAAATCCGATTGATGCCTTGGTGGTGTCTCCTTGTTCCCTTATTTATGATACCAAAGAATCATGGATGGAAATTTAGACATGTGTCTATAAATTATTTGGGTTTCAATATGAAATTAATAAATAATAAGTGATCACAGACAACCATGTAGGTGCACTTACCTCTTTCACATAATCTAGGACTATCATAAGAATATAATGCACAAAATTGCAAAGAAATATTCACTTACCATTTGCATAAAGCCTCCCCATTGGCGATACTGAAAATGCCAAAACGCTAGCCAGTGATCTAAGTGATGAAGTGCTTCCTCATTGGCAGCTCCAGATGACAACCACCACAACTGAATCGCCAAATAGCGTATACCCACCTCCTCTATAGTCTTTGAATCTTTGTATTGCTTGCACAATGTATTATATTGTTGTTGGAATTCATCTTTGATGTGTTTTTGTGTGTGTTTATGTAGAAAACTAGTCCAATACAACAAACAAGTCCTTTCGTGGTTTTCCATTTGATCATTGGAAGAACCACTACTATAGACAATACAAACCGCATTCCAATTAGCCATAGCCTTGTCTGCCATGAACCCCTTGAAGTTTGGATGCTCTACACCATGTCGTGACATGACAATGTTCAAGCACCTGCAAAACTACACCTCGACCTCCATGTCTTTAGATTGCATATCACATGTTGAGATGGTCAAGACCTTTATGTATTGAGGATCATACACATGGCAAGCCATCGTGGTCCACTCTTTCACACGTTTCACGTGGTCAAACATCATCCACACATTCTCTAGATCACCTCCCGGTTGCATCCGCTTGACTAGGTCTACTCCACTCCCGGGTCCTTTGGTGAGTATTTTAAAAATGTAGACCTTCTCTTTGCCTTGTCCAGGAAAGATGCTATTGTGTATGAATTCAAACTTAGACTCCTTCTTCATGGTCATGATGTTGTCAATGACCCCTCCTCGGTTGCTTGAGCGGAAGGAAGAAATGACATACCTAATATTTGGACTGCTCAAGTACTGGAAATGATCCATGACCTCCATTTCTTCCCCCTTGAACATCTCTTTCTCTCCCTCTCCATTGTGAAATAGATAGTTAGTTAGAAATTCTTTGCTAGTGGAGAGTGTGATTGCGGAGTTGGTGTCCATTGGTGTCCGTTGGTGTTTTGGCCACTTGCTCCACAATGAGTCTACAAATTTCCTCAATGGAATCCCTATAATGCCCTTTGCAACAGGGTGACTATGATTTCTGAAGTGAATTGCAACCCTAGTCATTTTTGGATTATCGCCATAGGATTAGTACATCCTAGCATCGCAATTTTGGAGGCACATAGGTCTTTTTTTGCAAACCTTACAAACTAGTGTACAATTCTTGAGAGGAGATTCCCCTACTATGAAAGGGAAGGTTGTAGATCCACTCTACTCTGACTCATTTTTCCTGGATGCCCTCATCAAGTAATCACACTCTTCGTTTTGACAAACAAGATGGCCAACGCAGTATGACTTACGGAACTTGAGGTTGTCGGAGTTGTGAATGTTAGTTGTCACCAACTTGCACCATTGGCGCCCATCGTACCGCTTGTCGATTCCCTCTAGGTTTCTAGCCTTTGACAAAGGTGAAGACAAACGACACGGAGGCAACTCGAACACTACATTCACCAACTTGAACACTACATTCCCATTGAAGACTGGAGGAAGTGATTGCACTCGTTGGTGATTTATGGTAGTCAAATCTATTGTGGACAACTCGTTATGATATCTATGCATAGTGGATAGTTTTTTCAAATAGTCTAGAATGCTTTTTCTTTCAAGTGGATTTGGATGCATCGAAGGACGAGACAAGTATGACTTGGAAGAACTACTTAGTGGGGTGCCAGATGCAAAGTGTATATTGGCCTTCTAGTTCAATGTTGTGTTCCAAGAACAAGATTGCTTCTGAAGCATCATACTTGGGGACTAGCCTTCCAATTCACTAGACAACTCTACGATAGGGTCTAATTTCTCAATCTTCACAACTTTTAGACCTGGACTCCTAGGAAGTATTGTAGAGACATCATGAGGTGTACTAGGTGAAACAACATGTGTGAAATACAACATGTCCACTATAGAGGTATCAGATTGACGACTAAGAATCTCAATTGACACAGCTAGCATCTACAAAGGGAGTCCTTAAGCTCTATAGTTTCTCGGAGGAATAAACCAACAATACACTTCTTCTTCTATGGACTTTGAAATAGGGACAAACTCCTGCAATTCTCCTGATACTTAATTTTGCTCTTCTTCGACACAGATGGAGGATTCTAAGAATCGGAAGCGTACATGAAGTAGATGACTGAGTACTCTAGCACACCCTTCGTCCTCTATTGGAAATTGAAGAAGAACCTCGTGACCATCTACTCGAATGAAAGCCATGTTGTGAATATGGCTGCAATAGCTTTTGGAAATGGAAGGGATACAAACATAGAAATCCAAGAGGTGAAATTCAATAGCTTGGAGTACCTTAATATTGAAGGTTCTTCACACGGTAGCTCGGAATGAAGAAGCACTGTGACCAGTGGACAAGGCCTCTTTAATGTGCATCTATAAATGTAGAAATGATGAGCCACCACTTCTGGATTCGCATTTTCAGATCCTTTTCAATGATCACGGGTGGCTTTGTCAGATTATTTGAAGGACACATTTTCCAAACCGTCGGCCTCCAAAATGAAGAAGACCACAAACCTTTAAATTTTTTGGGAATAGCCTGCAACGACTAGATGTCCTATTATAATTAGAGTCCAAGCTTTAAAGATCAACAATGTTGATGGCGCATTAACTACTATGCCATAGTCCCACATTTCAAAAATTTGAGTTTGAAATTTGTGCATAGCTAACCAATCTACTATTGACAACCGCAAGAGAACTAGGCTACATCATAATTTCCTCAAATCGCATAAGTAATCCTTATTTCTCTACGAAAGGTCTTTGCAATGTAGTCGTTGAGGGCCAACTTGTGTAGTTTGGAGAGTGAGTTCATTTACTTGTCTTCAACCTAATGCTAGTAGAGATCCACAGTTTCAAACCTCCTATTTTGAAGACTATAAAGAAGAGGAAGAAGTGTTGTTCTCTCTACTTCTCATCCTCGAGGGCATTGAGTAGATCTAGAATGAATAGAAAAAAGATTGCATCGAAGTCAGGGCAGGCAACACCAGGTGGTTTGAGGAAAATCCTTTGTTTCGGTGGTGAGAGTGATGGTGAGGAGGATATTGGAACCAGACACAACCAACCAGAGGAGAACATCATCACTAACGTAAGCATATTTTCTTCCCTCTCCTTTGCTTTCTTCTACACCGCTTTTACTCAATGTTTTTTCTAGTCGCCATTATAGTATTGAGAATTTCCATTCTTTTGGGAATTTTATAATTAAAGTTCTCTGTCCAAGATATCCATAGCTACCTAGGAAACTCTTGTTGTATTGTAATGTACTCAAACCCACCAATGGAGTCAATAGCAACCTTGTCATGCCTCAACCTTACAGAACTTTTGTATCCTTTCAATGCAAAAATAGAAAAGGCTAGCTTTCAATTAATTGCAATGAGAAACATTTACGTTACTCTAGTATACTAAAATGGTTCAGCAGTCCATTGGGCATTGAGTTTGGATGTTCTAATTGAAATGGAATTAAGTCGAATTTCCTCCTGAGAAATTCTTCGATGCTTGGGATGGACCTTGAGAGCTTAACAATTGAAAAATTATGTCCAATCTTCAAACTGCAAGAGCCTTCAGCATCAGCTTGAATAAATTCTGATTTTGAATCAAAGAGCTTAGGAAATATGAGAATAGAGTCCCGACCCATTCGAGAGTCACAACTCAGAATCTCTCAGTCACAGCGGAACTGGAAGTCTTGTAAGTCCCGAAGTCTTAGGATTCCGATACTAAGATGGGGTACATCACCAAAAAAATTGAGGAGAAGTTCTTCCACCCTGAAGAGAATGTAGTAGTCCCAATTGGAAGGAGGGAAAGCTTAGTCCCCCACCAAAGGTAGATAGTACTGGCTATGTGTCGCAAGGGAAGTCCCCGCCGCCACCAAATGCGAATCCTCCTGGGAATCCGCTACACCCACCCCGCTGAGCTTCCCCTTCACGAAACTAACACCTTTTCAAAATGTACAGGCTCCATATGACAGACAGGAAGTTGATTGGATTTCATGTTTTCCTTTGTACTTCTCGTCAACTGCAAGCTCATCTCATCTTCATATCAAACTTGCAACTAGTAGTGTAGATGGCGAGGCTACGGAAGACAAAGAGTTAGGCAAAGAAGGAGGAATCTGCGCAACGTGAGTAGTCATTAGCCGGTGAGAAGCTATCATTGACATCTATCGTTGACGAGGTATGTCTTCAACAAGAATTGAGCTTCACATTCTAAGGACCATGCGGTGAGTGATTTCCAATTTTCCTCGTCTTGAACACACGGGTCGCGAGTGAGCTGCCTAAGTGGTGGTCTCTCCTTGTGCTCGTTGTGGTTACTAGTCTCTCTTTCTTTGCGCTCGCTATGGTTCGGGACCCAACTCTGGGGGATTTTGTCGCTTCTAGCGGGTGTCCACATAGGCAAGTCACAGCCGTGTCGCACGTGGCCAAGAATTAGAAAAAAGAAATTAGTAAACTGAAGGCCCCGTTTTGGGGGGTAGCTTGAGCGACCACATAGACCCTAGTCGGACCAAACTAAGGTCAAGGAGGTAGCTCAAGCTACTCCCCAAAACAGGGCCCTCCTGAAACCAACATTGGAATTTCATTAGTTTCACGTGACTCGCTCCACCGCTGCATGGCCGACGGGGTGCGCATCCACTCTTGAAACCTCGTGACATTCTCAATCTCTTGCTTGTCTAGCCTAGGTGTGTCCCAATTCACCCAAGGACAGGCCACCCCTTACGGATGTCATGCATGAGTGATTTCCAATTTTCCTCATCTCGGACACGTGGGTCACGAGTGAGCTGCCCAGGTGGTCGTCTTTCCTCATGCTCACTGTAGTTACTGGTCTCTCTTTCTTTGTGCTCACTATGGTTCAAGACCCAGCTCTAGGGGATTTTGTCCCTCAGCTATAGGCATTCATGAGCGTGAGCTACTATTATAATTATGTTCTAGGTTTTTGTTTCTTGAATCTCGGTGCTATTGGTTGACATTTCCATTTTGTGGATGGTTAATGTGAATTTTCTTAGTGAATACTATGGTTGGTCATCCTCTGTCCTTTGGAATTTGAATCCAACACCATTCAATTTCATAGATTTGTGGTGAATTTGTCTAAGTGTTTCTTTATATTGTGTTGGGCAGATACAAGGGAATGAACCTCAAAGCAATGCTCCTTCTTCATTGAATGAGCCAATAGCACCGATACAAATCTTAGAGGTTGGAGGTCCCTCGGAGCCAAAAACTCCAGGAGATGTGGATGCGGACGTTTCTAGCGACTCCAAACAAGAGGAAAATGAAGAGGAAGACTTGGTAAGATTTGAGAATAGCAAAGCTTCCCCTAGCCTTGGTGTAGACACTTTGAAGCTCACAATGCTCAGTCGGAACACAAATTGGCCAGGTCATCTCATTATTGGTTGTACTTGCAAACGGAAGAAACCTGAGTTTTCCGCTTATTGTTCGGATACGGAGTACACCTTGAACCAACAAACTTCCATTTCGATTGTTAGTCTAGAGTTTGAGGACTTTTGCCAATGTGATGTTAGTGATAGCTTGGGCTCACTCGGTGATGTCATCATCTTACTTAGCTCAAACTCATAGTGATGTTGAGATTCTTGATGGTTGAGTGAACATTATCATTTCACGCCCCTATCCAATATATATGTTATGTAGTGTCAAAGGAATGTACTTTGTTCTGGACCTATAGCCACATCTTTTAGTACAATTAAGGATAGACATTCATTTTGGAGTAAAGTGTATTTTTTGTTGGTCCCTATATAGATTGTGATAACTTTCATTTATTCTACCACTTAAACTCTTATTTGTTTCTTCGGTATTTTGTTTGGATTTGCAGATGGATGTGTTACCTATCAATTAGACATAAGAAGACATGTTTCTAGAAACTCCAGGGACCGATGACACCACGCAACCTAAAATTGGTGTAGAAGATAAAGTACAATTCATGGAGGAGGATGCAGTTGATGAGGAGGAGAAAGAGCTCCTGGAGGACGACTTGCGATGGCTACAAAAGGTGGACTCCGTTTCAACATTGAATGGCTTGAGGATGAAGCCAGAGAAAACATTCCAACTTCCTATTCCACTATGCCGACTTGTGGCTATGCCAATGGCGACGTGCGGCCCACGCTCTCGTGTAATATACAGTTGTTGGACCGGGAATTTGCTTGTGCCTATCGAGATGGAGCAGCCATATTCTACGTATCCACTACAAATGAGTCTGGCGGAAGCGCGAGGTTTACAACTGAGGAGATGGATGAGTGGGATCCTATTTGGAAGAAGAAGAATGATACCTTCAAGGAGCACGTGGATTCGGATCCCACGTTGAAGTTTCTCAAGAACTTGAAGTTCTTCATCTGTGATGGAAACCATCGACGCTTGGCATGGATGAATGTCATTTCAAGGATGTATTCCACGAACCCTAATTAGCATTATGTAGTCGACTACATTCTATTGGACACAAAAGGGAAGATTGAAATCGTGATGCACGTTATGCAGAGCATCAACAAGTAAGTACTTGCCTTAAATTGTATTTGGAATTACCTTTTTAGCATGGAACTCCATCTTGACCCACTTATTTGAGATGGATCGATGAACACATTGTATTTTGGAGAACCATGTAGATTGACAGAGGATTCCCGTGTCAAGACAAATCTTATACACACCTTGTACCGGGTTCAGAAATATGGCCTCCTTCCAATGGAGAGGTTCAATGAGATGTTGTGGCCATTGGAGAAGAAAAAATGCATTGCATAGCCACTAAGGAAGACTTGGTACTCCATACTAGCAAAGGTGTTCACCTCATTTGTATTCAGGGTGAGATTAGAATTGTATAACTATTCCAATTAGAATGATTGTTGCCTATTGGTTTCTTCCATTTCTTTTTTTGTTTAATATTTGAAAATGTCTTTGAGTTTGGCAGCATGAAATTGCATTGGCGGCGGATGCGGCACTTTGGAGATACCAAGAGACAACCCCGATTGATGAGAAGACTGTAGAAGGGGCCGCTCATGCCATGAAGGTAGGGGTGAAGGAGAAGAATGTCAAGCTCTATGTCAAAATGATCAAATTGTTGATCATCACCAATCTTGCTCATGGGACTGGGTTCCTCGAAGAGGTGAGTACTAATCCTCTAAAAATCAATATGTAATTTGCTCTTGGTTGATCTTTGATTCAAACATATGACAACATTTGATCTTGTCTGTGTAGGTCGAGAGGCACTGGAACTCGAATGAGGTGCCAGAAATGACCTTGGAGAAGTTGCAAATGGTGGCCACCTGCAATACCTCACCTGAACACAAGGTCAAGTTCCTTAAATGGTGGAACTCTTCACTTCCATCTGAAGAAGTAAGGAAATTCCCGGCCAAGCCAGTCTCCGAAACACACTTGGGCCCTTTTTTAAGCAAGTGTGTTTGGTATGCAGGGGTGAGTGCCTAGGCATAAGATGTCATTGACTTTTGTAGAATGATGTACTTTGTTGCATAGCTGAAATTGTAATAGGTAATGACTTTTTCATCTACACCATTCATGTAAGGTAATAGTTTTACTCACCAATGTGTGTAGATCGAAGATGTGGCAGTGGAATACTTTGAAGGGGTGGTCAAATAGGACAACATCAAGATAGACATGATTGTCTTGGAGCAACCAGAAACCTTACCGAAGTACGTGGAAGGATGGAGGAAGATATGGGACCAAGGTTTTGGGCCGTACTTCAAAGGAACAAATTACTTCAAGAAAGGGAACTCCTTCATGAACTATGAGGGATCCACCTTGGTGGTTCAAAGGATTCAATTCAAGGAAAATCACACAACTGAAAATGTTGTTTGAGATGGATTCAACATATACATGTTGTATTCATATTGGTTGTCTTTTATGTTGTTTGAATACTTTAACTGTTTGAGTAGTTGAAGAATTTCTAAACCAATATTTCCAATTAGTAATATAGCGTATCTAGTTTTCTTTTCTGCATATCCAAATTCCAACTTGCCTCTAATGATTGTAGGTTTTTGTGCTACAGATAGTTCAAATATGAGGTGGAAGCAAAGGGTGCTATCGAACAGAAGGACCTGCCTCCCTTCTTGTCTTCATGGCTAGACCAAAGCTCCACCAACTACATGTTCACGCCGAGCCAGCTACGCATGTTCACCACGACTCACCTTAGTAGAGGAGCGTGGTATCTGGACTGCACCTTAGCATTCACTCATCCGTCCGAGGTGTAGATACGGTCATCTTTAGATGGCAAAGGTGCCATTGACTTGGACGTGGATGAGTTCTCAGGCATGACAGATAGGCAAAGGAGGAAGGCCATTGCGAGAAGGGACGCAACTGATAAAAAGAAAGAGGTGCGAGTCCAAGTTCTTCTCACCGCCAAGGAGAAGAAGGAAGCTGAGAGATTGGCCAAACTAGAAGAGAAGGAGAAGGAGAAAGAGAAGGAAGAAAAGGCAAAGACCAAAGACAAGAAGAAGGTCGAAGCGGCACCCCAAATCCAGCATCATCCACGATAGATTAGGGGTTGGAAATGCAAGATAGATCTCAGAGCGGAGTGAAGAGGAAGGCTACTCTGTCGTAGCTCACTAAAGAGGTCATCACTCATGTAACACAAGTGATTGTACTCAGTCAAGATGATTTGACCAAATCTGAGGATTTAATCCTCAACATCTCTATCGAGGACCTAGTAGATGACATGGAGTCCAAGACGCTGACTTGGTACAAAGAGGTCTTGGCATTTATGAAGAAGGTAATGATCTTAGAGTCGAGCTTGAAAATTCATTTATATGTCTTGGTTAATATGAACGTACAGTATATTGGTGGTTCTTTTTTTCATGTATTTTGTGTTGGCAGGTTTCAGATAGAAAGCCTTGCATGTTTTACGGTGTGCCTAATGCTAGGCTGGGTGTTAACATCATATTCTTCGACTTCCAGGAGAACTTGCCTATGCTGAAGCTATCTTCTCCACCACACAAGATATCGGAATGGAATGAAGATGTGGAAGATGAAGCTCTTCAATTGGCATTCAGTTTTGCCTTGAAGCATCTCCAAGACCACGGATGCATCATAGTGTTTCACTTGTTGAGCACCAAAGCAAAGTCCAACATTGCTGGACTTTATGAGACATACCAGATGCTGAAGAAGGAGTGGATGGGCATGAACCGCATGCACTTGACCTCAGCAATAGACAATACTAAGACGGTAGATTCCATTCAACCTTTGTAGCTTAAATATCCTATGTTGCTTTTACATGCACTTTATGACGCACTAAAGACTTTGCAATTCTGATGATTGTAGGACTACATTGAATGCCTACAAATGCAAAAGTTTGGAATCACCCTTGTGGTGAAGGACCTAGGTGCGAAAGGAAAATCCAATTTTGCTTTCAAACACACAACCACGATGAAGAAAGTTGGTGTGGACATTGCACGGGATGACATGTTGATGAACTACACTCATCCAGATGACATGGCAATGAATTGCGAAAAGCCGTGGCGGGGTGCTCATGAAAAAGACCCCTGTTTTTTCCAAATTCTACTTGAAGCTATGACTATCGAAGGAGATTTAGTTCTGGATTGCAATGCATCTACAGGTTTGCTTTTAATTTGAGTTTTGTCTATTGCAAATCAAATTTGTGCACGACATTGAACTAATATGTTTTTTCCCTTGCCTTTAGGTGCATCACTTATCGCTTGTCATGGAATGAGCCGCCACATTCTGGCTTTGGAGGAATACAAGGACATTTTTGAAGCCATCCTCAAACCGATGAAGAAGTCCACTCCGACCATGGTGGCGACACAACCACACTAGCTGTAGTCATGGTTTCACAAGACCTAGACGACATGCCCATAGTACCTCGGAAATTCACTTGGAAGGGAAAATTTAGTAAGTAAGTTGGCACTTTCTCAATTTTGTCTTTCTATATAGTGACCTTCAAATTATCGACCTCTAATATGGTATTACATTTGTTTGCAGTCATCGAGGATTGATGTCAAGAGATGCAATGATGAAGAATCAAGGTCTTCTCTTTAGTTCAAAGAAGCCTTTTAACCTTCTAGTTTATGCCAACCAAATGGCAACGGCCTTTGCGGATTTTGGTTGCTCTAAACCAAAACGTTGTAAAGACACATACACTCTAAGTGTCTTGTAGTTCATAGATGGATCCACATCTAAGGGTAGACTATCTTCTGATTCATCAAAGACTTCTAATTCTGCAACCGAGTCCACCTAGACGTAGACTCATGAGATTGACATATCTCATGAGTCGTGTTTCTATATGTTGATTTCTAGTATGATTGGATTTGTGTGTTTTATGGCTATATCTTGGACATTTGGTATTTTTATTTTGCACTTTCCATTGTAAGAATACTAACCAAATTGACTACATCTAGTTGTATCTAAGAAAAATTAAAAGCCAAGTTCAAATAAACTACTATTTCCTTGTCTAGACCCTACTTCTAGAGAATTGAAGGACCTTCAAAATCCACGGTCATAGGTCCCTTGCTATTATTTTTTAGCATAAAAAGTTCCCGCTCACGGACTCACCTCCTAGAAACTCTAGAAAATGTACTTGCAGGGAGGATGGTGTACCACTACCACATCTAAAGAAGGGCGACACATTCTTCAAGCTTGATTGCAAGTACGCGAAGCATTGCAAGCTATGGGTGAGCCGTAATCCATGGTTCAATGTGGCAGATCAATTAACTGCCAATATGGAGGGCAAGTTCAAGAGGAAGGTAGTCCAATTCTCCACCCTCTTTTGTCTTCTTATTCATGGCCGTCCTATGTGAAGCTTTGAAAGGGAGCAGTACTTGCTCAAGCATTTGAAATTGAGGAATTTGTCTAGGAAGCATTGGTTAGAATCCACTAGTTGGGAGATGAGTGACCATATTGACGCATGCATTCTAATAAAACTGAAGTCCGTTGTACAATCTGTTATTGATGGGAATACTACCTTCAACAAGGAGGACTTCCCCCGATACAATGATTTGATTTCTTTGACATGCAAGGAACTTCTCTTGTAGTAGAAGGAGCTCCCTAGAGATAGCAGCATTTGTCATCTTCTATTCAATTTAAAGTAACTATGGTGTATACTCACTACCATAACTACCAGATTGGTGAACACATTTCTGTCACCCAGCAAGACTTTAACTACATCCAAGATTATGTGGAGCGCCAATTTTCAAGTATGGGTTTTCTTTTTTTATTCCAATTTTTTTTCCTTTTCTCTTTTGTTTGGGTGCTACACTGCCGGATTCAAGTTCAAATTATTTTGTAAGTGACTTGTGTCCCTTGTTGTGTGCTTGACTACTTGTAAATATTGCGCAAGCTTTGTCTACCGAATTGGACCGGTGTTTTCCTCAATAGGAATTACTCGACACTTTTAAGATAATTTATCCCCAATATTGGAGGCAAGAAGAGGTTGAGGTGAGATTTGCCCACCACTTATCTGTACTCAAAAGTTTTTATTGTGACGCCAAAAAAATGAACAGGGGTGAATCCTTGTATTTGGGCGACACATCTCACACCACCCCCAAATTGCTCTTAGCATCTAATCTCAATTTGCAACAAGATTTATTTAAGGTAACCATGCAAGCACATGTTGAGGCATCTTATGGCTCGCCATTGGATGTAAACTTGGTGTCGCGCCCCTTAGTGACACTTACCATCTTAAGCTCACTTTCCAAGCACTTAACACTTTAGTGCCACCAAGGTTCACGCTCTCCTAACACTGCACATGCCACGCACCCACAATGTTAGGTTCCAACTCAAGTCACGAGGTTCCTCATTCCTCCGTGACTTCCAATCTTTTCTTTCCAACACTTAACTCCCACAAGACACCGGGCATGTCATTTGATGACATGGGGTGGAACTTCCATTGATGTCCAAGCACTCGGTGGAGGCACTACTCCCCACCGGTACTAACCGCCCTTGCATGGGATCCAACTCCCCACTAGGCCCAACCCAACTCATTTCAGGACTCACTAATCGGGACTCACCAAACGGGACTCACACCATGGCTTAGTGTGGAGTGGGACACCACCCAACCGGTATCAAGGAGTGCACAAGCACTCCACGGTAACACACAAGTGGTGGTGAGGCTCCAACACTAACCCCACCACCCGGGGCCACTTAGGCTCACCATGGCACCATCCAGGAGGGAGGAGGGAGACCACCCCTCCTCATAATACTCTCTGCGGGATTCGTCAGTCCCCTCCCATACTAGAGGTCACCGGAAACCCCCAAGATGCACCCCATCTTGGAAGACCACCCATTTCCAAGTGGTATCCCCAAACCGGACCCCCAAAGGACTTCCGATCTTCCCATCGGAATAACTTTTAGCTCCGAGATCCAAATACCAAGTGCGAGCTGATTTTCGTTATCTACATTTTCCGTAGATTACCGTGCACTATTCACTTTCCCCAATACGTTAAGTATTGAGGAAGTTATGGCCCTCCAAAGGTACGAGTCCCCCGGGAGGTGTAGTTCTCCGGGACTCCACCCTCTTTGGATGCCCCTAACTTTTAGCTTACAGCTCATCTCCTCATGAGCCTTATCATTCTAGAAATCTTGTCTCCTTATCTTTCCAATGATATGTGGCATATCCTATTTGGCTCAAAGGAACCCTCCCAAACCTTGTTTCCCACGTCCCTATGCCTCGGGACGTGGCCGAGACGCTGCCAACTTTGAGGAGCCATATCTTTTGACTCCCAGCTTGGATTCTCGCGTTCTTTGGACCCATGGACGCGTCTTCTCACAAGATTTCCAAGCATGTATGACACGCCCCCACATTCTTCTGGATCAGAGCGCTACATTGCTCTGATCGCTCAGGACCCCTAGTCCCTCTCACCTCATCTCTTGCAAGGCTTGGGGAGTCACCCCCAACATCCCCCTTGCTCACCAAGGTGGCCGGGCACGCCTCTTGATGAGGGTTGTGACACCTAGTGATCAAGTTGTGGTGCAAACTTGTACAGTCGCACCACTTGTATAAGCTCATTTCTGAATATTTTACAGTTGCTAAAATTGGATGTTGCTTGGTTTTAGGGTCTATAGAGGATGAAAGATGCTTTTCATCTTTGAAATTCTTGAAATCCTGCCTTAGAAATAGACTAGATAAGCACTTGCCCCTTGTTGTGGGAATGTTTGGCTAGTAGTATTTTTCCCTAGAGAATTTTCCTTACAACGAAGCTATAAATTCCTAGAAATATGCTATCAAGGTCGACAGACAAGGGAATCTCTGAGGTATGAGACACATAGTGGTATCCTTTTTTAGTTGTCATACTTGCTTCCAAATATTTCTTTAGTTTTCATGAGATTTAGCTAGCTTGGCTACTCATGTTTCCTTGACAACATTTTCTTTTGCGCAACGACAAGAGTTGGCATAAGGTGCATGGGATCGTCTCCTGGACTAGAGTTGGAGATGCAAGAGTGCAAGTCTGCGGGACTCAACAATTGTTGCACCTTGACTTTGTTTGGGAAGTGGGAAACTAGGAACAATTCTAACCATTGCAACTTGAAAACTAATGTATCTTGTATGTTTGTGTGCAAAACACCAACATTGTATTTTGGGCAGTCTTGCATTTGCAAGAAGGGTTCAATTCCCTTATTAGTGATGTAGTTTATTATTGTTAACTTTTAAAGTGATAAATTGGAAAAATTTACTCAAGAACTCTCCAATCTCCATTGTACAAAATTTCAATATGAATATAAACCACAATACTTTCACACAAAAGTTGCCAATTTGTGACAGTTGTATATGTCACTTAGCAATTACCCTTAACACAAAACACAAAAAATAGCATCATTGCACTTCCAACTTTTGTTCATAATCGCAAGTTCTACAAAAGTGAAAAAAAATGTAGTTAAAATGCCATGTTTTCCAAACACTTTTGTATCCCTATTTTTCCCGAAAAAGTAAAAGGGTTATGAAAATAGCTCTCTTTCTGCACTAAATAGGGGTATTAAGGGGACCCATACTAATTAATTGACATTCCACACTAAATAAATATCTACCTTTATTATACATCAGTAGTTATTGGAGTGTCCGGGTCATGTACATCATGTTTCAAACATCTACAGTTTTTTAGAATCAGTCCCTTTAATTTTTTGGTCCCCTTAATATCCCTATTCAGTGTACACGGAAATAGCCTTCGGGCTAATTAGCCTATATCCGTTCTGGGAACGCTGGTGAGAGCTGTGGACCTCTGTCCATGGAGAACCCGTCCATGTGTAGACATCATGGATCTTCGTCTGTTGCAATGGAGAGCACCTAATGGGCTCCAATTCCGAGCTCAGATGCATCAATGGAAACGTGCTCTCAGTCTAAGTTTAGAAATGGAATCTGGAATGATGCAGTTTCCACCAACCAGAAGCCGAAGGGAAAGTCTAGTATTGTTGTTGTTGTTTTTTGACACAAGTAAAGGAACCTTTACTGCAAGAATAATTGTATAAGGTGGACCTGTCCAATTCCGTCTGCATCCTAATTCTGTCACTCTATAATTGGCCCCAATTCCGTCCATTTAAGCATCTAAATCTGTCCAGAAATTAGTCAAATCTGCTCCAGATTCTGACAAAATCAGAGAATTAATGTCATTTAGGGTATCGTGTCACTCCTTTATTGGTCAATTTTCAAATACTAATAGATACATGAAATGGAGATTTTAGGTTGTTTTTAGGACATTTATGACTCTAGTCTACAAACGGTTATGTCATTTCAAGGGAGACCACTTCAGAAATTCATAGAAATTACAATTTTGATCAGAAAATTATAATTCCACTTGGGTTTGACTCATGAAACAAGCACACATCTATGAAAAATATTTGACCTTCTTGGAAATGGCCCCAATGTAGTCAGATTGCAAATCAGGGTGGTAATAGGCTTGTCTACCTTAGTATTGTTGAGAGCAACCATTCTCTATGAAGATGATGGAACTTACGGTAATAACTCATCTTTTGCAGTGAAACATGGTGCCTAAAAACAAAGTTATGGCTTCTCAGAGGGAAGTAAGGTAGACCAACCTATTACCACCCTAATTCGCAATCTGAGTATATTAGGACCAACTTTAGGAGGGGCACATATTTTTCAAAGGTGTGCACATGTTTCACGAATCAAACACAAGTGGAATTATAATTTTCTAATAAAAATTGTAATTTTTGTGAATTTCTAAAGTGGTCTGCCCTAAATTATAAAACTGCCACTAGACTAGAGTCATAAATATCCTATCCTAAACCTATAACCACCATTACATCTACCTATTAGCAATGGAGTATCCACCAATCAAAGGCTAACAAGTTATCCAAGTTGAAATTAATGCACTAAAATTGTCAGAATAGTGAATGGATTTGGGTGAGTTTTATGGTGGAGATGGGGCCAAAAATAGGATGGTGGATATAGGAAGTTGGCGGAAATGGGCTAGTCTACCTTATGTGGTTAACCCTTATTAAGGGTAGGCTTCCATATGGAGTAGGGGCCAATAAAGTTCATCGATGAATTATGGACAGGGAATTTCAAAAAAACTAGACACCCATTCCACCAATGATCAATGGGCTTCACTGGTCCGGACTCTACATGAAAGACTGTCCAAAAGGGGTTACAACCAAAAACTCCACAAAGTGAATTATGGGTAATTTGAAGGCTAAGTAGTGAATAATGAGTACAGAAGACTAAAGAGATGTGTAGAAAAGGAAGAAATGGACAATGAATTCTCTTGTTTTCGCAAATATAAGACTACAATAGGGTACAAAGTTTTGGAAGTATAGTGCTTGAAATAGCTCATAGGAAGCATTGAAAATGAGCAGTCACATGCACAAGGCCCCCCCAGAAGGTGTCAAAAAGAAAAAAAATGGAACTGCGATCGTGTTAGTAATCCCTAAAGGACCAAATTGCATTTTTTGGAAACATAGCGATTTTTGGTAGCTCACTATAAATAGAATTTTTCTTTATTTTTCTCTGAAATTTTCGCACAACATGTGGATGAGGATTTTCTTTAAGGTTGTTGAAGAAGGATAATGACTGAATTGGAAATTATCCTATTAATATAATAAGTTTATTCCAAGGGAGACAGTCAAGTAGGATATTTCTATACTAATAGGTTCTATATCTAAAATCAAATATCTTGACTTATATTCAATAATCCAACTTGAAATTCCATACCCCAAAACATAACTACAGCAACACTACAAACCCAATTGGGATGCTAACTTAAATTAGTACAAATCACATTCCATCAAATAGACTCCCCATTCGGAAACATCCCCATAACATAAATCATCATTAAAACCAACTTGGACTACACACAAATTATTCTCCATCACTTCAACATCTCACTTTCATACTTAATTCATCAAAGATCACATCACATAATATTGCATACATACACAACAACAAGTTTGGTATGTAATTCTTAATTAGATTAATTAAATTGGTGAACACATCACCGTTACAAATAATACTATTTCTCTTTATTCTTCCACTCCCTGTCTCATTTCCTCTCCTCTTACATTCATATTTTTTAATTTTTTCTATTATCTTTTCTCTTTCCTAATTGGAATACTTACTTTCTCTCACTCTAAAATGTCCAATTAGATTCCCACTTACTTCCTAGCTTTCATTTAACTTCACTTCATCTTCTTAGCTCACTTCATCACAAACTTCTCTAAATAGCAAACATCCAATTTGGACATAAACACACAGTCCCAAAACATTCTGACATCACACATCCAATTAAATAATACAGCCACAACCAACTTGGAAACACTTCCAACACTTAAACATTAGCATTCCATCACTCATAACCACAAACATACACATAAACAACGAAAATACATAGCACTACTTAGTTGGGACTCCAACTGGGACTTTCATTTGTGGGTAAAAAGAATGACCAAAATCATAGACCAAATACGACTCCAACTAGCGGTTACCAATTTGGAAGAGACAACCCAACTACCAGCTAACTACCAAATTGGAACTACAAAGGCAATTGCCCAACTACACATAAAATTCCAAATTGGAATTAACTTACACACAGCCAACTAGATTTGAAACTCACCCCATATACAATCCAATTTGGATAGAATCATCCCAATTTGGAATTCAGATTCAAAATTCGAAACTTGGCTAGAAAGCCAGACCATTCCAATTAGGAAACCAACCACCCAAATCAACACACACACACATACAACAATCACTCCTCATCCAAAAACATACCAAATAGAATCCAATCAACTCATTAAAATACTCAATTAGAACACTAAATTTAGAAACAACAAGTCAAAAACAATAAAAGAAACTTCAAAATCAGCCAAAAATTTACAACAAAAAATCTCAATTGGTTATCTACAAAGGTCCAACAATTTTCATAACTTTTGACTAGATGGTTAAAAAGTTATTGTATGCTATGGAATTTTCATTGTTTGGCAAACAGCCTAAGCAACTCAAAAAAATTCTCAAAAATCATTCTTTTTAAAGTAAAAATTTTAAGTTGGTTTTCTAGATTTACAACACATAGAAAGCTTTGAAACATTCCATTTTGATTAATGAGATGAAACTTGTGAGGAGTTTTAGTTTGAGAACAGATATGAATTTTCTACTCTAAAATAAACTTTGAAGTCCTTCATTTAACTCAATTTTCAATATTTTTTGAAAAAAATAAAATCATAGTATGTAGCCATTGTTTAGTAAAACATTACAACCATTGGAATTGGCATTTTTGAATTCCGTAACTAAATTTTTAACAATTTAGTATTTTGAATCATTCTCTACTTCTTTCTACTTACTATTTTTTTCTTGTATGTTGTACAATTCCAAATGATTTGAGATTTTTTAAGCATGAAGCCAACTAGCCTTTAAAGATGAATCTAAAGAAACAGCAACAACATGGACATTTTTTCATAAAAATGTGACCTTGTGAAGTGCATCTTTCTATTTTATCGTAGGGCCAAAGAAAGTATTTTTTTGAATTCAAGCATTTATATCTTACAATCTACATGGTGGAAATTTCTGAAATTTTTTCCACATCTTCTGAAAATAGTATATGATAAGATCCTACGATTACATGAGTCCAAAAATGTTGTTTTTTCTAAAATTTGGTACTTGTACAAGAAATGGTAGTTTTGAAGTGTTTTTGATGAAAACATAGTCAAAAATCTTTAGGGGTTAATGCGGAAAAAAATATGCAAGCTCATAAGTCAACAAGCAATAGTAACGTTTGTCAGAGACATAAATCATCATGTAATGTGAGCTTAGAAGCTTGTCTCCAATGCCCAAATTGCCATTACTTCTTTGAAGGACCACATATCTTACTCATTAAAAAACTTCAATATATATTTATACCATTTGGGGGCTTATTTTAGGGTTTGGCTTAAGGCACTACATGATTTGGAAGGTACCCACCGAAAATGCTAGACTGGTGACTATAGAAATCATCTCTTTTGGTACTACATGACATTGTCTACTTCAAAAAAACAAAAATACTAATTGGAGGTCAAATTGTTGTAAAATACCTCTTCTTTTTGTACAAAATTCCATGGATGAAAAATAGAAGTTCTAGCCCACATAGGAATAGTCTTTGTCATCCAGTGGACAAAAAAATGTCCTTGGCATTGTTTAAAGATTAACCCTAGAAGGATGGACTAGTCACCACATAAATCAACTCTTGTGGTACCGTATAAATCTTTTACATCATCAAGAACTTCAAGGCATGTGAGCATGGTGCCATGATGGTGTATTGAAATGAAATTAAGTTAATTTGGTGCCAACCTCCATACCAACCTAGTATAGATAAAATGACACTAAAATGACATGTATGCGGCCTTTGGTGTCAAAATGGCACCAAAACAATCTGGCCCAACTTTTTTGATGATAGAGAAATTCAACATCACTCATTGGACATCAAACTATTGTACAAGACCTTTCCTTCTTACACAAAATTCCAAGGATTAATGATTGCAATTCTGTCTAATATGGAAGGATCCTTTATCATCCATTAACCCCTAAATGCCCAAATTGTGTTTTTTGGATAGTTCACTACAAACAAAAATTTTCTTCTTTATCTTTGAAATTTTCACACAACATGTGCTTGAAGAGTAGCTCTAAGGCCCTATAATTTTCATAACTTTTGATTACATGGTTAAAAAATGATTGTATGATATGTCATTTTCATTGCTTGGTGGGCAACCTTGGCAGCCCCCCAAAAGTTATTAAAAAATAACTTTTTTAAGAAATAAAAATTTGAAATTGATTTTCTAGAATTATATATATGTGAAAAGATTTGAATCATTCCATTTTGATTCATGAGATGAAACTTATGAGGAGTTTTAGTTTGTGGGCACTTATGGATTCTCTACTCTAAAAATATACTTTGAAGTCCTTTATTTAACTAAATTTTCAATATTTTCTGAAAAAAATAAAATCATAGTATGTAGCCATTTTTAAGTACAACATTACAACCATTGGGATTAACATTTTTCAATTCCATAATTAAATTCTTAACAATTTAGTAATTTGAATCAATCTCTACTTCTTTCTACTTACTATTTTTTTCCTATATGTTGTAAAATTCCAAATGATCTGAATTTTTTCAAGCATGTAGCCAACTGGCCTTGAAAAATTAATCCAAGAAGCACCACCATTTTGGAATTTTTTTCATACAAATGTGACCTTGTGAAGTGTAGCTGCCCGTTTTCTCATAAGGCCCAAAAAAGGATTTTTGTTCATTCAAACGTTGTTATCTTGCAATCTACATGGTGAAAATTTTTGAAATTTTTTCCACATCTTCTCAAACTAGCATACTATAAGATTCTCCAGTTACATGTATCCAAAAATGTTTTTTTTCTAAAATTTGGGACTTGTACTAGAAATGGTAGTTTGGGAGCATTTTTGATGAAAACATAGTTAAATTCATTTAGGGGTTAAACACTTTCTATCTATGGCATCCTTCTATGGTTAAAGTACTCATGTTTTCAAACATGTTAACCCCTACATGTTTTCGACTATGTTTTCACCAAAAACACTCCAAAATTGTCATTTCTAGTACAAGTACTGAATTTTAGAAAAACTAACATTTGAGGGCACATGTAACCGTAAGATCTTGTAGTACACTGATTTGAAAAGATTTGAAAAAAATTTCAGAAATTTCTACCTTGTAGATTGTAAGATATTAGCATTTGAATTGGCAAAAATCCTTTTGGGGGCCCTGTGAAAAAACGGGTAGCTACACTTCATAAGGTCACATTTGTATGAAAAAAAATTCCAAAATGGTGGTTACTCTTTGGTTTCATTCTTCAAGGCAAATTGGCTACATGCTTGAAAAAATTCAAATCATTTGAAATTGTACAACATATAGGAAAAAGAAAGTAAGTACAAAGAAGTATAGAATGATTCAAAATACTAAATTGTGAAGAATTTTGTTTTGGAATTAAAAAATTCCAATCCCAATGGTTATAATGTTGTAATAAACAATCTACATCCTATGATTTTATTTTTTTCAAAAAATATTGAAAATTGAGTTAAATAAAGGACTTCAAAGTTTCTTTTAGAGTAGAGAATCCAAAACTACTCGCAAACTAAACTCCTCATAACTTTCATCTCATAAATCAAAGTGGAATGATTTAAAGCTTTCCATGTATATCTAAATCTAGAGAACCAATTTCAAATTTTTATTTCTTGAAAAAGTGTTTTTTTAATAAATTTTTGGGCTGCCCAAAGATCAATGAAAATTACATATCATGCAATAAATTTTTAACCATGTAGTCCAAAGTTATGAAAATTGTTGAGCCTTGAAGTTGCTCCTCAGGCACATGTTGTGTGAAAATTTCAAATAAAAAAATAAAAAAACTTCATTCGTGGCGAGCTGCCCAAAATCGCTATGTTGCCAAAAAATGCAGTTTGGGCATTCAGGGGTTAACCTGGATAAAATTTCCTAGTACTCAGTTTGAGCAATCAGTGAACACAATTACTTGCCTTTTTGAAACATGCTATGTAAAACTTTTGGTTTTTTTAACACAACTACAGGGAACCTTTCAAGCAAGAAGAAGAGTACAAGTACCCAACTGCAAGCGGCCCAGGGTGGGTTAGTGAGACACAATCAGAGCAAACTACAAGTGAAAGCTAAAGGTGTGTAAACCTTTTGAACATTGCGGTAAACAGACCTAGAAATTTATATTGAGGTACACAAACCGTTTTCTTTATCTAAGGTAAACCAGCCTACAATAGGCAGAATGGCTGGTTTGCCATGTACACATTTTTGAAAAAAAAAATTTAATTTCATATAAAGATAAACATGAGAAATGTAGAGAACAATTAAAATTTTACTTTTGGACAAATTATCAATTTGTTATGATTATTTGAAGTGTGCTACCCAATTGGCCCAAAATAGTCTATAGTCTAACCCCAAATCACCACAGAGTATACCCATGATGGTCATATGATCACCTAAAGCAGTCTCAAAATGTGCTAACATGGTCCCAATATTTTTTTTAACATGGTTATGACATAAAGGAATAAAAAAGTTAGCTCTTCAAATGAATTTACACTAAGAAGGTAGAAGGTCCTAAAACAATCACCAATAACTCCATCAACATCACCCAAGGTATTGATTTTGGCCACTAACAAACCTAATGAAGTCTTAATCCCATTTATTAGCAAAAATCTGCCATGGATTGATGTAAGACTCAAATGGGTGTTTTTCTAGATGTCTGCATTTGGTAGTTTGCCTATCATGGGTTGGTTTATCTTATCTAGAGCTCGATAAAACAATTGGCTAAAATACATATCATCTCAAATCTATTAAGGTACCATCTGTTCAATCTCATGAAATTTGTATAGGAGGAGGTCCTTAAATGGAGTAGGCATTTTGAAGCAACCATAGGAGTGGCCCATATACAAAGCATGTGGTTGTTGAAATGGACACCATTTTTTGAGGTAGGAAAATGTGACTACAAGTGTGTGATTTTAGGGCAATGAATAGTGCTCTTGGACTACTAATATACGTGATTCACTAATCATGAATGCATCATTTAATTGTGAATATAGAATTCAAGATGACAGTAAGAAAGAAATGATAAATATAAAGTTCAAGGTACATATTTCTCTTGCTCGATTTAGGACACTCTATTCCCACATTATGGAACTTTCTTGAATATAGTGAGCACCCACTCCATCTATTTTTGGACCGATCTGCTCTTTTCAAAGGCACATGATAATTCATTACTGCTAAAGTCTATGACCACTATTAGCAACCGACAGACTTTTCACTTTGGATAATTGTATCTAATTCATTCTAATTCAAAAAATTACAATTTAAATTGTAGTTTGTTTCTTTTCCATTTCTCTGTCTACTAAAAAAAATTGGAAATCATTGGACAACCAGTTTCTTCCACACATCTATTTTTCTCCTTAGATGTGCCATTCTTGAGCCTTCTACCTTAGTTGCCTAAGCACAAGGGATCTCATTAAGTTTTAGCATAAATAGTTGAGTGAAAATATATTTGTGAGCTAGTCTCTACTCTCTAGATTTTAGAATTAGGTCATAGGTGCTCTTTTTTGATTGAAATATGAGTGAAAATTGTATCAAGTTACAGTGTTATGCATAACAATTTTACTCACAATGACAAATTATTTTCTTTGAGATTTTTTCAGATTGCTAATTATATGAAAACAAGTTGAATATTACTTGAGTTATCTGCTAAGTGGTAGAAAGTGGATACCAGGAGAAGACATATTGTAAAAACAAGGGATGAGGTTGTGAAAAGACACAAAACTTTAAATCTCAAGCCTCTCAATATGGTGGAAAATATGATGGTAGACTGACTTGATTAGAAGCAAAGACTTAAAATAGTCTCACTAAACCATGCCAAGTCTACTTTGTTTGCCAATTTCAAGTTTTGGGACGGTCTTTTTTTACTTCTAAAGCCACTTTTAAAGATTTTCAAGAAATTTGGATAGGCTCATTCTCCACTCTTAAATCAAAATCTTGTACCAATTACCAAGCTCTACATGAAACTCAATATCCATTTAACAAATATTTCTATTAATTTGAGATAAGAGAAGAGATGACTAGTAGGTATATTCAAGCCTCCAACAAAACCTTCATACTAATTGAACATTCCAAGTACATCATGAGAATTTGTCATGTCATGTACACATTAGATTTTAGATCAACCACTCCTACATATGCGGATTTATTAAGGTCCTTTCTTCCTCCTTGGCATAGTCCTTAGAGAGATGTTGTATACTCGATACTCTAAGGTAGGGACACTCAAAGTGTCACTTGATCAAACATGCAATTGTCTTTTATCCATATATTATCTATTTCTTGTCAAAAAAGAGATTTTACAACATCTAATAATAAAACATGTCTCCTTAAAACCTTTATATTTGGTATCCAAAGAAGCCACTACTTTATGCAAATAGTATCCAAATAACACATTATTTTTGTAGTAAAATCTCTTTCAATCTCTATCTAGAAATTAATTTTTGCACAGATATATGAGCCATGAAAGCATAGTTAGTAGTATTAGCTTTGGAAAACTTCCCTTACCAATAAACTTTTGTACATGCATTCTCATCATGGAGACATGATTAACCAATGTCTTAGACAAGATGTAAAATGTGATGTCATCAAAGTACTTTATTACAAATGCTAATTTTCAACTAGGGCTAGACTATTGGTTGTAGTATAATTTAGCGATGAAAATTTTCTTTTTAAAATTTGAGTCCTACTACTGAAATGAATCTCTTTAAATTTAGTTTCTTCATCAATTTCAGAAATTAAAATAAATTGAGTATAGATCTACAATTTTTATTAAATGCCAAAAGAATTTGGAATGATTCCAAAAATTACCTATTTCTTTTGTTGCATTTTAAAATATACATCTTTTTTTTGGGAGTACTTTGAAATTAGAAAAACAATTTTGAAACAATTTTGAAAATGTGTCTACTATATACACCTTCAAAAGATTTTATCTTAGGAAGATAAAGCATAGAAAAATCTCTAAGTAGGAGAATCATAAAGGTGCAAATTTGCAAAAAAAAAGATATTTTTTGTATTATTTAGCAAAAATAGAAAACAAAGTTTGAATATTAGTAACAATGGAGAATTGAAGATGGTCACTTACCAATAGAACCAAAAAAATATATATTTCACATGTTCCCAATTACAAAAAGAAAGAAGTTCACTTAAAGGACTTTGGATTTCCATACAACATAGATTTAACTATTTTTATAATTCCTTCAAATGTGACATTCAATCAGGGCTACTTTTATATAGAAAAACATTTTTTTTAAATGAAAAAATCAGCCAAGGTGTATAATAGTCATAACTCATGAGTTTCTTACCTATTAATATTGAATCCTTTGAAGCCATAATAGAAAATATATTGCTAGAAAATAAATCACGTTGTAACTTGTGACAAAAAATAATACAATCATTTCTTGCATTCATCCTTCAAAGAGTAGATTCATGCCAAATGTCTTCCAAAAGATGTGTTTTCAAGCCTAACCTTAAAAAATGTGCCTGCATTCTCTAAAAAGTTTGAGCAATGGTACTATAGTAGGTATAGAGATGGCAAGTGGTAATTGAGAGAAAAATCAAATTGGAAGCTTTGGCAAGCAAGAGCATCTTTCTAACTTGGGTATACAAAACCAAGAGGAGGGTCCTCAATGAGTTCCTGGCCAAATGCTAACTTGTTTGTGTGAGTACCCTACCTCACTTCTACCATAATCCTAGTTTTTTAATCCTTTTGGATTGTATAATTGAAGGATGATTGTAAGAAACACTTATCCTAGTTCTTGTCTTCTTGATCTTGGCAAGGTGATTTTTTGCTCATAACTTTTGTGTTGTTTTTTCCATTTGGCGTGAAATCTAGAATGAAGGTATGTGCGGTAGTTCCACACATTGAGAAATTTTTTCAAATTTTTCAATATTATTTTATTATTTTAAAATAGCCCCCAATTGGATGTCTATCTTGGCCATTGGAGGGAGGGTGGTTGTACTATTTTTGACCCAAAATAAGAATTTGAAGCTCGAAATTGGTATATACACACTTCTATTAAAGTTACCCAAGTCCACAAAGAGATTTTTTGAAATAGTGAATTGTCAACCTTCCACATGTGCTCAAAGTGCACTACCTTTGTGCAAGTGTAGAGAACACAATTTTTTTTTCCAAATATGAAAATGGTTGAGAAGGAGCATCTTTAACCCCAAAAGTTCCATGACTATGTTTTCACCAAAAATGCTCCAAATCTGCCATTTTTAGTATAAGTACCAAACTTTTGAAAGAAAACCCTTCTTTTGACACATATTACCATAGGATCTTGTAGTATGCTAACTTGAAAACATGTGGTAAAAATTTCAGAAATTTCCATCTTGTGGATTGCAAGATACAAGCATTCAAATTCACTAAAATAATTTTTTTGGCTTTGTGAAAAACAAGGTAGATGCACTTCACGAGCTCACTTTTCTATGAAAAATTGTCCAAAATGGTGGTATTTCTTTTAATTATTTTTCCTATACAAGTTGGTCACATGCTTGAAAATTTTCAGACATTAGGAGAGAATTGAGGGCTTCAAGAGCCCGTTTTAGGGTTGTTCCCTTCACTATTCCCTGTGCTGCCAGAAATTCGGAACCAGTCCATATTGGGTTGAATTTTCAAATTTATGGAAAAAAAAAATTCCCCCAAATTACTACAAATTACTAATAAACTTAAAATTTAATTAAAAAATATTCTTTTTCAAAAATGAAAAATGAAAAAAAATGAAAAATTATAATATTTTCTGACATGGCAGGGTCTATGCCACATTATAATGCTAATGTGGCGAGTTCCCACACCTTGGAAACTCAAAATAACTCATGGCCTCTTCATGCCCTCAAATTTCTCCTAATGTCATTTGGAGTTGTGCAACATATAGGAAAAAAATAATAAGTAGATAGTAGTAGAGAATGATTCAAAATACTAATTTGTTAAGAATTTAATTATGGAATTGAAAAATGACAATCCCAATGGTTGCAATGTTGTAATAAACAATCTACATCCTACAATCTTATTTTTTCTAAAAACATTGAAAATTGAGTAAGATAAAGAACTTTCAAGTTTATTTTAGAATAGAGAATCCATAACTACCTACAAACGAAAAATCCTCATAATTTTTGACTCATTGATCAAAATGGAATGATTCAAAGCTTTTCACATATATATAACTCTAGAAAATCAATTTCAAGTTTTTCTTTTTGTAAAAAGTGATTTTTTTCTAATCTACCCAAACTAGCCATTTACAAAAGAAATCAACATATGAGGCCATAACTTTTGACTCATATTTCCAAATGTCATGAAATTTATTGTATATGAAAGGCAATATTCCTCATCCCCACCTTCTATTAAAATTTGGGCTAAAAAAATGGAAATCTCTAATCACACGTTCTTGCCCAAAATTATTGTTTAGCCAAAAAAAGGATGTTGGTCCTTTAGGGGTTAAGTTAGAAAAAATGAACTTTTTTCTTTTGAATTATTGAATTTTTTTACTATTTTCTAAAATCAAACATCAAAGTGTCCATTTTCTATTCATAACTTTTAGAGATAAATTTTTCTATGTTTGAATTTTTAGAGACACTCTATTCTCAATGTTGTACAAATTATCTATATTTTATTTCATTTAAAAAATTCAACATGTGATTGTACTGCAGTACTAAGGTTGTTTTGAGCCCAAAATGGCAAGTGTTTCTTGCAACAACCTTAAATGGAAGGTAGATAGGAGTTTTGCATAGTATAAAATGAAGTATTAACCAAACCAATAAATATTCATGTTTCAATGTTGGGTACAAGGTTTAGAAAAAATTATATTCTTGTATAAAAGTCTCCAAGGTTTTAGAAAAAACATTCTTGTATAAAATTCCCTAAAATTGGGGAGGAAACAAAATCTTGAATAAAAAAAATCCTCAATCAACCATTTTTAGGATGTATATGTAGATTAGAATTCCGGAGTCTTTGAGAGGTGCTTCTTGAACTCTAGAAATAAATATTTTTTTAAAAATATGTACATTTCTTAAGTTTTTGAACTTAACCTAAGAAACCTTGATATGAAAAATGTGTTTTGGATGATTTTAAGGAAAGTTCTAGGATTACTTTCCTTTGAATATTGGTTTGAATTCATTTTCATTGAATGATGTTGGATATTATTTTCTAATAATATTTTCAAATTTTAACTTTTCCCAAATTATAAGAAAATGACAAATCTATATAGTGTCTTTTGGCAACTTATACTCCATTAGAAAAAAAATGGAGCCTCTCTACCTGGGTATTAGGGTTGCTAAAGTTGAACCAAACAATCCAAATAAAAATTTAATATTTCTTTCAATAATTTTTAAAATTTTAACTTTTAGAGGCATTGGTCTAGAATTTGGCGGCCTCTTGAGGCCTCAAGTTTTCTCTAAAGCATTGTCTTGATCTATGTTTTAGTCATGAAAATATTATTTTTTGAATTTAAATTCAATTTATGAAATGAAGTTTATCAAGTTTAGTTTCTCCTCCAATAGTCCAATTTGAACTTTTGAAAAATTCCTAAAATAGAATATTTTTTAGCAATCTGATCTTTTGGCCTAGAACCATAGAGTATTGATTTTCAAATTTTAGAATGACATAGTATATCAAAATTGCACCAAGATGTTCTATACTACAATATATAACATGAGGGGGAATTTCTAGATTCTTTGAGAAAATTTTCAATTTTTTTATATGAATTTTATTACTTTTAATTCAAAAATTCACAATTATTTCAAATTTTCAACAAAAAAATTTGAATTTTTTATGACTAATGAAAGATATGTAATTATCACCCAATATCCGGAAACCATGGTTGCAAAGTGAACCCTATCTTCCACTCCAAGTTCCATTTGATTAAGTTGATTTTTTGAAGTCTCATTGGTTGACTCCAAAACTTTTCAACTCTCACAATTAAAAGATTTTTGAGGAAATTTAGGAATCCAAGATGTCATACATGTCATAATTTTTGGCACTAGAATCAAGCCAATTTAACCCTAGAAGGACTTGAAAGCCCTTTGAAGTTGTATAGTATATTTTGTATTTGGTGGTATTTGATCAGAAAAACATTGACCAAATACTTTTTAGTACAAAGTAAATTCATAATCATGATAGTACATAAATAAAAATGTATCATAATTCACATATTAAACCACAACTGAAGAGTTACAAAGCAAAATACAAGTCATGTAGAGGGACCCCAAGGGCCTTTCAAGGGTTAATGAAACTGAAGTTAAGAAGAAATCAAGAAATCACACCTTATAACCTTGAATGATAAAAATATATTTGGAAGTAACAAGAAATGGACTATTAATTAAAATTTGAAAACTCCTGGGGTTCTGATAAGAAATCCAGTTGATACCCATGCGCGGGAGATAAATCTTCTCGCTGTTGAATTAAGTTAAAACTCTAACCCATATTTCGTAGCGTTGGAAGTTATCACTGTAATTTGTACTTTTCAGAATTCAAAAGGCTAGATTATGCATTGCAACCACCTCCTCCGATCATATGATGCATATCATCACGACTAGAGAAAAATCAAAAACCTTTCGACTGATTTGTCCGGGAGCCTCATCGTGATGAGAATGTAGTTCAGCTTGAGCAAATCAGTGACAATGCTCGCCAAAATGGATGTGGATACATTCTCTGTCAAAGGCTCAATGCCAGTATGGGCCAGCACGTCTCTAGCCCCGGATTGCATCAAAATGGGAGTGAAGTATTCTACTAAATATGCATTGATACCACTAACCTGCACGCCCAAATCCAACCCAACACTGGTTTGATACCCGAGTAGTACCAGAACGGGTAGGAAAGAAGCCTTTTTTTCCGACTTGCGAGACTCGCTTACCCACTTCCCGATTTGCGAGACTTCGCTGCCATTCCTGGCAGTATAAAATTCCTAGCCTTCTCAAAGTTACGGTGCTTCAGATCATTTCATTGGTCTTTGGTTTCGCTTGTGCCTGCGCTACCTTCTTCGTTCTCTATCCATCACTAGCTGTATGTTAGTCCCGTAAGTTGCTCTAACTTAACTTCCAAGCTTAGCAGTCAGTTCTCTCCAATCCAGAGATTCCAGCGAGATGGAAGTATCGCAGTCCCACATGAATTGGGGTTCAGATTCTAACACGTTGGACAACTCCACCATGATGTTCGCGGCGGATTGTAATGTTGCTCCCTCAGGTTTCTATCAAGGGCTGTTGCTTGATGAAGTCATCATTCCGCCCCACAGTGATGGTGCTCAGGTGGATCACGCCAACGTTCTGCAAAACCCGGATGACATGGAGCAGCTGGATTGGGTGTATGCACCGGAGCTGAATTGGGGACCTTCACAGCAGCAGCTGTCTTGGGAGCCTTCACAGGATCTCCAGTGCCCCCCAACGACTGAGACCATGCCAGAGTTTTCCACCGTCGATCAGTCTGAAGAGAGGAACGAAACGGGAGAAGAGGATGGATCCGGAGAGGAGCATCAGTCTCCGGAGCGCTTTGGAGAATGTTCACACAATCACATCGATGAATCCAGTGCAGGACTTACCTCGCTACCCGTGTTGCCGTCCGGCAAAAAGATCGGGGTTAGTTATCACAAGAAGAACAAGCAATGGGAGGCTCACTTGTGGATGAAGGGCCCTCAGCTGCGAGGACGCAAGAAGAAGGGCGTGCAGATCTTTCTGGGCAACTTTAACACTGAGGAGGAGGCCAAATTGGCTCACGACAAGGCCGCCATCAAACTCAAGGTAAAGTCACATTCAACTAGACTGTCACCATGATCATTTGAAAATTTGGGCATGAATTGTGCGCAACATGATGTCATTAAATGTCACTGGTCCCTAGGCATGAACTATCACCATGGTCAAAATGTACAGATTAGCATTTCACTAGGCACCAATCTAGAACTCTAGAGCAACAACAGCTGCAGTTATTAGACCTCCCATTTGTACACTAGCTTACAAGTCACACTTTTCTGAAACACGTTTTCCATTTTCACAACAGATGCCACCAAGCGCGAGAGGGAAGCCTTATCCATTGAATTTTCCTGCGGCCGTTCACGCGAAGTACATGGAGGAGCACGCCCACTGGACCACTCGCGACTTCCTGTGGAAGATCCGACGCATGTCAAACAAATTCAGCAAAGGGAAGAGCAGATTGAAAGGGGTGACTGTGAGGAAACAGTCGGTGAAGCGCGGCCAGGAGTGGGTAACCAAATATGAATCTAAGCTCAGCTTGACAGCCAAGGAGTTCGGGGATGACATGAAGCGGACGTTCATGCTGGGCAACTTTGACAACGAGGAGGAGGCGGGCCAAGCATACGACCGAGCGCTCTTGTGCCTATACCAGCATCGGCCGGAAGTGGAGCAGTTGCGGTGCGTCACGAATTACAGGCCCAGCAGCTACTCCGCCGAAGAAATCGAGGCCATGGCAAGCAAGCTGTCAGGACAATGACGACTGCAGTCGATCAGTGGCTGTTTAATTGCATGTCCAGTTCCTGGAGTGATCGATGATGTAATGCAACCTGACCACCGAGCTGCGTGCATCAGTACATGCTTGCTTCACGTATGGCTTGAAATTTAGACGGATGATCATCTTGCTCAGAATGGCCGAAGGAATTCAATTCTCCGTCAGTAATATAATTATATTTGTTGAGGTCGATCGATTGATTGGAGAAATTAAAATTTCGTTAGAATGCCGATATTCTATTAAAATGGCGTGCAAGGGGAGCGAGGAAGGAAGGAAATGCATGGAAAGGTGGCACGGGGGGTGAGGAAATACGTGAACGAGTCATTATTTAGGCTTGTCACGGATAGAATTGGCACATGTATGACTTTGATATGGCATGAAGGACTGCCATGTATGACCTCGATACAACATCCAGTGTAAATTTGGACTTCATACGATGTAATTGTATGAGATGAGGTCGTGAAGTTTAGCAATCAAATATTAGGAGTGCTAGTTTCAAGACAATTGTTGAGTTCACTTCCATGTCTAGGAGGCTCGGAGCCTTTGATAACGGATAACTTAAGCATTTCAGCTTGTAGGATATGGGGAAGTTGTCTAGAAATGGAACTAAATTTTTGCACAAATAAAGACAAGGAAGAAAGCAAAACAAACAGACTTTTCTTGAGGAAGAACAAGTACTTTATTCAATACAAATATGGATTTTTCATTGGGATCCATCCCTGTGTACACCATAGCTTCAGCTCAAACGGTTAGATTTGGAACTTCTTTCTAATAACAGAGGGAAGAGAGATAGGTGGAGAGAGACTGCAAAAAGAGAATCGTTTCAAATGAACAATACATGCCACTGTTGTCCAGTAGACCACTACAAGACACTCAGCAAAGTCATCACGACAGGGTTGTCCGTTCTAGGTATCTCTACCTTATCTCAGGACACCACTAACTACACTTTTACGTTTCATTGTATTGCCAAATATACGTCTTTGATATTTTGTTTCCAGCTTCATGTTGGCTTGTACAAGCTAAGGGTTGAGCCCAATCTCCTTCAGAATGCCAGTAACTGCAATGTCGCCGTCGTCGTAGTTGTTTACATCCTCGGAACACAATTAGAACTTTAACAGATTGAGAAATTGATCGATCAAAAGTGCCAGTGAATTGAAGAGATAATTCAAGAATTTATACAACAGATCGTCATTCCAACCTTCGAATACTTTAACAGCCTCCAGGACTGTAGGTTCAAACCAGTTACCCGACCTACTTCCAAAGACCGGGGTGAACTGACTCCCTTACTCGTCCCCAGGGGACAATGCTGAATTTTTTTATTCAACATGCACGAAAAGTTTTGCAAATTTTGAATTCGTATTTGCAATCCGAGGCCCCACTTTAGCTAGGAGAGATGCACAAGATAAATTTTTCAAGCTTAAAATAGGGGGTCTTTTATTTTACCTGCACCCCTGGAATGACTTTGGGGGATGAGCGAGGGGGTAGTTCACCCCGACCATTCCAAATTGGCAGAAGTTTAGTTAGAATCGCAAAATTCTTGGACGCAATCGTACTCAATATCAATGTACTGCAGGACATCATAAGGTAGGAGGCTCACAAAGCGACCATTTAAGAATTGATCACCTTTTCATGGAAGCTCAGCTCTTTGAATCAATTATCAGTAAATTTTCATAGGAAGAAAAATGTAATTGGCATCTAACCCAAGTCGTTTCATATTTTTTGGACCTTTGTGGAATTAGTTACAAATTTTTGAAGTTGCAAAAAAAGTGGTCAATAGTGGTCATCAAAAGCAACCACCTCCTGAAATGTGCAGAGTTGGTACATTGAAGAAAACAAAATGTACCTTTTAGTCATGTTCGCTTTTAATGCCCGGTTGGAGTTCGAGCCTCCTACCTGCCTGTGCATCTCGTTTCTGCAAAATGGGTAAAATTTCAGATAGAATTGCAAATTCTGGGAACAAAATTACTAAGCTTCAATCTATTCCAGAACCTGCTAGTGATCAAAAGCACACAGCAGCATGAGCGTCTCATTTTTAGGTGTTGGAAATAGGTCAATTGAAACCTTACCTGCTCAATGTAAAAAAGCGCCTAGGTGCTCATGAACGTTGCTGGAATCATTCCAGACACACCTTCCACAACCCATAATCTCATTGAGTTTTGCTGTCATGGCATGTTAGAATTGGTTAGGGAGAGGCAAATTAAGACTAATAATGTTCATTCCTTCCTTTGTGCAAATTTTCAACATGGTGGGTATGAAGTAGAAGTTTCATTGGTCTAGCAGTAAGAAATTTGAGAAAAATCTCTACTATTATTACTAATCAGTATTAAACTTAGTGAGTGTGGATCCACCTAACATAATCTAATGAAAGAGAGTTTTGTCGTTGTGGCATATTTTGATTGGTTAAGCAATCAAAGAAGTCAAACAACTCAATTCCCTTACATTGAGTCATTGAGATTAAGTGCGGGAAGTGCAAAGTAGGTCAACACAAGAAGAACGGAAGGGTGTTACCCCCTAGAGTATATTTTTCAACATATAACTATATCCCCCCTTGACTTTCTCTTTTTCTTAGAAAGCCAAAGGGGGGGGGGAGGGTAGTTACATGTTGAAAACTATACCCCCAAGGATAACACCCTCCCATTCTTCTTGTGCAAGTCATCAATAAACAATCGATGGTGAAGACCAACCTTGCCGCATGTGGCTTAGTAGGTCCTCACCAGCGATTATTTTTGATAATTTCGACTTGATTTGCAATTAACTAGTCTTTATGTAGCATTAAGGGTGATTGAAAGAAACACTTGTCGATTTTGTTGCGTTTTATAGTACTCATGCTTTTTTTTCTGAAGTACTTTCAAATTAAAAAAAAAATTTAGTTTAAAAAAAATATAGCCTATGTATACACCTATAAGATGAATGTAACCAAGGAAGGAAAATCATAGAAAAATTCTCTAAGTAGGAGAACTAGAAAAGTGCCAAATCTCATGAAAATACATACTTTGATGTTTTAATTTGTAAAAAAATAGTAAAAAAATAAAATAAGTAAAATAAAATAAAACCCTATTTGTAAGAACTTTATGAAGATCATCATTCACCAAAAAAAAACACCAAAATAATTTTTTTCATGTTTCAAAATGCAAGTAGAAAGAGGCTCACTTTGTGGACTTCTACATGACATATAATAAACTATTTTTAGAAATCCTTTGAGAAATAGCTAAAAAATATGTTACAAGACCATCCCCTCCAAATTTCAACTCCAAATTTGTTTCTTTGGTTACTACTTTGTTCCCAAAGCCCCCAAATTGGTAAGTGTGATATATTATTAGAGGATATTTTTGGATTGTAAATTTTTTTTTTAAATTACATAAAATTGGAAAAGGTTTATAATAGACATAGGTACCTTGTCTATAAATTTTGAGTCATTTGGAGCCAAAACACAAAAGTTATCCCAAAAAAATTAGATCAACATGCAATAGGTGACACAAAATAGTACAAGTGCTTCTTGCAATCACCCTTAAGTGCCACCAAATTAGCATCTGACTTGTCAACCTCATATGTGCCACCAAAATGGTCATCTCAAAAATCCAATCACACGCACCTGTTAGTATTCAAGAAATTTTTGAAAAGCCTCCAGTTTCTTTCTTTCTTCTACAAAAATGGACCAATTTTTTTTTCAATGGTCACTAGTAGCATTTCTTTAATCACAATAAAATATCAAGTTTTTCCTTCAATATAAATTTCTCACCAGCCAATTTCCTCCAAATTGAATTGGTGTCAATGAAATTACAAAATTCTTGTAATTTAAAAAAACTTCCAAAATAAAAGTACTAAATAATATTGCATCCTCGGCAAGAATTGAATTTGGTAAAGCCCTTCACTATTTGAAGGCCAAGGATCCTTCAACCCAATGAACCCATGGAATATGGAGTTGAAGATCGTTATGAAAAGTTTGCATGAAATCAAAAGAGTTTAGTTTTAACCTTCTTCAAAGTCTGGTTCTTTTGTTTCCATATAAGGTACCACTAATGATTGGTTATAAATGGCAAAACTTAGAAGAATTCTTCCACAAGATAATGGCATCCTATTGAATGTTGTCAAAGTCTTTATTTAGTCCTTCCAAAGCCAATAACAGGATACTATCTACTTTTGATTTCAAAGCTTTGTTTGATGTTGTTTTGCATAGAAATTTTTTTTTCACAAGTCAAGGTACTCAAATTGACACTTAGCATTTACCAATATTAGCAAAGGTTAGTAGGTTCAAATATTTTGATTTCAAAGATGGATTCCAATTAATTGAAGCCCACATATCCCCCAAAATTCTATCCATTGACTCCATACTTCCTTGTAGCTTGAAAACTATTGCTTATAAGCTACTACATGGTTGATACCTAAGACAACTCACCCTCATTTGGTTGGATATTATCCATTGAAAATTTTACCTTAGCAACTAAAATCCGCCAAGTCTTTTATGGAGGTAGTTAAATATCCTCAATTTTTGGCTTGACAAATTTCTTCCCGATTTTGCATCTTTCATTTTCAAAATGCAACCAATTTTTTTTCCACTTCCATTGGCTAACTTCGAACTAGCCGCCAATTTTTCACCGTCATTGGCGCCCATATTATCACAAAATGGCATCAAATTCACATCCATGGCCACTTGTTCAAAGTTCAAGAGCTCACATTCATTAATCACTAATGATAGCACTTGCAACACATAACTTATATTAATTGATTTGTTGCCCCTCGTAGAGCATTACCACACATTGATGCCAAAGCTAACCTACTTGGTCTAGGGCGTGGCTGGCCTCCAACACATGCTCCACTATGGACCCAGCTAGGGAAGAAAAGAGACCAGTCACTCTAAAAATCTCTTAGAAAATAGTAAGACACCATCTCTACCATGCTTGTTATTTTGTACTTCGTCTAGGGTGTGGCCAACCTCCAATACATGCTCTGCTATGGACTTGGCTAGGGAGGAAAAGAGACCAGTCACTCCAAAAATCTCTCGGCAAATAGTAAGACACCATCTCTGCCATACTTGTTATTTTGTACTTGATCTTGTCGGTTTGTTGGTTTTTAAGCCACAACACATCATATCTTGCATTTTTTCATTAATTGGCATGTTGATTGGCTCCTCAGTCTGCTAAATCATTAAAGCTTTGAGATTGACTTGTTTTGGCATGTCTTGAGGGCAGGGATGAATGGGGGACAAAAGAAGCCCAAGAGTTGCAGGGCTCGAGTGACTCCATTCCCCATCCTAGTTTGGGGGGAATCAATGGTGATGCTCTTGCACTCTCAATCTCCAACTTGGACTCAAAAAGCTCTTCACTTCTCCAATTGAGTTTGACCCAATGAGTAGTAACCTTTAATGAGGGAAAGTACCACACCAACAAGCCCTAAACTCTAATCTACTCAACAACTAAGATTATCACTAAGTGCAACGCAATCAACAATTACTGTGTTTTTCTTGAAATGAAGATCAATGACATTTAGAAGAGCAATTTTTTGAAACTATGATTGATGACATGGGTTTAATAATGACTACTTTTAAAAATAACCAAGATCAAAGGCATAGAAGGGGTTCATTTTTTTCTATTGAGATTCAATGGCCCCACCCTTGCCCTGTCATTTTTTTGAAGCAAGGGAGCAAGGTCTTAGTAAGTAATTTATAAAATTCTGATAATTTCTTATTTGACCTAGTGAAGTTGGCCCATTCAATCTCTTAAAGTTATTTGTATTACTAGAACTATAGTAAATAATAAAAAGTCAATAGTCAGGATTATTTTCTTTCAAAATTAATTAATGAAAAGTGAAAAATGAATTAAATTTAAATATATTATGACTTTGGAGGCTTTGACGACAATAATTTTCACATGAATATGTCAGCCTCAAAAGTATGATTGGTGGTATTGGTTTTGGAGAACCTCCTTTTGTACATGAAATTTTACACATGCACACTCATCATGGAGAAGACATTAAAAGGCCATATTTGTTATATTGAGATTTTTTGCAGATGAGACAAAATGCTAGTTATTGGAAAATTCATTTAAAAAAATAGTAATTGAAACCAAAAATAAACAATGCTCAAATAGTGATCCTATAATGAAATTCTAAAAGTTGGTGTTGTTATCTATTTCTTAAAAAATACTAGCAAAGAGATAAAGTGGTTTATCTTTGAGTCAAAGATAAAAATGAGACTATGAAAAGTTTCAATATTACGAATATGGCCTTTTAACCAATGTCTCAGATGGGATGCCAAACGTAATGCCAATAGAGTATGCTATTACAAACACTATTTAAAACTAGGGCTATGCTAATGATTATAGTTTAATTTAGCCATGAAAATGTTCTTTTTTGAATTTGAGTCCCACTCTTGAAATGAATCTCTTGAAATTTTGTTTCTACACAAATTTCACTTAAAAAAAATTCAAGTGCAAATCAAAATTTTTTATTAAATGCCAATCTTTTTAGGGATAATTACAAGAAACACCTATTCTTTTTGGTGACTTTTTATAATATACATGTTTTCTATTTGGGATAGTTTTAAACTAGTAAATTGATTTTTTTAAACTTAAAAATATAGCTAATATAAATATCTTTTAAAGATTTTATCCTAAGAAGATAAGCTTAGAAAAAATCTCTTAGTAGAACTAAAAAAGTGTAAAATTTCAAGGAATTAGGTATTTTGCCTTTCAATTCATAAAATATAGAAAAATATCAAATTGAGCATTTATAACAACTTCATAGAGATGGTTATTCGTCAATAGAACCAATAAAGAATACCTTATATGTTTCAAAATGAAAAAAAAGAAGTTGCCTTTGAAGAATTCCATACAATACAGAATTAGCTATTTAAAAATTCCTTCAAAGTTCAAAAAATATCTACTAGCCTACTAGAAGACCATCCCCTCCAAATTTCAACTCCAAATTCTTCTAAAATTAAAAATAACAAGGCTCTTTAGGAATTTTAAATTAAAATATAATTTTTTTTTCACAACTGGAAATAAGATTAGGATATAGAAAAAAATTATTTTCATGAAAAAATAAATCCCTTTTGGATTAATATACATTTTCAAATATAAGTGTGTACAATTAATATTATCCACACAATCAAACTAGTGATAATATTAATAAACAAGTACCATATGGCAAATCTATTATCCAACAATAAAATTCATTGGCATTACATTTGCAAGATCTTCACAATGTTTGGAATCATGTTCGTTACTTTTGGAAGATATAAACGATAAAATAAATAATAGAAGAAATTTTACTAGAGCCAAATGACATTTTATATAGATGAAATGAGATATTTTTAGGTTTAACTCTTGAAAGGCCCTTGAGGTCCCCCTATATGACTTGTAATCACTATTTATAAACTCTTCAATTCTTTTAAAATGAGTACTTTGGAATCCATGTGAATAAACCATGAAATTTCAAAGTATTAAGAAATAGGTGTTACTAAAATCAACCCTAGGTTCTCATGTATGGAGGTTGTAAATTTCAAACAAGAATCTAGATGGGCCGATTTTGCAAACAAGTCACAATTAGGTGTTTCATTCTAATAAAGGGTATGTTTACTTCAAATGGCAAATTCATCCAATCATTTCGGATATAGGTGACACATGTCATTTCCGCGGCCATTACATGACTAGCTAGAATCTTGATACATATGTAGAAGATTGTAACATTTGTCAGCATAGGGATTAACTTTCTTAACCCCTAAGTGCCTCCATGACCATATATGGTTGATCTAAAATTTCAAGCCCATTTTTGTGCAAGCAGTTAAATTCCTGTAACCGGTTTAAAAACAAATTCGAGCAATTTTGAGGGTTAACTGTGAAAAACTTTCATTTTTCATTGAGAAAAGTACATAGTCAATTATTAAGAGGTCTTCAAAGGCAAATGTGTACTAAAAGTGTAGTGTAAAGCTTGCTAATTTTACTTCATTTCCCGGCTTTATGCAAAGCTTGGCAATTTCATTTGATTTGAGATTTAAGAAATTGTACTTATCCATTTGCTTTGAGAATGGTCCCAATGAAAAGTTTAAAATCTTTTCATGATTTTCACCATTGAAAATTTCAACATGCAAGTGTTTATTTGAAGCTATTTGCAATTTCTACTTAAAAACAAAAATTGCATTTCAACAATTGCAAGGTGGATTGTGTAATGAGTTTGATGTTTTTTCATGTGAAATTAAGTTTTTTGGAAGTGCATTTTAGTGTGCTAACACTCTTTGAAGTTGTTTATGTTACCTCCAATCCCAAAAAACATTTATATGCAAATTTTTGAAACATTGTGGACAAAGACAACATACTAAAAATAAAAAAAGTACATTTTCCTTAGTATAATATCACAACTCCTAAGAAATTTTGCACTCAAAATTGGTGTGCATACTAATAAACAAGTTCTATTAACATCTATATGGTTAGATTTTGAAAAAAACACAATTTGCTTCCTTGAAGATAACTACAAGCCAAGGCTCTTTTTTCATAGTCAAAACACACTTGGAAAGGCTTAGGCACTTAGGGGTTAATAAGAATTAGCTGAAATCAAGCTAAAAAAGTTTAGTTTACCCCCTAAACATCAAGATTCATCTCTTGAATTGATGATTAATTTTGAGAAAAATCATTATAAAGTTCTATTTAGAAGTATATTTGGGAATTGGTATACAAATAAAAGTTGTTGATCTTGATTTGTAGATTCTATCTACAAGGTTAGATTCACCAATGCTATCAACAATCTTCTTTTTTTAATTTTGAAAGAGAAATTCCAAAATTCCCTCAAAATTTGATTACAAACAAAATATTATCATTTTTTGAGTAAAATTTTTTGGAATGGATTTGAAATGAGGTTCTTTCATATGATGATTTTTTGAAATTTTTGTGGTCTTCAAATCTATGACCTCATTTCCGCAAATCCAATTTTGAACTAAAGTCAATGCAATTTGACCACTTGACATCCTTGCACATTTGTAATTTTAGAAAAATATGTACTCCACTAACACCAAATCCAACCCTTAGATAGAACAATAACTTGATAATGTATTTCCACAAATTAGAATAAATTTCATCCAAGTAGTTAGGAGGATGAAACTTGAGTTCCAATCTGTTCATCGTCCAGAAAATGGACGTCGGAGCGCTTAGGGGTTAAGTATTCTTCGACCAACCTGGTGACCGAGAACTGCCGATCAATTATAGCAAATGCTCATGGAATCGGTGCTTGGGCGGCTGCCCTTCATGCATATGTACCATAGATCGGATCGGATGGCTTTCGGAAAATACCGAAGCTAAGCTAGCTACTGCAGTATTCAAAGCTTTTTGTGCTTGCATGTCACGTCACAAGTTTGGCATTAGCCAATAATAATTTTGACAAATACTGTCCTTGAAGTTAATTAATATTGTTTCCTCCTTGCGGTACGTGGTTACGAACCATCCAGGCTAGAGCTTGTCGACATATCAGTTGATCGACGATCGATCGAGCAAGTTAAGGATTGAGGCTTTCGGGTTGCAAATTCAATTGCTTGCAACTCCACTCACTCTTAACTATATTTTGTAGAGAATTTTGCACCGTATTTTAGTCCCCCGAATGAAAACCTCAGTCAGAATGTACAATCCTAGATTACTTGTCGAATTCTGGGCATGCACTTGGACGACACAAATTTGACGCTGACGGAGGGTTATTTCACTTCCCTGTATGTTAAACTCAGCATTTCCCCTTTGACCTGACAGGATTTAACTGCAGGATTTTCTCGACCTCACTAGGCTACAAAAACGATCCCGGGAGGGAATGAGAGATGGGGTGGACATTCTAGCATAGAGGTGCACAACGTTGAGGATGAATTACAATTTGCATATTTATTGATACGTCAAGCTCATGTAAATGTTAAAATGTCATGGACTACAGCCAATTTTAAGAAATTGAAGATCTCGGGCGAAGAGATCGACACCAGGAGGGTTTTGCATGTATTCTCCTGTAATTAATCACACAACTGATTCATGTGAATGCCCCTGTCGTCACACAGGAGACTAGATCATTCCCGTCTCACTTTCCGCTGTGAATGACTATCCTATATCTGGAACAAACAATTTAACGATTATGACCACCGAGAAACTACCTCCTCGGGGAGGTTATTGGACGTAACCAGCTCTGGTTGTGTGCATCTGTGTGCTGGACAGTGTTTCATCCACTAGCAGGATACTTCAATCGTAATCACACAATATTCATCCACGTAGGCAACAGTTACATGAGAGTTTTCATCCACGTGCAGTGCTGGTTACGTCCTGTAACCCACTCGCCGCCTCAGTGCGGCTCGAAGGTTATCTAGTCCGTATCTGCTCTTGTTTGGCGTATACTTTGAAATCTGGATCTGGTAATTTTCTTACACACAAAGCTATGCTGATTTTTTAATTTATTTGAACAAATAATTTAAATTGTGAAAATTTCTTGAGCAATACCTTGACTGATGCAGATTTGGGAACTTTATCAAACCGAGAAGATACTGAATCATTGAAGCAGTTGTGTTTTGAAATTGATTGGCCAAGTTTGGAACTCTAACAAATGTGATATTCATCTGAATCACAATGGTAAAAAAATTGTTGAACATCAAGATGAAGTGCAGGATGGTTCAAAGAGTGAATCCATGGAACTTGACAAAAAGTATCAGTACTGTCAATTTCATGAAAATGGTGGTAAATATTCCATTAAAATGGCAAGCCATTTTGCAACTCTGGCACTTTTAAGGTTCAAACTGCATGGTCTAAAATCTAAAACTGTCCTAGAATTCTGAAATCTATACATGTTTAGACCACGAGGTTGAAAATCTAGAATAGTTCTGGATTTCTGAAATAGTGAAATCTATGTGTCCAAGATGTCTGAAACCTTGTCCTAGATGTCCCTTTTACAATTGTAACTGCAGTCTAAAAAATGGCACATGGAATACCGCCATTTTTATGAAATTGACCATCAGATCTTAATCAAACACAAGCAAGATTGAATATGCTTCAAAGAAAGTTTCTTGAGATTTTACTTTAAAGGCTTCTGAGAACAAAAGACTTCTGAGAACAAAGACTTGAATGTCCTCAAACTCCTTCCCTAACACTGGTGTACAGTACATCGTGTTTCTCCTGAAGTCGATCATTCCGAAGCGAACAAACTTTTACCAGCACCATCCTTTGTTGGTCCAATTTCCGACACGACATGTGTAGTTAATATTTCCATTCACTACTTTTCAATGCCACCTCCGAGCTTTGGTTTTCCAAGTTATCCTCCTCTTGGTTTCGGAATGGCTCCAAACTTTCCAGGAATGCCACCACGTACAATACCCTGGTGCATATGGAACGCCACCAAGTTTTCTACCATTCTTGCCGAACAATCCCACGAATGATCATATGCACCTTTGAATCAACAACCTCTGGTGCCAAATTAGTCGTAGTATTGGTTTTGATGTTCTTCGTTTTCTGTTTTTCCTTTCATATTTTTTTAGAAATAGAATTGGAACAATGAAAGACAAAGTATGCTGATGTATAAACATTGTTACCCAAGTTGATTGAATAAAAACATTTTTTCAAAAGAGAAATTGAATGAATCGATTCTTCACACATCTGTAATATGGTAAGCACCACAACAAAATTGCCAAAAGCGATTAGTCTCTCTATTGCCATACATGCCGATAATTATCCTCGTTCAAGAAGACATAATTTAACCATATTCTGTTAGTTAATGAAGGGAATAGTTACAGGTTTCTGTTGACGAACAAATGCTGCATTGGCAAGAACATCCAAGCTCACAAGCCCTGTCCGAGCTGACGTGCCAACCGAGGAGGTCGGAACACATCGGATTGGAACATCCGTTGGATACAATGGTCGCTACAGTAGTTGTCATAGAGAATTGTGTTGCTGAAAGCCAATGGAAGCAGGACACCTCTCCGAGATTTGAGTCTCTGCAGGTTATGTCACTGTAGTCAGCTGCGAAGTGATACCGAGTTGCAGACATTATCTTACAGCTTGGTTGGATGTTCCATATCTTTTCTCTACGACTGAAATAGAGTCGAACGTAATGAACAAGTCGCTTTTAGAACCGTAGAAGATCAGCAGTGGAGTAATATACAGTCTCCCATTGGCCGTAAGTAAGGTAAACCTGCCTATGGCAGGCAAACCACCCATGACAGGCACCTAGGAAATGACCCATTAGAGTCTTACAACAATCCATGATAGATTTTCTCTAATAAATAAGATTAGAACTACCTTACATTAGAGTGGTTACTCACCGAAATCAATGGCATGGTGATGGAGTTATTAGTGCTTGTTATAGGAACTTCTAACTTTTCAATGTAAATTCATCAAAGCAAGTGATTTTTTTTTATTCTTTATGTTTTGGCCTTGTTAGGAAAGATTGTACCCATGTTAGGAAATATGCTGACTGCTTTAGGTGGTAGGATGGCCATCATGCATATACTTTTTGTTGGTTTGGGGATAGTCTATAGACTCTTTTGGGCTAATTGGTAATCACACTTCAAAAATTCGTAAGAAATTCATACTTTGTCAAAAAAATAAAATTTCAATTACTCTCTTCTTTTCTCACAAATGTCTTTGTATTGAAAAAACTCTAAGTTTTTTTGCTAATTGTAATAGGGCAAAACACTCATTCTCCCTGTCATAGGTAGGTTTACCTTATATGGTAGCAAACCCCATTGTCTGGCATTTGGTTCAAGCTTGTGGTGGTTTAGCTTCTCGCGCTTTAACCCTAAGTGACTTAGAGGACCAAAAATGGTCAATTTCAATAAAATGGTGGTATTAATATGCCATTTTTCTAACTAAGCAATTTGAACTGTAAAAGGAACATCTAAGATAGTTATAGATTTTGGACATCTAGGATACTTATAGATTTATGAAATCTAGAAATAGTATAGATTTTAGACTATGCAGTCTAAACCATCTATTCTATATCTAGATTTTTAGACATCTAGGAAAAATTTAGATTTCTAACATCTTGGGCAAGTGTAGATTTCAAACCATGCCAAAGTAGTGAAATGGACCACCAATTTACTTGAATATCACCAATTTACTGGATCAGTGCTATTTTAATGAAATTGACCATAAAAGTGTCTGCATGTAATTTGGAAGTCCATTTTGAAATGTTGTAACTTTTGTATGTAATGTCCAAATTCAATCAAACTTGTTGAAAAATTTGCGCTCTCTCTTCTAGTTTGGGTGGTAAAATTTTAAAATCAATCCAAGATGTAATTATTTTTGGAAACCCATTTGAAATTTACAATTTCAATTTGAGTTCACCAAAGTAGTTATTGTGGTGAAATTTTCATGTCTATCCAATTTGTTTTGAATGTTTGGGAGCAATTAAAAGTTCAAAATCTAGACATTTTAGGATTATTTACAATGAACTTTGGTTGGTTGTTTCTTCTTCATACAATGTCCAATTCTAATATTATTTTTTATTAAATTTGCACATACTAGTCTAGTTTTTGTATTTAAATTTTCTTATCAATTCAAGAAGTTATGAATGTTTGGGAAGCATTTTAGTGGAAGGAGGATCAACCTTCTATATTTTTTTGTAACTTTTTTCAAAACCATTCTACAAACACAATGAGTCATTTGAATGATATTTTATTTCATCAATGACTTTGTATGTTAGTTTTGAAGCACTTTATAGTTTATTTTTTTGTTCATTTGAGTAGGTGTAAAAATCAGATTTCACCTCCAAATGCGGTTATAGGAAATATGGGCATCCACTTTTTCAACACTAAAACATTATGATCCTATAATCTATGCTACCAAATGATTCCAAGTTTGATTCAAGTCATCTACAACACATAAACTTCAAGATTACACAACTGAGATTTTTATACTTTAGTGGCATTTTAGACCTATAACACTTTAGAACAAATGATTTTTTCAAATCCAAAAAGGCCCTAGGCATTTAGGAATTAGGCATTGGACCTCTCCCTTTCGAGTCAAAAAGTGAAAAATAAAAAAATAAAAACAATTTGTCTCTATTGAAAGGTTTGAATTGATCCAGGTTCATTTTTCAAATATTTTTTGGAGAGAATTGATCATTGATTCAAGTTTACAAAGTATGCAGTATGGGTTGAGATATGATTCGTTTTGCCCACCCCACCTCTCTCCCTTGAGATTCCACTTTTGAAAAAATAAAAAGTAAAATGAGCTTATAATTCTGTGACAAGCGTCTTGTAGAGGTCCATCTAAGGGTGAATGTAAAAAAAAAGCCCCCCTATTTTGTGCCATAGTAATTTTAATGTTGAAACCCACCAAGCTAATTTAAGGCCTATGATTGCAAATATGAACTTAAAATTTGCAAAGGAAAATTTGTGCAACCAACAAAAGGTTCCTATGTTTTCCCTGGGGGTAAAACACAGAAGGCAAAACTGCCTCCTCAAGGCTGGGGTGGATTGACCCCCTCATTCGCATGGTTGTCATAATGGATGGACGTCCGGTTTGCCCGTTCGTTAGAGGTCTCACCCGTCCGATACAGTCAACTCAAAGTTGACTTTATGAAAACAGAAAAATAGGCCACGTGGATGCCACATGGATTCTCGAACATGCAGGGCGTGGACGCCATTGTCAGGGCACGGACGGGATCGTTAGGGCGCGGACGGGATTTACATATGCTAAATTAATATGGTTTTACATATTTCCATTTCATATTTCATATTTCATATTCCATATTCCATATTCCATATTCCAAGTCACTCCAACACTCCATATTTTTTTTTAATGTTACATCATATCACTGTAACACCCAAATCATTTCCATATCCAAATCAATCCACCATTCCATATTTTTTGGGGGTGTTAAATTACATCATTGTAACACCCAAACCATTTCCATATTCGAAAGCACTCCACCATTCATATTTCTTTTAATGTTAGATTATATAACTCCTTAAAAATAATTGGCCACTCTAAAATAAATCGGTATGCTTTTCAAAAGCTTGGGTCACTCCATCTCCCCTTTTGGACATTCATTTTTAAAGCACACTTCCATTCCAAGTCATTGCCCTTATTTTTTTGGTGGAATCATTCCCTTTCCTATTTTTTTGGCATCATTACCAAAAGTCTTCTATTTTAATTCAATGCCACTTGTGTAGGGTGGAATGATTTTTTTTTCCTATTTTATTTTTTGTGATTAGCACAAATGTTCCATCTCTACCCGAGGCCATTTATTTATCGTTGATCATTCCCATTCATTTTATTTTTTGCTTCATTAGCAAAATTCTTTCATCCCAAGTGAATTCCATTTATTTTTTGTGGTATCCCAACTCTATCTGAATTGAATGATAATTTTTGGAGGGTGTTAGTTCAAATCATCTTGACACACTATTTTTTCACTTTTTGTGGACTTATCTCTCTCACAAAATTGTTCCATCCCAACCCCAAGCCATTTTGTATTTGTTCCATCATTTCCTTTCCTATTTTTTTCCATTAATGAACAAAGCCCTTCCCATCCCAACTCTATGCCATTTTGGGGGGGTTGGATCATTCTCTCTCTTTTTTTGGGCTTCATTCCTAAAACTCTCCCATCCCAACTCATGGTTATTCTTTTCTTCTTTGTTGAAACATTCCATTTTCTATTTTGTTTTGGTTCATGAATTAGCAAGACAGTTTTATTTGAACTCATAGTTTTGCTTTATTTGTTCAATCTTTCCCTTCCCTATTTTATTTTTGCTTATTTACTAAAGTTCTTCAATCTAAACTCAAAGCCATTATTTTTATTTTTTTGTTCCATCATTCCCTTTCCTTTTATTTTTTTCTTCATTTCTAAAATTCTTCCAATCTACTTCAATGTCATTCTTTTTTTTGTTGGATCATTTTTTTTAGGGGGCTTCATGAACTCCTAAAACATAGGCATAGTGAAAACATAAAGTGTATGTATTTTTATACCAAACTACTGCATTCATTGTTTTTATTTAAGTTTTATCATCAATTCATAGAACTCATAAAAATGCAATGAGAAAGAACAATGAAATGGAATATTAATATATTATGAGATTTTGAGTATAGAATACATCCGATTTTATATATATTTTGAGGTGTTTGGCAATTTCCAAGTAGGTACACATGGTCCTCTATGAGGATGATTTACCTTCTATGCCTAAACTATATGCTAAACTACAAAAAGTAAAACAACTAAATACTATGTACGATAACAACAATCTGGCATAGTCCAACAATGGGGGGCGTTTTTCAATGTGTCTAGAACATCTGGCACTGACGCCCTTTCACTCACATCCTCTTTTACGAGGCTTTCCAATTTGATCCTGAGGTTCTGATATTGCTCTGGATTCTTCGTTGTAAAGTATTTGGGGTTCCAGTCCTCTTTCCAAATTGCAGCTGCTATCCATCCCGCCGCATGTGCATCAGTAGCCATAGAATACAAATGTGTTTTCTGCATGGCCTCAATTGAATTTGTTGAACCCTGCTCTCCGTATACATAAAACAATTAAGGGGCTGCAAACCTTCGCTTCTTCTTCTCCTTCGCCGGAATCTCCATGCTCGGAAAGCCATACCTTGATGGCTCCTTCTCTACAACTCCGCTAGAAAGTCCCCAATCACATATCCCTATGTACACCCTGTGTTCTTTCCAATCATCAAAATGGAGCAAAACATTGGATGGAGTTATGTCGTTGTGCATGTACTGTGCATCATGGCATTTCCCCACAATGACAAGCAAGGAGAGTGCCAAGTTCACTCGGTTCTTTCGGTAAGTTGCAACCCATGCAAGCTCCTCTTTTGTCAACCCTGTATCTTGTTCACGCTCAATGTCATCCACATCCACTGATTCACTCACTTTCAAATTGTATTTGGATAAGAAAGAAATTAGAGATCCTCCATTCCACAACAGCGTATAGCCTTCCATCGTTTTAGGGTGGAGGTATGCAATTTGAATGATGCCAGGATGTATCACTAGACACCCTCCCGCCTCATTGATGATTCCTTGGCGCTTTTCCTTTTCATTTGTGGTTTTCAAGCTCTTCCCAACAAAAAATATCCAACTAGGAATGCTCTCAAGTTTTGTAAGCATCACCTTCCTCATGGTTCCATATGAACCAACCGCACTCTGTTCCGGCATGGGGATGACTTTTACTGAACTTTCAAGCCACTTGAATGTTCCATTCACACAATGAGCCCTTATTGTGTCTTCAATTGTCGCTTTCCATGGTGCTTGCTTTTTCTTACGCGATGAAGAAAATTGTTGAGCAAAATTTTGAATGATTTTCAATTTTGCAACCAACTCTTTGTTTTGCATGTCCCAATTGCTACCATCCTCTTTCTTACCCGTGTGGTAACACCAATTTGACACTATATTGGTTGTGAGGGCAACCACTTGTTTATCTAGCCAATCTTGGTGCAACCAATAATCAGAGAAATTGTTGAATTTCTCAGATGCTTCAAACTTTGACTCCAGCTCCCTTCACAGGTCCCTCGTTAGTTTGTGGTATCCTTCTTCGTTGTGCGCCACATACTCCCTAGTCAACATAGTTGTACCTCGATGAGTGTAGAACACCACAGCTATTGCTCTCCCTTCAACTATGAATTCATGTGGAGGCATATGGGGATTTGGGGCTTTTTTGTGCTTCTTTTGGCCTGATGAGGAAGGATTTGATGAACCTGAGGACATCAATGTGTTCGTGGATGGAATTACCATCTCACCAACATCATCCAAATTTTTAAACATAGGACGTTTTTCCGCAGATCCACTCCCTTCCCCTGTCATAATGAAAAAAATTTGATACGATGGGCCTCCGTATCTATCCAAAAGCACGAAAGTTAAAAAAAATTCAAAAAACCAGGTCACATATGCGGGCCAAGCCCACCATCCACCAAACTCACTCACATAGGCCGCAAGGACGAACTAGCGTGTGAGGCATAGGGCACGGACTTGGCAAAGAAATGAAGGTGGGGACTCGCTTTATATAGTCCCCCTGCTCACGTCCACGCCCTATCCTCTAGTGTTCCCGCCCCTGCACGTGGTGTTCCCGCCCCACTCCCACAGGTCCACGCCCCCAGCGATGGCGTCTGCGCCCCCGGTGATGGAGTCCGCGCCCCCAGCGATGGCATCTGCGCCCCCGGCGATGGCGTCCGCACCCCCAGTGATGGCGTCTGCGCCCCCGGCAATGGAGTCTGCGCCCCCGGCAATGGAGTCTGCGCCTTGGCGTCCCCCATCTCCAACTATATAAAGTCGTTTCCGCCCCATTTGTGCCCGCCCTGCATACTCTCAGCCTTCCACCTCTTTGTTGAGCTGGTTGTGAGCATTGTGCAGGGTCTACTTGATTGCCACGTTGGAGGTTTTCGAATTTTTTTGCAAAAATGGCTACACCACCAAGAAAGACCAAGGAGGAACGAGACAAGACCCAACTACGAGCAGGAACCAAATATCGTAAGCGACTGCATGTTCTACGTAACCCTACCAAGCTTGCATTCAACCGGTGGGAGGACGTGCCTGACCCATGGACTTATGATGACTGCACCAATTACATTGAGTGGTGCCACATTGACAAGGTCTTCCCAGAAGAGCAACATAACTTTCATAGACGCTTCCACAAGGCAAATTTGAAACATTGCCTTGACAATGAGTTCATGAACCAATGCATTGAGGTGTTCTAGGTGTTGTATGATGTCCCGAACGTCACACGCAATGAAGTGCATCTTTTCATTGCACGAGGGGTCCATGCGGAGTTGAAGTTGAACAAGAGAGTGGATTGGTCAACTTTGAAGACAATGGGGGAAAATGTCAAAATTCCTCCCCCAGAGAATGGATTCATTCCAAGGGGGGTAAAAAGATACCCGGAAGGTGGTCTATCAAAAAAAACTACACAGGTTCACGCACCACCAAACTATGACACTTCGGATTCATCTACAGACAACGACTCCGATGGATCTCATGTGCCAATTGTAGTCAACCATAGAACACAACAACAATGTGCTAAAAAGAGGAGGGCTGCGCGTGCAACTAATGAGGTTTTACTAGAAAATGTTGTGGAGGAACAGGTGCCACCTACTGACGAACCAACAATAGGAATTGTCAATGTTACAGCTACTGCAAACCAAATTCAGAGTTTGTTGACCGAAGTGAATGACAAGAATGCGGAATTGCATTCTTTGTATGATGATGTTAACAAATTGAGGGAAGAAATCAAAGAGAAGGACAACATCATCAATCAACAACAACTTGAGATGGAGGTACTTCGACACGCTCTTGAGGCAGCAACATTGACCAATGTTGGTTAGGATCCACGAGGGGAAGTGCAAGGGCCTTCAAATAATTCTCAAATTCCATTGGAACATGCAGAAGTTGGTGCAACAATGGGTACTCAAGAAGATTCCTTGTCCTTCGGAGAATTACCTACGAATGTAGTTGCAGCAATACCAGTTGACCAAAGCACCCAATTGACGGACGCGCTTGCAAACAATTTGAGATTGAAAAATCAATTGCATGCGTTGATGGAGCAGTATTACCAATGGAAGATGGCATGCATCTTTAGTGTTGACAAAACTAGGTAAATGGTGGAAGAATTCAAAAAAATTGACAACAATTACGGCGCACACAATCAAGAGAGGGTTTTTGGTTTGACATCGTGGGCCCTAGTGGATGATCTTTTCAACATGGATGAAATGGCGACCATCAACATTGGTGGTGGACCAACAACCATCGATTGGTCCAAACATGCTTGGGATTTCAAGAATGCAGTTGGCTTTGCCGTCGACCATCAAGGCAATCCATTACTACTGTGGCCAAATCCTTCAACCTTCGTGCATGATGGAACTACATGTCCCATTTGTCTTAATCCATTTGGCCCGGAAGGTGGAATGCACCTAGGCACGTGCGAACATTTGTACCACCCATTCTGCCTAATTAGCTTGATGATTATTCGCCGACGTTGTTCATTGTGCAAGGCTCCTTTCCATGAGCGCTTGTATGAGTTGTTTGGATTAGTTCTCTACATGCCACCGCATTGGGAATTCAATGCTGAAAATGCCCCTGATCATTCTCAAAAGTGAGGAACAGACTTGGTGTGGAGCTGGAAATTGAACATCCATTCATTGGACAAACAAAACCTTTGTACTGAATGGGGTTGGGAAAGAGATCCGGCTCAAATTGTGGAGGTGTGCCACCACTTGGTTCCACTAAAGGACAACTTTAGCCAAGGAAGACGGAATTTCTTCTTCCAGTGCTTCAATGGGCATTGGAACGAAGCTGGACAATACTTCCAATTTGGACCTCATCCTCGTGGATGGTTATGGGGCATTGATGGAGTTCGCATTACTGACAACAATGGGATGCGGATGGGGGAAGACATTGGCATGCCAAACCCTGTTGAACTTGCACAACTATCGGAGTCAGAGTGGCGAGAAACCTTTCGAAATGAAGGGATGGACTATTTGTTGGAACAGCATAGCCCGGGAACTCTCCAATGTCTTGAGAGCCTCAAACAATCACAAATATTGAGGGCTATATTAGAGGAAGACAGACCAGCAAGGAGAACTCGATCCACAGTTCATAGACTTCATTTGGGCTCAGATGAAGACCTTCCAGTCTACGCCAGGACACGTGACAATGAGGCTGGACCAAGTGGTAGTGCAAGTAGTCCAATGAACATTGACTAGGTATAGTTTAGAGTGTTTTAGCTAGTGAGCTTAGGTTTTCTTAGAAGACTTACTTTCCTAGCATTATATAGGCTTATATACTTTCCTACTTTATATTACACTATGCATATGAAATATATATGATTGTGTAAGTCAAGGACTCAAGGTCTAGGAATTAGGATGCACTCAAACTCAAGATGTGGTATTAAAGTTACCTAACAAATAAGTGCCTTCAAGGTAAGTGTAGAAGCATAGTTTCCTTGTTTAGTTGTTGGGGCACTAGGATTCCTTCATATTTTTCACCAGACCTTATATTAGAGTCCTTTGTAGGATAAGGTGGAACTTGGAATCTTGATACATTGGCTAGTAGATCATGGTTTTCAAATAGCCTATTAGGGGAGATTTCAACACATTGAGGAAGATAGAATCCAACATTTTGAAGATCCATTATCTCTTGAGGTATAAGATGAGTTCAAAATTTCATTGGTCAAATGCTTGGCACTTCAAGGTTGGAAAGAACCCATGTCGTCTTCAAACCTTTCACCCACCATTCAATGTCGTCATTGTAAAAGAAGAATTGCATCCCTCAATCCTATTTTTCTTAGAATTGTCCATGTTGTCTATGTATATTGATGCTAGAGTTTTTTTTTGCCTTGCACAATCTTTGTAACACAATTCTTCCTTATAAGTACTAGTAAGGCAAAGCAAGCCTTAGTTGATGTCTTTGGCAATCAATTAATTTGCCATTGTGATCCATTGCAAGCACTCTCTTCAACGTTTGTCACTCGAGAGGCTTCCAATGTCGGATATGCCTTCATTCGGTTCCTTGACATTTACAACTCTAGCTCTTCTTTACTTACATGAGGTAAGGCTTTTTGAGAGATTTTATCCAAAGGAATTACAGCTGCACTTATTGAAGTGGACCTTATTCTTCCTCTTGTTTTAGAGAAATTCACTTTGTCAAGGTGATGTAAATCATTCTTGAATATAAGCCCAATCGTTGCATGCTTGAAGTTTTGTGACACTCTCTATGACTCCAAACCTTTGAAATACTTGAAAATAGTGACTTCATTTCTAGTACTAGGGAAACTCATAAATTTACACTTCTCGAGAACTTGTATGAGATTGTCTAGTCCAAACTTTGTAGTTGGGTCTCCTTTAGGTCACAAAAGCATCTTTCCTAGAATTTCTTCACTTGCCTCTAGGATAATAGAAAAATTGGTTGAAGATGGATTTCTCTTTACTTGATCCAAAATTAATGATTGAGTCCTTCCTTTTAAATCACAATAGTCTCCTAATTCACAACCTCACAAGGTGTGCGTGAATTTTGAAGTGAACACATGTTTGCCTTAGATCTTTCTTCCCAATAACATAATATATTTTGGCTAGGCTACTTACAATACAAGAAAGAACAATAGAGTTTATGTTGCATGCATGTGATTGTTGAACCAGAAGGAGGATTATAATTGACCTCAAATGGAACAAGTGAACATCCATCCCATTCACTCTTGTTGAGAACTACTACATGGTGCTTTCAGGTGAGGTATTGAGGTGGTCGCAGGTGGTGTTCTCACAACAAAAATGACCCACACATGAAGATAATCAAAACGTCAACTTGTCATCATTTTTTATGTTAGTCATATGTGTATTTGACTAGATGTGTCCATCATAATATTCCTCCATTCTACTCAAGAGCTTTGCCTAGAAATGGGAACTAGAGCTTCAAAGGGCAACTCAAAAATGATGTCACCATTGAATAGAGGTGGAATAAAATTGACCTATTGAATTTGTATTGAATCATATTCAATCTTCTTGAATGGGTTCCTTGACCCTTTCGTATAATATAGTTTCCATAGAGAAAGGATGATGAAATGTCTGCCAGCATACTTGGATGTCTCTACCATAGTACAATTGCACAAGGTACAAAAGACATGCTAGGGGTGTTGGATGAAAAAAGAAATTTTTTCTTGAAGAGCTTGTGATTTTGTGAAGTAGTGATGATTTGTTGGAGTCATCACTATCAACAGCAATGACTTCCACTCCTAGCTCAATCTTAACTATAGTTAGGAAAGGCTTTTAGGGACTACTAGTTGTTGATAAGTTGGAAGTAATTTTTCTACAAGATGATTGTAAGATTGATTGACGTAAACTATATGCTAAATATCTCCTTGGCTTCAAATGCTATCATCTACAAGGGTTTTGAAGAACCATCTCTTGACCAAAGGTACGCAACAATTCACTACTTAGTGTATTAAAGACCTATTAATCAATATATAGTAACTTCTATATTAAAAAAAAGAAATCAAATACTCAAACAAAATACACTAATGACATCCTATCCAAATCAACAACTAGAAATGTGATACTAACCACTCAAGGACGGGTAGTGAGCAGTTGAAGTAGCATCATATGTGCAAACAAATGACAGGGTATATTAAAAAAATGGGGGCTACAAATTACAAATGGGTTTAGATTAAAATGGGTCTCAAAAATGACATTGAATATCTTTCATGTACTATAGGTTATGGAATAAAAGTTTTCATTAGAAAATTATTTAATGATAGAATGTGAGAAAAAAAATACAAACCCCCCCTATAAAATAGTGGATGCTTACACCTATATCCTTATTTTTTTAACACACTGATCCCCTAAGGGGACCTTCAAAGGGTTTCTCAGTGCCGAGAAGAGGTTTGGAGGGAACCTCCTCTTGCGGGATTTCCAATTTAAAACCTCATCGATGCCATTTTTAAAAAAAAGTAGTTTTTAAATTCTACTTTTACAAGAAGACTAGGCACAAAGTTGCAAGAGGTGGACCCCTCCAACTCCCCTCTCGGTACTGAGAGGGAGTTTGAAGGGGAGCTCCTCTTGAGTTTTTTCCAATTTGAAACCTCATTAGTGCCATTCTTGAACCCAAAATTAGTTTTGAAATAGTGCTTTTTTGAGAAGACTAGGCACAAAGTTGCAAGAAGTGGACCCCTCCAAAACCCCTCTTGGTACTCAGAGGGGGTTTGGAGGGGAGATCCTCTTGAGATTTTTCCAATTTGAAACCTCAATGGTGCCACCTTTGAAAAAAAGATTAGTTTTGAGATAGTGCTTTTACAAGAAGACTAGGCACAAAGTTGCAAGAGGTGGATCCCTCCAAAAACCCTCTTAGTTCTGAGAGACCCTTTGGAGGTGCCCACCTCTTGCAACTTTGTGCCTAGTCCTCACCAAAAGGAGTTTATGAAGGAGAAGGAATGAAGACTAAACCTTTCATGTCAAAGAATGTGAGGGAGGAGAGGTTGGTTTTATAATGAAATGCATTATGCATCATTAATCCTCAAAAGATATGGGACAATGTGAAGAAGAGAGCTTAACTATGGATGGGTGAATTCCTACTAATCCTAATTGATATATCCCACATGGGTTGTTTCACCTCCTACCACCTCCTTGTATAAAGAGGTTGTCTTTCCATCTCCTTTGAGATGACATGAAAGGATCTTGTGAAATGGAGAGAGTGTTGAGTTATTTTAACATATGGATATGAGATTTCAAGATAAAAATATTTTGCCCAACCTAATGTGGGGATTTTAATTATTTACTTTGCAACAATGTCCTAACCCTGACCCAAAAGTACGATAGTCTTCTTGTACAAGCACTATCTCAAAACTAATTTTTTTCCAAGAATGGCACCGTTGAGGTTTCAAATTGGAAAAATCTCAAGAGGTGCTCCCCTCCAAACCCCCTCTTGGTATCAAGAGGGGGTTTGGAGGGATCCACCTCTTGCAACTTTATGCCTAGTGTTTTTGTAAAAGCATAATCTGAAAACTAATTTTGGGTTCAAGAATGGCACCGTTGAGATTTCAAATTGGAAAAATTTCAAGAGGAACTCCCCTTCAACTTCCCTCTCAATACCGAGAGGGGAGTTGGAGGGGTCCACCTCTTGCAACCTTGTGCCTATTCCTCTTGATTATGTTCTTTTGGTTGAGACTCCCATTTGATTGGATGTAGTCTAGGTTCCTATTGATGTGTAGAAGGTATGATTGGACATCTTAATACATGAGCTTGATGTTACAATAGTTGAAATGGAGAAGGATGGTCTCATGCCATTACCTGATTCTTATTGCACCCCCGTAGAAGATAACAAGTTAGTTTGTGTAGTTTATAGCTCGTTAGATACCACTGAGTTATGTACATGTGGCCATGAGGACACCAAAGTAACATTAAGATTAGACAAAGATAGTGGCATTTTTAGATTTTGTGGTGAGTTGTATAGACCTACCTATTTGTTAAGCAACTGCATCCATTTTTGTATTGCTTGATGATCATGTTGAGAACATTCTCTGTATCTGTAACTCTAGTATTTTTTCATATTTATATTCATTTGTGACAACAAAATATTACCAAACTTGTCTTTAGAATTCTTTGTATGATGAACAACACATTAATATTTAATCTTTTTGAAATATAGATGCCTACTTGCCATCCTATAGATTATTGAAGACCATGGCCATGTGGACTCTTCTCCAAAGTCCATAGGGTCCACAATGGTGGATTTCAGCCTCCATCCAACAATAGATTCCTCCATGGTTATGGTCGATATGGAGAAAGATTAGCACCTCTAAGAATAGAGGAACTCCATGGAGGATGACATTAGGTGGATGCATAAGATGGACAATGTCTCAACAATCTTCAATTTGAGATTGACAAATGACAACCTCAAATTATTCCAAGATGCGAATTTCGCTTTGTCAATTGGTATTGATACTAGTGGTTTTCCCCATTCTATCTTGTGATTTAATATTACTTGAGCAACAATTAGTCAATGGCTATGAGGAGGGTGTCTTTTTTATCTCCATTTGAGATGAGCAAGAGTAGATAGATGTCTTCACTAATGAAAAAAAACAAAAGTGGATCCTACTATGGAACTTAGTAAATAACAACTTCAACATGAAGCTAAAGTCCACAATGACGCTTAAGCATTTGATGGACCATAAGTTCTATGTATGTGATGGGAATCACCATTGCATTGCATGGATGGATCATATTGAGTGGCTCTACAAGATTGAAAAAGTGGCATGTCTCAATTGACTTGTTTTGAATCCCAATAATTGTATTGGTGTGGTGATGTAGGCCATGAACAACATAAATAAGTAAAACTTCATTAGCTTCTTGAAGACATGTCCTTTGTATTGCAAATGATTATATATTTCAAAGTTGAAATTCAATAGAATTATCTTGAAATCTAATTAGGTGCAAACTTATTTTGGTGGGCACACCAAGACGTCTCACATGAGGACAAATTGATGCACACACTCTACCTTGTCTAGAAATATGGGGTCATGGAATTCAACAAATTCAATGAGTTTTTTAGTCCTTAAAAAATGATGACCTACCAACAATTGAAAGTACACAAAAGACTTAGTAATCTATGCTCCTCGAGGTTTTCACTTCATATGAATGTGGTACTCATGGTATTTTTTATTATCCTTATGATTACTTCTATCTTGTATGGAATTTGATGACATGAGACTCTAATCTCATATGTGATCTATAGTTGGGTTCAACAAAAAATTGCAACATCTACCCACTAGGGAGCCTCTTGGCACTGAGAGGCCTCTTTTGGGAGGGCCTTTTGTGCAATTAATCCAATTGTTTTGGCTCTCAAGTATTAGGGTTACCGAATTATAGGACATTGAGATGGATGCTTCCAAAGACTCTTTTTACAATTTCATATAGTATCTTTAACTTCGATGTCGGGTTGATTATAAGTGAAAACTACCAAGTCAATTTAGATGGATGATATTGGTGGTGGACTCTATGAAATTGAAATAGTTCAGCCATTCATGCACTATGCCTCTATGTAAACCTCTAGGGCTCTCAGTACTTGGTTGGATTGATCTTCTCCCAAATGTATGTTCTCTCCAACGCAGCTAAAGTATTAGACAATTCTACATCTCTAGGCTTATCTTTCATACCTCAAGTGCAACCAAAGATTCACTCCATCAGAAAAAAAACATTTCTTCTAGATTTTGAAGGATATTCCTCATGGGCGTGGAGCTAGAATTCAATGAATTTGTGGGTTTGGATGATGAGGCGAAAGTCAAAGCCATCAAGAGATGAGAAATATCCGATAAGAAGAAGGTGGATTTATGGGAGGAGGCCAAAAAGAGGACCAAGGACAATGAAGAGGATTGTTGCCTAGGCTAACAAATAGCAAGAGAAGAGGGAGGTAGAGACACCATTGCAAGAACCTACAACAAGTGTAGCTGATATGAAAGACACTTCATCCAATTTCTCCCTTATTTGGGAGAGCTTGCTACATGGATTGACGCTAACAACCTAAACCTTAGAGCTCGTGCCTAACATTGACGAGTGCATCTTGAACTTATATGTGGGTAGTCTTCTTGTTACATGGAATGACTCTACTCTAGAGGCCTACTCAATGATTGTCAAGAATATGGTGAGCTTGTAGGCACATTATGATATATTGTCTATTAATCTCTGTTAATCCAAGTGTTCCCAAACTTTTAGGGCTTACAACTAAATAAAAATATTTATATATGAATTGGGGTCACATTTAGGGCAATCTTGATTATAACTACTTCTCTAGACTTCTAATGTACGGGCTTTGTTGGATTTCTACTATCTAAATAGGTTTTGTTCCTTTACATAATGCATTAGTCATTGGCATTGTTATAAATTCATCGAATCGGAGATGGCTAGTCCACTCTTGCTATCCCATGCACTTGTAAGTCAATTTTATGTTATGTGTGTGTGTCATTTTTTTATTATTATATTTGTAATTGTAAAACCTCTCCTACGATTGTTGTGCTCACCTCATGTTCACAAATAGACGCTACCAACTTCTCCACTTTAAAAATGAAATCTCCTCAAATTGCACGGCTATAGGTTACATTCAGATAATTGAAATTTGAATCTTAAATTTGTGCCCTAAATTGAATTCACGATTTTAGGTACCCTAAAACCATGGTCATAGGTTTAATTTTCTAAAATCTGAATCCTTGCTTCCCGCTCACTTTTCCCTGCTCCCCGCTCTAGGCTCCATGCTCATATACTAGCATTCCCCGAAATAGTGTATCCATTCTTAGTGCAATCACACTCAGAATGGATACACTATTTTCAAATGAAGGGAGTATTTAACTTTTTAATTCAATATCTTTCGCAGTGTGGGTCTAAATGTCATGAACTCAACTAGGGAATGCATGATCCAAGAAATACGTAATTTAGTACTTCGTATAATTAAAGATTAAAAAATAAATCAAGAATCCTTAACTTCCACATAGTAGGTCCAAATGCCACCAAACAAAGCTTGTGGTTAGACTAGTAGTTATCGTTCAAAGGAATTATAAAAATAATTAATGTAATTATGTTGTACAAAAGTCTACAAAGTAAGCTTCTCTTTGCTTGCATTTTGAAACAAAGTATCTATTCTCTTGAGATTTGGTACTTTTCTAATTCTCTTACTTGGAGAATTTTTCTATTCTTTTTTTGGTGGTTAGCTTCATCTTAAAGGTATATACATTGCATTAGCCAGATTTTTATATTCTTAATAAAAATGAATTTTTTTTTAGAGTACTTCAAAAATATAAACATGAATACTGTGAAAATGCAACAAAATCAAGAGGTGTTTCTTGCAATGACCCGATAATTACTATTGAGAACAACCCACAAAAATCAAAGGTCCTTATCTTCAATGGGAGAGTTGACAAATTCAACTTTGATCAAGATTGGATCAACTTCTATGACGACCAATTGTAGTAATAGAAGTGAGATATTGACAAATATCATCAAGTCCTCAACATCTCATGGAAGTGGATTGACATCCCTCTTTAACACCATTGTTTTATATAGCCCTCAATTTGGATCTAAGACAAAACTAAAAAGAAAGTTAACCTTATAGCATAGGGCCTTTGCTATCAATGATTGGTGTGACCATGTGACTTGAGGGCTTGCAAAACAATACTCTATAGATTTTAAGAATGCAATATGGCCTATAGAGCATGGCAATGCCCAACTCACATTTTGAACAAATTGGTTAAGATGCAAGGACAATGCAATAACCACAACCAATGGGATTCTTTGAATAAAAAAAAAAAGGTCTTTTTAGTTCAAGCATCCTTTTTCTAGGTAAATTAGTGCAAGTGAAATTTAAGACAAATTTTGATGAAATTTGGTGTGAGAAAAGGTGCATGAGCTTCGTTTCGTGGCAGCGGTGCTATTCTGTGAGCGTGCAAGCATGAGCCTATGAGCGTTGAGTAGGGATTTTGTGAGCAAGGAGCTTAGAAATTTGAAAAACAATAAAAATCTCAATAATATTTCTTTAAAAGGATTTTCTTTGATAATTTTGGTCAATAATTTCTATTTATAGTAAGTACTAGGACCTATTGCCACGGACCTATTATTGTGGACCTATTACCGTGGTTATGTATTATTTGTATTAAATCTGTTATTTTCAATAGTATCTAAAATATTAGAAGTACACATTATGAAGTCAAAGAGCTCAATTGGTGTGAATGATAAATGGTGATGGAAAAAGGATTGTATAGTATGTTCCACTAAATTCCAATATTTGTCCAAAAAAAAATTGATTCTTTTTGAAGCCATGCCTGAAGCTATATGTGTAAGTTGGATCTAAGGTTTTTCAGTCTTAGATTTCAAGCACTGAAACATTTTTAGGCGTCTAGGTATGTTGAAGGCTCTCGTTTGGAATCTTGATGATACCGGCCTTCATAAGGAGGCGCTTCACTTTATTGAAGTTGAAGCTTAGGGAATGTATGAACTTATTTTCTACCACATTCATTTTCAAAAATAACAAAATAAAGAATGAAGATGTTTGTAATTACTATATTGATGGCGTATACCAATACTCTTCCACTTATTGCAATGCTTTGTAGTATGAGTATTTGCAATATATCGAATGGGCTTATTCCTTCGAGTTGTTGGATAGATATCCACATACAAAAAGCTAAGTTGATCGTAAATTACTGCCTCAAAATCATTGGACATTGTAAACAATTGTCAAGGTGATATGGGTGGTTGCTCTTAGAGTTGGAAGCCAACCTCCTCGAATAAAAGTGTTTTTGGTGTGTCAAACTAGTGCCTCTCTGCACAAGCCACACGTTTGGTATTGAGGGCTAGTCAATTACCCAAGCATGTTTAAAACCTTAAATACAATATAGAATGTCAAAAGAGATTGAACCAAAAAAAAATTCACAATCTCTTTATTTCTGCCATATTGTTTTTTTCCACCACAATATGTTGGAGCTAGAATGTCTTTAGATCCTTTGCAATTTGGGCAACACATTGAAAGTTTGTTTTTCATTATTGGACTTGACATTTATAGCTAGACTTGTGCATGAGAAATTCTCACAATATGCCATTGCAAAGTATCCAAATCACTCTTCAATGCGGTTGTAACATATGCCGCACATGCCCAGAGTTTGCAAGGGTGTTTGCTTGTTTCAAAGACTTGATGGAAACACATGTGGATTGGGTTTGAATCCATGGCTAAGAGTGGCTGATGAGATATCCAAGAGATATCCGAGATTGGTTTTCAACATAGAAATAGAAAGAAGAAGAAAAAGGGAATTTTTTTATTCTTAAGACAAAAAGAGTTGCAACAATCTTGATTGAAAGGAAAGAAGGTTGTATTGAAATGGAGGGAGGCTCCACTAAGAGGAATGTTTAAAATTCAGAATTTTAAAGGTAAAAACATGGAAGAAGTACAAATAAGAAATTATAAGAATCTACATTTCATTGAAGATGAGACAAACATACTATGTAGCTTGGGAGGTTCATTGAACTTCTTTGGACAATACAATGTAAGTAAATCTATGCAAGCATGACCAAAACATTTAGTTTTGGATATATTTATTTTTGTTTGGGATCAAGAACAAGGGAATGAATGAATGCAGAATTTAGAGTTCATGATGAACTGCACAAAATCCTAATTTCCAAAAAACAAGTAACCATAAACTAGATCAAAATGAAGAGATATTTCTGAATATCTACCATTGACATTTCAAAGATAATGGACTTATTTTATAATATGGCATTTACATTTTTAGTTTTCAAATATTCAATATTCTAGTCAACAATCATTTTAGTATTGAGACTTTGGCATAGTACAACCAATTGAGGAGGGTTACATACAATAAAAGAGATAGGCTTGTAATTTTGAGGTCAGACACTCAGAACTTTTAAATCCCTAGATTGCACTTGAAGTGATTAGCTAGTGATTGATTGGAATGGGTGCCTTGTAGTATATTGATGCACAAGGCACTACACGAGAAAGGGGTGTTTTAAGTATAGTCTTAGATATATAGTCCTACAAGTAACGACCTTAAAGGGATGTTTTCAGTAAAAATTTACTAAACACTCATGTATTAAGTTTTTTAAGTTTATTTTTCAAGTTTTTTCAATTTATTTATATTTAGAGTTTACAGCTCAAGAACACATGGTATTAAAAAAATTGCAAAAATTACTACCAAAAATACAATCCAAAAAACTTGAATCTGAAGTACTCGACCGTCCTTTGCAATAGTAAAGATATAGTTGGAGACAAGATTACTAGAAAATAGAACTTAGTCTAGGGGTTTCAATGAGCGCCAACCAAACACTAATCCACGAAAAAACTCCTTTTACGTGCTTTGAGAGTTGCAATGTTGTTGCTTGAATTCTTAGAACTTCGTAGGCATGTTTTTTACTGCATTACTAGGATAAAACTTGCATTATATTCATTAATTTGCAATTGAAGAGAATTTTGAGGTAGTATTGTTATTATTGATTGTATATTACAGAAAGGGAGTGAAATGGGGAGGAGATTAATCACGAGTAGTGCGACCATTGGAGGTGGAGAAGTAATAGGGATGGATTAGGAGGCAACGTTGAGAGGGGTCGAGACAAGAAAAACTCCATCGAGATCGTTGCAACGTCGACAACCTATGACGATGATGTAAGATTTTACAATCAATTTTGACTTAATTGTATATGTGCTTAGGGTCTGTTGTTACTTTTGATCGCATGTTGAGTTGTTTAAAGGATCTCTTAGTGCCAATGGCACCTCCTAATCCCCTAACCTTGCAACTAGTGTTTAAAAAATTGTACTCTACTTTTTTCATTCAATTCTCACGGACCTATTTGTATATGAAATAATATTTTTAAATCTTATCTTCAAGATTTGTATTGAGGTACTTGTGCTTGTGTTTGGGTCAAGTATTTCTTCTTGATCACTTGCTAGGTTGTGAGGGAGACCTTTAAGCACCAATGGAAGCCCCTAGCCCTGGCGCCAATGATAAAAAAAAATTGTCCTCTACCTTGATCAAAATGATTTAGTCATTGAGAAGATCTATTATTTTTTTCAAAGATTCTAAAAGTAATTTAACCTTGTAGCTAAATGTGCATTAGTTGTACTTGTGCAAAGTTAAGGTGTTTTTTCCTAAGCACTTTCTAGGGGAGGTAGAGATCTTTCGATGCCAAGAAGAACCCCCAACCTTGGAACCAGTGATTAAAAAATAAGTTGTACTCTAATTCATGATGACCAAGAGGACTTGTTTTTTTTCGCAAAATTAAGAAAAAGAAACTAAATTAACCTTGCAATCAAAATGTACTCTAGTTGTGCACTTTTCATGATCGCTTTCTAGGGGGGCAAGAAGACCTCTCGGCGTCGAGAGGAACCTCCAACCTCACAGCCAGTGATAAAAAAAATTGTATTCTAATTCAATGAAGATGAACTAGAGGACTTGCTCTTTCCCACAAAGTTCAAAACAATTAATTTAGCCTTACAATTAAAATGTACTATAGCTATGCATTTTTCTTGATTACTTTCTAGGGGGAGAAGAAGACCTCTTGGCACCAAGAGGAACCTCCAACCCCTCAGCTAGTGATAAAAAAAAATTGTACTCTAATTCAATCAAGATGGGTAGGAGAACTTGCTTTTTTCCCCAAATTTTCAAAACAATTAATTTAGCCTTGCAACTAAAATATGCTCTAGTTGTACCTTTTTCTTTATCACTTTCTAGGAGGGGAAAAGACCTCTCAGCGCCGAGAGGAACTTCCAACCCTGAAGCCAGTTATAAAAAAAAATGTACTCTAATTCAATGAAGATGAACTAGAGGACTTGCTCTTTTCCACAAAGTTTTAAAAAATTAATTTAGCCTTACAACTAGAATGTGCTATAGCTGTGCATTTTTCTTGATTACTTTCTAGAAGGGGAAAAGACCTCTTGGTGCCAAGAAGAGCCCCAAACCCCGAAGCTAGTGATCAAAAAATTTATACTCTAGATCAATCAAGAAGAACTGGAGGACTTGCCTTTTTCACGAAATCACAAAATCAATTAATTTAGCCTTACAACTAGAATGTGCTATAGCTATATTTTTTTCTTGATCACTTTCTAGAGGGGAAAGAAGACCTCTCGGCGCCAAGAGGAACTTCCAACCCCGTAGCTAGTGATAAAAAAAAATTGTAATCTAATTCAATCAAGATGAACTAGAGGACTTGCTCTTTTTTGCAAAATTTCAAAACAATTAATTTAACCTTGCTACTAGAATGTGCTCTAGCTATGCATTTTTCTTGATCAATTTCTAAGGGGTAAGGAAGACCTTTCGGCACCAAGAAGAGCCCCCAACTCAACATCCAATGATAAAAAAACAACTGTAGTCTAATTCAATGAAGATGAACTAGAGGACTTGCTCTCTTCTACAAAAATTAAAATTTTAGCTTTGCAACTAGAATGCATTAGAGCTATATTTTTTTTCTTGATCACTTTCTAGGAGAAGAAGACCTCTTGGTGCCGAGAGGAGCCCCCAACCCCCCAACCCGTGATCAAAATAAATTGTAGCTTTCCAACTATACTTGTGCAAAGTTTGGGTGTTTGTTTCCTGATCAACTTCTAGGCGTGGACAGGGTCCTCTCGGCGCCGAGAGGAACCCTCGAGCCGCGGAATAATTTATAAAAAAAAGATTTAAATTTTTTTTTTTTTTTTTTTTGTATGTGTGTGTGTGTGTTTGATTGGGATCCACCGGGGGGTAGGCTATGTCAATTCCCCCCCCCCCCCCCCCCTTCCCCCTTTATTGGTGATGAGACAAATTTTCCATACAATTGATAAGTACTATTTTTTATGTCCAAGTGTAAAAATGGTGAAGTACATATTTTTAACTTTTTCATTTAGCTCTTGAAGACTTATTCGTGACTTTGTGTATACGAGATTTTTTTAAATTTTGGCTTTAAACTTAGATTCAATATGGTTGTGCTTGTACAAGAGTTGATTGTCTTTTGATCACATGTTGGGTTGTTCAGGGGAGCTCTTAGTGTCGATGGAATCTCAACCACATAGCTAGTGATAAAAAAAAAAAAAAAAATTTGTACTCTGCCTCTTTTTTTCAACTCTTGATCATAGCATTTGATTATTTTTTTGATCACCTAGATTTACATTCAAGGGACCCTCCGTGTTGATGGAAGCTAAAGGCCCGAGCTCTAGCAGTCTTGAATTGAACTAGAGGTCCTTTAATTCTTTTGAAACAAATCAATTTAGAACTTATGGTCTTTTGCTTTGAACAATCGGTTATTTTTTTGATCACTTAGTGAGATCTAGATTTGAGATCCAAGTACTTTGTGGCATCGATGAGAGCCGAGGGCCTGAGCTCCTATGACCTCAAAATCAAAAACAAATTATTATGATGCCAATTCAGTTTCAACTCAGGGCCCTCCTAAGTAGAATTAGGTTTTATTTTGATCGACTAGCTTTAGATTTGGGGAATTTGTAGTATCAATGGAAGCCAAGAGCTCCAAGCCAATGTTTTCAAAATCAAAATATGGGGTATTGAATTAAAAATAATAATTTTGATGCTAATTCATTTTCAAACTATTTGTTCTCATATATAACTTTAGCTTGTACCTTGTAATTACAAGGCTATTGATTTGGGCTAGAGGCTTGGATTGTACTATTGACACTAGATGAAAACAATGTTCGAATTGATATGTCTAAATTAATTAACAGTGTCTGAATTGACAAAAAACTGATAGATTTTTCCGAATCAACCTCTACGAGTTGACTTAAAATATCCGAATTGACACTGCTCCCTTGTAATGTGAGGACACCCTCATAAGATTGCAGAAAATTTACTTTGTAACTTCTATCTCTAGTCTTTAAATGAGGCCCCATTTTATATCTTGTCTTTGTATTTTATCATATCATCTTGATGTGATGATCATAGTGAGATCAACGTTGCAATGGAGCTTGACTACGCTTGAACAAGAGTTTGTGTATGGATATAAAGATGGTTCTTGCATATTCTATGTCTTCATTAGAAATAAGTAGGGAGAAGAAGAACATGTCTCTAATGTAGAGAAATGTAAATTGGTCTTCTATGGAATGAAGAAGCTAGGAAAAGAACATTTTCAATGTCACTTTGAATTTTACTTCTAAGTTGCAACATATCCAGAATTCAAAATTCCTTACTTGTGATGGAAACCACTGTCTATTTTCTTGGACAACTAAAATATCTCATCATAATGAATATGACTGAGATTGGTATATATTTGTGGATTCCATTATCTTAGAGACTAAAAGGTATATTGACATTGTCATGTATATTAAACACAACATCAACAAGTATGTGTAGTTTGCTTTACTTATTATCTTTGTTTTACTATTTGAATGTCTTTTAGAATTTTATAGATCTATCTAAAATGATTTGCTCTTGTTACTAGACATACTGAAAATTCATTAAGACTACCTTGATACACACCTTGTACAAGGTCTGCAAATACAGAGCTTTGTGTTTGGATAGATTCCCAAACATCTCCATCCCTCTGAGATGTGATTATGTCAAAAAAACTCAAAGAAGAATTAGTACACCATGTCAATAAAGGTCTTCATTTATTATGTAAATTTCACCCTAATCTTGTACAACATTTCATTTTTGTGATTTGAGAATTTGCCCTAGTGCCTTATCCCTCTTGTTTGTTTCCATTCAATATTATAGCACAAGATTGTTGTTGCATTTAATGCAGTAGTGCGGTTGTATAAGGAAAATACACTAGAAGATGATCAATCGAAAGAAGGTGCTTTGCAATTTTTCTATGTGATAGTTGTAGAATCAAAGAATGAAACATCATTGGTTGATAGTAGTAGCCATTCTTAGTCCATGTCTACATCTTCTAAGTGATTCTATTTCTATTTACATTGCACTTGTTGGATTTTATTTTCTCATATATTGCACCTTGTTTTATGTACTTCTACTATGACCATTTTATATAGCCAAAATTGTTATGTTCTAAACTTCTCCTTTCTTTTGAAATTTATTGGTTATGGATGAAATTCTGCTCAATGTATTATAGTATTGCAAAATGTGAAGATGATTTTAATATGCAAATCCCAATTTTTCATTACTCCAAAATCCGCGGCCATAGGCCCCTCATCAAATTTCAACCCTTAATACTTGTAGGCTCACAAGCTCACAAGCTCACAGAATAGCAACCCTAGTTTCGTGGCATTTGGACTTACGGTGTGAAAGTTATTGCATTTGAAAAAATTATGAATAAAAAAATTAGAAAATTACTTTTACTTTTATTTTGATTGTTGGCAACAACAAAGGGTACACTAGTTATCTTGAAGTTTTGTAATTTTATACCATTTTGATATCCCATTCCAAAGTCACATCCTAAATTATGAAGAATATAATAATCATGAGGGTGAAAAATTCTTATTACAACAACACTACCATTGGGATTAAATTTTTTCCAATGTATATATAAGATTATAAGTTACTAACAATTTTGTGATAACCATCATATTGAATCTCTTCACTTAAAAGTATTTTTGAAATTTTTATTATTTTCAAAAAGTATTTTGACAATATAATATCTTTTATGATAAGTTGTAGAAAAGAATCACTTTATAATAAATAAAAAAATTGAAAGATGAAACCTCACCATTTGATAGTGATGAAAACAAACTTTTCTTTTTCTTCTTTTCAATTTACAAGGTCAAATACTCCAAAAAAAATTCCACACAATCAATTAGTAGACTAATACAATTTTTTACCATCATATATCAAAGACAAAATAATATTTATTATTGTTCAATGCTCTAGAAAATGTAGTATTAGTCAGTTTTAGAGGGAAATAGTTGCAAGGATTTGAAGGTTAAAAATAACCCCAACATTTTTAGGCCAAGTAGACTTTAATGTTTCACCTTTCTTGGACAAACTTTAAAACTTGCTACCTACTCTTAGGGGCATAACATTGTTAACAATGCCCTTATTCCATGCCAACTTTTATGCAAGAATGTTCTTTGTTCAACCACTTAGCTTACAGGCTTTATTCAAAATTGCTCTCCAAGTATCCTACAACAAAGTATTCTTCATATCCTAAGGAAGGTAAAGTTCAAGTAAACAATTATATGAGTGGTTAATTTGGTATTCATTCACCTCCCCTAGCTAATTCCAAATATCACATAAAAATTTCAAAATTTGATTCTCCAAGAGTCCAAGTAAATATTAGCATCCCTAAGTGAAAACTTTGGAGGTGTCTACAAAACAATAAATAAGTAAAAGGCAAGGTTGGCATATTTTTGCTAGATATTTCTTATTTTTCAAAAAATAAAGTTCAACTTATTCTAAAAATAGAATTTTTAAGCAATTTTTTTTCTCAATCCTAAGAATTTCTTTTTTTAAAAGACAATTTCCATAAATCTTGACATCTTTTTCTAGAATTATTTTCCACTAAACTTGCCATTTACTTATGGTATTGGGGTTAAGGTGCATCACAATAAACCTATGCAAATGATGCCTATACTGCCCGTCTGATGTCACATGTGAGGGCCCAAACATCCAGGTTAGGCCTAGACAAGGTTCATAGGCCAGGGCTCACAAACTGTGAGCCCCCAAGCCCTTGTGGTGTTATGCCCAAGGATTTACATTTAGAGTAAAGTGAAAAGCGGACCTAAGGTGGTCGTCTCTCTCCTTCAAAACCCTAGCATATGCAGAGAAGAGCTAGTGCATAGTTAACACTTTTTTTGTGGTGGGGCATTCATTGAGCTACGTTTTTTGTTTTCATTGTGGAGGTCCCACATGGAGGTTTATTTGCTCTAATGATGAGAGATGAGAGGGGTGATGGCTCTCAAGGGAATCAAGAGAGAAGTTCTTGTGGTAATCCAAATTTGAATAGGGAGTGGAAGGAAGGAATTTTGAAGTTTTTGGTGGACAGGTGTAAGGAAAAGTACTAGGAGTACAATTGCAAGCCCTACAAGCAAGCAAATTGGGAGCTCTTCCCGAGGGTGCTCAACAAATAGTTCAAAGACAAGTCTCAAAGAACTTGGCAACAAGCATGTGACAAGTGGGCAAAAATGAAGACAACGTACTACGAGGAGGAAGTGAAGCAAGAAAAAACTGGAGCACCACCTTCAACTTGGACACTATGGTATGAAATCTTTGACAATATTTTTGGTGGTATAACTAAAATCAATGGTGTACCTCATGGTGTTGATAAGGGTGTTTGTTTACAACACTATGACACTCTCATTCTTAGTGATGATGATGGTGACACTTTGCCCATTAGTCCTCCTATTTCCTCTGTTGCATGTGCTACTTCTTCACATTCACCATGTACACTCGTAGTAAATCAACCAAGATGTGAGTGTCAAGTGAATAGGAGTGCAAGAAAGAAAAATAAGAAACTTGGTGCAATTGATGAATCTATTGTTGTTGCCATCAACAATTTTTCCAAAGGAATTCTTGAGGTGGAGAAGATGAAGTTGTAGATTACGGAGAAGTTGATAGACAATGAGAATGAGGGTTGAAAGATGGCCATGAGGGGGCAATTGCAGATGGCCGCTCTATTCGTAGAAGCTTTAAAGTCTAAAGACTCTTCAAGCACTTCTAAATAGATGTTGCATCTTCTAGGTTACCTAGAACTAGAGGTTTAGGGCATTGGAATTTTATTTCCAAATTTGTCTGGAATTTGATTTGATTTGGTTTAATTTGTTTCAAATTACATTACATTGAATAAAAGATTTTTATTGCAAAATTTCTGGTTTATACAAACATATATTTCACGTAAAATACTTATAGGAAATGCAAGTACAATTTCATCATAGTCACTCATCATTAGGGTTTTCCAAAATCCATTATATGAATAGTTTCTGTCTAAGAATTTCTCCTTGATGTTTTGCATGTTTCCTTTCCCTAGCTACAAGTAATCTGGCATTCTTGAATCCAACAAGTGGATCTCTTCATAAACTTGCATTAGCCACATGGGGCTTTGGCTCATTCAACATCTCACAATAGTTATATAATCAACAACAAGCTATTGTAATTCTAGCAACTTTGTTAACTCTAAAATAAAAATGCTTCAAAATTCTCCATCTATTCTTTAGGATGCCAAACATTTTCTCAATCACAATTCTTCCAGAATTCATGGAGTTGTCAAATCTTTTCTTCTGCAAGTCATTGCGGACCTTCCAATTCTTCATCAAATAGGTGCGAATGGGATAGGCAACATCTCCAATTAAATACAAAGTACATTTGACACCTCCAACCGAAACCATTGGTTCTTGAAGAATCTCTTGTTTCCTCAAACCTTTGTACAAGATGGGCACTTTGAATTGGCCGCCATTATGCACTCCTCCAAATTGGTCAGTACATACATTCCAAAATATCTTTCATGAATCACAAATTGCTTGCAATACAATGGAGTAAATTTTTTTTATTGTAGAAGTCACTAGCTGCTAATGTGAATCTTCTACTTGGAATCTTTGCTAATGGTATGTGTGTTCCATCAATTGCTCTGCAAATATTAGGCAAACCTCTTAGTTCTTGAAAATTTTGAAATGATGCTTTGAAGACATGCTTCTTTCGGAATGCTAATGTAGTGGCTAAATAATTCGTCTTTATCCGTAAGAATGTCACAAATGATGTCAACATACTTTCTAATGGTTGAAGCTCCAATTCTAAAACAATTTGTTGTATGCTTGATCAGAACTATGACCATAAGCAAACCTATAAATTGCACATGCCACCCTTTTTGTAATTTCCATTTGGGGTCTCAATTGATTTACAGACCTACTTCTCAAGAAAGGAGTTAACATAATTACTAAATTGTCAAATGCATTGAAACTCATCCCATAGAACTTGAATTTGTTATGGTATATTTCATTACTAAATCTCCATACTATCCTTTCCATAAAGTTTCTATGTGTTGATTGCCTAGACTCTACCCAAAATAGGCGGGGAGGATTGGGCTTCTTTCATGAGCCAAGAAACAACAACAATGAAAGAAAATGGAACTACATTGAAATTCCATTGTCAAACTCCAATACCTCCCAAGCTCTTGACTTGAAAGTGAAAGAGTTCCTCATCACCATAGAGAGCATCATCCATGTGACTACAACTCTAGTGAAAAATGAGGGCTCCATGTTTTTCTACGAGACCCGTGGGAAATTGTTTTGTAAAAAAACGTCCTAACTCTTTAAATGAACACAAAATGGAAGTCCCAAAAATAAAACACACATTACATACAACGTGTACATTAACCTACTGAAAACCTCACAAATGATTAAAAAGAACTCGAAACACAACAAAAAAAATAAATTTTCAAACCTAACCCTATAAATTGTCCTCCAAAACTCTCCTCCAAATCTCATTCAACAACTGACAGACAAAAAAACTAAACAAACAAGGACACACGGCCTTAGGAAATGACCTCAGGCTTCAAATGGGATAAACCAGGAACAAAAAGGGAGGATGTTAAATCCTCCATTCGAATTGGGCCCCGTACGAGCAGATTTACCTTGGAAAAAAAGCACGGATTTTTTAATTTTTTGCACATTCTTTTTTTTGCAAATTCTGAATTCAAATTTGCAACCAGAGACCCTCAATTACATAACATTCAATAGCCTTCAAGGAGGCTGCCTTCTTCTCTCTAGAGTCCCCATCCACGAGATTCATCCATCTGTCAGGAATATTGAAGTGAGCCCAATTCTCAAGATGCCGGTAGTGGTAGCACAAGCTAAACAAAACAAAAAATAAATGTTAAAATGGTATATTGAAAATCCCTTGACTCCTTTTAATCAAATACAAATGTCATTTGATCATTTTTCATCAATTAAGAATGTAGATGGAATACTAAAAGGATTGCTTCATTGACAATTGTGGAATTGAAAGGTGTGAATGTCATTTATATAGAAATTCATTGTCCATCATGAATCTTCAAAAGGTATGGAATAATTTGAACATGAGAGCTTCAACTCTCATTATCAATAACTCTTTCAAAACAACTTTCAACTAAGAAAATTTGTTAAATCAATATAAATTTCATCTACAAAAATCTGTTTGTAATTTTGAGCCTTTAATTAAAAGTTATGAACAAAATTTAGAGAAGATGTTTAAAAACGTCCAAAAAAATGTCCCTTCCAACCCCTCTCTAAAATTTGTCCATAACTTTTGATTGGAGGCTCAAAATCTCTAAAGGACTATTGGATATTAAATTTAACTTGATTTCTCAACTTTTTTTAATTCAAAGTTTTTTGAAAAAAATTATTCTACTATGCCTAAATGAGGTTTGAAATTCTACTTCAAATACAATTCTTTCTTTATTTTGTCTTAACTATGAGTGATTAAGCTCTTACTAATTATAATCTACATATCCCACATTGTTTGTTTAATCTCCTACCACTCCACATGAATATAAAGAGTTGTCTTCTTCATTCCTAGTGAAATGTGTAACCTCTAGAGAAGCGAAGTTGTGGATCATCCATACATTAAGACAATCTATTTGTTCATTTTGTTTGTTTGTTATGTTGAGATCTCCAAGATTGTGCATCCCCCAGCCATGTACTTGGTACCGTTGGAAAGCCCTCAGCAAAGAGGGGTGCACGGGCTTTGTTTTGTGGTGTTTGAACTTATGGTGTGAAAGTTATTGAATTTCATAGTCTTTTTTGGTATTAAAAAAATAGAACATTACTTTTACTTTTATTTTGACTGTGGCAACAGTATAGGGCATACTAGCGATTGATGAATTCATTATTTTCTATGACTAGAAGGTAGTTGTTTTCAAGAAGATGTGGAGCTTGTAAAGGTATATTTAAAAGTATTCAAATTTCTCATACTATCTTGGAGACCTAAAGCATATTGCTGCAACTAACCGAGAGCAAACGTCAATTATTTCTCTAATGTTTTTGCCGCCTGGCCTCTTAGCTATTGACAGTGTGGAATATTCCACACCATTTCACCCTCATGGATGAAATGATGTGAAATATTCCACATCATTCCTCTGTGTGGAGGGCAGTGAGTTGCTTTGCTACTGAATGTTATGTAGCAACGGGAGATCTAGAACATACCTTAGACATGGCTCAAAATAGGGGGCATTGTTTACTTTTACCCCCCGGATAACCCCCGGATAACCCCCAAAATTCCCTGTGGGGGCCAGTTCGAATGGAGGATTTAACGTCCTGCCAAATAATCAACGTGATCTCGGAGACGTCAGAAATTGCTCACAAAGGGAACGAGCTGCGAACTTACCGACAGCGTTGGCGCCCATCTCCAGGAGAAGAAAAAGAAAAATTGAGGATAAAGAAATGGTAGAAAATGGTAGAAAAGAGGCCATTCCTCTCTTACCTGTAGCCAGGACTGTAGCAGATGCCAGGGCCGGGGTTGTAGCGGCGCAATTCCGGTTATCCGGCGCGTCTGCTATCCGACTTTCTAATCGTAGAACGGTAGAAGAGGCCAAATATTTCAAAGCGCGTTTCAATTGCCGCCTTCCGAGAACCCCGCTTTCTAACAACTTGAAGCTTAATAGCAGCGATCGCAGGACGTCTTGTGATAATAACTTAACCGAGTGTCCCTTTGCCTTTGGGTTTCGCATGCAAGCCTGAAGCTCTGTCCAAGAGGATTTTGATTTGTCTTTGACTGAGAGAGACTCTGTTCGAGCAGAATGGCGTACCCAAATGCGGTCACGGGGGTTTGGAACAGCGGGCTCTGTGATTGCTTCCAAGACTGCGCTTCGTGTAAGGCTTCTCCCCTTCTCTATCGAATTGTTTCTGGAACTTGTTTTCTTCGTACAAGAGTTTCGATGGGTCTACCGACAGATTCTAGAACTTGTTGCTGCAGTGTAAGAGTTTCTGCGTTTCTACCGACAGTTTCTAGAGATTGCTGCATGAAGTTGCTTTACGTAAGGTTCTGGGGTTCTACGGTCCCGTTCGCGAATTTTCAATATGTAGTTGCTTCGTGTAAAATTCAAAGTTTCTACCGACATGTAGAAAGTGTTTGGAATTTTTTTATCAGCAGTAAGATTTATGCAAAGTCTCTTCTGTTGTAAGCTTTGCCGAATGAACTGACATTTTGTTATTGCATGTGTGGTTGGCGGGCAGGCTGCTGTGCATTTTGGTGCCCATGTGTTGTAGTCGGACGCTTGGTGGAGATCATCGACCAAGGAATCACATGTGAGTACATGGAACTAATTTCTTGATTCCTGAGGCTACCATTTCTACGTATATTTTTCTCTGTAATCTAATATTAGAATTCACGGCTATATTCTGTGCTAGTATAGCTTCAAAGGACTGTTTGAGTCGTCCCTCAATCCACTTGGTCTATGAAGCGCTCTCCTTGAAAAATGACTTTCGTGACTATCATGACTTTTGTGACTATCATCACCTATGATGTAAATATTATGCACACATGTACATATTTAGAATTTATAATTGACATCTACTTTTTTTAGAGGTTTGAACCCAAGGAAACTCACAATTATAATTGTTGTAGTGAATTTCATTAAAATGGAGATATTACAGTAAATGGTGCAACATTCCATTAAAATGGCACAGAATATTTTAGAAATTGCAGGACATTCCATTAAAATGACATGGAATATGTCAAAAATGGCGGAGTAATACCGCCATTTTAATGAAATTCACCATAGTTGCGAAAAGTGTGATGGCTTATGGGTGGATGGGGTGGCAGCCTGTTTGAGTGCAGGATGTTTATACTACTGGCTTCAGAGTTGCACAGGCTGTGGATGCTTGTACACATGTGGCTACCGAGCACGGCTGAGGGCCAAGTATGGTCTGGCCCCTGAGCCTTGCGGTGACTACTGTGTGGATTGCTGGTGTCTTTGTTGCTCTCTGGCTCAACAATACCGAGAGCTTCAATCCCGCGGCGTCGACCCTTCTCTCGGTACCATCTCTTGACTTCGCATTTTTCTAAGTTTTCAATCTTTTAAAGTAGAATTAGTCAACGTTTCTATTTTTGCATTACAAATTGTCGGTAAGTTGCGTTTCCAATCTTTGTTTTGTTGATGAACTACTTAGCAAATAGTAAAGATTAGAGTACTGTAAATCAAATGTTCTGTAGCTTTTATATTAATTTTTAGCTTTCAGAGTCTGATGTGGGGTGTTGTGATCAAATTTGTTCAGGGTGGGCTGCAAACCGAGCTGTGTATGACCAAACTGCGCCTGGCCAGCAAAAGATGTCTCAGTACTGATCATGAACCAAATAAACTCTCTATTCGAAGAATTTCTAACAGATCTCCACCTAGTGTGTGCCCAGCAGTCGGCTTCTCCAATGTCAATCGTAATTTCCTCTATTACTGATTAGAATATTTAGTCGCTGCAATCAACAGGAATATCTCTTTCCTGTAGTAGGAATTTATAGGGAACAAAATAAATTAAGATCCGGGTTACCCCTAGCCTGCCGGGAATGCTTTGGACTTGCCTGAGGGGACGAGTGGATTTCTCAGGTTGTAAATTTGTGTTCCTAATTTCCTACCACTTTGTTCACTGTATGCCATGTGAGTTGCAAACCCAATGGAAGAGTCCAAGTATAACGCGTACAAATTGTCAGCTATACTCATTTGAGATTCCCCAATATTGAGGAGCTTTCGTTTACTGTTTGACCTCAACGATTCCGACTGTTTTATACAGATATATTTTTTATGTGGAGCGAATCCATTAGCGAGGAACTTTCATTCGCTGTTGAAATAAATTTCTCTGTGCCCACCCCAAAAAACAGAACTGGAAACCGGCCCTCTCCAGGGACACCTGACTGTTTTCTTTTTACTACCCCTTTCGGGAGTTTGAAACGTAATCAAGGCACAAAAATCAAAATATTAGAGGGTAGATTTTTGTGGCCTTATCTAAGTCGGCAAAGGTCCTAATGTTTACCGGAGTCAGTTTGAGTAAGGGAAACAAATGATAGAATAAGTTTTGAATGAAATGTTAGCATCAAGGCATGCGAGAAATCTCAAGTAGTTGCGCACAAAATCAAATTTGGTGAGATGTTTACAAAATTTTGACACAAGGTGTGTACATGTAGGTGGGAATAATTTTTTTTTCCAAAAAAGTGTCCAAATCAAAAATGATATTGTCAGGTGATTGAAAGAAACACTTGTACTATTTGTTGCATTTTTTGATTTTCAGCCTTTTAGTACTATTTGTACTCAGAGCCACCTTCATTACTATTAGAAGCATAGAACATGAAATGTGGGTGGTTTGATTAGATTTCAAATCTACTATTTCAACAACACATGATGCTCATCATTGGATGGCAAGGATTGATTTTCCATAAAAATAATTTATATTGGCATATTAGAAGCACTCTAGACCTTGACCAGTACTATTGAGTCTTTTTGCATACCTTGAAATACTATTTTGAGCCACAAAGTGCAATTTGTGCTAGAAAATTAAACTCCCACATTTCTTTTTTTTAAAATTAGAAAACACACTTGAAAAATTATTTTAAAAGTGGCCATTGTTGCCAACTAAGAAAAAAGAAGGAAGGTAAAAGCTAGAACTAAAAAACCATTTTTCATTCAACCTGAATATAGCACACTTTAGGCCAATGCAAAACAAAATTAGAACATGTTTTTGGAAATCTCTCACTTGAGAAGTTGTATTTCTATTAGAAGAGCTAGCCTACCAAATTTGACAACATAACTCTTCAAAAAAGGTACTTAATAGTTCTAAAACCCACCCAAATTGTATATGTGACATATATTTGAAATTCAATCTCACCAATTGAATTAATTTAGGAAAATTTTGAAATAATTCAAGTACAATTTCTATTTCTATAGGAACCTTTCGTTTGACTTTCATGTTCATTCAATCATTTTTGCAATACTTATGGTACAAAATAACTTCAACATTGAACTTGTGACAGAAAATAGGATAGATGTTTCTTGCAATCACCTTATCCAAACTTTTCGGGTAGTACAACCTGTTGGAATAACGCTCTCAAACTATTGTAGCTCCCACTCTAGCTGTAACTATAACTCCTATTCATTCATCTAGCCAACACAACTATAACACCAAGATTGTTCATGATTAACTAGTTAGTAACTGAAGTTAAGGTAGTACTGTACACTCTGTAAGCTAGTTAGTGGAATTAGTGGTCACCGTAATTGAAGTATTAGGCATGATCTCACCCCTGTGTCTGTCATGTATATATTCATTTGGTTTCTTTGATTAATTAAGCCAAGCAGATTCAATTACTTGTGTCATCTACAACTTCTTCATGATATCAGAGCGAGACACAAAAAGAGCAAGATAGCACTAGAGTGGTCTGAGAGGCCTAGGATAGAAATATAGTAGAGCATTGCTCCTAGTTGCGAGAGACGAGAGAAATGGCAGAAAGCTCCAACGTAGCATTCAGAGAGGGAGACAAGTTGAAGGGCACCTTGAACTACTATGTCTAGGCCCTAAAGATGAGGGTTGTGTTGAGAGGAGAGGGACAATGGGCTATCAAAGAGATTGAACAAGTCCATACTGCATTTCTTGTGACAATAGACGGTGAAGCGCTAACAGAGGCACACTTAAAGAAAAAAAATCCTTGCATGTCGCTTATTATTGTTATCAATATCAGATGACTTGATTGACCTCATTGCAGAACACTCAGATTCTACAGTGATGTGGAAGGCACTCAAAGACCAGTTCCACTTAGGCAATCAATCCCAGATACAAACACTAATGGGACAGCTACAATCACTCGGAATGAACGAAGGAGGATCAATCGGGGACTATGTGAAGAAAGCACAAGAGTTCAGAAATCGACTAAATAACATGGGAGAAAGGATAGCTAATCGAAATATCAATCAGATGGTCATGAATGGGCTTCCCCGCTCATACGAAAGCACAATTCAGACTCTCACGCACCTCGGCCTGGAGATGACGTTCGAAAGAATGAGTGCATGCCTCATATCCGAATTGCACTGACGTCAATACCAGAAACAACAACTCGGTGATGAAGAAGCGTTGGCAGCCAGTTTTCACAAACAAGCACATCTGCGAGCATCAGGTCGTGGATGAGGAAGCCGATGGCAAGAGGCCAGCAGAGGTTGTGGATTCCCAGCCAGAGGATTCTACGGACCACCAAGACTTCCTCCAGTATGCTTCAATCGTCATAAACCAAGACACTTAGCTAGAGATTACAACATGCCACGCAACCCATATTTATTTCCTAATCAGGAATCATCAAAGACTTTCGGGCATGCAAATGTTACTGAATTCTTTGATTCACAATTAGCCTACGATAGCTATGACCCCTAGTACTATTGGGGCAATGGACCCTGGTACTTAGATCGTAGGGCCTCTAGTCACATTGCTGCCGATTGCCATAAAATGGACCATCCCCCCAGCTCCTCCGGAGTGCAAATCAATGAGATCAAAACTGGAGGAGGAGAATCACATCCAATGAAGGGGTCTAGCTCAACTACTGTACACACTGAGAACAAAGGAATAAAGCTGAAAAATGTTAAATACGTGCCTAATATGAAGAAGAATCAAATTTCAGTCGGAGCAATAGCAGATATTGGTCACAAGGTCATGTTTTCCAGTCATCATTGCTGGATTGTGAACGATCAGGATCGTGTAGTAGCATCTGGAGAAAGAGACCCCACCAATGGCCTTTACTTCTTTGGAAATAAAAACATGGCATTGTCTGCAGAAAGAAATGACTGATCAATTCTATGGCATCATCACCTTGGACACTTGAGCTTTGCCAATTTGAGTTTTCTCTTGAAATCCGCTAGTGTAGTTGGAATGCCGAAGATCGAACTAGAAAGAAGGGTCTGCCCCTATTGCCTCGTAGGACATCAACACAGAGAATGATTCCCAAGAAAGTCAGAAACACAAGCTAAAAAACCAAGCCAAAGGATTCACTCAGACCTAATGGGTCCTATGCAGCAAGTCTCTTTGGGAGGATCTCAGTATGTACTAGTGCTAACAAACAACTTCTCACACAAAAGCTGGATATACTTTATGAGATGTAAAAGCAAAACAATAATCAAGTTTCGCACGTTCAAAAAGAGAATAAAAATGAGACAGGAAACAAAATTCAAGTTCTTAGGTCTGACCGTAGAGGAGAATACAACTTTGATGAGTTTGCAAGATATTGCGTAGAGCACGGCATTTGTCAAGAATTCACTCAAGCCAATACACCGCAGTAGAACGGGGTTTCTGAAAGAAGAAATAGGACTATCATGGAGAGGGCACACAACATGTCTCAAGATTGCAGATTGCCCACTCACCTATGGTCTGAAGCAGTCTCATTTGCCATGTATCTCATAAACAAAAGTCCCACTAGAGCAAAATTAGGACAAACACCACAAGCAAAATACTTAGGTATGAGCTCAAATATCTCAAACCTCAAAAATTTTTAGTTGCATTGCCTATGTTCATGTGCCAAAGGAGAATCGCAAGAAGTTAGATAGCAAAACTCGAAAGTGCTTGTTCCTCTAGGCTTAGACAACGAAACAAAAGCCTATCGACTTTATAATCCCACAAGTCAAAAAGTGATCATCAGTAGAGATGTAGTCTTCAATGAGTATAGCAATACCTTGATATAGTATAGTGGTAGGCTATCAATACCTTGATATAGCAAAATCAGATCAGAGCATATTTGACCTCAAAGAAAGCATTGAGAATCTCGAACCTGAAGCCTCTGAAATTAGCACCAATCTTCCATAGCCAAACGAATTCAATAGAAAAAATTCACTAGAGGACATCAATGATCCAGATCGCCTTGAAATTTATAGCACCAATAGCCCCTCGACTAGCTATGATAGCACATCGCCTAGCATTAACAAGCCAGTGATCAACCAATCACCTCATAGAGACCAACCCAAAATCAAACGACCTACTCTAGTGGACCGCCGAGCTCGACCAACCGATAGACACTACCCAAGCCGTACCCGAATACCATCAATCAAGCTTTGAGACTATTGGACCTTGCTCTAAGAATTTATGGAAGAACCCCTGGATTTTCAAACTACATCTAAAAGGAAAGAATGGCAAGCAGCTATTCAGAGTGAGATTAACTCTATACTCAAGAATAAGACGTGGGAAGTTGTAGATCGCCCCAACCACCAAAAACCCATAATAGTGAAATGGTTGTTCAAAATCAAGAGGAATGTGAAAGGAGACATCAACAAATTCAAAGCTAGAATAGTGGCTAGGGGATTCCAACAAAAGGAAGGAGTTGATTATCTCGATATTTTTGCACCTATCGTAAGGTGGTCCACAATTCATGTCATCCTGGCACTTACTGCAAAGTATAACTAGCCCTTACACCAAATGGATGTGATAACGGCCTTCCTAAATGGAACCATTGATGAAGAGATCTTCATGGAAATACTAGATGGGTTCCCAAGAGCAAGAGACAATACAAAGGTCTATAGAATCAATAGGGCCCTTTATGGCCTAAAACAATCACCCAAAGCATGGTACGATTGTGTTAGCTTGTGGCTCCATGAACAAGGTTTAACTCAAAGTGAGAACGATCCAAACATGTATTTCCTCAAACACGATGGCAAACTCACCATCCTTCTATTGTACGTAGATGACGTCTTGATTACTAGGGACGACCAAGAAGAGATAGAACATCTGAAAAGAAAAATGCAACAAGAATTTGAAATGACTAACTTGGGAGAAACGAGCAGCTATTTTGGAGTCGAGATCCATCACCAACACAATGGCATTTTTATCAATCAATCAGGATATGTGAAGAAACTCCTAGAAAAATTCAACATGCAACATTGCAATTCTACCAGCATACCAGATGATCCAATGATCCAACTTAAAAAGGAAATGGATACTGCGAAAGTAGATCCCGTGTAGTACCGCCCTCTTGTTGGCAACCTGATCTACTTGACACATACTCGTCTAGATATCTGCTACGCAGTTAGCAGCATCTCTTAGTACATGCAAGACCTGGAGATTGCTCGCTACCAGGCGGCAAAGAAAATCCTCTATTATTTGAGCGAAACCATTGACTACGGCATATTCTTGCTTGCAGATAAAGAGAACCTCTACCACACATATGTTGATGCAAATTAGGGAAGGGAGGTAGACTCAAGATGCTCAATCTCTAGCATATTGCACAAAATTGGAAATTCTAGTATTGGATGGAGTAGTAAAATGCAGACAACAATGTCCTTATCCAATACAGAGGCGGACTAACTCATGCAACCAAGGATATCATCTACTTTTGCAGATTGCTCCACGAACTGGGATTCAACTTAGAATGCCCAACACCACTGCTCAGCGACAATCAACCGTGTCTGAAACTTGTAAAGAATCCAGTGATGTACACTAGGACAGAGGACATCGAAATCCAACATCATTTTATAAGGAAAGCTACCAAGGCAGGGACATTACAGGTAGACTACACGCCAACCAATACACAACTGGCCGACTTTCTTACAAAGCCTCTCTCACACAGGAGCTTTGTGAAAAATCGATACTACTCGGGTGTGATCCCGTTTCCTCACCCTTAACTCTGAAACCTAGCACGCGCCCACTTGGGTGTTTGAAAATTGTCTATCCATAGGGCCCTCCTCGTGGTCTTGTGTTTGAAATCCGGAGCCCTAGGGTTCTTCCTTGTTGCCCAATTGTCCCACCATTCCTCAAGGTGCTCTGCTAGGTGACTCCAACAATCTTGTACAGTTGCATGAGAATCAAGTCTATTGACAGCCTTGTCACCGAGGAGCGCACAACCATCAAAACTGCCCTGAGTCTCCTCCTTCCAACGTTGTATCAAGAACCAAATCCACACACAAGCTTCTAAGATATTGTCGCATACACGACGAACAGCCATTACAAGCAACCAAAGCTGCAAAAGGAGAATTTGGACCTGTGTCAAGACAACTCATCAGGTTGTTTTTTTCAGCACCCTCACCAACACATACAACAATGACAAGCACATGGTCAGTAGAACCTTACCAACGACATCTTCTTCACATAACCGTGGAGTGCGCGAATGGCCTCAAACGGAAACCCTAGTATTTGCGACATTTGCAACAATGAGTTCTCGCTCAAAGAGGGTGATTTTCGAGTGAGACAGGGTGTTGGAATAATACTCTCAAACTATTGTAGCTCCAACTCTAGCTGTAACTATAACTCATATTCATTCATCCAGTCAACACGACTGTAACACCAAGATTGTTCATGATTAACTGGTTAGTAACTGAAGTTAAGGTAGTAACCGAAGTTAAGGTAGTATTGTACACTCTGTAAGCTAGTTAGTGACATTAGTGGTCACCGTAATTGAAGTAGTGGGCATGATCTCGCCCCTGTGTCTGTCATGTATATATTCATTCAGTTTCTCTGATTAATCAAGCCAAGCAAATTCAATTACTTGTATCATTTGCAACTTCTTCACAACCAACTTCCATAGCATGTACAAAATTCCTCCTCTACTTCTCAAATTTGGTAGGTATGTAACTTCTATGATATAGGATGGAAGTGTCAAAAAAAACACAATATGTAACTCAAAAATCTCACTCTAGGAAGAATAAAAGTCTGTCTAGGATCATGTCAGGCAAGATAAATTGTCAAAAAAACCCTCTCTTCTACATTCAAACACACTGTAGTCTTTCAATCTCTAAGGTACTGTTGAGTGATGCAGTATAGAGTAGAAACGTGAGGTGGTCCAATCCCAGGTTTGTGAAGCAGGGTGTGGGGTCTTACCAAACAAACCTTTTTTTATTTATGCCAGCTCCAAAGTTCTGTCAATCTCACTTTCCATACACTTTTCACATCAAGAATAACAGGTTTCCCATTTCCCATATGCTTCAAAAAACAAAAAGGGGTCCAATAAAAATGCACCACCTCAGTCTCTACTTTACATGCAATGCAAGCACGAGTGACTTAGATTGTATCAAAAAGTCCAACTTTGGGTAGAGCTGTGAAACAACTTAGAGCCCTGGTGCATTTAGCCTAGACCATATTTCACTGCCTTCTGACTTTACAGGTCGACTCTTTTGGGGGGAGACGCAAGCAAAACAAAAACAAAGGATTGTTTCGTCATAACAATGTTAGAGGACATTTGGAAAAAGATAGAGTCCACATTATTTTACAATTTGTGTCACTGTTAGGAAGTAACTTAAAAGCTATCGAGAGGAGAGGCAATGGTAACGTACAAAGCACAGAGCATGCTCTCTACAGTGAATGTCAACAATAATATTCTTTTATTCTGTTGTCGTCTAGAATTTGAATTCCGGCACCTGCAAAGAAAATATTGTGGTTGGTGCTCAGCCTTGACCAGTCTCTACGAGATAGTGGGCCTTCAGGCCACATGAAATAATAGTATAGGATTCGTTGTCTACGTGGACAGATCTAGTGAAGGTTCCTTATAATACAAGTGTCCGTGCAAGTGGTGGAATGTGGGGAACACTTGTGCAGGATTCATGCATCGGTAAGCAAAGCCAAACCGTTTTCCTCAAAATTCTCTGGGCAATTCGTGCAAACACGCCATAAACAGAAACCAAGAAACCACACATCCAGGATTTCAGACACAAAATGTACCGACCCATCTTTCATTAATTTTCAAACAAAGCAAGTTTAACCTGCTGAAATTCTGAAGAAAGTTGAGCAGCTCTTGGAAAAGATGCCCAGGCCTCCAACTCACGTCACAGTTCCTGACTTGGGGACCTGCTTGGCCACCGAATTATTCCATCTGAAGTTCCTTCTTCAGAACATTCTTGAACAGATGTCCAATACCTTTGGTGAAGGAATCCAGGTTTCTTTTTTTGCTCAATCTCGAAATTGTGTCAAGTGGGAGGTACCAAAAGCAAAAAGAGGAAAAACAAGCCTTGCTCACTCACTCGACACAATGCTTGCTCTCTCTTTAATGAATATCAGATATTTGAGGCTTTTCTGGAGTTCTCATTTACAATGGAGATAGATGAGTTCTCACTATTGCTAAGGCCATGCCAGGCTGGAGTGACCATTTGCTTGTGATGCCCCAATTGCACGGTTCCAGGAACTGCAGGTGCGAAAACATTGCCCCTGCCATTCACAAATTGTCACTCAAGCTTTGAGGTCTTGCAATTTCATCCTTTCCACTCTTGCCAAATTTGATCTCTATTCAGGTCTTGCTGAAGTCCATGAACCACCTTTGAATCCTTCATTTGTCTCTTATTGAATCTGCTCTTCAATCAATTACAATTGCAGAGTTTCATTTTGTTGTGATGATGAATACATTCTCCACAAATCAGACAGGTTTTGATGTTTGGTCTGGTATAGTGTAAGGTATTTTGTAGCTGAATCTTAAACAAAGAGTTTGATCATAACTTAGGTTTTGCATATGTTAATATGCAGCCTTCCTTCTTCTGGTTAATAAGACTAATCACATTCTGTGAAACATGATCTCAATAGAGCCAAATGGTACCCTTGCATGGGATATGAAGAGCATGGTAATATTGATAATGTTGTCCTTCGTTGATATTGTGGTGTTCTTTTGACAGAGACTATTGATTGAGCACCATTTTAAAAAATCCAATCACTGAGGTTATATCCAATAAGGTGGAATTGCAACTTCATATGGACTACATAACCAGTGACCCAAAAGAACAGCAAGTTGTGGGACTTAATGACAGATTGTCTGCATCAACTGGTACGAATTTCAAATTTGAACTTTTGTTGATCAAAGGGCTCACTAATCTTGAGAAGAGTTGTGGATTTTAACCCTTTTATGACTAGAAAAAGAGAGTGGAACAGGTGCCTTTAAACTACAATTAACATTCCTCGTGACTCCAGTGAGTCGGCATTTCTCTCGTATCAAGGCTGTACTTTTTTCTGGTATCCTGTTCGTGAAGCAGAAGATTGCCTTGTTTTTAATCAGGTGAAGGCCAGTTTAATCAGTTTGATTGCTAGCATCCTGTTTACAATTCTGTAGTCCACATTCTGCAAAGTTGGTCTCTGTTAACAAAGGCTAGTATTGGAGCCCCATAGCAAGTTATCGAGAGAAGAGATTCAATTGTTGAACAAGTCTGCATCGCAAGCTCCTCTCTGATTGCAGCAAGCCTGCAATATGTAATTCCTCTGTTTTTACAAGCTGAGAATTATCCCAGAAATTGTGTGATGACGTCCGTCCAATTCAAATTCTACAGACAATTACCATAATCCATAGACATCAATAGTCGTACGTGTGCTTTCATGAGGATTTCGTAGAAAACTCATTACAGAATTTCTACAACTAACTTTTGGAGCTCGAAATGTCAGAGAGTGCAAGAGGAATAAGACATTGAACTTCTATCCCATATTCGACCTTCATCCAGATGCTGCATTTTGTAATTGTTTCCACAATCAACTGCTCTAAATTTATTGAAGGTGTTGTGATTATTTTTCCATTGCAAAGAGTTAGTATCATGTCTCTCACTTAGGTGCAGATGAGCTTTTAGTAATGGTCGATTTCATTATGATGGCACGATTCAGAGCGCTGAATTGTGACACTCAACCATAGAAAGCTCTAAAAACTAGGGTTGCGACAGATTTAGAATTGAAGAAGCCCTCCACGAAAAGTGGCAATGTCATGAATATCTGCCAAATACAACGAAATTGACATTTCTAATTTCAATGACTTAACATTCCATGTGCTCAGTTCTGCAGCAAGTGAACATTACGCTGAAGACATTTCAAACTTGTCAAACAGCCCTGATCACCTTGCCTCACAGAAGTAAGCACATATGAATTTCCAATGTGCTTATCTTTTGTGTACACAAAACCAACCCCAGGCTCTTAAGTTCAGAGAGTTTATATATGAAGCAAGAATCAAGTTGGGACACTTTTAGTAAGAATGTTCAAACGAGGTGAGCTCAACTTAATGACTCAAATTGAAGATTGCAGCACATAATGCCAAGTTTAGTGTTCAAGGCAGCCATGTCACCATCTCATTGTTGACTAAGTGAGATGAGGATTATAACCCATAATCTGTCTCTTCATTCTTCCCCTAACATCAATTAAATAATACAAGTCTGGACATTGTTGGTTTCATAGAACAAGTTTACATTCTGCCTGCTAATGCTTCGACCTTCCCTGCTCTTGAACTTCTAACTAACCATCACACGTTGTGACAGGATAATTCTGTGCAGAATGCAAGGGACGCAATTTGGAGGTGTTCTTCTCATTCATGCTGGTATTCGACTCTTCCATCGAAACTCATAGTGTTGGAAGATATGGCAGGTATTATTGTACAGTACTTCTGAGCATTCTTCTGAGCATTCACCTGGTTCCACAATCAAATGAAGTGAATAGAAAAGAATGCAAGTACGTAACAGTGCAAAAGTTAGCTGCTTTTCATTTTGTTTTCTATTTGTTTTGAAATTGTTACCTCTATTTTCAATATTGAAAGATTACACAGCAGGTACTGATCTGAGTTTATAAGCTTACATTCTTGGCCTTTGATAATTGTGAAAGTCATAGGGATGACAGCCAAGGCTATTGGGGTCACAGTATCTGAATGTAACTTAACTGTGGGTTAAAAGCTCCATCAGCCACACTGGCCAAACAGTGTTCCAGAATGGAGAGCTGGTAATAATTAAGTGGTGGCCTTACACTTGACTGTTTTATTTGAGAGAAACCATGTTGAGTTTATTTTTTACATTCAAATTTAAGATTCAGTTTAAATCAATATGTCTTAATCTATACAAAACATCTCCCAAACTCCATTCCTGGAATGGTGGAGAGGCCATGTTTAGTTATGTGTTACCTTGAGCACATTGTCTTGTTCCTGCATTCATCAATCATCACAAATGAATCTTCTTCAGTAGATGTGTTAGTATTATTTAGTGAATGGTTCCATGAATCTGAAGAAATATTATGATGAATTTGATTGTTTTCATTCACCAAAGGATTCCAGCAAGCATCAATTTAGGAGGTAATTTTTCATTTCAGAATGAGGAAATTTTGACCTTTTGGTATTCAATAATTTGAAATTTAAAAGAAATAATAATAATAATTTTGTCCACATTGAATATTTGACCAGATTATTAAGAACATTACCCACCTATTTTCCCACATTCTAATATGCAATCACTACATTTACTGTAATGACACCAAACACTCTACCGTAGCTTGAAAACAACCTTCACAATTTTGAAGAATTTGAATTATCCTCTTTAGTCCTTAAAGAAATTTTTGAAAATATATCCAAAACCACTAGTGCACTTAAAACCAACACTATATGTTATTGTTGTCATTTAATGTCCCCAAATGCAAGATTACTCCTACATAGTGTCAATTTTCTTTGTTGATTGGTTTAAAGTCTATTTCCCTTTGACATTTGAAAGAGAAAACCTCCCAATGTCTTGGACATTTGTACAAGGAAACTCCAATTTTTAACCCTTGAAGGATGCGAAGTAAGGCAGAAAAGTGGTTGATGGATGACTTCAGTGTTTGCTGCAAAAACAAAGACTGCACCAATTGGTTCAATAAATCAGAGCAGTTTTGGTGGCTACCTTGGTCGTAACGGGCCGGACCGCATTCTTTAATGGTTCAAAAGCACCATAGTTGGTAGGAGGGCCTCAACACCAGTGTTGTTTTCATTGACAGCCACCTTTGTTGCCATATAAGTTATCAAAAAGCGCTGGAGACAATATGGTGAAGAAGGTGTCCTGCTACTTGCCTCCATGCCAGACGGACTTGGAAAAAGCATGTGGCCTAAAACTCCATGCCCTGTCTGGCCTGCATGGCTAATACACAGCTGCCCTGACGTCTGCTGGAACTCATGCCTTGTCTTTGGGGGCACTGCGTTCGAAAACTATCTTAACTTAAGCTTAGGTGCATAGCAAGTTTGCTACTGTACAGTTGCTGTATCTTAATAAGGTCAGTACTCTGTATTTGGTTACAACCTGGGATTTAATGTACATGTACTGTACAGACAAGAAGTTTTTTCTTTCTTTTCAAGGCAACTGCAAAAGTTTCATTGCCAAAATGCATTCCCCTCGCTGGCTCATACAGGAGAGCCTCTCTAAAGTAATACTCTCTAAGTTATAGTAATAACCTGTCTCTGAGAGCAGCTCCACCGCAAATTCCAAGTGAAATGTGCCCATGACTGTAGCGGAAACAAGACAGTTTTAGAGCTCCACTGCATCACTGCTACGGCTTTCTGATTTATCTTGGCATTGCTATAATGTTCCTCCCATGCTATTGTTTAGGTCTTTTGAAACCATGTTAGAGCTCACACAACATCTCAAACTCTTGGACTATAGAGGAATTGTTCTCTTTCATGACATCTTTGATGATGTAAAACAAGTTGAATAAGGTGTTGCTAAGGGATGAAGTATGGAGTGCACTATGACTACTTTGGAAGAAGTGGAGACGCTATTGCAACTAGCCTGCAACTTCACTTTGTGAAAAACACTTCACGTTCCTTTTTCACCTCAAAGCAGTGGAGTTGTTGTCCTAGGGTAATATTGATTGTCCAATCTCATCATAGACTACGTATATATGTCGATAATGCAATGACCCTCTCTAATATAGTATAGTCAACCCAATCCTGGCTTTATTACTTTAGAGAGGTTTTATTGTAGATGGTTTGGCCCGGGGGGCAAACAAATACTCATTAAAGAGTATACTCATCAACCCTATAAGGAATAAGGATGTGTGCTAGGGACGTTTGGAGTTTGATGGGTGACATTCATGATTAGTGTATAAAACAATAATGGAGCTATCTAATCAAAAATTAGATCATTTTTAGTTGACTACCTTTACAATAGGTCTTGGCCTTTCAAGATTAATGTCACTATATTATTGGGGCCAAAGGATAAGACCAAAAACTTGAACAAATGTACTCTAGATCCGAATTTGCCTATTATATGAGAGTGATCTCCTATGACATCTTCAACCTCCTTATCAAGTAACTAATGCATATGCCATTATGACAACAAAAAAAGGTGAAAGGATGCAAAAGGCAATGGAGGGCACTACCTCCATTGAATGGTACACCACTTTGGTTAAAATTTTATTTCATCGAGGGTCTCAAAGTCACCACTCAATTTTCACTTTTGAACATTGGTTGAGCATTGCGTAGCCCTAAAATTGATGAGATGATTGTTAGTATGTTGTGAATTGACATTGATGAAAATGAGAATAGAACCACTTGAAAATACCAGAATTTTCTAATCATATAATAAATAAAGGCAATAACCACATGATGCTTATGGAAAACCAATTGAATATGGAAAATGAAGGATAGTTAATGGCCATTGAAACTCCAAAACTATCCCAACATTGCATGCATGAATTCACTTGAAAGGAAGAAATACACATTAGGGGAGATTTCAGGGCATAGAAAGATTGTTTCAAGCTTGTTCCATGTGTTGGAAACCAACCTCCAAAATAAATAAATATTTGAAATTAATTGAAAAATGAAATAATAGAAAATCATTCAAAAATATATTTTTGTAAAAAAGTAATTGAAAAATGATAAATAAATATTATTATCTGACGTGGTAGTCACTACCACATCAGATCGCTACTATGGCAATGTTCCCCACTATTTAAGAATTCTAGGAACTTGTAAGCTTTTAGAAGGCTGAAGTCCCATCTAATGTTTTACATGTGTAGCCTATAATTAGGTTTTAGGAGTCAAAAATATGGTCACCCAATACCAAATACCAATGAGGATGACAAGTTATATCAACAAAGTAGTTTAGAGGAGACTAGAATTATGTCCACCGAAGGCAAAATTTTACACCTCACAATGAAAAAACATATACCAATTTTTGAGAGGGTTGTTGAGGAACGGGCACAATGCCATATTTTTAAGATTGTCCCTATCCAAGAGAACTAAGTAAGTATTCATTCATCACAAGTATAAATTTCATCCATTGAATATCATCACATGTACAATATTTTGGTATTATTTGCTATCATATTACAATGGTATAAAAATTATTATTCATCTCATATTCATCCATCTTTGTGTATTCAATGTAACTATGTGGATATCAATGCTCATCTACATGGACTATGCTTAACATTCATTTAGGTAACTGGTCATTCATCCACGACTCTTGACTTTGGATTTTGAAGATATAAAAGCATTAGAAAAAAATTAGCTACTCTGGAATATTGTGAGTTTCCACTAGTACTCGGATCACAGGAATTCAATGTTAGGAATAGGTTGACATGGGTAGGCAATGGCCACATCACATAATAATAAAGATTTTTTAAATTATTATTATTATTATTATTATTAAAATTTTGGCCTACAACAAATAGTTCCCTACATGAAGAATCAACCTCAAATAGTCTTCTAGTGTAGTTGAATCTCTTCTAATGCTTCTTATTTCTAGAGTAGAAATATTATATCCTACTCAATTTAATGAATTCAATTTGCAAGATCAATGTCCATAATTATGGATTGAGTCAACTAAAGTCAATGCTTCCAAAATAGCATTTCTAAACATTTGCTTACAATTCTACTAATTTAAACAAAAAAATAGAGGAAAGAAATTGGTTTACTAGAAAATTTGAATAAGATCATGAAAAAAAATGAAAATATGAAGAAAGGGATGAAAAGAATGGAAAAAAAGATGAAAAAAGATTGGAAAAAAATACAAATATACAAAGCTTACTTCTTAACAAAGGTACAAAATCTTTAGATCAATTAGTCATATCCCAAAGATTATTTTTGAGAACCAAAATGAAAAGGTCCTTGAGTTAGGTTGGTAAAATAGTAGGTTTCATTCTCTTCCTTCTACTCACTTGCATAGTTGCATATGCAAAAGAAGGCACATTTCTATGTGCTAGTAGGGCACCTTCAAAAATTCCTATCTACCATTTTTATAGAAGACTTGTTTTTTGGCTATAAATAGATAGAATGCTACAGTTTCTATTTGTGTGTCTTCCTACCTCATCAATCCTTTGACATTTATTATTCCACACCTATCGAAAAACTTGAAGTTCCTAGGAGGGAATATGTTGAATTACATGGCACCCTTTGTAACCACATATACACACTCTCCAATTGAAGTACAAGATTGCCTCATGCAACAATCGGGAAGTTTTTTTAGTTGTACCAACTAATTTCTTGCAATTCCCATATTGAACTGATTATCTAAGTTCCGAGTCTAATTTATTTTTCAAGTTTTTATTCATAACAAAAAATTTATATATTTTTTCATCAATTTTTCACTGATGTTTTTAAATTGCAACCAATTTATTTCCCTATGCTACCGGCTAAATTTGAACTAGTTGCTAATTCTTCCAAAACATAGGCCTAAATGCTAAGTCTTTCATCATACATGATCATATTCATCTCAGATATTCTACCATATTCCCTCTAAGGAGTACATATTGGTGAAAGTACATCATGTCTTGAAATGAATTTCATCTCATTGAAAAGTTGAATGCCTTTGTTGATTTTCATCCATTTTGAAAGACTCACGAGGACGGTGAAGCTTGAACAAGGAAAGCTTGTTTATTTTCAAAATTTCCAACATCAAGGAGATTGTCCATTATAAACACCGGTCTAGAAATGAATGAAATATGTAAACAATGAATGAAAATTCCACAATCACCGATTCCCCAAATTTCTTGCATGAGGAGGAGATTGTGAGATATAATCCTCCCCCAAAATGGATGGGACATTTCTTGGCAGGGGTTTACATATTCAAAATTGCGGGCAGTTCAAGGTTCTCCACTGGGCAAAAAAGCCAAAAGCCAAAAAACAATCCATCCTCATCCACTGAATGGAGAGGACATTCAGTTGATGTAAATTCATCCGGATGATGATGTCCAACCGAAAGCTCCGTCTGGATGAATTTTTGGGGTTTTTTTCTCCAATTTGGATGTAGCTACTGACAAGGCATGTAAACCATGAGTCCCCACGTAGTAAATATTAAAGTTACCTCGCGTGAAAGCCTTGACTGTTCAGCCAGTTGCGTCACAGCCCCTGTCCGAGTGCTGAGTGCTGTCTTCAGTTCAGGCAGTTAACTTACTGTGCTGCACCCAAGCAAATGAAAGTGTCATAACTTAACATAAGTATATTAATAAGTTTGTATGGGTACAAAGTAACCACTCACCCACCCACCCACCTACCCCCCAAAAAGGCCTGTTGGCCATGTCCGAAGAGAACACTGGGAACTGATATTCACCTGCACTGCCCATGAGTGAGTGCAACATGCCAGTGCGGTTCGGTTCAGTTCAGTTGCATCATCATCATAATAATAAGCTTCCTGTATGATAAGTCTTATCTTCTTAACTGAACCTGAGTATCTTCTGGGCAACAGAACAGAAGAGAAGAAGAGTATGATAAGTTCAAGCATTTGTGTACCAACCCATCTGATCCATGTCACCGAAAGGAGATTTCGGCCCAGTGGGACTGCCAAGTTCTTCAGTTAGTAAAGCTCTGCAAATGTTTTACTTATGTTGCAGGATAATAACTTAACTTAACTTACATTGACGGAGTTCAGTTGTACCCCAAGGAAGGCCTTTTTGCCTTTGCAGGAATCGACGGACGACGTTATGTACGTTACCCGCCCACCCAAATGGAGAGAATGATGTGCTCCTGTCCTGCCTGGCAGGCCACTTGCGGCTGGCAGGCTTTGTGTTTTGCCTCTTGCAATGAAATTGAGATTCATTGGTTTGAATTTTATTTTTTTTAAACAAAAAAAGCCCCCACCCAGCCCCACCCAGCCCCACCCAAACCAGAGAGAATGATTGACCCAACTGAACTGAACTGAACTTCCTTGCAGCTGTGCATTTCATAGCATGCAGCCTTTTCAAATGACAATGGGAGTCAATGTGGTGGGGTTGATCATCAGAGACTGACCAATGATACACAGCGTTGTCCCCTCACTTGGAACCCGGCCCGGCCAGCAGCTTTCAATCCCCACTTGTTTGGATTGTACATCAACTGAAGGGAAATTGCGATGGGAAGTTCGCCTGCACAACTTCTTCAATTGATGTTAACGTCAGGTGTGAGCAATTCTAGCTCAGCTTAAGTTAAGTTTCCTTGCAAATGATTAAAATTGGTTTGCAGAATAGGAAGAGTTATGCACCAAAGAGGTGGATTGTGCATGGGAATGCGTCTGCAATGTATAGTGGGACACCCTCACACAACGGGAGGCCCATGTGTGAGGGAGTCCTGCTGTGTTAAGCACGCGGGTCCTCCCTGTAAAAGTGCCTGGGACTATTGTGAGTGCCAGGCACTAAATGGGGGGGATTATGCTCCATAACCAGGCTGATTTTCTAAAGGGGCTGGGCCCTGAAGTGCCTAACGCATCTGCAATGCTAGGGAATGTGCCCTCCAGGGTGCATTCTACCTTGCTCGCCCTCTGGCACTTGCACATGAGTCCACTTTAACCCCTAAATGCCCAAGGCACCAGATTCTGGTGTTTCGAAAACTTTGAAGTTAAGTAAAACTCAACCAAATTACTATTATGATTAGTTTACATTTTTGGAGAATTCTTTTTGAAGTCTAGTTTTAGGATCAAAAAGCCGATCTGAAAAATAAAGGATTATGATTTTTCTATTGACAATTTAGTGCAAGGATGCCCATTGCAATCTTGACTTCCCATAGTGTTGAGGGCTCATTTTCAAGAGCCTCAAATACACTAGATCTTGGAGGCAAAATCACATTCAAAATTCATTTAAAAAAATTGTAGAAGAGATTTTGAAAAGTCATAAATTGATTGGGGTTGTGCATGCTAGGCCCTATAACCTCATTTTTTTTAGTGACCAACTTTTTAGAGTTGACATGCTAAAAGTGAATTGAAAAATTTTCACAGTTTTTACACCCTCATGATCAAACATTATAATCTTTCAATCTGTAAGTAATATTGTTACGTTTTCTTTTCCTATGTGATCTCTAACATGTCTAGTTTGAATTTGTACGGTAACAAATTAAAAAAAATTGGTACAACTTATGAAAATGTTGACTTTTTGTTCAATTTAGAGCAAATTTCAAGGAGCTCCAAACAGGCCTTGGGCATTTAGGGGTTAAGGGAAGAAGGTGCCATGGAGGGCACATTCTCTGGTACAAAGAAGTAGAAATGGATTGCTTGCCTATATGCATTTAACCCATGAATGACCAAACTGCGTTTTGGGGCAACTCATTACAAACAGAGTTTTTCTTCTTCTTTTTTGAAATTTTCAAACAACATGTGCCCGAGGAGTAGCTTTAAGGCTCAACAATTTTCATAACTTTTGATTACATGGTTCATGAGCTATTGTATGATATGTCATTTTCAAGGATCAGTGGGCAGATGGGGTAGATTGGACAACTCCAAAAAAATTCTTAAAAAAATTCTTTTTTAAGAAATAGAAATTTGTAATTGGTTTTCTAGATTTATATTTATGTGGAAAACTTTGAATCATTCCATTTTGATTCATGAGATGAAAGTTATGAGGAGTTTTAGTTTGCTGGCAATTATGGATTCTCTACTCTAAAATAAACTTTGAAGTCTTTTATTTAACTCAATTTTTAATATTTCTGGAAATAAAATAAAATCATAGGATGTAGATTATTAATTGCAACATTATAACCATTAGGATTGGCATTTTCCAATTCCATCATTCCATTCTTAACAATTTAGTAATTTGAATCATTCTCTAGTTCTTTCTACTTACTATTTTTTTCCTATATGTTGTACAATTCCAAATGATTTGAATTTTTTCAAGCATTTAGCCAACTTCCCTTGAAAAATGAATCCAAAGAAGCAACAACAATTTAGAATTTTTTTCCCATAAACATATGACCTTGTGAAGTGCAACTACCCATTTTTTCATAGGGCCCAAAAAAGGATTTTTGTCCATTTAGCTAATATCTTGAAATCTACATGGTGAAAATTTCTGAAATTTTTCCACATCTTCTCAAACCTATCTTCTCAAACCTATGTACTACTAGATCCTCTAGTTATATGTGTCTAAAAATGTTTTTTTTCTTCTAAGATTTGGTACTTGTACTAGAAATGGCAACTTGGAAGAGTTTTTGGTGAAAACATAGTCAAATTTATTTAGGGGTTAAAGAATGGATACGAAGGTCCAAAGACTTAAGGAACTACAATCCCTGTTGTGACCAACATGAATTTACACTACACAACAAGGTCCAAAATAGAGGTAGATGGTCCATTCAAAATCCCTTTTCATAAATTAGCCCTTAACCCCTAACTTAACTTCCATGACTATGTTTTCACTAAAAAAATGCTCCAAAACTCCCATTTTTAATACAAGTATCAAATTTTTGAAAAAGAATTTTTTTTGACACATGTACCCATAGGATCTTGTATTATGTTGACTTGAGAACATGTGGTAAAAATTTCAGAAATTTCCACCTCGTGGATTGCAAGATATAAGCATTCAAATTCACTGAAATCATTTTTTTGGCACTATGGAAAACAGGGTAGTTGCACTTCATAAGCTCATTTTTCAACTGAAAAATGTCCAAATTGGTGGTGCTTCTTAGGATTCCTTTTCCTAGACAAGTTGAAAACATTCTTGAAAAAAATTCAGATCATTTAAAATTGTACATTATATAGGAAAAAAATAGTAAGTAGATAGTAGAAGAGAATGATTCAAAATACTAAATTGTTAAGAATTTAATTATGGAATTGAAAAATGCCAATCCAAATGGTTGAAATATTGTAATAAACAATCTACATCCTATGATTTTATTTTTTCCCAAAGTATTGAAAATTGTGTAAAATAAAGGACTCTAAAGTTTATTTTAGAGTAGAGAATCCATAATTGACTACAAGAAAAATATCCTCATAAATTTTGATTCATTGATCAAAATAGAATGATTCAAAGCTTTTCATGTGTATACAACTCTAGAATACCAATTTCAAGTTTAGGGGTTTGTAAAAAGTGTTTTTTTCTAATTTGCTCGAACTGCTCACTTATGAAAAAAAGTAACATATTGGGCCATAACTTTTGACTCATATTTCCTAATGCCATGAAATTTAGTGCATATGAAAGATATTCCTTGTCCCCACCTTCTCTTAAAATTTGGGCCAAAAATATGAAAATCTCCAATCACATATATCTGCCAAAAATTGCTATGTAGCCCAAAAACACATGTTGGTCCTTTAGGGGTTAAACGATGCAGTCTCATAACCAAGGTAGTCACCAAAACTACCTTGACTAATGGACTAGTAGGTGCAATTTTGTTTCTACAATAAACAATGATGCCATCCATCTGACACTTTTCAACGTCCTTGAAGAAGGCCTTATTCGTTAAATTGAGATAAGTTGAGGTCTCATTTTAATTCACTTTTATATTTAGAAAACAAAAGAGTTCATTAAATTGAGACAATTCAAGAAATTGAGACTTGAAAATGTCGAAGTACATATTTAATTAATTTACCATTGCTATAAATAGTAGGAAGAAGCCACATTCATCTTTTGAACATTTTTATTTCATTAAAAATATACAATTTTAATCATGCAAGATGTCAACAATTGAGACATTTCTTGAAATTGAGAGGTGCATCTATGAAAGGACTAATCTTTAGGTTGTTGATACTAAACTTTAACATCTAAAACATCTTTATTACAAAAAATCCAAATGAATACACTTATGCAGAACATTGGAGAGAAATAAGAAGATAAAATATACTATTAATAGAAGTCAACAATTGTAACACAATCTGACTACCCTAATAAAATGGACAAAATATATTTCTGAGAACATCTCAAAACATGTAAATGGAAAGTCCATGCCACTTCACACCCTACAACAAAAACTACTTATATACCTACACACTATTCATCCCTTCGCTATAGACTCATTATCGTCTGAATTAGCCATGAAGGCTTCCATTGATGCTTTGATGATGTCAATTTGTGGCTTCGGAATTGCCACCCTTGGATCTGAAGTCCCCTCTTGCATACATGGCTTCCAAGCGGTCATGATACAGTCTATGCTCGACCATGTTGGGATTATTGCTCGATCTTCGCGCCACACATTCCCTTTTCTTGTGTCCCATCCATCATACGTTTCCATGTTAATGTGTCGATCTGAAGCTAACGTCCCATATTGGATTTGGATCATATTCATATGCCATGGATCTGCATTTGGATTCGTAATGGCTCTAGCAAGCCATAATGGCTTGGAGTTACCATTAGTAGGCCGCACCATGACAAAATAACTTGTGAACGTATCGCGATTAATATGGAAAGAAACATGGGGACAATTACGCCTTTGTCCAACAAAGGGTGCATCCTCTGCATCCCCTTCACATAGTATACCATCTCTCTCCCTACGATCTGCCTCATCATGGATGATCCTTGAAGCGGGCTAGAATCCATGTAGTAATGTCTCACACGTCTCTAGAAGTGCATCGAGAGCTATTCGAACACCTTTCTAATACTCTTTTGAAGGGTCATTCTTCCTCTTGAATTCTCCAAATTTATCATCGTTTGCTATTTCGCTCCAATGTGCAATAAAACTGTTCAAACCTCTCTTGATCTCATTGAGAGAATGCATCTTTTGGAGAACTACAAGTGGTGGATCACCACTTGGAACTATTGGATGCCCGTCTTTAGTCTCAGACTACAAACGAATTCCATTGCAATGTTCTGGCAACCATTTCCTGTCCGTACACAAATTTTTATACTCCATCAAAGGCCATCCACTAGAATCCATGTAAAACTTGAACTGTTGGGACCTAGAATGACCTTCCAAAAAACTCCTCCTATGCCCAAATACCCATCTACATATCGCTTGAAATCAAGAACTTCCTCAATGAGATGAGGAATGACAAGGTGCGTTTTGCAATCCATGAAGGATTTCATGAGTTTCGGAAGTGTTGGATAGTTGTTTGTCTTCAATTTAGTGCTCCATTGACCAAAAAGAGGGTCAATGTCTTCATGAGTGTGCCCAACAATGAGGAAATTGATGTACACTTCATGAAAAATCCCTTTGTATACAACTAGGGAACAAAAAGCAAAACCCCATCTATTCTTATTGTCCCCTAATGCATTATCCAACTGCAAAGTCAATATTGGTGGCAGAGATTGATGTAGAATCAATTCTTCCGAAGGAGGAGGGAGAGAGTCCAAGCAAATATCCGCCTCTTATAGAATTGCCTTAGTTAATGTGGATTGCATCTCCTTCTCAGAGAATAACTTGCGCAATGAATTCTTTGGTGGTTCTTCAACATCACGCAATAGCTTTGCGATGGACCCAATGGTATGATTTGATTTTGTTGAAAAAATGTCTAAGCTGTAGTGTGTATATTGAACATCTCCATGCCCATGAGCAATCATACCTGTAACTGCAACAGGCATTTTCATGTACAAATCCTTTGCTTTGGTCTTGTGGGAGAAGTGTGGAGAAGTGGTCTTGGAGTGATCCGTTTTATCATGGATGATGATTAACATCTTTTCAGGATATGTTTCAGAAATATGTTGATTTGCATAGTACAGTTCTCTATGGGTCCTTTGGCCTACAAGGTGGGTATCTAAAGCAGTGGTCCACCTCTCTTGCATGTACAAAAGGGGAGTGCATGCGCTCCTCAATTGCTTGTATTTATCACACAAGCCACGTCGAGCAAGACTATCTCTACGTGCCTTTGGAGCAAATTTTGGGAAGGAAGCACGTCGAATGTTGCTCAAAACACTCGAAGAAATTGGTTGCAAATTTAAAGTTGCATTGGCCTCATTGATTTTTAGTAATTGATCACTCCAACGAAATGCAGACGGCAAAACCATTACAGGGACTTTCTCCCCTGATTCGAGTGTCCTCGTTTTGTATGGCATTTTGTCAGCTTCAAGAACTATTAGTGTTCAAAGTGTCGCAGTAGCTTGTATAGTATGTTTCCGTGGTTTTTTGGACCCCAAATTCCTGTGCACCTCTGCTTGCTTCTCATCTTTGGCCATCTCTTTGTACTTGTAAAAGGTAGCTTTCGAAATACCATGAATGGTCTACCATGCAGTGGGACACACTTCCCTTCCTTTCAAGGTTATCCACTCCTTGCCACTAGAATCTTTGTGGATCTGCCTTTGTACTTCAAGGAGATACTTTTTCCGAGCATATACCCCATCATTAACATGGAGTTGAGAACAAATGCCTTGAATTTACCCACGCAGAAAAGGTTGCAAACAATTGTTTAGACAACAAGTTTTTGTGGAGACTTCAATGATCACTCGAGGAATGAGGAGGGCCTCTTTTTTAGGATAACTAAGCTCCATTCTCTCACGAAAGCTTTGATAGGATCGAACTCCTTTATGAATTCTTTTATTAGTAGCATTCATGGTTGTGTTGTAAATATGCGTCTGGTCATGGTCATACAAATTGACACCATGGAGAAAAACTCGCTTGATGTGCCAAGAGTGAATTGACCACATCCACTAGGTTGGGACTTCTTCCTCACACAAGGACTCCGCAATTTGAATGGAAACTTGATCATCGCCAAGAGGCTTCTTGTCGTTGTCCATGACAACATTTGGATCAACGCTTTGTAATACTGCATTTGCAACGTCATATCCTACTTCATTACGGAGAGTCATTGGTTTAAAGTTCCATTTTTCATGGGGAATCCCATCACAAGTACAGACATTAGGGTCTAACGTAGGCACCAGGTTTGCAAAATCTTCAGGTCCATGAGTATCCATTCTGCGGGAACCTAGGGAACAATCAGATGATCTCTCATTGACTAGACAATACAAATGAGGATTATAGTATGTAAAGTTCATAAATATACTTGAGCAAATTATAAATTACCTTTAAGACTAAGAATCAAACTCAATCATAGAATAAGAACATTTATCATCGAGTCAATGATATAACTCAAAGCCATTCAGTGAATGAGAAAAACATAATGATCACATCGACCCTAGAAAACGATCGTTAGAATGTACTACACTGAATTCGAAATAGAGTATGACATAATATTTACATTCTATACAATCTGCATTTGAAAATATCACAAGGACAATACTTATCTTGAAACCGATATGACCTTGCATTCATTGGAATAGTGGAAAACACTCTTAAACAATCCTAACTCGGTAGTCAAAAAATTCATATGTCTATCCTTGAATTGAGGATAATGTAAAGAAGGATTCATAGCTCACACATTATAATTAGAAAATGTTTCTTATGACTAACACTTGAAAGTATTTACCAATCATAGTGACAGTCCCATACAAACTTCAAAGAACAACAAACAACCGTTATCCCAAAATTGTCCGTGAATATACAACAACTTATAATGGCGATTTATTACTCTATCCAAATTAGCTAATTCGGCACAATGTAAGAAATGGATATTATCGAGTCGACGATAACCCTCCAAGAAATGAAGAATGAAATCCTCCTAATATTATGATATTAAAGGGGTTATCGACCATAAAAATAAAGAAGAGATATGATTCATGAACATATTAAACTTTGACTTATCCTCGAGTTGACGATGAGACTCAAATATTCCCAAATAAAATATATATCATTGGATCAACGATAACAAGAACATATCATAGAGCTTAACCAAAACCATCCAATAAAAGATATGATGGATGATAATTATGTTTCCACAACATTCTAACTTAACCTCAAGTCAACGATATGACCTAGACACTCCGATATAAAATAATTATCATTAGGTCGACAATAACAATAACATAATCTGGATCACAAATGTTACCGTCCAACCGAGGATATGATGGATGTTAATCATGATTCCATACCACTATATTTTATCCTCGAGTCGACTATAAGACACACATATTGAGATAAGTAGATATCGTCGACTCAAGGATATTCTTCAGATTTATATGATTTTTGTTCATCCCGTGATTTTCAACAAAAATATTGGACAATGCAGACCACACCATCTAGATGCTACACATGACTAATAGTTCCATCAAACATAGAAGCGATATAATTTCTACTTTGTGCTCTTTTGCTAATGAAGGCACCACTCTAAAATGATTGTGACATAAGAGATAGAAATAACAAGTAGTGCCACCTATATCTATTAGAAGTCAATGCACAATAATACTTACCAGCAACTGCAGTGAATAAACACACTCCTCTTCTTAACGTCTCCACACTTTGAACAAGTCTATTGCGAACAAAGATGGACTAGAAATGAGGAAAACAAAATTTCGAAGTGTCCTGCGGGTCATAGACAAGAAACAAAACAACACAAACAATCAAATGGCGCAGGTGTGCAAGACAAATAGACTTGCAACATCAAGGTGCAAGGGAGAGAAGCCACTACTTTCGTTGATCGATGGGCGGGAAAGGATTGCCGCGGTAATTTGGAAATTCAAATTCTCCGAGAATATATGGCATTACCAAGGTTTATGGTCCACATTTTGTACCAACACTTAAATGCCACTTTATGTGCCGCTTTCTCGTAGCATAAAGGTACGGTTGAAGAATAATAGCAGTCGCAAAAAAGGGCTTTACCAATACCAATCCAAAAAGGTTTCACTAACATCAGCCCAAAAAAGGCTTTATCAATATCAACCAAAAACAATTGTCCATTAATAGTGCATATGCTATTCATGCCATTGCCTTTCTTTTTGGTCATGTGGCTTTCAATTATGGAGGATTCCTAAATATTTGCTTCTTGACTTATACTTTGTCCAGGGTTTGGATTTCTTAAAATATGCTTTCATTAACAGTTTGGAGTCCTAAGGATGTGCAATGTAGGTTTCGTGCCTCAGGGTTTTAGGGTTTAGGGTTTAGGATTATGAACGACTTCAAATTTCGCTTTGAAATTGTGGAATCTCCTAAGTTTCTTAGGTAATGCATTTTATGTGAAGTTAATCATTTGATTGTGCTAAATAGCTCTTTAGAAGCTTAGTGTTTTTAGAGACACTTTTTTACGGCATAGTTTTCCAATATTTGTTTACGCTAAAATATGGAAAATAAAATATGTGTTCAATCTTTGAACACATTTACAATTCTCTTTTATTTTGTACCTACATTGGTTTTATTCATTAAAATGTAACCTCAAGTCATTTGTAGTATACTTGGAGTTAGTATTTAATGATTTGTATTTGTCAAGTGATCATCATATGTCATTCCATAATGGCAATGTACAATGCATTTGAAATTTGACTAGTACTGGAATCATTGTTTTTTAAAAAGATGTAATTCTTCTAAAGAGTACTTATAACATTAAGCATTTGGTGTATGCCAAATAATTTTTAGTATGTGTATGATGACATGAAATCATGCTCCTTAGTATGCATAGTGTCATTACTAAAAATTACAAAGTAGTAATAAACCCTGAATATGTGAACTCCAAAAAATATTCTTCATTATAAGGAAAATAATTTTACAGAATGCACATACATATAGTTTTTCAAACTTTAGACATGTAACAAATGAATTAATTTGCACAATCATATTTCATATTGTTCTTTTATGCTTTAATGTACCTAGACACACCCAAGTGCTAATATAAATTCTTTTCTAAGAGAATTAATGCTTTCTAATACTCCATTAAGCAAGTGTTTAGGTTTAGGACCAAGATTCAAGAAGTTTTCATTAAGTTTACATGATTCTTTTTTAGAACTTGGTCCCCTCATGGTTTCAAATAAAATTTAATTTGATCTCCCTATAAATGTAGAATTATTGTATTTTTTTATTACAAAAGTATATACAATAGGAATTCATACACTTGAATATCTATTTGTATTAAATTGGGTTTAGGTTTAGACATAAACTTAACATTTGTATAGTTCAATGAAAAGATGATGTCAATCTCATATAATAAATTAAAATCTAATATGTGTATTTTACCAAAACAACATAATAGAATAGGTATTAAACTCTTTCAAAGCATTCAAGGTTTTAGGTTCTACTTCAAAGATTTATAATCTAAAATATCTTGGAAATTCCTAGTTACAATAAAATACCTATTACGAATAATTTTGATATTGAAAATGCTTTAAATTTTGAGAATATGTAAATTCATTGAATCGCTGTTTTTGAATCTCCAATTTGAAATTTAAAAAAAAAATCCCACTTGTATAATATTCATAATGTCTTTAGTTACATTTGATGGCCTAGAGAGCATAGGTTTATTCCCTACTATGTTCACATTACGAAAAAAACCTTGACAAGAATTTTTGACTTCAATATGTTTTGAATTCCTTTAACCTATAAAATTCCTTGACTACATCATCACCAAAACCCCTCAGAAACTGCCACTTCTAATATAAGTACCAAAATGTTGAAAAATATTATTTTCAGATACATGTTACTGTACGATTCTATACTACAGTAGATTTAGAAGATGTGGAAAACAATTCAGAAAATTCCATTGCGTACATTGCAAGATATTAGCATTTGGAGTGACAAAAATGCTTTTGGGGGCCCTATGAAAAAATGTGTAGTTGTAGTTCACAAGGTCACTTTTGTATGAAAATATGTCCAACATAGTCATGCTTCTTTAGATTTATTGTTCGATGCAAGTTCACTACATGCTTGAAAATTTTCAAATCATTTGAATTTGTACAACATATAGGAAAAAAATACTAAGTAGAAAGAAGTAGAGAATGATTCAACATACTAAATTGTTAACAATTTATTTATGGCATTGAAAAATGCCAACCCCAATGGTTGTAATGTTGTAATTAACAATCTACTCCTAATATATATTATTTTTGCGGAGCTCAATTGAATATTCAAATTATTCAAAAACTTTGAATAGAAATACGCATTCTATTTAATTGACTCCATCGAGAAGTTCTTGTATGTATCGTTATTATCTTTTTGTATCACACATAACTGTAAACCCTATAAACCTTAATTGTAAGGATAATTATTCTCAATTTCTATATGATGCCTCAGAATTTGTATTGCAGCCTCTATTAAACTATTAAATGTCAATATTTAATGTATACACTTATTAAGCTTGAAGAAAAATTGAGCAACTATTGTTTTTAAAGTTGGTTCAAATGTTTTATCAAGATTTAAAATGTTTTCTCCCTTCGAATGCTAATAATTATAGTTACTCAAACCTTTGAGTACCTTAAGTTTCTATTTGTACATATAGTATTAATGTTTAGTTTTTATACATGAAACCTTAACCCCTAACCGCCTTGACATCCATTTTTTGGATGATGAATAAATTGGACATCAAGTTTCAACCTCATTATTGCTTGGATGAAGTCATGCTAACTTGTGGAGATACTTTATGAAGCTATTGTTCTATCTAATGGTTGGATTTGGTGTTCTTTTAGCACACAATTATCTAAAACTTATAAAGTACAAGAATGTCTAGTGGTTGACGAAGCTAGAATTGCACTCATTTTAGTTCAAAAATAAATTAGCCAAAATGAGGTCATAGATTTTTTAAATCCAAACATTCCAAGAAATCATCATGTCAAAATACCCTAATTTGAAATTCACTCCAACAAATTTTACTCCTACCTTTCATAATACTTTGCTAATAATCAAATTTACAAGGAATTTTCAAATTTTATTTCAAAATTTATGAAAAAATAGTAGTGAGAGCATTTGTGAATCTAAACATATAGATGGAAATTCAATGTACAATTCATAGTAGAAAACTTTTATTTGCATATCAATTCCGAAATATGCTTCCAAATAGTACTTCCTCATGATTTTTCTAAAATTGTCAAATTCAGAAATGTATATAGTCATATAAGGGTTAAAGCTCTATGGCATTTAGAGGTCCACCCTGAAACGTTGAGGTGAACATTTTATGTATGTTAAATAACACAAAAGATTTATGTCCACGATAAAAATGCATGTAAGTATTCATCTTTGTAATACTTTGTATAACTTAGAGTCTTTTTTTGAAACTTTAGGTTTGGCTTTGTGTTTGAGTGGTCATCTCCAGGTTTGGGTGCAATTGGAAGCTTAGCCTTAGGGTTGGGTTGAATTACAAGTTTGGGAGGAGGCTCGGCGTGACCTCAAGAGGTCATCTCCCTCCTCGCATTGCGCTTGGGTCCATCCCATTTCCTTTGAGCTACACCTGAGCCCCAAACGCTGCCTCCATCTTCCACCTCACACCACAACCATTTCTTTCCTTGCGCTGCGCTCGTTTGTACATTTTTGGTTGTGTGTTGTGAATTCTGAGGTTTCAATTGTGGGTGATTTAAGGTTTTAGTTGTAAGTTGTGAGTGTTTGAGTGGTTACATCTTTCGGACTGCACTTGGGATCCTTTGGTTCGTCAAACGACTCTGCAAGTGCGACTTTGGAGTTGCTAATTCTTCGATGTTTGCTCTTGGGGAGCTTTGATATGTAGGTTTAGCTTTTCTTCCATTTTCAATCTCCACTTGCTTCTTGTAGTGTGCAACTGCTCATGTGTGCAAATTTTTCTCTTTTCTTGCGTACGTTTTCTTCTTCTCCTTTTCAACTGTTGTACGGTGTGGTTTGGGTTTCGGGTTTCGGGTGTTGGATTTAGGTTACTATTGCATTCTTCCACTCTTTTGTGCATTCTTGATTTCTTGTAGGTTATTGTGTTCATGTAAGAAATTTTCAGTTTTGATTCCCTAGTGCCAAATTAAAAAATTAGCAATTAAAATTCTGTGCTTCTTTCAATTCGGGTAAATTCACATACCTCTCCTCTAATTGTTCAAATACACTAATAGTACTTTTCTATGTCTGAAGGTTTCCAGTTCATTTTCAAATTCACAATTTGGGTAGGGAAGGCAGTCCACATGGATTTCCAAAAATTTGCAAGTGCAGGAATGCAAATCATGTACTAGACCTAGGTTTCATGCCTAAGAATTAGGATTTTCGTTGTGAATATGCGATATTCAAAGTACTTATGAGATATCCTCAAGTTGATGATACCTAATTTCAACAAAATGAGATATTGTCGACTCAAGTATAACATGAAAGTAGATAGTCCTAAGCCCTTCAACCTAATCAAGAGATTGCTAATCAAGAATTATTAGAATTTGTTCACTAAAGTCTTACATACTAAAATTCGAACAACACAACCAGCTCTATCATCGAGTCAATGATACATTTGTAGAACTTTCAAACACAACAGAGGCAGATTTGACATGATGAAATATACAAGAAACAGATTTTGTGCAGAAATATAAAGTAGATTCCAAATAGTCCTTTTTGTAAAATCAATGCTAGACGTAAAATAGGTTTATGATCTCAAAAATGTGACTTTTGAACTCATAAACAAATATCATTGGATCGACAATAACTATGCCTTAAGAATATACCTCATTGTATACAACGTTAGAGTAGATGATTTCAAAACAACATTTGATTATCATCGTGTCAATGATAATTAGATTCAATTTCGTCGAGACCCATAATTTACAATTCAATTGACTAGAAATAAAGTATAATATGTGTAACATAGTATTAAAAAGAATTTTTTTGATAAAAAATGAAGGTCTCCCTCAACATTGTTCTATTATCCAAAAAATGATATAATATTGATAACTTCTTAATTCATCTAAAGTTATCATCGAATCGGCAATAACTATGCATCCACAATATACCATCAATTACTGAACGCTAGAGTAGACAAATTCGAGATGGCTTCGGTATATCATCAATTCGATGATAATCAAATACAGTATCTAAGAGGCTCGTAATTTCTGATTCAATCAATTATAAGTAAATTGACGCAATTATATCGAATTTTTGATCTGAAATATATAGATGTTTTGTAGTGGTCTCGTTAAACATTGTTGTATCATCGACTCAATGATACGCTATTTAACTTTTTATCCTCCTAAATGATCTTCATTTTATATTTAAGAAATGAAAATATATCTAGATTTACAAAATTACAAAATGTCTCCTTATCATATATTCTAAATCCAACAACTCTATATTTACAAAATGTGAACTTCTATTGCATAGAAAAGCGGAATTGGAAATGGAAGACAACTACGACTACTCTGTGACTAAGCATCACCTCCAGCCATTCATCAATCCTCTTAACAAGGAACCTTTTATCGTGGAGATGGAGGACACATATAGGATGCTCTGGGAATTTAAGGAGCACATCCACACCTAGAGTTTTGGTGTGAATCGGTGGAAAAATTACGTTTATCTACGCTATCGTGTCACAAAGAAGACGAACTATATGCCTTGGAATTTAAAAGAGAAAGTGACTCTTGTCGAAGAACATCAAGGAATCTATGTCCTTATTGTTCTATAGGAAGTTGATGATGGTGGAAAAAATAAAGACCATTGTCACTCCATTGTCATTAATGTAAATTCCTATCATGGAAAATTCGACCTGGAGAATCTCATGACCTTCCTGGAGGGCTCGCAGATGGAGTACCTAAATGAAGAGTTCAAAAAAAATGGGTACATTCCATGGAAGAATAGTACAGCAAAGTCCAATGTGTTAAGATTGCGACTCATCTTTCAAACTCTAGATTGCTTTGCAATAGAAAACGTTGAGCAAGAACCTATGATCGGTCGTAACGTCAGCTAGGGAAGAAGAGATGATTCTGATTCTTGTCTGAGACAAATGTCTGTTGTTGTTGGATCAAGGAGTAGAGGAACCAAGCCTAGTCAATCAAGATCAGAGCCTAAATGGAAAGATGCAGTGTCGCGCCCCTTAGTGACACTTACCACCTTAAGCTCACTTTCCAAACACTTAGCACCTTAGTGCCACTAAGGTTCACGCTCTCCTAACACTGCACATGCCACGCACCCACAATGTTAGGTTCCAACCCAAGTCACGGGGTTCCCCATTCCTCCGTGACTCCCAATCCTTTCCTTCTAATCCTTAACTCCCACAAGACACCGGGCATGTCATTTGATGACATGGGGCGGAACTTCCATTGATGGCCAAGCAATCGGTGAGGCACTACTCCCACCGGTGCTAACCGCCCTTGAATGGGACCCAACTCCCCACTAGGCCCAACCCAACTCATTTCGGGACTCACTAATCGGGACTCACCCAACGGGACTCACACCATGGCCTAGTGTAGAGTGGGACACCACCCAACCGGTATCAAGGAGTGCCCAAGCACTCCATGGTAACACACAAGTGGTGGTGAGGCTCCAACACTAACCTCACCACCCGGGGCCACTTAGGCTCACCATGGCACCATCCGGGAGTGAGGAGGGAGACCACCCCTCCTCATAGTACTCTCTGCGGGATTCGGCAGCCCCCCCCATACTAGAGGTCACCGGGAACCCCCAAGATGCACCCCATCTTGGAAGACCACCCATTTCTCCCGATTCGCGCTACTTTGGGACTCCCGAACTTCCACCCGGCATAACTTTGCGGTCCGGGATCCAAATCGCACATGCGACCCCATTTTCGACATCTACGCGACGCGTAGATGCCGATGGACTACTCACTTGCTCCATTAGGACAAGTACTCGCAAAGATATCGCCCTCCAAAGATTCGGGACACTCCCGCCGCGGCCGGGACACTCCCGGCGCGGCCAGAGCACTCCCGGCGCGACCGGGACACCCCCAACTTTGAACGCCCATAACTTTTGACTCGCAAGTCCAAATCACGCGTTCTTTGGACGGCTAGAAGCGTCTTCTCAAGACCTTTCCAAGCATGTATCACACGCCCTCAAATTCATCCGGATCAGAGCGCTACATCGCTCTGATCGCTCGGGACTCCTAGTCCCCCTCACCTCATCTCTTGCAAGGCTTGGGGAGTCACCCCCAATGTCCCCCTTGCTCACCAAGGTGGCACGGGCACACCTTGTGATGAGGGTCGTGACACTCACCCCCACCAAATAGCGTCGATGCCCTCATCGACATTACTTCATGCCGGTAGTGTTAAGTTTCTAAGGTAGCCCACCTCCTTAACACTTGCATTGTGTTCCCGGGTAGCTAGCCCCACAATGCACCAAGTCCCCTTATTTGGTCTAAATGGCTAAGTCCTCAAAGGTGTCATTAGATAGGTCTTAGGTCCAAGGCACCCTAGCCTTCTCCCAAGAGAGGACCTAATCTAACTAGACCTACCTACCTTGAGACTCTCTCGAACTTAATTGGCTCAAAGGAACTTTCCCAAACCTTAGTTCCAAGCTAGGCCCAACTAGCCTATCACATTTCTCACTTGACTTAGGATGATTTCAAGGCTAACCAACTTCCACTTGGACGCAACTCCAAGACCCCTTTCTAACATTTCTGCCATTAAGTGATGAACTTTGCCCGCCTCAGGATAGTGTCAAGTCCCGCCCGACTTGTCTTTGCTTCACTCTAAAGACATAGTTGATCAAGCTATGCGTTATCGATGGACAACTCGCAAAGGCACTTTTATAAGCCCGTGCCACTACCTTGCCCCCGCCCGGGCAAGTCCAAGGCTTGGGACTTATGTGGAATCACCCATTCACAACCCCCAAGCCAAGGCCCCTAATTGGCAGCATTCCAAAAGTTGGCTTCGCATATCACTTCAATCCTCATCTACCCAACTTACCTCTAATGAAGAGACTAGGACTCATCTCACATTTTTAAGCCACACAATTCCGAAATGCACTTACAACCTCAAGCAACTTTATTGCCAACCAAGTATTACAAAGTGTGCCTAGCACAACTTCCTAACCAAGCACTAAGCAAAGTCTACCCAAGTGTGGTGTTTCACCCCCACCAACAAAGGTTGATGTCCTCATCAACGCATCCGTCCTCGTTTGTTGCCTTGCCTTTGAGCTTCATACAAGTCCACTACCTCCTTGGCATTGACCATATGTTTGGCCTCTACCCAAGTTGCTTCCTTCTCATGATATCCCCGCCATTTCACCAAGTACTCTTTACCTTTCCTCTTGGTGTTCCTACTTTTCAAGATCCCTTCCACCTCATACTCAAGGTGGTCACCAACCAACTCCGGTGGAGGCCGCAACACTTGCTTGCGCTCCGGCCTCAAGGTATCTTCATAATATGGCTTGAGCAATGAAACATGAAAAGTTGGATGCACCTTGATCTCCGGTGGTAATGTTAACTTATAGACATCTTCGAACAAGCGCTTTTCAATGACAAACGGACCCGCATACTTTGCCATGAATTTGGGAGTTAGGCCCTCCGGTTAGGTGAAGTTCTTCACATTCAACCAAACCTTTTTGCCCTCCTCATACTCAACATGGCGTCGCCCTTTGTTCACTTGGTCCACATACCTCTTTTGTGCTTTGGCTAACCATACCTTGGTCTTTTCGAGCATTTGCTCCCTTTTGGCAATCAAGTCCTCCGCATCTTGGTTTGGCAACGGCTCCACTTGTGCTTGCTCCAAGGCTAAGTCGGTAGGCATAAGTGGCTCCACTCCATAGGCCACTTTGAACGGTGATTCCCCAGTCGCCGCATGCTTAGCTTTGTTGTAACTAAACTCTGCCAAAACCAAGTACTCCGTCCAATCACTTTGGTCTGCACTCACGTAATTCCTTAGGTATTGATTGAGAACCCCATTCACCCTCTCCGTTTGTCCATCGGTTTGAGGATGAAATGCCGTGCTAAACGCAAGTTTAGTCTTCATCTTACGAAACAAGTGCCTCCAAAATGCACTTGTAAACTTAGGGTCTCTATCCGAAACAATCACCCTTGGCAATCCGTGATGTCGCCACCACATGTTGAGGAACAAGACCGCGGTCTCCAATGCGGTCGCCGTCCCCCGAGTTGGCTCCATGAGTGCCAACTTGCTAAAGCGATCTACCACCACAAAGATCGCATCATACCCTCGTGACATCGGAAGGCTCGTGATGAAGTCCATGGAAACACATTCCCATGGCCCACTTGGAATAGGCAAAGGTCGTAACAATCCCGCTTGCTTTTGATAAGATGCCCGGTTGCCTTGGCAAATGACACAAGTCTTCACATAATGGGTAATGTCTTCTTTCATCCCCGGCCAATAAAACCTCTTGCTAACCAAACATATGGTGGATTTCTCCCCCCTATGCCCGGCCAAGGGGTTATCATGTTCCTCTTTCAACACGGTTAACCTCAACTTGCCACTTGGAACATACACCCTAGTTTGTTTGAACTTAATCAAGCCTTCATGCAACCGGATTCCTTTCACTTTCTTACCACTTCGCAAGTCACTCAAAAACTTTTGAGCTTCCGGGTCCTTCATATACGCCTCCCTTATCTTCCTAGCCAAGTCCCCTTCACCCGCATACATCATGCGCAAAATTTGGGTGGTACTTGGCCTATGCTCCTCCTTCCGACTTAGTGCATCCGGCACTACATTCTCACGCCCCGGCTTGTGGATCAACTCCACATTCATAAGCGCCAAGGTATCATACCACCTCAATTGCTTTGATGACACCCGAGCTTGGTTCTCAAAGTACTTCAAAGACACATTATCGGTGTATACCTTGGTCTTATGAAGACCAAGGTAATGTTGCCATGTCTTCAAACAATGCACCACGGCAAACATTTCCTTCTCATGCGTTGGCCACTTGGTTTGAGTTCCATCAAGCTTTTTGCTCTCAAACGCAATAGGCCGCCCATCTTGCATGAGCACTCCCCCAATGGCAAAGTCGCTTGCATCGGTGTGCACCTCAAAAGGTTTCTCAAACTCGGGAAACTTCAATACTGGTGGAGAAGAAAGATTTTGTTTGAGTTCTTCAAATGATCTCTCACAATCATCCGTCCACACTATGGCAAGGTTTTTCTTCAATAAGTCGGACATAGGCTTGGCAATTTTGGAAAAGTCACGAATGAACCGTCTATAATAATTGGCCAACCCAAGAAAGGATCTAACTCCCTTTTGGGTTGTAGGCCTTTTCCACTTTTGAATTGCCTCTACCTTTTTGTTGTCCGGCTTGATTCCCGACCCCGTCATAATGTGTCCCAAGAACTCCATTTCCATCAAACCAAACTCACTTTTCTCCCCATTTGCATATAACTTGTTATCCCTTAGTTTTTGAAGCACCACCTCAAGATGCCTAGCATGCTCCTCTGCTGTCTTGGAAAACACCAAAATGTCATCAATGTATACAATGACAAACTCATCAAGCTCTTCATGAAATATCATATTCATGAGTGTGGTAAAAGTCGAAGGCCCATTACACAATCCAAATGGCATGACCAAAAACTCATAGGACCCATATCTTGTCCTACAAGCCGTTTTCTCAACGTCACCCTCCGCAATGCGAATTTGGTAGTAACCCGATTTCAAGTCAATGCGGCTATAGTACTTAGCCCCCGCCAACCGATCAAAGAGATCATCAATTCGAGGCAAAGGATAGTTGTTCTTGATGGTCACCTTATTTAGAGCCCGGTAATCCACACACATGCGAAGTTTCCCATCTTTCTTGTCCACAAACAAGACCGGTGCTCCATACGGTGACTTGCTTTGGCGAATATACCCCTTTGCCAAAAGCTCCTTGAGTTGTTTCTTCAACTCTTCCAACTCCCTTTGGTTCAATCTATATGGTGCCTTGGACGGTGGCTCCGACCCCGGCACCACCTCAATCTTGTGATCCACTTCTCTCTTTGGTGGTAGCTCATCGGGCAACTCTTGAGTAAGTACGTCCACAAACTTTCGGATTACATCACCAACACATTTTGGAGGTTGCTTCCCCTTAGCACCTCCATGGCTAACTCCTTCATGTGAGTCCGCCCGCATCACAATCAAAAACCTATTTTCCTCTAGGTCCTCAATGCTAGCTAGTAAGATTCGACTCCCCAATAATGAAGGAGTCCTAGTTATTTCCAACTCTATTTCCCTACCATTCGCATTAGCGACAACCTTCACCTTTGGTCGCCGTCGTATATCTACCTCATATGTATCCAAAAAGGTATTTCCTAGGATGAAGTCCACTCCATCCATATCACATACGGTGAAGTCTTCCACAAAAGAAAATTCTCCACACTTCACCTCCACATCCGTCACAATGTGGCTTGTTTGGTGAGGCTTACCCTTGGCAAACCTCACATTGATGGGCTTGCTTGCCTTAGTCTTTTGCAAGCCCAACTCCTCCACCGCTCTTGGACTTATAAACGAGTGGGTTGCCCCCGCGGTTTGGTGCAACCCTTTGCCATGTGGCCCTTCTCACCACAATTGAAGCAAGTCATTTGACTTCCATCCCCCTTTGGCTTGTTGTCACCTTCCGCTTTTCCTTTAGTAGAACCCCCTTTATTTCCACTTGGTTGTCCTCCATCTTGCCCATGCTTCCGCTTTTGCCAAACACGTTTCCTTAGTTGGTGCTTCGAATGTGCCTTGGTAGATTCATGTGTTGAGGTCCCATCTTTGGACCTCTTGTTGGGACCTTCATCGTCCCCAATCCTCTCCGCAAGCTTCAATAACTCAGCACATGATTCTGGCAACCTTGGCATTCGAAACAATGCTCGTTCCGCCCAACTTTGGAGTCCATTGAAGAAAATGATCTTCTTCGCCAATTCATCTAACTTTGGGAGTACACTTAGTTGTGCGTTGAACTCCCGCACATACCCCCTCAAAGTGCCGGTTTGCTTCAACCGCACTAATGCCATCCCATCACGAAGGTCTTGGTATTCCGGTGTGAACCAGTTACCTAGTAGTTCCTTGAAACTAGCCCAATCAAGGTTCTCCACCACCTCCCCCTTCTCCTCTTTGTATTGGGTCCACCACGTCAAGGCATGATCCTTCAAGAAAGTCACCGCAATAGTGATCTTGTCCTCTTCAAATGCACGTTGAGCTTCGAAGTACATCTCCATCTCCACAAGAAAGTCCTTAACCTTATGAGCCTTGCCCATCCCCGTGAAAGAAGAGGGCATGTTGGTCTTGCACAACTTGTGGGATGAAGAGCTTGAGCTCTTCTCTTTTAGCTCTCTAATTTCCCCTTGCATGTCCCGAAGAGTTTTGACAAGTTCCTCAAACATCACATCACGTGACTTCCTTTTCCGACTTCGTGGTGCCCTCAAAGGACTAGAGGCAGTATCCCGATTGTCTTCACTAGCTTCTTGGTTCCCACTATGTTTCATAGCTAGCCCTTCTTGCTTCGCTATGGGGTTCACTCCTTCCTCCGAAGAGTGCACCCTTTCACCTTGTGTTTCTGAGGCTTCTCCATGCTCTTGACCTTGACTACGTGTCCGTCGACCTTGTTCAGAAGGCTCAACTTCCCCAACTTTGGTACCCTTTCTAGCCATGCCTTCCAAACTCCGTCGCACTACGTAGCCCTGCTCTGATACCAAGTGTCGCGCCCCTTAGTGACACTTACCACCTTAAGCTCACTTTCCAAACACTTAGCACCTTAGTGCCACTAAGGTTCACGCTCTCCTAACACTGCACATGCCACGCACCCACAATGTTAGGTTCCAACCCAAGTCACGGGGTTCCCCATTCCTCCGTGACTCCCAATCCTTTCCTTCTAATCCTTAACTCCCACAAGACACCGGGCATGTCATTTGATGACATGGGGCGGAACTTCCATTGATGGCCAAGCAATCGGTGAGGCACTACTCCCACCGGTGCTAACCGCCCTTGAATGGGACCCAACTCCCCACTAGGCCCAACCCAACTCATTTCGGGACTCACTAATCGGGACTCACCCAACGGGACTCACACCATGGCCTAGTGTAGAGTGGGACACCACCCAACCGGTATCAAGGAGTGCCCAAGCACTCCATGGTAACACACAAGTGGTGGTGAGGCTCCAACACTAACCTCACCACCCGGGGCCACTTAGGCTCACCATGGCACCATCCGGGAGTGAGGAGGGAGACCACCCCTCCTCATAGTACTCTCTGCGGGATTCGGCAGCCCCCCCCATACTAGAGGTCACCGGGAACCCCCAAGATGCACCCCATCTTGGAAGACCACCCATTTCTCCCGATTCGCGCTACTTTGGGACTCCCGAACTTCCACCCGGCATAACTTTGCGGTCCGGGATCCAAATCGCACATGCGACCCCATTTTCGACATCTACGCGACGCGTAGATGCCGATGGACTACTCACTTGCTCCATTAGGACAAGTACTCGCAAAGATATCGCCCTCCAAAGATTCGGGACACTCCCGCCGCGGCCGGGACACTCCCGGCGCGGCCAGAGCACTCCCGGCGCGACCGGGACACCCCCAACTTTGAACGCCCATAACTTTTGACTCGCAAGTCCAAATCACGCGTTCTTTGGACGGCTAGAAGCGTCTTCTCAAGACCTTTCCAAGCATGTATCACACGCCCTCAAATTCATCCGGATCAGAGCGCTACATCGCTCTGATCGCTCGGGACTCCTAGTCCCCCTCACCTCATCTCTTGCAAGGCTTGGGGAGTCACCCCCAATGTCCCCCTTGCTCACCAAGGTGGCACGGGCACGCCTTGTGATGAGGGTCGTGACATGCAGCCCCATCCGAAGGACTTGAATCAAGCAGAAAGAGGAAAAAGAGTCTTTCGACTGGAACCACGTTTGGAGGTAGTTTTGAATCTGCATTAACGACAATCTCATCAGGTCCTCTATCCTCAATGGAACCACAAGAAGATTACGAGAGGTTTGCCCTCATACAGAGGAACTTTTGGGCTGACCACAAGCCATGCTCTCTCCTGGGATCGGAGACTATATCCATTGACATCAAGTAGTGCATCATTGCAAGTGATCAGTACATGATTCATACCTTGCAAAGAGACATTGTTGAGGCTATAAAAAAAGAATTGATCCAACTTATTGACATTAAGCACCAGTAGAAAGTCTGTCTCACGCCTATGGATAAAAATCGGCAACTTCTCAAGAAGAAGCAAGAAAAGTGGGAAGAAATAGAACATGGCCCATTCATGATCATAAATGGCCAGCATAGTATAATTACCTCAAAGGAACTTCAAAAGGCAAGTTGCAGAGAGGCCTGCAGAGTAGAACTTTAGAGGTGGGATGCATACATTGTTTGGTCGCTAGATCATAACAAATTAAGGAACATTTCGAAATTCTACAATTGCACTAACCACTTGGACCACACCCAACCAACTTGGGGAAACCAAATCATGAGTTGCCAAAACATTTGGCTAGCTTACAAACGACCAATAAACAACTGATTAGAAGATGCGACGAGGAATAACAACTCCGTTGTTAATGTAACAAATTACAAGGTAACAGTTAATGCCACCTTTATCACCAAATACTTTATTTGTTTGTATGAATTATTTTCAATCTTGTAATAGGTTTGTTTATCCAAATTGTTTTTGAATTAAATATTCATCCAATATTATTCTGGGAACATGATCTATATGAACGCGAAACAAATGATATCCTTGACTTGAGGATACTCTATGTTGAAATACAATATGTCTTTAATTAGCACCATTTTTCTAGTGGCATCTTCCAGAAATTTACGTAGTTATTGAGCGGTTCCAGAATATCAATCCGGAGAAGGACGGAGCACCGATTGGTGGAACTACAGATTTGAAAAATGAAATTCAAATAATAAAATTGCCAAATGAGCTGTGGAAGCATTGGCAAGCATTCTTAACCAAACACGCCGCAAGCGAGTTGATTGACCCGGTCACCTATGCCCAATTCAAGGACATCAAAGGCTTCAAGATAAAGACAATGTCATTGAAAAGGAAAATTTTGAAACATTGTGGTCATTTTACAAACAACGATTTTGGGATCTTTGCACAACATCTGCTTGGAGAAATGCCAAGGCGACAAGCTGTTTATCCAAAAGTCTTTGTGTCAAAAACGAAAATTCTTATTCCGAACAATCTTTCACATGGTGACTAGGTGGAGAGGAGGAAGCGGAAGAAAATTGTGCTCCAAGATCTGATGGCTATTAAGCCTACCTTAAAGCTTACAAATAACAGTGGGGACGTTATTGATGAGACATGGAAGTCTTGGAAGGCAAGACACAAGTTTACATCAACGACATGGGATTTTTTAATCTCACATCTGAAGGCCGAATACTTCAAGAGGCATCTCAGAAACGATGCATGGCTGAAGCGCGCAAAGGATCTCAAGAAGCAATTTCCGGAGGTACTTCACATGTTCACAAGATTCATGAAGTTGAAGTACCAACTTCCAGACCAAAGCAGCAAAGTCCAAGTCCAAGGAATCGACATGTCCGCAAAGGTGTTGGTGACAAGTACCACTTATCAGTACCACAATCAAGAGGTGAATCTTGCAGTCTTGGATGCTCGGGATGTTCAAAGAACAACACCAATTGAAAATATAAGTGCCATCAATCCTACTGCCCTCAATTTCCTCCATCAGAAATTGGTTCCAAAAATGACGGAGCCAAATGTGTGGCTCTTCATTTTGGAAGACAAAGAAGACATCAAGGCTGCAATTAGGTTTGCCACTTCCAAGCTTGAGCAGTATGAGTATGTACAGTCTATGTATGTACCAAGCAGGGTAGAGATGCTCAATAATGTCACCAATCGAGGGACTGCTCCTAACGTCCCACTTCTCTTTCTTTTTAAGAAAGGGAATACTTTTGCCAACACCGTTTGGGAGTTAATGAAGTCCAAGTATGACACGCCCTTCAATTGCGTGTACTACCTAGACTTTTCAAAGAACACAGAGGCAAAGTGGAAGATTGAGCCTACTGAACTCATAATGGAGTTTTACCTAGACATCCTTCAAGCTTTTGCGACACCGAAGAAAAACGTTCTCGAGCTCTATTTGGGTGCAAAATTCATGCTTGCTGCTAAGGTAAGTATACCCCTTCTCGGAACTAGTTATTGTCAGTTTGAGGATATTGGTTGGAGTCTATTTGATTAGTCATTACTTTTCCTTGATAATTTATATGTTATCCTCGCCTCGAGGATAACATCAAATGTTCAAAACTTGCATTATGAATGCAATCTTGATGATAAGTACTCAATTCTCTCATTATCCACTACAAATGTTTGGAGCATTTTTCTATGGTTTTGTTGACAAGGATGACACGAAGTCGTATCTGAGAATTTCGAATCTAGCGAAGAAAATGGATAGAAACGATATTATGTTCTCAAATTCGCCATATTTGTTATTATATGAAAAAACAGTTGGTCGTGGACCTGTGGTTGTGCATTCAAATTCTCCTCCGTCACTGCCTATGACATTTGACTCACCACTTCCAACTGTTGTCCCCATTAACAAAGAGAGGGAGACAGTGGGTCCTCATGTATGTAGTGATCCTAGCATGGAGGGCATCGATGAGTTTGGAAACAACACCCTCCAGATTCATACGTGGATGTCAACTCCAGCAATGCCTCCATTATTGCAAACTACGAACGATGAGGAAGATATGGAGACGGATGTGGAGTTTGAATAGGAGCAACAACAACAAGCGATGCTTCCGTCCAGAGCGACAAGAATCGAGGTTGAGCAAGATGTGATCATGAACGAAGTGTTTGGGTCGGATGACCCCCCTATACTTGAGGAACCCCAACCTTCTTAGAAAAGTAATATTCTAACATCAAAGGAGGAAGGGCTTATCATCATTAGCGATGACATGACATTGATCATGCCCATTCATCTGATGATGACGAGAAGGAGGAAGGCATTTCGCCGATGACGGAGATGAAACCCGTTGTTGCACCCCAGGTGTGGTCGTGAAGGTGGAGAAGGATTGGTGGCAAAAAGACAAGGAGAAACTAGAGAGAAGAATCGCGCGGAAGGTAGAGAGGGAGGCGAAGGACAAACAACTAGAAGATGTAGTTGCGAAAAATGCAAAGACAAATGCCAAAATGCTGAAAATGCAAGAGGAGTCCAAGGCTCAATTCTTTGAGTTGAACAGTTAGGTTGCACTACTCCTACAGGCAATGAATTCACAGAACAGCTAGTCTCAAAGCCAACCACCATTTGTTTTTAGAGCTCCAACACCACAACCTCCACCTTCAAGTGACATTGCTCTTGTCATTCAGAGAATGCAACATCCAGAGTGTGCAGTGTCTTATCCTCGAGTCGAAGATAACCAAGATTGTATTTCCCTCGTGCATGAGGATGTAGTTAGCTCAACCCCAACATCCCAACTGCCTAGGGTTTCTTCTCCAAATCAAGTGGCATTTGAAGTCCTCCTCCCTATGAGGACTGTTCTCAGATGAGAGACGACACACAAATTCCACAACAGTATCATCGCCTCAATGATAAGGACAAAATGGAATCAAGACCTGTTTCCAAAGCAATCGCAACGGAGACACTGATGTGCGGCACATCGTCTCAGGCCGTGGTGGAGTTGCAATCACCCTTATCCATAGAGGAAGAAAGGGTTGACTATGAAGCCAACGAGGACGATATTCACGATAATGTGCCAAAGGAGATCCAAGGGGGGCCTCCTCCTATAGCGAAAGTGGGAGGGGAAGAGCCTCAAGAACTTGGATCTACTCAGGTACAACCCTCTAACCCTTATAGTTTCGATTGAGTCAATAAAACTTGAAGTCAATCATGTTTGTTTGTATGATGAGTCGGGACAAGGCTTCGAGTAGACATCAAATCTCATATGTATCCATGCTGCGTGGCAAGATGGTGTGGTCACTCCTTGATTGCTTTTGCATGGACTTCAAATCCGTCTCGGGCTCCTTCTCGTATAGTCTAGTGTAGCATAGTTTTGTTAGAATAGTTTTTGCAGCCCTATTGGAAACAAAAAATTTTAACATGTATTATGTAATCTATGTAAATAAAATAAGCGCATTTTCAAACATTGAGTAGTCTAATTGGATCTTGCTTTTGATGTTTTCGGTGACTAGCTTGAAAAACATGAAAGTGTGCATCACCCGCTGCGAATGAAAGCACTTCTTAATGGGAGACCGCAATTGATTAGTGGAATTCAATGCATCTCTCCTTTTCTAGCTCACTTGTTTTTGTGTTTAAATAGGTAACTCCATTTCTTTGTTGTTATGCTTTGATCAAGTAGTAGCAGAGGGCGGAAGAGAGATTGTGCTAAGGAATGTGCCTCCCATACTATCTCCACCATGGAGGAAGTGGCTAAACATTGTCTTCGACTTAAACGGCATACTCTATCAAATAGCAATGAAGTCCTATGTGGAGAAATTCAAACCGTACAAGCTCGAAGACAATGTTCTCTGCTACAGAAATCCCACAATCATTGCACCCAAGGTGGTATTCACCCGTCAAAATGTGGGTGAATTCCTTCAACAAATTTCCGCAATTGTGGATAAGGTCTTAATGTGGACCACGATGTTCAAGCATAATGCAGAACCCATTGTTAGGCACCTGTTTAGCAATTGTAGAGCACCCTACGATATCCTCAATTAGGAGCAATGCAAGAAGATAGAATACTCTCCAAGGAAGTTCTTTCATCTTAGTGAGCAAGTGCATTGTATAAAAGTGCTCTCTAAGACCTTGTTCACAAATCCTAGTGGGGGCACGTCCTTCACTTCAGATAATATGCTTCTCATTGACAACTCTCTGAGCAAGAGTGTTTGCAATGAGAATGGGAATGCCATATTCCTAGACACTTGGAGGCACCATAATCGCAGAGATGATGTCCTCATGGGGGAACATCTAGATTCGAACTCACAACCAAGTCAAATGCAAAAATACATTGAGGACAACCTCATTGGTTTGAACCCATTGGGAGCCAGGGACTACAATATGGACCAGCTCATAGACGAGATGATCGAGTCCTTGAAGATCATGGGTTCTAGATACGAACTTCCTAGAATAGGTGTAGTCTTAGAGTGAGGCCGATGTAGGAAGTATGTTGTAAAGTAGATTCTCTTTAAATGTGAGATAACATTTTATGTATAATCCTCAATTTGTACGCTACGATCTTTTGTAAATAATATATTGAGTTCACATTTCTCTTGAATCTTTGCCATGTGCTTCAGGGGTTCACTATCCATATCTTCTATTCTCGATTGAAGATGCTTGTGCATTTGTTCAATGGAGGGTAATGTAGGTGGGCTTGTGGAATTTGCACATATTGCAAGTTGGAGGCGTTCACTTTGTTGAACCGCTGAAAAAGCAAAGGCTAACCAAGAGTCTCCTCTTCGGATCGAAATGGTCACTCTCCAACCAGTCCAAATCTGAGGGGGGGAGTTGTGACACAATTCCATATTTCAAGCCATACAGGTTGTGATCTGCTACAAACGCCACATTTGTGGCCATAGACTATTCTAAGGGGGACGTGGAAGAAGGCGTCGTGGACAATCCCCCTAGTCATGGACTTGTCAAGACTCCCATCTGCTCTCCTTCGCCACTGAAATGGGCATCCTCGATCCGAGGGGACTCATTCTCCCCTGCTCCACAGACCAACGTTGCAACTAGTAGCAAACTAGACCTACCAATCGATGAACTGGCATGTTGTCCTTGGCTCAAGGATGCACTTCTGTCATCGCTCAAGATTTAGCCGCTTCTTAATGACATTGCCAAACGTAAGGCAACGCCTTCGTTTGACCATGAGACAAGGAGTGCATTGCCCATGTCCACAATTGCTACTCTTGGACCTCAGCTCAAGGATAAGTAGCCTCGTCCCTTGTTGTCTACTGGAGCCAAAAGATCTCCTTCTATCGATAGTCTCTTCCGGCAACGAATTTTTAGAGATCACAGGTGGTTGTTGGACTTCAAAACAATTGGGGCTCCACTTCCATACATGGACAACGTCAATGCATCACTACCAAGACTGCCTCCTTGAAGGTCAAGATCGCTTTCCACCTTAGAGATGCCACAAACTACTTGGAGGCCAAAGCGGAAAGACAATGGATCTCAAAGTTTGGATTTGCGCGGCACATTGGACGGTGGAAGTGGGCGACACTATCATTCCCAACGCGATGATATCTTTAAAGGCCTAGCAAAGATAAAAGCAATGGAAGCAACCAAGAGCAATTGTACAGCTAATAGCGATGCCTAGGCAACCAACTAAAGTTTCTGAAGTCAAATAAACTTTGGGGTCTCTCTTACTATTAATAGCATGAAAAATAATCACAAAAAAATACTTAGAGTAGTTTAGTACTCATACATGTATGGTAAGGCTCCTTGTTTCTACTTACATTCTAGGCAATTGTTTGCCTTCATAATTCAATCACTTCAAAGCACACTAAACAAAAAGTTCAATACTCTTTGTGTATTCAATCTCCCAAATAAATCAAACGTATTGAGCTGAAAATCACTTGCATTTCATTTTTCCAAGGGCTTTGGTGCATTTCGTGAATGAACTTCTTGTGTCCTTTCATGAGTTGTAGCAATCGATGCTATTCAACTCACCTGTTTTTAAGTCATTTGAGACCAATCCTTATTCAAAACTATCTATCGTTGGTTTTTATCCTTGGGTTCAACAACTATTACCTCAATGAAGCTTCGCACTCATTTTTCAAAGTCTCAAAATGACCATACCGTCTCATTTTAACGAATAAGGCCTTGAAGAGTTAAGTTTAGTTGGCATAAATTAAGAGTTTGTTTGTTTCAAATCCCACACCCAAAATCTATAAGCCATAGTGGAGGAAATATCATCAAGTGGGTTCATATGTTTGTCATAACAAGCACTAAGGTAGGTACATCCAAAATTGCACTCTAATTGTCTTATGGCCATGGCAATACTCTATATACATCTCCAAATTCAATATGTACCTATGTTGAAGAAACAATTTCAAAACATCTACCAAAAAAAACTTTGACCCTTCATAACTTTGCATAAGGTATACAAATGTCACGTTCTTAAGTGCATTAGAGCCTCCTTTCATTTGCCAACAATAAAATAGTTTAAAAAATAGTTTAATAATAGTAACTATACATTAGTATAGAAAGGTGGCGCATTTGAATGTCCCTACCTTAGTGGAAGCATGGTTTTCTCAGGGCAAGGATAACCCACAAGAATTTCCACAATTGATTTAATGAGTCATGTGGATCTTCTTGCATGTGGCATTTCCATGATCTAGTGAAGATTGTTGCGATACAAATATCCTATAAGTGAAGTCATCAATGTCACTCTTCATTTGGCCTCTCTTTCAATTCCTACTCTAGAGTGTATTTGAATCTTGCTTTGACTCAGTTATTTTTTGGAAAAGACCACAAGGCAAAGGCAAGATTATGTGCACTCTAAACACATTGAGTTGCCATCTTGCAATGGATTATTTCTCATTTCATGTAAACATTTTCATACTCCGTAATACATACAAACTAACTAACTAACAAATAAGAAAAACTGATTGTCTTCTGTCAGTCAGAGCAGATATATCTTACTGACGTTCATGTTGCATTTTGAACCGACCAAAGGTAGGTATGATCACTATGATGGAGGCCTTTCCCATCATCAATAACTTTTACGGCTGGGGATTGCTGGGACCATCAGATCTGGAGGCGGGGGGGTATTTCATTTATTTTGGGGCAGCCCATAATAAAAGTGATCTTCACTCAAGTGTAAAGACTATCTTCATCCACGGATTTGGATGAGTCATCTAAAATCATGGACAATTTTACAGTAGGTTATACATTCTGTGTAAAGTGTATACAACTTATCCGAAAGAGCAATACCATCCTCAAATTTTGTAGCAAGCCAGCAATTTTATCCATTGAGGATATAGGAATATGTAGTTGAAAATCTATTATTTGATATTCTTAAAAAAAAAAACTGTTGCTTTTCGGCAAAAGAAAAACAACTACTTAACCTGTAAAAGATCATGGCCTTTTCTTGTAAAAAAACCTACCAAAACTGTCATTTTTATTGCAAAGAGTAAAAAAACGAAAAAAAAGTTTTTTTTTCACACCAGATCATAGGATCTTGCACTACACTAGTCTTTGAATGTGTGTAAAAAATTTCATAAACTTTTGATTGTAGAGATTGTAAGATATTGTATGAGACAATGTTTGGGAAAAACCAACGGCTAGTTCAAAGTTAGTTGATGGAATTGGAAAAAAAAATGGTTATAATTGGAAAACACTAGCAAAAAAACTACGAAAAAGTCTTAAAATTTTATATTTTGAGTAAAGAATAGAAAAATAACTTGACTCCGTACTTGAAAAAACGGTTCAATTTGGAAAATGAAGGAAAGTATCCAATCAAACTCAAAACACTTCTTGAATGTTGCTATATGAAGGATTGATGTGGCACTCATGTGCCAAAATTGAATTTCTATGTCAAATTCTTAGGGGGGGCCACATCAACTCATACCAATCAAAAGATGACTTAATTTATGTGGAATTTGACTTTCATGTAGAGTATTTGCATCTAAAGTGAAGGTTACAAGTTTTTTTGGTACCTAACATGATTAGATTATTTGACTTCGAACCTTCTACACTTATATCTTTTTGCACTACAAAGTTTTGAGGTTTACATCTTTATAGTGGGGAATTGAGTTGAAAGTCTAAGAGAAAAAAATTAAAACACTAAATACTAAATTTTCATTCTTCATAAAAATTGTTAAGTAGAAGCAAGTACGGGATTGAAGGAGAAATCTGAAAATTTTAATGTCTTCGAGATGGAGTTAAAATTCACTTATCCTTGTAGAATTTATTTTTTAAATTGTAAAAATAGAGTTCAAAAGTGAATCCAATACATTGTTTTCTCAAGAATATGCTATGATTGCCCAAAAAACAAGATGCTCCACAATTTTCACATCACTAATCCAAATGGAATGAATCAAAGCTTTCCATGTAGACAAAAATATAATTTGTGAGGGGAAAAAATTTAATTTTAAGTTTTTTGTTGCCCAATATCCCTTATTTTGAGCTCATTTGGCATAACTTTTGCTCCCAATTATCAATTGAAATAAGAAATTCAATTCCTACAAACCTAATGTACTTTTCTATCTTAAGTTAAAATTTCATAAATCATGACAGAAATTGAGACTAGAGGTACTTGCCCAAAATCCAACTTGTCCTTTGAGGGGACAATGGTCCTATAAGGGTTACCCCCTAAAGTCCCAATGTCCCTACGGGGGACAAAATGGATTTCGGGCAGGTTCCTATAAGCTCAATTTTTAGTGAATTTTTTTGAAACTTTCTCGTAAGATAGAAAAACTTATTATTTTTATGGAAATATAATTTTTATTCCAATCAGTGCTCGGGAGCAAAAGTTATGCCACAATAACCTCAAAATGGAGGAGAGTGGGAAGCAAAACAAATTTGTAAAAGATTGATTCTTTTTAATTATTTTATTCTCATAGATTATATTTTTGTCTAAATGGGAAGCTTTGATTCATCCCATTTGGATTAGTGATGTAAAAGATATAGAGTTTCTTGTTTTGCAAGCAATTGGAGCATCTTCAAAAAAAAACTTTTTCTTTCACTTTGAATGCTAGTATCTTTCAATCTATACGGTCAAATATCATGAAATTTTCACTAAATGATCCAAGAAAAGTTTGGTACAAGATTCTATGGTTAGATTCTAAAAAAATTATTTTTTTCTGATTCCTTAGATGAATGCATTGGAAGTAGCAGTTTTGAGTGGTTTTTGACAGAAAAATGGCCTTGGGACTTTAGGGGTTAAAAACCCTTGTATTAGATGTCAATCTAAAGTTAAACTATAGATACCTAATAAAGATGACTTGGAGAAAATCTAGCTCCCAAAACAACAATTGTCTATATAAATAATTGTAAAATTTACTTAATTTCCTTCAAAGTCTAATTTGAATGGATCTTATTGAAATTTTGACATAAAGTGTAGTCATATATCCCCTTTGTACAAGTAAAAAAATTTCTTGGTTGGGTTGCCAAATCAAAAGTTATGGTATAAACTACCTCAAAAAACCCAAGGAACTTGTGATAATCCCCCTCTTTTAATTCAAAAATTTAGTAAGTACAAAACCAACTTTATATAGTATGCAATGGCACAAAAATAAAAATAAAACAATTGTGTAGTTAGAAAAATTCACACCACGAAAAGCCAAATCTTGTTGCTCCTATTAGGTTGGAACCCTGAAAAGGATTCCTCTAACTTCAAATGTAAGAATCTTTGAAATCTTTGGAAATCAAGATTTTTTGAATTTTTTTCATGCATTTGCAAAGAAGTCTAAAATAGTTTTCAAAGGTACATTTCAAAAAGAAAGTTTGTCCCCTTCCTCCATCAATGCAAAATAAAGAACTAATTTTTATCTTTTGTACTCAAAACATATTCCAATCCTTCAGGAGCATGGTATCATATCTACACATCTTTGAATTGTTCTCAAAGCATCACCACCCATTCTTGCCAAAGGTGGCTCAGGGAATGGGATGGCCTGGGCCTTGCTCTTCTCGGTCTTCTCTTGGCCGGGGAGGACCTCCAGTCATTCCTGCCTTCTGTGACACGGGAAAGAAGTCAATCATACAATTTTAATGACTTGGCTAAGTTACTTTGCTTCATTAGTGGGTTGTTAAGGTCATTGAAATTTAGGAAGGAGATGAAAAACTTTGTTTCAAGAAGAATCGGAGAAGAAGCTGTGAGCTTCAGTTTGCCTAGGAGTTGTTGATGGAAAAAACACAAGAAATGAGTTGTTGTGGTAGGGAGTTTGAGGAATGTTTGGAATAGTTTTTTAGAGCAAGGAAGAGGGTTTGTAACCTTAAGTTTTTGTATGGTTAATTTAGGTGTTTATGGGAGGTTTTAGATGGGTTTTTGAGGGTGGAGGTTGGGTTACAGATGAAACAAAATTCCACTGCAAAGAAGTGTAGCCGAGGGTGCTTGGAGGTGCTGTGATGAGCAATTGTGCAAGTTTGATTTTATATATTTTTTGAGCTCCCTTAGATTAAAAATATTTTTAAAATATGGAAGTTGTAAAGTATAAGTGCATGGTACTACAAACAACTTCATGAAATGACTCTTTTCTCCTATGATTACCAAACACACAACCTCTTGCCATTTCCCCTCTATAGTTAAGTTTTGGAATAGTTATTTCCTCAATATATCTTACATTCTTGACCTCAATTCTAGAAATTTTTGGAATAGCAAGCTCCATTATAACTAACACTCAAGATTATTAAAATTAAAATTATTATATACTTGCCAACTAGTATAGAAATAGAATTCTTTTGAGTAGACAATGTTATCACTTTCAATTATCAAACTACACATAAAATTATAGTACTATCTCTTTTTATATTTAAAATGTGTACTAACAAGAATAATAAGACTAATATATTTTTACTCTTTATATATACATTAGATCAATATAAAAAATAAAAGAGTGTATCAAGGTAGGCTTGAGTTAAAGTAAAAGAGTATATTTAAGTAGGCTTTGATTAAAGCAAAACAATGTCTTAAGGTAGGCTTGGGTTAAAATAAAAGAATGTATTGAAGTGTGTTTGAGGTAAACCTCAAGTACACCTAAGCACATTCTTTTACTTTTTTACATAATATTTGAATACAAATAAATTATAAAACACAAAAAAAAGATATTGAAGTGTGCTTGAGGTCTACCTCAAGCACACTTCAACACTATTTGATTTTTACATTGAATTTGACTACCAAAATATTTAAAATACAAAAGTGCTTATGGTTTGCTTGAGGTGTGCTTGAGGTAGACCTCAAGCACACCTCAAGCTTTTCTTTGTATGTTTTTATGTTAAAGATGGGGTTGTAACCTTGAGGGCTGGGGTGGATTGACCCCCTCACTCATCCCCCTTAGTTAATCCAAGGGTGCAAGAAAATAAAAAGCCCCCCTATTTTGTGCTTCACTAATTTATCTTCCGGAACTCCTAAGCTAATTTTGGGCCTTTGATTGCAAATATGAATTCAAAATTTGCAAATTTTATCATGTGTTGCAAATAAAAAATTTCAGGGTTTTCCCTCGGGGACAAGCAAGGGGGTCAATCCACCCTAGCCACCTTGAGTTGTTGTGTGGTTAATTTAAGCGACAAGATCAAGTTACAATTCAACTTGACAAAACATGAGCTGACAAAACACATTGACAAAAAAGAAAATAGTCAACAAGTGGCAGGGACCGTGTCCTAAGGTTTTTAGAGCCATTCTAGAGTGTCTGGGCTCCCACTCCCCCTCGCCGAGTCCCAAGTGGACTATTTTTTTCTCATTGCGCCCACTCTAGACCAAGCCGGACAACTTTGGCAAGAGTGGGTAGTGATGCTCTCAGAAAGACTCAAAAGCATTCAATATAATTGTTCTACTACTTTACAACTATAGCCATGCGTGAAGTTGAAAACATTCTACACAGACTCTTTGAGGTCAAATTGATGAAACTTCACAAGGCTTTTAATTTATATGATAAAATTTAGAGATGGCTTAGGCAAAGGTACTTCTACCATTTAATTAATAATGACCTCACTTCAAGATCACATGGTATCCTCCTTCAATATGTTTAAATTGGTAACCTCTTTGAATATGACATTCATTAGATGAAATCCACCTATTGTAAAGGACCACGAGTTTCCACAAGTTCCCACAAGTTCTGGGACTGTGGGAACTCAACCACAACAACTGGTTGACGTGGCTAAACTTCGACTACATCAGATTATAATAAAAAAATATTTTTTAATTTTTTAAATATGTTTTTAATAATCTTAAATTCTGGCTTGAATTGGCTAGTTCCCAATATAGGGAACTAGCCTGAAACGGCCCATTAGTATTGTTGAAAAACATCTAATGTTGTATTCTATGACTGACCCCTCATCTTTTGATTTAAACTTCATTTTTAGATTCATGTAACTCACAACTAATTTAGATGTAGATTTCATAAATATTCTTTTAATCATCTTGTCTCCACTAGGGCTAGGGATAAAATATCATGTTCTTTCAAATTTAGGGAAGTTAACCTCTAAAAGTCCTTAGGGGAGGTGGATGTAGACTTTGAACATTTTTGACTAAACAAATTATGGAGTGAATAGAATCTAGTGATCAAATCTTTATTTTTGCAAGTTTTCATCACACCCCTACATGAACTCATTCACAATCTTGCATAGCATTCATAAAACATAGAGTGACTACACTAGTTGCATCTTTGAAGAATGGACGAAAATTGCATTTTCAACACACTCGAATGTATTTCATTCATTACTGGTAGCTCTTGAAGTAAATTAAGTTCTTGAAAACATTTATAATCCACACATCATAGTGGATGTGAGCTCTCTTAGAGTTTAAGAATGAAATTAGGTTAACAATATAAGGTCTGTTCACCTATTTCCACCCTAGCAAAATGTCATCAGTTGGGCCAAACTGAAGAATGAACCTCATGGCAGCTGAAATAAAACATCAGCTTCTAAATAAATATATAATATCTGTAATATCTCAACATCATGCACCATGAGGGGATCAAAGTTTTTGGTGATATAAAACTAAAATCTAAAATCTAAAAAAAATCTAGAACTGTTCTCTTGGTTCGATGTACTGTTTCCCTCATCAATGGAAATTGTCTGTTTGTTTTTAAAAAAAAAAGTTATTGGTGATAAGGTAAGCTTACTTCTTTTTTAATTCAAGGGTTATACTAATGGACAATTTCCATTGAAAAGGGAAACAGTACATACACAGAACCTCATCAAACATATTTTTTAAAATTGCTGCTGGGGACTTGCTCCCTTGGTTCTTTGTACGTGTTTCCTCTATCAATGGAAATTGTCCATGTGTTTCAAAAAAACCAAAAACAAACATATTTTTTACATTTTTGGAGCAGTCTTATTATTTCACAGCACACCACATTCAACTGGAAAAACAAAAAACAAAAACAAAAACAAAAAAACAAAAAAAACTACTGTTGACTGACAGTTGTTCTACTGTCCACTTGCTGGAGTGCCTCTATCTGTCCTTTCCTTTTTTATTTTTTCTGTTGAAAATCGCAACCACTCTTATCATCAGTGTGACATGATGTTCCCAATTCTCTTTATTGTGTCTCCAAATGTGCCCACAGTTGTTAATGTTGTCTTTGCATCATACCACTTTTAATTAAAAGGACACCACTGTTGCACTGACATGTGGACCATTAGCTCCATATATAGGAGAAGGGGATCAAACAAAGGTTCCCTTGATAGATGCAAGTATCTAAGTTAAAACTTATGAACTTTTCATTTGTTTGTTTGATCCTTGCATGCGTATGTAAGTTGCGTGTTTTTGTGCATCGTGAGCGTTCGTGTGTTGCATGCGTTTGTGCATTGGAAAGCTATGGCAGGATCCATACCATAGCCATTGTTGATGAAATGAAAAGCAATGGATCCCCGGGCATTTGCAGTCCTTGTGTTGTGTGTGGCTTTTGCTTTTGAAAGCAGAGACATGGACCAACGATTCTGCTTGTGGATAGAAAGCTTAATTAAGCTTAATCCAAGGTGATAAGTAGTCTTGTTGAGTAGAACTTGAAAAATAGTCTTCCTTAATTAGAGAGCAATTGGTATTTGCCACAAGGGCACCCGCTTCCTTCGGATAAGCTTAATGGTATCAAAGATGGTTCTGTGGATAGTGTAGTGTGTCTTTTGTTATTCGAATCTCAAGAGGATTCGGCCGGCTAGCAGCACATCTGAGACCCTGATGCAAGTTGGAAATGCAACGGTGGCCACAGCGTAACTTACATCGTGTCAACATTGATGAGTGATGGAAAAAGGCAGCCTACCGATTGCATGGACAAAAGCTTTGTAAATAAATGAATGAGAGAATGTATACAGGGGGCACCCACAAAGGACCCTAAACCGCTATCTTCACTCTATGTACATCTACAAAATCAACTATGTATCTAACTTATGTGGAAGAAATGCTTTCAGAACTAAACTGTGTTCCTTCATAACTGTTGCATACAAAATTTAAATGTCATGTTCTCTGGTGTGTTGAAACCTCCTTCCACTTGCCAATAAGAAAATATAAAAATTTGAATAGTTTGACAATAGTAATTAAACACAATAGCAATCAGTGGTGGTTTGGGGGGTACCCACCTTAGTCACGTCCCATAATCTCATTACAAACTTAACGTTGTTTGTGCCATTCAATCAATTTTTTAAAATATTAAATATATTTGGCATTTTTCATCTTGCAAGATTAACATTCCATTCTTTTGCAATTCCAATCAAGCATACCAAATCTCAGTTTGAAAATAACAAAACAAAGCAAAATCCCATTTTGGGTGAATTGTTTTATTCAATGTTCATGGTTTTACATGTTATTTGATTGTAAAACATTGGTGATGAATTTTTTATAATCGATTGCACAAATATATAGAAGACATCCATATACATATCTTTCATATTAAAGAGTACCCCATTAAGTAAAAAAATATGATGTATGAAGAGTTCAATGTGAGGTGTTGAATGACCAACCTTTGTAAACTAGATACCTCTACATTTTAACTAAAAAATTTCTATTTGACCTTAACACAATAACTAATTTTGTACATTTGAGTATAATGGCACAAATCATTTGCCAAATTTTAGTTAACCCCTAAAGGACCGAGGCACGTTTTGGGCAGAAATTGTCAAAAACTACCACTTTTTAGGGCAGCAAGAAAAAAATGAAAAAAAAGTTGTTTTTTCAAAATTAAACTATACAAATTTGTACTAGACTTCTTTGGGAACATGTGGAAAAATTTTAGAAACTTTGACCACACAGATTGAAAGATTATAATGTTTGAAGTTAGGTGAAAAAGATTTTTTCTAACCTTACCCGACATGGCCTGCAAACTTTAACTCCTTCTAGAATGAGATTCTTAGACTAAACATGGTTATTTTTTTGGACATTTTCATCTTGTATCATTTAAGATACACACCCACCAAATTTCAAAATCATGGGTAGAGTTTTGCACATCTTGCCCAAAGTTGCCCGAGCTACCTACAAAGTTTAGGGCAACATAACTTTTGATCCAAGCATCCTATTGGAAAAAAAAATTCAAGATGGGGGTACATATTTACACATCATGTCCAAATTTCATAAACATTGGACCAAAAATGACTTCGTAGGAACCTACCCAAGATTTCTTGCATATGTTGAATGAACACTTGGTCCTTTAGGGGTTAAATATAGAGGTATCTAGTTTATAAAGTTTAGTCATATGACACTTCACATTGAACTCTTCATAGATAATATTTTTATTACTTAACCCCTAAAGGACCAAGGTGTGTTTTTTGGCAACATAACTTTTTTGGGCAGGTACGTGTGACTAGAGATTTCCATGTTTTTGGCCCAAACTTTAATAGAAGGTGTGGACGAGGAATATCTTTCATGTGCACTAAATTTCAGGGCATTCGGAAATATGAGTCAAAAGTTATAGCCTAATATGTAGTTTGTTTCTCAACTCGGGCAGTCTGGGCAGATCTGAAAAAATCATTTTTTTCAAAAATAAAAATTTAAAATTGGTTTTCTAGATTTATATATGCATAGAAAGCTTTGAATCATTCCATTTTGATCAATGAGTCAAAAGTTATGAGATGTTTTAGTTTGCGGGCAAGTATGGATTCTCTACTCTAAAATAAACTTTGAAGACCGTTATTTAACTCAATTTTCAATATTTTTTGAAAAAAATAAAATCATTAGATGTAGATTTTTTATTACAACATTTCAACCATTGGGATTGGGATTTTTCAATTTCATTAATAAATTGTTAACAATTTAGTATTTTGAATCATTCTCTACATCTTTCTACTTACTATTTTTTTCCTATATGTTGCACAATTCCAAATGATCTGAAAATTTTCAAGCATGTAGCCAACTTGCCTTGAAGAATGGATCCAAAGAAGCACCACCATTTTGGACATTTTTTCATACAAATGCGACCTTGTGAAGTGCAGCTGCCCGTTTTTTCACAGGGCTCAAAAAATGATTTTTGTCACTTCAAATGCTAATATCTTGCAATCTACACGGTGGAATTTTCTGAAATTTTTTCCACACCTTCTCAATCTAGTTTAATACAAGATCATACGGTTACATGTGTCCAAAAACTATATTTTTCAAAAATTTGGTACTTGTATTAGAAATGGCAGTTTTTGAGGGGTTTTGGTGATAACATAGTCAAGGAACTTTAGGGGTTAATGGAGTGTTCTTTTCATATAAAAGATGTGCATATGGATGTTTCCTATATATCTATGAAATAAAAAAATTAAAAAGTCATCACCAATGTTTTTTAATTAATTATCATGTAAGACCATGAACATTGAATGAAACAATTCACCCAAAATGGGATTTTGCTTTTTGAAAGAGAAATTTGGAATGATTGATTGGGATTCAATGTTAATCAAGACAAAAACAAACAAATATATTATATATTATGAAAAAGTCTTTTAATGGTACAATAGGTTGTTTATAACATTATTGGACACTACTATATAGTACCAAGAAGAAAGTCACAAAAGCTTATTCCAACTTCAAACCTTGAGTTTTGGTTAGAAATTGGAAAATTGAAACAAATGTGAAAAATTAATATATATTATATAGTACACACTTCACAAACTGATATTTTAAAGATGGTATCTTAATTTTATTTTTTAAGATGGTCATTTTTCAAATGAAAATTGTTACATTTTAACCTAGAAACTGTGCCTTAAACAATTAATAGAAATTGTGAATTTAGTAGTTTTTTTTTTTTATAGAATTATTGATTTTCAAAATTGCACAAGGGTCAACTAAACTACACATTTTTTCAAGGATTCACTTAAGAATGAATTGAGTGTGTTCATTTCAATAATAAACATTAGCATGATAATCTATGTGGATGAAAAATATCTAATCATTCTCCAAGTTTTTTTGTGCTATAATAAATGTATGAGGTTTATTTGCACAAAATTAGGTGTAGAGATGTGGAGGGAGCGCGCTAAAACTCACTCCCTGTTTTATGAGCCTGCCACGTTCTGGCCCTTGCTGGTTGCTCCAGATTGTTAGTTTTCCTTGCCAATGCCAGAATTTGTCCCCTGCTGACATTCATGCACACTCCTTTTTTACCTTGCAGTAATTGTAGGAGGTAATTCCATAGTGTTTCGGTCACAGTATTTCAGTCACTGTTCAGATTTTAACCGATCATGTATGGGATGGATCATCATGACTGAACATGGGCATGTATGCCGCATGCCCCATCGATGCCCCATCTTTCATACGACATCAGAGGCCCATGTGCATGTATGATGCTGCTCATCCAGTGTTTCAAAACACCATGAGGGTTTGGGCAGCTCGGATTTTGGCGGCTAGAATTTCGTAAGTAGCAATCTTGTAGTTTAAGGGTTCAATTTTAATTTTCTTTGGTTTATTGTTAAAGTTCATTAAATTTGTATTTTCCATCATCTAATTCAAAAATTTTGCATGGAATTATTTTAGTCTAAAGATCAAACGAAGTAAGTAGGAAAAAAAATCTTTGTAAAATTTCTATATACTAGTAATCTTAAGTTTCAAATGTTTGTGTTAAATTCAAAGTACTTGCAAAAATTAAAAAAATACGAGACCTACATTAGCCACTGTGAGCCCTCAAGTTGGCACTTGGAACTCAGGGTTTTCTTTTTTTTCGTTTTAATTAGTATTTTAGCATAATTATATGCAAAAATGCATAAAAAGAGTGTTTGAGTGGTATTTGGTAGAAATCCCTACCAATACAGTGAGGGGTCATCTTAGAAGTGTAGAGTATATAAAATACTCGAATTTCATACTTCTAAGGCCTAGTTGAGAGTCTGAGAGGTCGGTTAAGTGTTTCCGAGAGAACTAAGGGTTTGAGTGTTAGCCAGTCCTAGTAGTTGTCCATGTTAAACTAAGTCTTACAATGGCATGTGACAAGTTGGCTAAGTCTATTTCAGGTCTAGAGAGTCTAGTATAGGTCACCATCCAATTCGTAAAGAATTTGGATTGGTAAGTTCTTATTTGTAGGTAACTTATAGAAGAATTATCCAATCTGCAAATAAAGTGATGGGAGAGCAACTGGAGTATGAAGAAAGGTGCTTTTACTCTAAAAGCATGCCAAGAGCCGACATTGGAGCCGGTTGTTTCAAGATTCCCCGATATAAGAATAATTTCTCCTTCAGGTGGAAATTATAAGGGAATTGCTAATTTTAGCTTTCCTATGAATAGTGCAAAGTGAAATGTAATGTTGCACTTTAGTTTTGGGAGTTTCCTAGAAGCTACCCAAAAAGTTTTAGAATTTTCCGAAACAATTACAATGACTCCATAGGAAGTCAATTGCCTTAAAACATGGTCGTAAATTCCTAGGAATTACCCATGTTGCGGTAAAATCCCACTAAAAATTAGGATAGTGTGTTGTGTGCTAATAAAGCGTTCCACAAAGTTTGAAGACATTCTGACATTCCTAGGTACCAGAATCGGCAATGACAGTGGACTTTTGAAGAATTTACGACTTTACGGCGGGTTGACCGGCGTACCAGGAGATGGCGGTGTCCAAATGACATGAATAAGGGGTCTTTTCTTACTCCCACGAACCTTCTAAGTAACCCTAGCTAGAGAGTTTCCTCAAAAGAAACAAATTCCAAAAGTTAGAGTTTTCACCTTTCTTTGGAGTTACCGTAAGTTGATTTTACACTTACAAAGGGCTAGGAAGAAGGGGGTAGGGGGTCCTCTAGGCTAATTTGGGTCTTCTAAACACGATGGCGCAATCGTTTTTCAATTTGGAGTTGTTCCCTAGAAGATAGGAGGGGTCCAGCAATAGGTTTGACTTTTTTATAGTAATTTGTGGTAATTCAAAGTTAATTTCGCAAATATCTTTTGGAAAATTGAAGATTGGATTTGGTTAAGACCTCTTTTCTTGCGTAACAATCCATCTTTTGTTTAAAGAAAGACAATTTAGAAATACTTTGGGTTAATTAGCAAAATATCTAGGTTAATTAGAGTTATTTTCAAAATATCTTTGGGGAAAGATCTTGGATTTGATTTAGCCAAGATTTATTAGCTAAATGGAGAGGGTTCTAGAGAATTCCTCCATTAAACAAAGATTATTTTGGAATTACATTAGGGTAGTTTAGGAAATATCTCGGGATCAAAAGTAAATGTTTTTCCACTGACAACTTACCAGAGAGGGGCCTGGGGCGAGTATAAAAGGCCCTTCCCTCGAGGTTGTCGGTACCCTCATTTATCTTTTTCCTTGGTACTGACACTTTGTCAGACCAAAACCTCATTCTTATATCTAATCTTTGCTTTTGTGCTACCGGTGTGGTCGGAGCACTGATCTAGGTCGAGATCCGACCTAAGTTTCATTCTAATTCTTGATTTGCACACTTTGAAGGACGAGAGGGTCCCTTCAAAGTGATTTCTATTTGATTTCGTTAAGTTCTTGAGGCTAAGCCTCCATTTTCTTTGAATTGTGAGAGTTTTGGAAGGGATAGACCTCCAAACTCTAATTTTGTTTAAGATTTCTTGAATACTAACAAATTGTGCTCATTACAACAGAATTTGGTATTAATATATTTAAGGCGGTGAAGCTTGACTTTACCAAAAGTTTATTAAACCAACCCCTACCCAAAATTCATTGTATAACGAAGATTGGGACTTTAATTGCTAAAGTTCGGTTTAAACGCTGTCATGCATACCTCCTTTAGTGATTAAACTTGGAAACTTGGAAATTTTAGAGAATTAATCTTTAAAGTTCGGTTTAAACACTGTCATGTGTACCTCCTTTAAAGATTGACTTTCAAAATACTAAAATTTAATCTTTGACACCGTGTACACCTGGGGTTGCCCCCGCACGGCGAAGCTTTGACTTTGAAAGATTTGAAATTAACACTTGGGAAATTTCCTTAGTGCATGCTTCGAAAAATGCTTTGCAGGAGTAGTGATTAGGAACATTTTAAGGTAGGAAAAAGTAGTCAAAATTGCTTAGTTTGAATTCTTGATAAAACCCTTAGTAGTAGTTAGAGAAAACCAAGATTTAGATTAGTTTCCCTTTAGTTAGAGTCATTTAAATTATCTTAGAAAGAGATTTTTAGCTTAGAATACTTAGTTGTTTAGTTTTAACCTTTTCCCAAAAATCCCCAAAAAATTAGATTGTTAGTTTAGAAATTAAGAAGTTCCCAAAATTCCCTAAAAATTAATTAGTGTTAGAGTTAATTAAGTCTGAAAATTAATTCCATTTATTAGTGTGGCCATAAAGGAAGGAGAATCAAAGCTGTGATTCAATAACTAATACGGAAGACCAAACCAGGGGTCTTACCGGCTAACCAGTTGATTTAAACTCATTAGACTGTAGTCCAGCAAGTTCAGAATCGGGAGAGACAGGGAGGCCGATTCAGCAGAGTGAGCAGGACAGTTGGCAGAGGTGAACCAACCGCGCCGCGCCACGTGTCAGGCGTGACACGGATTAACAACGGGGTCGCGAGGGGAACGACCAACGGAGTGGTGCCACGTGGCTCGACAAGCCGGGGTCCGGGGAGCTCAGCTCGACCAGGGTTCAAGGAGACCAGCTCGACAGGAGTCCAGGGAGTTCAACCCGATCAGAGTCCAGGGAGTTCAATCAGTACAGAACTGAAGCAAAGACTGACAAAACAACCCTTGATTTATAAGGTGAGATTTTAAAACACTCCAAGAATTATTATAACTTAGTAAAGGTCTAAACAAGGTACCTTCAAATCGCCACATTCACACACTTCTTGAGAAACAAAGAACAATGAATCGACATAACAAATGAGAGTTGAAGAAGTTGAAATGAAAGGTTAGAGACGAAAGGAAGAAGAAGAAGAAAAGGAATCTAGATAATTAATGAGGTGAGAATCGTTTGAATTTGATTTTATTCTAATTACTATTCACTAAGTTGTTGGTTAGTCATTGATTAGGATTCTTTTAGGAATTAGAAGGCTAGGCTTTGGTTAGGTTTTGTTTTGTTAGGCTTAATAAGACAAATGGATAAAGACAAAATGCCAACTAATATCTTTTGAAAGATTAGGAAATTACAAAATAATTAGGATTTATTAGATTTGATTTGATTTAGTGGATTTAAAAGGTTTTGAGGTATTAAAATAATTTCTAATTATTTTAAATACAACCAAAATTAATAAAATTCCATAACCATTAGTAGGAAAAGAAAAATTGAAATTAAAAAACAACATCGAACAAGAATTGATTTCAAATGGCGTGATGAAATAGCGAAATGGAGGATGGAGCGGGATACTACGAAACCATTCACCTCGTGATCCTCGAGGATAGTACGATCGATCACTTCATGGAAAAGGTACGTTAAACTTCTTTTTATTTCCTTTCTTTTAATTTCAATTTGATTTAAATCTCACTTGACAAAATAAACCTTTGGAAAATTTAGAAAAATTAGAAAAGAAAATTAACATTTAAGATTAAAATTGTTTGTTTAGAATAAAAAATAATTAATGAATGAAATTTAACTCCTTAGACTTTTAAAACAAATTTCATTCATTAATAATTTTTTAAGAATTAGTTTTTTGTATTTTACCTTGTTGGAAAGGTAATTTCTGAATTTCCATAAAACCCTAAAAATACTAATTTTAGAATAGAAAATTTAGTTTACGATAGATTGGAAGATAATTAAAAAGAATTTCTAAAGAATCTTCAAGGAATCATTTAAATTAGGAATCAATTAGGGAATCTTTTGAAGATTCCAGAACCTCTTTTCATTTAAAAAATACTTTAATTTTAAGTGAGAAAAGGTTGGATGAAGTTTGATTTCAATTTGGATGAAATTCTTTAATTAGTAGTCAAATTAGATTTCGTCTTAGAATTAGGTCACTAACATAACTAAAAACTTAACCCTAAAATTTAGATTTATTTCGAGTGGTTTTACTATTTTTAATTTGTGGATGAAGGTTGTGATGTAGTTTAGGGATCAATACTTCATCCATTCATTTCTTTTATTAGAAAAGTCAGAATTTAACTTGCTTTACCATTTTGGAAAAGGCAAATTACATTCTATAAAGTAGGTTAGATTGATGTTAGTTTGGATTTATCTTTTGATTAGTTATTTGATTTAGTTAACCATAGTTTAGAATTAGGATTTAAATGATTTAAGTTCAATTTGGATATTTAAAAACAAAGTGTCCATTGCTTGGAAGGCGCGAATTGAACTTAGATTAAGAACACCCTAAAGAAATTGATTTAACCAGCCGTTAGAACCCGTGTGCACGTTTTAACTCCAAAGCTGGAGTTTAAAACACTCACACCCAACGACCAGTCTCGATGTGGCACATGACTGAGCAGGCAACCGGAGCCCTCTCGGGGCCGAGAGAGGTCCTGGAAGGGACAAGGCTATGCACCGGTCACCTTCTACAGTTGTGCACTGCGTTCCTCTTGATAGCATCGTCCTTTGTTTTTTTTGGATTTTGGATGAGCCGGGTGATCAAGCCCCGGCCACCAATTGAATTTCTCTGTGAGTGTCCCAGCGACCTGTCTCGATGTGGCACATGACTGAGCAGGCAGCCGGAGCCCTCTCGGGGCCGAGAGAGGTCCTGGAAGGGACAGGGCTATGCGCCGGTCACCTTCTACGGGTGTGCACTGCGTTCCTCTTGATAGCATCGTCCTTTGTTTTTTTTGGATTTTGGGTGAGCCGGGTGATCAAGCCCCGGCCGACAATTGAATTTCTCTGTGAGTGTCCCAACGACCTGTCTCGATGTGGCGCATGATTGAGCAGGCAGCCGGAGCCCTCTCGGGGCCGAGAGAGGTCCTGGAAGGGACAAGGCTATGCGCCGGTCACCTTCCACGGGTGTGCACTGCGTTCCTCTTGATAGCATCGTCCTTTGTTTTTTTTGGATTTTGGGTGAGCCGGGTGATCAAGCCCCGGCCACCCGTTGAATTTCTCTGTGAGTGTCTCAGCGACCAGTCTCGATGTGGCGCATGATTGAGTTGGGAGTCGGAGCCTTCTCGGGGCCGAGATTGGTCCTGGAAGGGACAGGGCTATGCGCCGGTCACCTTCCACGGGTGTGCACTGCGTCCCTCTTGATAGCATCGTCCTTTGTTTTTTTTGGATTTTGGGTGAGCCGAGTGATCAAGCCCCGGCCACCGTTTGAATTTCTCTGTGTGTGTCCCAGTGACCTGTCTCAATGTGGCCCATGATTGAGCTGGCAGCCGGAGCCCTCTCGGGGCCGAGAGTGGTCCTGGGAGGGATAGGGCTATGCGCTGGTCACCTTCCATTCGTGGATTTATTTTCCCAGGATGGTCTTATTTGGTTAATCTTTGCGTTTTATATGATATTCTGATGTATTATGTCTGTCGCTGGAAAATGTATTCATGAATTTCATTTCTGAATATCAGGTTCAGATGGATTCAGTCCCGCCGGATGTTTTGGTTCATGTCACTGGTGATCATGTTCCTTCGGAGGTGGATACTATGGATTCAATTCTGAAGTCACCTTTGGTAAGCCTATATGCTTTAGTAGTCGACCGTGAAGAGCCTGGTGTCGAAATTTACAAAAATGGAGAGATGTTTTCACCCGATTCTTGGTGCACCTCTGTCGGAGACAACCTATTTGTTCCGGATGTCCTCACCTCAATGGAAACCACTGAGTTCTGTACATGTGGGCATGAGGATGTAGAGGTGACATCAGCTGTAGAGGACAATCATGATATCCTTGTATTTTGCTGTGGCAAATATCGGACCATCAATGCTGTTTGCGATTCCTCTATCTGTAATCATGAGAAATGACTTAATTTATATGATTTGGTGTAATCAAAATCGTTTATTATTTTGCTCTATGATATTCATTTTCTGACCATTTCAGATGTGATTTAATGTTATTAAAGGGGTACAGGCAATTTCGAAATTCATGGAAGCATTCGTATTACATTATTGTTAAATTTGTATGCCTTCTTTCCATGATGTAGATTGTTCAAGACATTGGGTCTCTGGACTCCCCTCCAAAGTCCACCGCGTCCGCAATGATGGACATCAGTCCTCAACGAGCGATTGAATTGTTCATAGAGATCGATGATGTGGAAGAAGACCAAACTCTAGGACCACAGGATAATGATATGGAGGATGACATTAGGCGGACACAGAAGATGGACACTGTCTCCACCATTTCCAGTTTGAGACTGACAACGTCAGACCTCTCCAGAATGCGAATTCCTCTTTGCCGGCTTATACCCATGCCGATGGTTTGCCCTACTTTATCTTGTGATTTGATATTATTGGAGCAACAGTTTGTCCACGGATATGAGGAAGGTGCTCATGTCTTCTATGTCTCTATTGTAGATGAGCAGGGACAGATAAGTGTCTTTACAAATGAGGAGAAGGAAAAATGGGGACCCCTATGGAACTCAATGAACGACGACTTTAACAAGTACCTGAAGTCCAAGGCAGCACTCAAACATTTGGTTGACCACAAGTTTTACATCTGCGACGGGAATCATCGGAGGCTGGCATGGATGAATCACATTGAGCGATTGCACAAGTCAGACAGAGAATGGCACATCTCGGTTGACTCGATCGTCTTGGACACGAGAAATCGTATTGGCGTTGCAATGCAAGTCATGCACGATATTAATAAGTAAGATCTCTTATGTTTCAATGGCAATTGTTTTTCATTTCAACATTACTCGACATGTTTTAGGGTTGATGTCTTTATTTCATGTTCACTCTGTATTGCATGTGAATTGTTTCTCAGGCACACCGAGAACTCCCACGTGAAGACCAACCTTGTGCACACGCTATACCGTGTCCAGAAGTATGGGGTTATGGAACTAGAGAAGTTCAATGAGCTCCTTAGTCCAGATGAGGTGAAGACTTGCCAACAAAGTACACGGAAGACTTGGTATACTATGCCACTAGAGGTTTTTACTTCTTTTATTTTCAAGGTATACATTTCATATTCGTTTTCTCCTTATTTTTCATTAGGGGTAATTTCTATGATTTCTATAATAGGATTACCTTAAATCCCATTCTAACTTATCGTTTGTCATTGAATCCAGCAAGAAATTGCTGCGGCAGCTGATGCTGCAGTCCGAAAATATAATGAGGATACTCCTTTGGATGAGTTTTCTAAGGAGGGTGTTGTGGCAGCTATGAGGAATTCTATCAAGGAATCCACAGAAAAGTTGTACAAGAAACTATCCAAGATAGTGTCCGTTGCCAATCCCGCCCTTGGTCGGGATTGGATGGAGGAGGTATAATGCATTCCTATTTGAGTATGTGAAGTTAGTGTGTGCAATTGAACTCCATTTTTTCTCTTATGGCTTTCAATTTCTCGCAGATCGAAAGGCACTCGGGTCTATATGCTCAACCAGAGTTGACCTTGGAGAAGCTTCAGCTAATAGCCACTGCAAACGTTAGTCCAATTCACAAAGTGAAATGGCTGAAGTGGATAAACGCCTCAGGTCCATCTCGTGAGGCACGCCGATTTCCTCCCCGCCCAGTCAATGAGGAGAAACTAATGCTCTTCCTCTGTAAGGCATGTTGGTATGCCGGGGTAAAATTTCTTTCATTCTTGTGGCTATTCGATAGATTGTGCTGTCGTTTGTGGCTTTTATTTTATACTTGAATCATTATATCCATTTTTTACTCATTCAAGGAATGCCCTCATGTGTTCTTGCTTTGTTTTACTGGACTACCAGATGGAGGAGGTATGCGTGGAGATGTTTGATTCCATTGTTCGGGCGGACAATATTCCAATCAACTACTCAGTCCCCACTAAACCCCAAACACTCATTGAATATTTGGAGGGGTGGAGAATGAAGTTGTGGGATCATGCGTACACGGGGATATTCAAGGGGAGTGAGGCCTTCAAAAAGTCAAATTCCTTCAAGGATTATCGGGGAGCAATTCTAGCTGTGAAGCGATTAATTTACAGGTTTGACTCTAATTCTTCTTCTTTTCTATTGTATTGCTTTCATTCTCATATAATTCGTTGTCTACAGGTCCCGCTACTTCTCCGCCCTCTAGCATTATTTTTTTTTAGCATTGGGGTTGTAGTTTCGCTTTTTGGGGGGATTTCAACATCGCCCACAAGGGGACCCTATTGAAAGCGTCACGGTACCGATAGATGTCTTTTGACACAAGAATTTATGACGCAAATACAAATTTATTATCAGTCGTGTTCAGCTTCATGAATTCTATGCCGCTAAGTCCAATGCCTTCCTATACTTGTACTTGCATTTTTCTGATTCTAGTTCAAGCGATTCCTCTATCGTTTTCATCTGCAATTTGTAATGTTTACTTGCGTTCTCAATTTTCATCATCCATTTCGAATATCGGGATGAACGATAGAAGATACTAGTATTTGTTTTTAACATTCTAGGTCTTGACCGCAATCATGTTTCTATTCTTACTTCACTTTCACATCTTACTCACATGTGCAGGTATTTCAAGTTCGAATTGTATGACAAGAAAGCCATAGAGAAGGCAGACTTACCACCGTTCCTCACCACCTGGTTGGACCGTTCTTCTCCGGACTGCATGTTTTCCCCGTACCAGTTGAAGAATTGGACAACTCCGCATCTCCTAGCTTGTCCGTGGTATTTGGAATGCAACCAAGGCTTCACTCCCCAAGATGAAGAGCAACTCTTCCGGACATTGAAAGAGACAACAGTCTTGGAACCTGAATTCGATGAATTCAGGGGATTGGATGCCGAGGCTAAAGCTAAAGCCATTATGCGACGGGAACTTTCCGATAAGAGGAAGGAGGACCGGTGGGAGGTGGCCAAGAAGAAAACTGAGGAGACCAAGAAGAAGAGGCTTGCGGCTAAAGTTCAGAAGGACCAAGAGAAGGCCAAGAAGAAGGGCACAAAGAGGAAGGCGGAGACACCATTGCAGGAAGCAGCAACAAGTGCCGCTGATATGAAGGATACTTCATCGGGGTTCTCTCTTACTTAGGAGCGCCTCCTACATGGACCGACGCCAACGATCCAGAATTTGGACCCTGTCCCGGACATTGATGAGTGTATTCTCAACGTATCTATGGGGAGTTTGAACAGTTCAGGGAAGGGTCCAAACTCTACCTTTTATCAGGACGTCCTAAATTTCCTGGATATGGTAAATTTTTCTTTCAACTTCGCTTGACACTGTGAACTCTAAACCAATTACAAAAGCAGGACTGAAGTTCACTCAGTCCATTTCTTTAGCACATTGTTGTTCTTCAATTGTCCGTTCAGGCTACATCATTGATGAATTTTTTCACTTATTTATTTATTCTATCTTTAATAATTTGGTGCAGCATTCAGGAGACAAGGATCGATACTTCAAGGGTACTCTTAGCTCGCAATCAGCAGTCGACTTGATCATTGTCGACGTTCCTGAAGGTCTTCATGTTCCAACCGTATCGGTTCACCCAGGCCCTATTCCAAAGTGGAATGAGTTTGGGGATGAATACTTGATGCCCATTTTTGACTTTGCTCTTGAGTATTTGCAGGACCATGGCGGTATTCTCATCATGTACCCTTCTAGTCGGACCCACAAAAGCCATGTTCTCGGATGCTGTCAAGAATACGGGTTCAAGATTGTCCAAACATGGTTGGGCATGAACCGTTTACATCTCACATCCCCAGTGGATCCAAATCTGACGGTAAGTTATACTTTATGGATTTCATGTTTCTCTTGAATTTGTTTTTCATTTGTATTACATTCTTACCCAACTTCTTTTGCAGACTATGAGGTTCACCATCTCTCTTGTGGTCAAAGAGAATGCACCCCCATTTTCTTTCCAGAAGGTTCCATCTCATGATGCGGTTGGTGTAAATGTTGCTAAAGACGACATCCTCCAGAACTTTTGTGGCAAAGATGACGTGGCTATGAATGGTGACAAACCATGGCGGGGTCCTCGTGAGAAGGCCAGACCTTTCATGCAGATGCTCATCGAGGCATGTTCGCAGCCTGGAGACGTCATTATGGACTGTACTGCAGCTATTGGTTTGTTTCTTACTTTCCTTTCCGGTTTGTCTCATAAAAATAGGACATCTATTCAGTTTTATTGCCACTTGCTCATATCTGCCTCATTTCTTATCAGGTTCCAGCATTCAGGCTTGCCGAGCTACGTGTCGTCATATTCTTGCTTTTGAAGAGGATAAGGCTATCTTTGACACTCTCATTGCTCTGGTCATGCGCACTGCGGTGGTTACTCAAGCTCAACCATCTCGCTTGGTTGTTGCTTCCATTGATCTCGATGAGGAGGAGGTACTACCCCAACGTATCGTGAAGACTTCCCGATTCAGTAAGTAAGTTCATCTTTAATGTCCTCGACTTCAAATCTTTGTCACCATGTACAAGTATTTTGTTCAATTGTCCTAACGTGTTCTTTCTTGCTTTGTGTAGGCAAGCCCAAGATGTGAAGAACCGCAAATATGTGCCGTTCTTTGCAGCACTGGGATTTTTCCCAAGCCCTCCTAAACCATATCAGCTCCCGGTCTATGCTGAGGCCATTTCCAAGGATTCTGTTGCCTTCAACCCTAGAATAGCTTCTAGGGCCCATTTTATAGATCCCCGCATTCTGGATTTTGTTGATGATTGTGCTGTAGAGTCAGATTTGCAAACATCCGACAGTGAGGGTAGTTCGACCTCAACCCACTCCAATTCCAGTACGGACATATAGTACTCTTGTGTTTCTCCCACATGATGGTAGTGCACAATTTGGAGATTTTGTTTTTTCATGTCTATCAAATCTTGACTTCGTTACGATTTCCATGTCGTAGTCTCTAAATGAGATTGTGTTTCCAACATGTAATTCTAGTAGGATTACTGTGAACCAAGAACACCATGTTTTAGACACTCATCGTGCATTTTCTTCACTATGTCACTAATTTATGTACTGACACTCTTGAATTTCTAAACTCCCTGCCCTTTCATAAACAGACAATGACATGGTTATCAAAATGGCTTTGTGATGAAAAGGCAAGGAGACTATTACTTCAATGGTGCCCTATAGAATGAATATGTCATATGTTGTAGAGAATGCACGGTGAGTGTCTAGTACATGGTGAGCTCATGGGCACTTTCTAATATTTTCCTTAGGAATTTCTGACCTTACACGAATTCCTAAACTTAGAGGGCTTCCAATTAAATATAAACATTTGTACCCCGATTGATTTTGATTATGAATAAAATTTAGAATCCTTGAATATAAGGGCTTCAATGTGTTCCCCTTTTCAAAATATGATTTGATGTATGTCTATAGAATGCTTGAATCATGGACATTGTTATGAATCCATTGATATGAAGATGTATAGTACACAATTGATATCTTGAACATGTGTATGCTAATTTATTCAAGTAATAAATATGTAATTGTGCATCCTCTTCTGCAACTATTATGCTTACATCATGTCCTCAAATTGACGAGGTCACCTCTTCGCTTCAAAGACTAGACCCTTTGAAATTTCACGGTTATAGGTCAATGTGGGATACTTAAATTTTAGAGACTAAAATTTTGACACAAATTAAATCCACGGTTTTAGGACCCCTAAAACCACGGTTATAGGCTTCATTGTTTTTACATAAAGTTTTTGCTCCCCGCTCGCTTTTCCCCGCTCCATGCTCTATGCTCCACGCTCCACGCTCGCGTACCAGCATTCCCCGCTTGGTTTAGGCTTTCTATTGCTAAGACCTATGAGTATTTCAACATAGAGGAGCTCATAGAAGGCTTACCAAGGTAACTTACCCAATATATTTGGATTCTTGTTTACGCTCATCGTGAAGCCCCCTTGCAGAACACTGCTTGCAAAATGTAATTGTTCGTGAAACACTGACACCTTACCGATTCTTCCTTGTTTGTTTTCAGGCGTGGGATAGGAGAGCTTTCATGTAGCAACATCAATTTCTTTGGTGGCCAATGGGATGCCCTACCAGTGCCTGTGTTGCAGCTTCGAGCACTGAGTAGGGTAAAGAAATTTCTTGGGTAGAATGTTCTCGAACTTCTCAGTCGCCGCCTATAGTAGATGCTGTCCGTTGAGCGTCGAGCCAACGTTTATGTTGCTTCGTCTTTCATGCAAGGCCCTCTTGCACGAGCATGGGAAGCGCATACGGACGACACAGTGTTGAAGTGGGCACATCAATATCTAGTGCCGTCGCGAATCTACAGCCAGTGCCCCCAAAACATGGAAGTGTTGGTTCCTTACATCAACAACTTGCACCGGTCCCTCTTTGTTTTCACTAGGACCTCGGTACTTCACATGGATAGTGCAGATATTCACACCGAAACTCAGGACAAGGAGTATGTGAGTCGAATTTGGAAGGCATGGCAGTTGCTACACAAGCCAGAGCTGCCGTTCCAGCCCATGATAGAGTTTGTCCGCATTGCCTCGCAAGCTGGAAATTACGAGTGCGGATTCTATGTTTTGTATTTCATGTAGTTGTATCTTCATTTTTTTCATGGTGATGAGCCAATTGATGATAGGGCCAAGGCTAGGGATATGTTTCAGACTAACGTGCAAAGAACAAAGCGAGGGCGTGACATGCAGAAGAATATCATTGTGGCCGTGGCAGACGAGCTAGTAGAGTCAGAAATCTCCCTACCTTATAAGGCACCTTATCGTGTCTGTTATGCCGTATCAGGTAGCGAGTCCTCCGCAGAAGTTCCTAGTAGCCCTACTGTGATTCGTGATGAAGTTGTAGATAGTACGCCGCAATAGTTCTTATCCAGGGATTCCAACCCTAAACGGTGTGTATACTTTGGTGCCCCAGCCGCATCCTATTTAATATTCTCCGTTATGCTTGGTCAGTGTTCTATCTGGTGCGCGCCTTTGCAATACAGTGTTTCATGACTCTTATGGTTACTAACGATAGTGTTTTACGAGGACAATGCTAGAATGTACAGAGAGTTTGTGTCGACATTTTTAGTACGATGTCTGGTCGTTCAAATCCTTGGAGTTTGAGAACACGGGGACCGAGATTTTTTCATAGAAATGCTATAATGAATAAGAATAATTTTTTATTACTTTTTTTGCTGCAAATAAGATCAAAGGAAATCCTTCCCAAAGATGTGTTGTAAGCCTGGAACTGTTTCCAACTCACCCTAAACCACCTAATCGCTTCTCTAGTTCAGTAATTCACTCAAGCTATATTACTAGAGTAGGCAATAGGAGTGCACCATAATGCCTCCTATGGCGGTGGGAGATTTGGATGAAATCTCTTGCACAAAGTAACTAGTACATTTTACAAACAAGCAAATCAAATCTTTGCCCATGCATGGAGCAACTCATATTTAGTGAGACTATCGAGGCATAGCTTAAACCGCACAATAGCCTTTTACAAATAAAGGCCATGAAACTATGAAGAGTATGACAACTGCCATATCATGTTGGTGAGCACAACAGTAGAGATCATTGAAAAATATACTAGCATGTCAGAATGACAAATGACAAGGGTGATAACTGAACCAGTGAAACATTGCGTTCCGTGTTTGTGTGGATTCAGGGATAAAAGCTTCAATTAGGCTAGAGAATCACCTTCCATCTTCAATCTCCTTGATGCCGCAGGTTGTGATTTCCGCTCCAGCATGTCTTTCAATCGTCCCAAACGCATGCCCAAACCATCTTCTATAGTGTGAAACACTGGATTCGTTTGAGCTGGATGGATGGTACCAAACTCTATCTCTACCGCCAGTAACTTCATCTTCCTAATGGATCGGTTGACGTCAACGTGTAGGTGCTCCATGAGAGTAGTGTTGTCACCAACGAAGTCGAGCAATTCTACTACTTGCATTTGCAATGTGGATTGGAGGTCCAATAGTGGCCGGGAGGGCCGCAACTATAATGTGGCCTGAAATAGAGATTCTATGGATGAAGAGTGTGGAGTCCTCACAGTGGGTGGCACTCCAGATCTTATTGGGGTCTGTAAACCATGTATTGATGTTACCTGATGTGTTCCTTTCAACGCGCCACAGTACCTTGCAACTGTCCCCTCTACCAATTGTGGGTGTAGTAGCCTTAAGACCTTCACCTTGTGCTTGCATGTGTTTCCTCTCTGCGAATGCACACAATTGCAAGACGCCCACAATTCAGTTGGGTTGAGGACAACATACCGAATATGCCTATGAGTAGTCGATGTGACGTATGCCGGATCTCCATGAAACTCTAGTAGTGTTACGTCGTGGTCTGGAATGTTTCACGCCCGAATGAGCGCCAACACAACAATGCCGCGCTCTTTTCGATTATCAACAAACCCAAAGCGTTTCCTCACCCTCTAGTACCAGTATTGTGTAAGGACATCTCCGGTAAGGACGTGGATGCACCAATCCACACGTCGACCAGTTAGGCGACTCCTTTCTACCTTGAGAACCGACTTCATATATCCGTGGTAATTTTCGATAGCAGCATTCGTGTCCTGCCCCGCATATGGCAAATTCCTGTACCCAACTACCCACATGTGTACCTTTGGTAACCATTGTTGCCTAAAGTAATCCCAGAATTCATTCACAGCAAGATACAAAATCTCCAGTTGCCAAAGTTTTTGAATTGCCCAAGTAGTGGCATCTTCTCCGACAGGCCCTATTCGGTCGTATATAATGGATCCAAGGCCCTTCATGATTTCAGATCGCAAAACACTGTGCTAAATTTTGATGCAAGCTTATTTTTGCCAAGCCTTGTGCACATGCCATAAGCACAAGAAGATGGCCGTGACAAGCCAAACAACCCTGCAACACTCCGTGAACAAGTACTTAGTGTTTTGTTAAACAATGATGGCACGAATTGGAGAGTGATTTCCATTATTTCATGGAGGACGGACTTCCTGCTGCTTTTAACAGAACGATTCCCATACCCCTACATGCGAACAATGTATCATTTCTTTACAATATCACTACAAGCGTTTATAGAAGGGCAATGTGGATCCAAATTCATTGCAAAGGACATACCTCAGGCTATTAATCTCTCTCTGTGCACAGTCTACAATGAACGCATTAGGCTTCCAATTCGAATGCATGTTTTTCACAGTGTAGTCCAAAGCCATCATCCATGGGGTGAGATCCTCTAGAGTCGAGCGCGATGTCAAAATGTATGCCACGGAGATTCCATTGTGCCATTCATTAAATACCATGAGTGTATAGAGCGGGAACTGCAGAAGCCAAAAATCAAAAGCAAATAAGAACTTATGGAGGTACATGTGGGATTCAATCGTGATTGAGAATATCCTATATGCCAACTTGTTTATCATAGTTTGAAACACTGATGAAAACGTTGATACCTTTTTCTCATTCGTACCAAACGTAACATCAATCGAAATGGCTCCCTCATGGCCAAACTGTTGCATCATCTCCCATTGCCAAGATGTCTAAATTCCTAGTGTGAAGGGGATGTCGCTGCCACTTAGTCCACCTTAGACTGTTGCACTAGTTTCCTGGTAAAAGAAAACGTGCCTTGGGTTTTCCTGCACCCATAGCTGCACACTTTTGGCATCATCAGTGTTGAGCATATACATCTCCCGGGCCACCTTTGTTGCCAAATTTCTAACGTCATATTCGTGCAAAAACAAGTCTCTTGTAACCTCCTTCCCATCTCTCATAGCGTCCTTCACAACTACAATATGTTTCGTCATAACCTGTGAAACACTATGTTCATTCTGAAGTAGTTTCAGGACAAACTGCTTGATTTCTGGGGACAAGTACCATGAAAATGCACTGCGATCGCTAGTGTTTTGCATCCCATGGCACTAAACCCTATGTTGGTTTACATGGTCTGCTTTGAAGATGCAAATCTCAGTGACACGTACTGGAGAGCAAGAGTCTTCAAACTAAAGGACGCTAGACATCCCCGCTTCAATGCCCCTCCCCACTGTTTCAATGAGTCTCTTGGCTTCTTCGTTAATTTCTCCACACGTGAACTGTCGCATCTCTCATTAGCAGCAAACGGAGTTGCAGTGTATCGATCGTCATCACTGACTTGGACTGGGTCAATGTTCTGTGGTCCAGTATTAGACAATAGTGGACCAGTGTTCTGTACAGCAGCAATGTTCTACTGCTCTACAATGTTTTGTATGTCGAAGTTGTAACTCTAAACCCCAGTGTTTTGTATGGAATCACTGTATTCCATTCGAAGAGTCATTTTGGCTATAGAGCAAGGGCTTAAATTTCTAGCAGATTGAAAGAGAGGATTCGTATGTCTCATGCCCTCCGTTGCTACCTGATTTTCCTTAGTGTTCCACTCAGACGGAACAACATTGAGATCAATGTTTAGAAGGTTTCTTGGTAGTGTTTTAGGCGCCTTTGGGGGAGCTTGTTTGCGTTTGCACTGAATTGTCTTTCTGTTTTGTGAAGCCCTCAGTGAGTTTGATTAAACAAGTGAAACACTATTAGCTTGGCTTGGAGGGGAGGGGTCTTCTGCCTCGACAATCTCTACAAGTGAATTGAGGTCGATCTCCGCGCGAACGTTATTTGAAGCAACAAAACTATAGAGGGAAGCTCCGTTTTCAACTACAAATGGATCAAGCCATCCCATATTCTTCACTTTCCTGCAGTGTGGCGGCTTAGAATTGTTGGCCACAAGTTCTCCAGTGACATGGAACGTTTGTTGGAGGCTTGGCTGGAGACCTTCTCCATGAATACTTAGCGTACTGATTTCACTACAAGAAGGGTTTGAAGCCACTTTCTTCTTCCGCGTGCACTGGGAGAAGCAGGTCTGAATACCCTCTATGTCTACAAGGGTAGTCTTCTTGGTATTTCGTTTTTTCTTGGCCTTCACACTATCATCTGTAGTGTTTCGTGGACGTCAGGTCATTGCAGTTGATGAAACCTTCAGCATCAGTCTCTATTTCGGCAACAACAACGAGCTCACGACCTTCACCTTCCCACTATCGTCCTGTGGACCATACTGACAGTGGTAGCTGCAGATTCAAAAATAGACGAGGATAGTTAGAAAGAGAGCAATGTCTACACGAATGACAAGATAGTTAGGAGCTGAAACACAGAGAAGGGAAGAGAAACATATACCGGATGATCTTCTTTGACGAAGTTGCAGTAGCCTTGAAAGTCCCAGGTTTCTTGCCTTGCTTTGTACGGATCTTCACATACTTGCAAGTGACACCTTCATTGGTTGTTTCCATCCCCCGTATGAAGTCCTCTACTTTGTTAGTCGAGATGAAACACTGTTGAGCCACGACATGGTCTTTCTGCCGATTTTTGTGTGCTTTCCGGATAAGGTGAGTCTCTCACAGCTTCCAAAGCAGGTTTGCTCGTTGGATCAGCCCCTCGGGTGGCCATTGCACTTGCACCTCAATAGAACGTAGCTCAACTTTGAACTGGTCTTGGTAAAACTGGGCCCAACAATCAGTGTCTCGAGACTATAGTGTAGAGTCTGTATTCATGTCTGAAAATGGGGCATCCCCCACACGTGAAGCCTCTAAATCCACCATTGCAACTGAACGGCTACAATAAACCTCTAAACTGCACTTTCCTTGCAATGCCTCTAAGGTGCGATCTTAAACTCTAGACAACAACAATCCTAAGTAGAAAGTACCTTCAAACCGAAGTTTTTGGCAAACCTTCTACTCCTAAACCGTAGAGTATAATCTACAGCCTCCTAAATGTAAGGTAGCATACCAAAATACAACCTAAAACCCGTAGCATCTCCCTAAAGCAGGTCTATTCTCTGGATCAACGCCTCAGGTGGTCGTTGCACCTTCACCTCAATAGAACGTAGCTCAACTTTGAACTGGTTTTGGTAAAACTGGGCCCAACAATCAGTGTCTCAGGACTACAATGTAGAATCTGTGTTCACGTCTAAAAATGGGGCATCCCCCGCACATGAAGCCTCTGAATCCGCCATTGCAACTGAACGGCTATAGTAAACCTCTAAACTGCACTTTCCTCACAATGCCTCTAAGTTGCGATCTTAAACTCTAGACAACAACAATCCTAAGTAGAAAGTACCTTCAAACCGAAGTTTTTGGCAAATCTTCTACTCCTAAACCGTAGAGTATAATCTACAACAGCCTAAATCTAAAAGTAGCATACCAAAATACACCCTCAAACCAGCAGCATCTCCCTCAAGCATTTCATCAGCAACCTGCACACACAATCGCACTCATCACGCAGCTCCCACATTACCCTACATCGTTGCATGATTACACTACAGCAGCAAAACTAGGAGAACCAATTGAGGAGAAACAAAACTGTAGCCCTAAAGCCGCCTAATATCAACTGCTGCCTAAACCCTAGCCACCCTAAATTCTAGCCGCCTTAATCCCTAACAGCTACACCGAACAGAACTTTAGCACATTCATCCGACACAAATCTCGAGACTGAAACACTGACAACGGCTTTAACCGCAAGGACATATTCCATGATGCATGCCCCATGGAGTCATGGGCCATGTCCCAACATGTCCGCATGGACTATGCATGCATGATCTTTCTGTCATCATGACTGCGTCGAAACACTGCATTCGAAACACTACAAAGTTATTGTGGGGAGTTACTGCAGGGGATAAAAAACTCCAGTTGGACATGCACCTGTATGTCAGGCGGGAGACCCAACCAAGCGAGTAGAGTCTGACAGGGGCTAGCCTCATAAAACAAGGAGTGAGTTTTAGTGAACTCCTAGAGATGCAATGAGGTGCTTCTAGTTTAACTTCAAATGGGTGATCACAAAGATTTGTAAATGGATCCTTACTGTGATGATTATTTATATGTATCTTTCTTTGTCCCTTAAATCCAAGTCAATCTTCAATCTATCCCAAAATTTCCATTGCATCCAAACTCCTGTCCTCAATCATAAACCCAAAGAAATATTGGATAGTTGAACTTGCATAACTTAAAAAAAGTATTAAAATATTTTGAAATTTTTATAGTGTGTCACTTAGTTTGTCAACTCCTCACATATAAAATTTCATCCCCATCTAAGCTATTTTCCAAGTGTGATGAATGATTTACTATAATTGACTTTCTACCACAGTCACATCCTTAGAACTTAGTTGCATTTTGTTTGTTAGTCATAGATCCAAAGTCCATTGTAGCCAAAAAATTTAACACAACATAGGAGCTAAGTATCATAATGGAAACTCAAAGTTTCACAATCAAATTATTAATACTCAATAAGCTTGAAACCCACAAAGAAATCCCTCTTGATTAATAGCCCCCTTCATTCAGTGCATCATTTCTCTCTATCCATAAATAATTTAGATATGAAAATTGGTGTGATAATAGTTCATCTTGTAAAAAATTTATACTAAAATCTTAGAAGGATTTGACATTCATTTTATTCACAACCTCATAACTACCTTCTTTCATAGAGCAACAATGAGCTTAGAAATACATACACCAAGTGCTTCCCATGCCTCTCAATGCACAAATGCACGCCTACTATCAAAAGAGCCTCAAGGGACCATCTCACATCTAAGTACCCAAGCTACAACCCTAACCTTTGGTGGCTAGCATTGACTAACTCTACAACCCCTTAAATCTAACTTGAACTACAAGCCAACCCAATTAACAATTAGCAAACTAACATGAACTCATTAAAACTATACATACACACATCAAACACAAGTAGATACATAATTTCAACTAGTAATAGGCCCACGGTTGTGACAAATGGAGGGCCATTGCCTATGATGAGGGCTTTTGGTGCTTAAAGAGGCATTTCTTGAAAATTACTAATATCTAAACACTAGAAGAAAACTGCATTTGCTTCAACAAACATGTTATGTAGATTTTGTTGAGACAAACTCAAATTTCTTCTAGTGAAACTTCGTCATGTTTATTGAATGAGTGATTATAGAATCTAGAATTGTAATTGAAAAAATCCTCATGATTAGACATAATTATATTATGATGACAATGTTGTTTGAAATTATATAACTCCTTAACCCCTAAAGGACCATTGTCCCTTCGAGGGACAAATGAGATTTCGGGTAGGTACCTAAGGTCTCAATTTTTTTCCTGATTTTTTTAAATCTTTTATGAAGATAGAAAAATTGATTAGCTTCGTGGAAATATAATTTTTTTTCATTTGGTGCCCGGGAACAAAAGTTATGCCCAAATAAGCTCAAAAATGGGGAAAGGGGGCAGCAAAAAAAAGTTTCAAAAATTTGAATTTTTTTATTTTTTTTATTTTTCCCTTATAGATTGTATTTTTGTCTACACGGAAAGATTTGATTCATTCCATTTGGATTTGTTATGAGAAAGTTATAGACAATCTTGTTTTCGGGCACTTAGAGCATCTTCCTGAAAAAATAACTTGTAGGATTAATTTTTGAATGCAATTTTTACAATTTAAAAAAAAAATTCCATATCGTTTCAATTGCTTTCTAGAACAATCTCACCATTGGAATTAGTGCATTTTAATTCCATCTTAGAGATATTAATAATTTAGATTTTCCTTCTATCTTGTACCTATTTCTACTTAACAATTTTTTAAAGAATCAAAATTAACTTTTTTTGTATTTTATTTTTTTCCCTAGACTCTCAACTCAATTCTCCACCATAAAGATTTAAAGCTCAAAAATTGCAGTGCAAAAAATTAAAGTTAAGAAGGTTCAAAGTCAAATAACCTAGTCCAGCAATGTGTGGAAAAACTTATTTTCTTCACTTTAAACGCAAATATCTTGCAATCTATGAGGTCAAAATTTCTGAAATTTTTTCCACACATTTTCATACTAGTTAGGTATAAGATCCTACGGTTATATGAGAAAAAAAATACAATTTTCAAAATGTTTTACTCTTTGCTCTGAAAATGGCAGTTTTGAGTGTTTTTTTTCAGAAAAACGGCCTTGGTCCTTTAGGGGTTAAATAGATATCATAGATATACACTTTACATTATATTAGAAAAAATTTCAAACCTCAATGAATTTTTTGAGATTTTGCAAATTGTACCATATAAATATGAGCCACCATGTGCCTATGTATAGTTTTAAGCCCAAGGACTAGCCAATATTGTACATATTGTATTTGTTGATTACCGATATGGTAGTTTTTGAACCCTAAATGCCCAATCAACCATTTTAAAGTCGCTACCCTACTTTGAACAACATATTTGGGTAGAAAAAAAATTCCAAATTTTTATTTTTAATGCAAATTAGATTGGGTTGTCTTTCAATTTTTATATTTGAAACTAAGATCTCTATAGTCAAAACAAAATCATAAGGGAAATAACATAGAGTGTCAGAATTTTCGTGGTGTTGAAAAATTTACTATTTACAAAAAATACATGCATTCTCATTACTAAATCTTATGCCTTTTTGACAAATCAATAGAACCAACAATTTTGACCAATAAAAATATCTAAATGCTTAGATTGTCTTTGAGATGAACTCATATGTGTACTTCCTCAAGGAATATACGAAGTTGAAGTCGTAAAGTTCTTTAGGATTCTATGGAGCTTTTTATAGGTTTTTGAAAGTTTGGGTTGGTTCAAGTGAAGTGGCAAGATTTAGTGGATGATAGTGAATGTTTTTCACAAAAGATGTGGAGTTGTATAAGCTTTCCCAAAATATAATTTATTTTCCATGTGAGCTATAAATTTTTTTCATTAACTTCAATGATCGCTTATATCTTGCAATATAAGAAGCCAAATATTCTGAAATTTTTTTTAAACATTCTCATAGTAGTACATGTCATTTACATGTCGTTGAAAATGGAAAAATGTACAATTTTCACTCAATGCACTAAAAAGGATAATTCTAGAATAGATTTAGAACAAAGTTTTTATTTTGGGCCAAAATTTCACTTAGACTAACAAATTTTGACCTCTCTAGCTTTGTACCTCCAAAAATTGGCATGAGCAATGAGGCTAATAGAGAAGATTGGTCTAAAGCAAAAACGTTACTTTAGAGCCATTAGCTCAAATTCTAATGTAAATTTACAAGATTTCTTTTTTCTTTTAATTTTTATTCTTGATTTAAATAAAGAAGTATTTGTGTTGACTTTTGGGATTTTTGAATCACCCAAAGAATGAGTTTGCAAATAAAGTTGAAATGTTGCTCATAAGGGGTGCTATTATGTGAGCATAGGAACATGAGCCCATGAGCCTACATGACTATACACCTATGTTATAGGCATCAATATTATAGAAACCACACATGATTACAGTGTATATATGTTATAGATACCTATATTACATGTGTTTATATTCTAAGCAAGTGTTTCAATGGTTGTAGGATATCTACTTATACATATACTCAAGTTTACATGCTCACACACTAGCATCGTTGTCATGCTTATGTAATTTTTTTTTTTGGGACATCCTCTCTTTGCAAGATGATTTTTAGTATGTTTGAAACCTATATTGTCTTTGAAAATTGGCATGAAAATAAATAATATAACAACCTAACTAATGGTTCAAGTTCCCAAAGTTGGATAGTGCCTCCTCTACAAATTTGAGTCAAACTATCTTGTCCTTCTTGGACAAAGCCCAAATTTTATTTTCTTCTAACTTCAAATGTTATAATCTCACAATCTTCAAGGTCAAATGAACTAGAATTCTTTCTACAAATTCCCATAGTAGTCTACACAAATTGATATGGTTGAAAATTTTTAAGACATTTTTATTTTTCAATTGTGCTTAATGCGCTATAAAATACAACTTTGAATACTATTAGTGAAAAATAATCAAGGAACTTTAAGTGTTATATCATTAGATGATATTTGAGGGCATGAAGAGGCTGCAAGTTATTTTTGAGTTCCCAAGCTGTGGGCGCTTACCACATTAGTAGTACGATGTGGCACAATCACTGCCAAGTAATAAAATAATGTTATTTTAAATTATTTTTAAAATATTTTTTAATTTAGTTTTAAGTTTATTAGCACTTCTTAAAAAATTTGGGGGAATTTTTTTTTCAAAAAATTCGGAAATTCAACCCATTTTGGGTTGGTTCCCAATTTTTGGTAGCACAAGGAACAATGCAAGGAACAACCTTGAAACGGGCTCTTGAAGCCTTCAATTTTCCTCTAATGTTATGCAATCTTCTTGTGCCTTGCACCTTTGCCACATCATCTTAAAATACAAGTAAAAATCATCTATATTTTTTCATTTATAAAAAGCTTCAAAATTCAATAACTTTCACATTGTAGGTCTTAACCCCTTGTCACCTAAGGACTAAACAGGTTAAAAAATAGCATTCATTTTGAAGTGTTTAGATATAATTTTCATTGAGTTATACAAGTCTCAATCGTACAATCTTGTAGTGCACTTATTGTAGATGACTTGCATCAAATTTGGTGTCATTTGACCCCATAGATGTGTAAGATTATAATGTTTTAGTGTTGGAAAAGGATGCTGAAATTTTCCTAAAAACACATTTGGAGGCAAAATTCAGTTTCTAAATCTATTCAAATGAAGAAAATTTAAACTATAAAGTGATTCTAAATCACCATAAAAACACATTGATGAAAAAAATCATTCAATTGACTCATTATATCTGCAAAATGGCTTCGAAATCTCAAAAAATAGCAAGAAAAGTTGCAAAAAACACATCAAAAACTGAACCTCCTTCTGCTAAAATGCTTCTCAGTCACTCATAACTTCTTGGATTGATATGAAATTTTATATACACAAACTAGACTAGTGTGCGCAACTTTCCAAATATTTTTTTATTGAAAACAAACATTGTATGAAGAAGAAACAAGACACTGAAGTTCATTGTAATCCATAAATGTCATGATTTTGAACTTCGAATTGCTCCCATACATTCAAAACAACTTGTATTGACATGAAAATTCTACCACAATAACTAGATTTCAAGGGGAACATAAACAACTTTTTTTATTTTTTTTTATTGAAAACAAACTTTGGATGAAGGAGATACATGCCCCCAAAGTTGCAGCCATCAAATGCAATTTGGTGAACTCAAATTGAACTTGTGAACTTCAATTGTCTTCCAAAAATTTAGTACATCTTGGATTGATCTAAAATTTTTACCACACGAACTAGAAGAGAGCCCAAATTTTCCGACAAGTTTTATTGAATTCAGACATCAAATGCAAAAGTTACAGCACTTTGAATTTGACATATGGACACTTTTCACCCCCTTTGGCGATGAGGGGTTAATGTTGCAAAACAAAGTCCATGCACCCCTCCTTGCAAAAAGAGCTTTCCTACAATAACCAAGAACATGACTCGGGACACATGGTACAGTAGAAGAGATTTTGCCATAACAAACAAAACAATTGGATTACTTCGAGTTCAGCTTGTGCTCATAATATTGCCTACTGTAGATTTCTTGTAGATTTTAGTATCATTTTCCTGGAAAATACCTTCTTCTTCAAAAATTCAGAAAATTCAAATTGAATTCATAAAGGAATTATCATAAAAAATAAAAGGCAATGTGATTTTCTGTTGCATGGATAATAGGTTAATGATGGTCGAAAGCCCAATCCACCAACCAAAAAAAAATTTACAATATAATTTTTTAATTTTTTAATTTTGAACAAATGGTAGAAAAGACAATAAAATACACTAAAAGTTCCCAATCAACTCAAAATTTGGATGATATTACTTAGCTTAAACCTTTAATGCTAAGATGGCCAAAAATGGCCTACGATTTATGTTCTGGTTGTATTTATATAACACAAATGGAATCAACATGAAATGTGTTAAATTGTAAAGTTAGGGGCAAGAGTAAGTTGAAAATTCAGAAATTTAAAAAAAAATAAGGAAAATTAAAGATTTTGTGCCTATGCAAAGTTTGTATTCAACCAGGAATACAATACAAGGGTTTAGACATACATTGGGGTGAGGGAAAATACTTGTCAGGAGTTGTAGAGGTTGCACAAAGGGTGACCAATGTAGCCGGTACACAACAATTATAACAACTACATTGTAGTGCTAGTCTTCAAATACAACTAGAGTGTAGGCCTAGTCCTCAAGTCCCAACAATTTTTTTGAAACAAATGAAATGGGTCCAAACATTTTTTTAGATTTGCTTGGAAATATGAACTTTGGGCCTAGTTTGTTGATTTTCTAATTTTCTAATAGCATGATAACTTTCATTTATACCATGCTCTTGTACACTAAAATGTAATGGTACATACATGGTGAAAATTTCAGATTTTTTGAGTCTATTATGTACTTGATATGAGTTTTTTTCATTTTTCTCTTAAGAAATTCATAATAATTTCAAATAATGTCAAAGTATAATTTTAGACCTCATTTGGGCATATAGTAGAATAACTTTTTCCAAAAATCTTTGAATAAGAAAAAGTTTTGAAATCGAGACAAATTTCATTTACAAAAATTGGTTTGAGATTTCAAGACTCCAATAAACAGTTATGGACAAATTTCAAAGAGAATGTTTTAAATTTTCCAAAATAAATTCCCTTCCTACCCCTCTCTGAAATTTGTCCATAACTTTTAGTTAGAGTCTCAAAACCTCAAAAAAAATTGGAGATAAAAACTTAGCTTAATTACCCACTTTTTTTTAGTTCAAAGTTTTTTGAAAAAAGATATTCTATGCTAAAATGAGGTCTAAAATTTTACTTTGAGCACAATTCCTGCATTTTGACAATGAGTGGTCAAGCTCTCATCTTCAAATTATCCCATACCCTTTGAAGATTCATGATGGAAAATTCATTATAAAAAGTTGTTCCCACTCAGACTTTGGGGAGAGGTCCTTTTAGAAACATTGCCAATGAAGTTGATGGGATCTTCAACTGAGACTTGCTAAGACATTATCTTATAGCATATCAAGATGTTATGAAGTCCTAGAAAGTTGAAGCCATATTTTGAAATAGGTAATTCCTTGGCTGAGTGTTGTTACAACAAACCTTGTAGCATCACAAGATGTTTTGAAGTATTATCCCAGTATCATACCTCTCTACATTTGGATGATATGGATGTCAATGCTTTCACTTACCTATATATGTGCCCCTAGAAAATATTAATTCACCTAAACCATAGAACATGTGAGAATGTTAAGAAACATTTGCCACTGGAATGACTCTTGCAATTAATGTTTGAAAAGTATTTAACCCCTAAAGGACCAAACGATGTTTTTTTGGCAACATAGCGATTTGGGGCAACTCACCACGAATGGAATTTTTTTTTTTAATTTTCACACAACATGTGCCCGAGGAGTAGTTTTAAGGCCCAACAATTTTCATAACTTTTGAAGACATGGTTAAAAAGTTATTGTACAATATGTTGTTTTCATTGCTCGGTGGGCAACCTCGGCAGCAAAAAAAACTTCTTTAAAAATCACTTTTTTTTTTAATAAAAATTTAAAATTGGTTTTCTAGATTTATATATACATAGAAATCTTTTAATCATTCAATTTTGATTTATGAGATGAAAGTTATGAAGAGTTTTAGTTGTGGGTAGTTTGTGGGTAGTTATGGAATCTTCACTACAAAATAAATTTTGAAGACCATTATTTAACTCAATTTTCAATATTTTTGGAAAAAAATAAAAATATTAGTTGTAGATTGTTTATTACAACATTACCACCATTGGTATTGGCACTTTTCAATTTCATAAATAATTTGTTAACAATTTAGTATTTTGAATCATTCTCTACTTCTTTCTACTTACTATTTTTTTCCTATATGTTGTACAATTCCAAATGATCTAAAATTTTTCAAGCATGTGGAAAACTTTCCTTGAAGAATGAATCCAAAGGGTAACAACCATTTTGGACTACCCCAGGTTTTGCAGGGCCAAAAAATGACTTTTTGTCAATTTAAACATTAATATCTTGCAATCTACAAGGTGGAAATTTCTGAAATTTTTTCCACATCTTCTCAAACCAATATACTACAAGATCTTATGGTCCCATGTGTCCAAAAATGTATTTTTTCTAAAATTTGGTACTTGTACTAGAAATGACAATTTTGGACAATTTTGGTGAAAACCTAGTCAAATTCATTTAGGGATTAAATCAATATCTTTTATTTCCAATTCTAGGATGGGAAAGAAGTCTAGGTCCTAGGTGAAGAAGAATAAAGCAATAAGGTGGAAGGATGCTAGGATTGAAGATCCTAGCAAACATGAATGTTTGTTTTGCAATCATATCATACCCTTCTTCTAATGGTACATATATGCCTTTCAGGACCTATTTCGAAATTAAGTATTTACCATTTTTTAGTGAAAAAAAAGGTTTTAATATTCAACCTTCAAAATTGTTCATAATTTTTTTTGAAATAGTCAAAGGTATTTTATTGCCTATACAGTGTCAAGTCTGAAATTTTAGATCAACCATGCATGGTTGATTGGGCAATTAGGGATAAATAGAAATATTCATTTGGCATTGGAAATTCTATGCCTAAACACAATTTGGTATTTCAAAGTTTATCTCTAAATCTCCCAACTAACACTTAAATTGTGCGCACAGATCACTCTGATGAGTAATGACCAGAGGCCATCCATTTTGTCATAGTGGCCTTCCTCCGGGTACACTTGACTTATTCTCCAAGGTTGTATCTTACCACCCAATAATACGGATTTACTCCATGGTATACAAACAACTTATTTTAGAACCACCCTACACTTGCCAATTTATCATATTCAACATTTTTTTTCACTTGGTGTTTTGACATTTGGAAAATGAACTTAACCCCTAAAGGACCAAGTGTTTGTTCATTGTACACAAGAAATATCAGGTAGGTTTCTATGAAGTCATTTTTCAATGGATGTTCATGAAATTTAGATATGACATGAAATATATCCCCCCTTCCTGAAAATCTAATTTTTTTTTCCAATTGGGTGCCCAGATCAAAATTTATGTTGCCTTGAACTTTGCGGGCAACTCGGGCAATTTCGGGCAACATGTGCAAAATTCTTCTGATGATTTTGAAATTTGGTGAGTATGTAGCTTACATTATACAAGATGAAAATGTCAAAAAAAATAACCATGTTTAGTGTAAGAATCTCATTCTAGAAGGAGTTAAAGTTTGCAAGCCCTATCGGGCAAGGTTGGAAAAAAAAATCACCTAACTTCAAATGTTACAATCTTTCAATCCGTGCAATCAAAGTTTCTAAAAAAATTTCCAAATGTTCCCAAAGAAGTATAGTACAAATTTGTACAGTTCAATTTTGAAGAAAAAACCCTTTTTTTCCTTTTTTTTCTTGTTGCCCTAAAAAATGGCAGTTTTTAACAATTTCTGCCCAAAATGTGCCTCAATCCTTTTGAGGTTGACTACAATATGTATGATAGGAATTTTTTTTGCCTTCAATATAGTCTATCTTTGTGGACCGAAAGCCTATTCTATTCTCCTTTCATCAAAAATACGGTGAAGGATCCTTTTTTTGTGTCAAAAATAAAATAAAAAAATACGGTGAAGTAGACTAGATGGTGGGTCTCTCCAAGCCCGTGGGCGTTAAAGGGTAAAAGTAGTCTGACACTGCAAACCATGTGAATTCCTTGAATGCTTTGCGGTGTTCAGTTTTGCTGTACCTGTACCTGGCCCCCTAAAAGGCGCAGTAAAATAATAATGTGTGAAGTACTTTACTGGACTGTAGAGACAAAACCCCATTGGGACACGCGTTCACTTCTCTACAACACCTTTTGAAAATCTGCAATTCCGAAGTTAGATTGGGCAGCAGAAAAAAGCGCAAGAGTATTTGCTTCAGTGATGATTAGGAACTCGAGGAACTTACAGTCCTGCCCTGCCCTGCCCTGTACAGTAGCTAGCTCCAGACAGTACGGTACTGTAGTGTAATTAAGGGCACCGCCAATGGAGACCGGAATTTGGCCCGCAAAATTACAGATCTAACTCTTTTGCCTGGTTTATGATTAAAAGTTTTGTTTTATTTTTTTGTTTTGTTTTTTTATTCTCGTCGGAAGCGCATTCAAAAGAATTTTTGGACAGGTATAAGAAAACTCAAATTTAGACACTAGCCCCTAAACGTCCAGATTCATCTCCAAAATTGACAATTTGAGAAAAATCATCATTAAGTGCTATTTGGATGCATATTTTGGAATTGGTATAGAAACAAAAGTCATAGATTTTGATTTGTAGATTCCATCTGTAAGGTTAGATTCACCAATGCTATCACCAATTTTTTTTCTATAAATTTTGAAAGAGAAATTCCAAAATTCCTTCAAAATTCGATTACAAGCAAAATATTATAATTTTATGAGTAAAATTTGTTGGAATGGATTTGAAATGAGGTTCTCTCCACATGGTAATTTTTTGAAATTTTTGTGTTCTTCCTATCTATGACCTCATTTTGGCAAATCCATTTTTGAACTAGAGTCAATGCAATTTGACCACTTGACATATTTACACATTGGTAATTTTAGAAAAATATGTATTCTAGTAACACCAAATCCAACCCTTAGATAGGCCAACAACTTGATAATGTATGTCCCTAACTTATAATAACTTTCATCCAAGTAGTTAGGAGGACAAAACTAGAGTTTCAATCTGTTCATCGTCCAAAAATTGGACATTGGAGTACTTAGGGGCTAGACAAAGAAAATAAACTATTTCATAAACTAGCTAAAAGACAAAAAATTATAGTCGTATTAGCAAATATGAGTTACCAATGCATTTTGCACTTTAGATTGCACCAATTTGGAGTGAAATGTGCATTGGTAACCATGATTTGCCAACTCATGTATGATTTTTGTCTTTTGTCTTTGAAGTGGTTTATTTTCATTGTCCAATGTCTAAATTTGAGGGGGGGGATTGTATCTATGCAAAGTACTTTTGAATGAGCTTCCAATGAAAAAAAATTCAAATTTTAATTATAAACTAGTCAAAAGTTAGGAGTTCAATTGGTTGAGGGCCAAATTCTGATCTACATTTTAAAAGCTCTCAAAACATCTGCAACTATGCATAGTTGCATGATAAACTTGATATTGATTATCAAATACTTAACTCTAAAAGAAGAAGACATGGAACCAATGAACTTTGCCATAAATGATCTAATTAATGGACCAATAGGCATGTTCTTCATTTCTAAAGTAACCTTGAAATTCATCCATTAGCCACTTTTGGCATATGCAATGTTTCAAAGATAAGTTATATTTGAAGAGACCTCCTCTTCTTTGGAGTATGTGGAATTCATTCTCCTTCTTCATGTAATAGTTCTTTTGTAGCAATAAAAGTATCAAGATTTGGCAATGATTTTTTAATGAATGTTACATTTCTATTATAAAAGTGCAATGTGGCCTCTCAAGTAGAAAACAACTAGACTTGGTTACTAATTGCAATCCAAGAAAGATTATAAAGTAGGAGGTTACCAATAGATACAATGTGCCACATATAAATAAGATGGGCTTTACAAAGAAGGAAGACTTCCCAAGCAACTACCCTACCTTCTTAGTGTATTTAGATCTATACAAAAATGGCTTTGATTTTATAGATTCAATGAAAGGTTTAATGTCTTTTGGTCTTTGACACAATTATCTTCAAATTGCTATAAAAAAATTCAATTTTTAGATTTTTTATATATACAAAATGGATAATAAACTAAACTTCTCGTGCTTTATTTCATTAGTTAACCCCTAAATGTATTTGACTATGTTTTCACCTAAAATGCTCCAAAATTGTCATTTCTACAACAAGAACCAAATTTTAGAAAAAAAATACATTTTTGGACAAATGTAACCGTAGGATCTTGTAGTACGCTTGTTTAGAAAGATGTGAAAAAAAATTCAGAAATTTCCACCGTTTGGATTGCAAGATATTATCATTTGAAGTGACAAAAAGCCATTTTTTGGCCCTGCAAAAACCTGGGCAGTTGTACTTCACAAGGTCAAATCATTATGAAAAAATGTCCAAAATGGTTGTAACTCTTTCGGTTCATTCTTCAAGTCATATTGGCTAGATGCTTGAAATTTTTTAGATCATTTGGAATTGTACAACATATAGGAAAAAAATAGTAAGTAGAAAGAAGTAGAGAATGATTCAAAATACTAAATTGTGAATCATTTATTTATGGAATTGAAAAATTCCAATCCCAATGTTCATAATGTTGTAATAACAATCTACACCTCAATTCTTTTATTGTTTTCCAAAACTATTAAAAATTGAATCAAGTAAAGGTCTTCAAAGTTTATTTTAGAGTAGAGATTCCATTACTACCTACAAACTACCCACAACTAAAACTCTTCATAACTTTCATCTCATAAATCAAAATTGAATGATTCAAAGATTTCTATATATATATAAATCTAGAAAACTAATTTTAAATTTTTATTTTAAAAAAGTGATTTTTAAAGAAGTTTTTTTTGCTGCCAAGGTTGCTCAGCGAGCAATGAAAACAACATATTGTATAATAAATTTTTAACCATGTATTCAAAAGTTATGAAAATTGTTGGGCCTTAAAGCTACTCCTCGGGCACATGTTGTGTGAAAATTTCAAAGAAAAGAAAAATTCTATTTGTGGTGAGCTACCCCAAATCGCTATGTTGCCAAAAAACATTGTTTGGTCCTTTAGGGGTTAATGTCAAATACAAAAAAAATCATCTTCATCCCTAAGATTATACCTAAAGTATATGGAACAAGTAATTTAGGACAAATAAAAAAAAGACTACTACTACAAGACAAAGGAAGTATATGGATGAAAGATCTGGAATTAGTGGAGAGAGGTTCTAAGGCATACAATCAGGGGACCCTGTGGAAGGTTGTAGGAATAATTAGAAGGACCAATGTTTTGTAATCCCACTTCTCATCTTCCACCTTTACAAATAAAATGCTACTTGAGAACAATGTACCAATTATCAATAAATACAAGTTCAATTCCCCCCTAAAGTCCCTAAGTTCCTTTGGGAGACTTCTGGAATTTTGGATAGGTTTCTGTGACTTCAATTTTTGATATGAATTTTATATTAATGTAATTTTTATTTCAATCAATGTCCAAGAACAATTTCTATACCACCCTAAGCCCCCCAAACAGTTTGTTGGATAGAAAAAAACAAACGAAAACTTGAAACAAAATTTTAATCTTCTTTTCTCATATATTATATTTTTGTCTATAAGGGCAACTTTGATTCATTCCATTTTGATTAGTAATGTGTAAGTTACAACTTTTTTTTTTTGGGGACAATCATAGCATCTTCTTGAGAAAATAATGCATTGAATTTGTTTTCAAATGAAATTTTTGCAATTCGAAAAAAGAAGTTCCATGAGGTTCAATTTGATTTCTAGAAATTTAATTGTTGGGATTAGTATGTTTCAATTCCATCTTAGAATTGTTTGACTATAGAGCCCACTTGGTTAACCTCTATTGTCTTCATAATTTGGAATTTTTTTCTTGAGATTTTTTACAATAGATGCTACTATCCCAATCTACATTTGAAGTTTTTTTCGTATCATATCAATGAATATTGCAAAAGTTTGAAGGATTTTCTTGATTTCAATGTCAAATAAGGTAACTAAAAATATATTCTAAAAACATGTTTGTTAATTTTATAATATTTTATAGACTAACATCTACTAAAAAACATTTGAACGATTCAATTCCAAATATTGGAATGAAATTTATGAGTAGTTTTATTTTATGGGCAATGAATGCTAAAAAAACATACAAAATTGCATATTAGAGTTAATTTCCAAAATTTCCAAATAAAAACAAAAAGAAGGGATATTTATTGTTTCTAAGAACAATTTCACCATTTAGATTGACAATTTCCAATTTCTTGTAAAAGTTATTAATGATTTAGATTTTTTCTTTCATATGATATGATCTTCCACTTAAATTCCTTTCAAAGATGAAAACACAAAATATATTTATTGTTTGAATATTTTTTCATGTATTCTCAACCCATTTTCCAACTTGTTGATCAAAATATAAAAGTTTCAATAGGATTTCGGATAATTGCACACTATGGTATACAAAGTTCTATCATGCTCTTGGGGTGCATAGAATTCTTAGTTTGCACATCAAAATTGTGCTATTTGCATTAAAAAATTGCATTAGCATATCTGTACCTTTTTCCCACAAAAAATTCATTACCAACAAAGAATTCTAGACAAATGTACCCTCACAAATTATATAAAATAAGCTTTGAAAAGAATGAAGTAAGAAATATGACTTCTTAAATCCATAAAATCTAATGTGAGATTTTGAATTTCCAATTTGAATACATAAATTCAGAAAAATCCTTGAATAGTTTGAATTTCGAAATATAATTATTTAAATAGAAAAAAATATTTTAAAATTATGAAAAATTATCACAATAGTTCTCAAAGAGATTTCTAATTTTGTATATACGATGGACAATGACAAAGCACTCTTTTGGTGTAAATTTTCTAATTTAAGCACTTCAAGATCTTCAAATTTTTCTTAGGGTGGCGGCGTACAAGAAATTTAATATTTTTTTCTCTTTGCAATAAAAAGGGGAATTTTTAGTGTTTCTTTTAAGAAAAAAAGGCCATGGAACTTTTGGAGTCAAATATATAGTTGACTAAATTTTGAATGGGAGGGTTGATCCTTAACATGGTAGGATGGAAGACTTTGAGATACTTTTGAAGTTCTTTTCATTTACTTTCACCATGTAACAAACCTTGTTGTAATGTAGATGCTCTCAGTTTGACTATAATATATTTTGCAATAAAATAGAGAGAGTATATAATTTTATTTATTAATATTTAACCACTAAAGTCTCAAAAAACTTTATCAAGTGAAACCCAATGCAAAATTGACATTTCTAGTGTATTGGGCCAATAAAACTAAAAAATGACTCTCTTAGAAAGCAAATTGAAGGATTTTGCACTAAAATTTTACAAGAACATGTGCTAAGTTTTTGTTAAGTTTAATTTTATAGATTGTTGGATATTAGCATTGAAAGACAATTCTTTTTATGGTCCCTATCCAAAATTTCAAATTACTCTTAGCTTTGATTGTAGAAAAAATTTGCACTATAAATTTTGAATTAAAAAACTACAATACTCAAGATCATTTAAGCATATTTCTACCAATTTCCACAAGTTTTATAGATATGAAACATATCTATAAAAATCTTACAATTTACTCAGGACGTGCTAAAAATTGACTACATATTATAATCTTTTGTCAATATGTTTTTTCAACATTTATTTTCAAAAAATAAGAATATGACTAGTGGATAGATTCTTTTATTTGTTTTGCATGAACAAACACCTTCCAAAAAATTAGATGAAAATCTTCTAATTCTATATAAATTAAGAGCCTCACTCAAACTTTCAAGTGATTATGATATTTGGCATCATTAAATAAAAGGTCCTCTTTTATGTTCCTATTTTGTTTAAAACATGTTCTTTTTTCATTTTGAACTAGAATTAAATTCAAAATAAAACATCTCAAACTCTTCTTAGCTAACTTTTGTATTTTCAATTGTTAGAACTAGGAAGGTATATTTTATTCCAAGTGCAATTTGAATACCTTTCCGATTGTATATAACATGCTTGATTTGATAAAAATTGCTCTTGCAATCTACATTCAAAGTTTATTAATGTTTGTATGGTGTCAAGGCCTCAAATTCTCTCTAATAACTTTGACCACTACACTCTTTTATGAACTTCTCCCTTGCCCTACCTATTACCCCTCTTAGAAATCATGGAATTTTCCTATGCCCTATAAGCCCCTGGAATTCCATTTTCCAAAAAATAGTTCAAACTTCTAAACTAGAAGCGTTATTTAGATAGAAATTGTATATAAGCAAAATTTGTAGATTTTGCATCTCTAAGAAAATTGTGGTAGAATTGAGAGTACATGAGCCAATCAAAAATCCAATTTTTATTTTCTTTGAGGGACAATGGGACTATAGGGACTAAGAATTCAAAGAACATTTCAAAATTTAGAGTTTTTGGCTATTGGATGAAAGTAAGTTGAAGTGCCTAGAAAAAGTCATTTTCTATGTTAATATTACAAATCACATGGTCAAAGGCTATTAATTAATAGGAAAATAAGTTTTCTTGAAGTTCTTCTTTCTTTTATGGTAAAAACATGTACAAAATTATAAAGATGTTTTTTCAAAACTAATTGTCTAACTTTGTAAAAAAACATGTTCTTTAATATTTTTTAGGATTTTTATTTATAAAATTCAAATTTAGTATGAAATTTTGAAATCCACATTGTAGAACCTTCTATTGTCTAATAAACTAGGCACTTTATCAAGCTCACACTTTTTTTAATGATTTTTGGTAATGAAACTTGATATAGCAATGGAAATGGACTTTTGAAAGGATTGCCTTTTACACTAGGGCTGCTAGCATATGATCCCATGAGTTTAGGAGCCAAGATTCCTATGTTATCAATACCTTCCATTATTACACCCAGGTGTCTATGCTACAACCACTTTAAATTGTTCTAGGTACTTATATTATAGGACATGTTCAATAGTTAGAGATGCCCATGTTATAGGCACCTTCTATGGTTATAGAGTACCTATTTACATCTAGGCTCAAAGCTCGTAGGCTTGCATTTCTAGGCTCACACACTAGCGTCGTTGCTTTTAACTATTTTATCATTCTTAGTATCTAGCAAGTGATCAAGATATCATGTAAATAGGAGAACTTCTTTTTAAAAATGTACATTTTTCGCCTATATATAAGAGTACTTCTGACTACTCCATGCCACATTGGTGTCATAATGTAGGCCGTTTATTATTTAAAAAGATATTTATCTTTGTTTGAGTTCACGTGTAGAAGTAGGTGTTGTTTACATAGTTTTAGTGTTATTTTTGTCTAGTTGGTTAATTGGATGAATGAGTTGGTAGATAGGGTTGGTGAAAGTTTAGGATTAGGCAACGGCTAGCTACCAAGGGTTAGGATTTATTTGAGACTATTTAGAGGCAAGGGTTGGTCCCTTGTTTCTTTCTTGGACCTTAGGAGGATATAGACAAAGTTTGCTGAAGAGTGAGGGTGAGGATGCCATTGTGTGCAAACTATTGTGGGTGACTTCCGTTATTTACAATATGAAGAAGGTAGTTTTTGATATTGGATAATTCAAGTATTGGATATAATTATTGGTATATCCATTTGAGTTGAGATTTGAGGGTTTGTTTTGACTAAAAAACACTACTGCCATAACAAATTTGGGAGCATTGTCTTTTATAGATTAGTGGCTATGTAGCATTGAAGAGGAGGATGTCTAGTATCTTTTGAATATAAGGCAATGGCGTTTGAAGGAAGATATCTTAGAGCCTTTTCATCATGTGGTAATGAAATTTGATAAACATGTGGCTTACATCTTTACTATCATCCTATAAAAATTTCAAGAGCTTCTAATTTAACCCTAAAAGACCAAGGCCATTTTTCTATCAAAAAACACTCAAAACTGCCATTTTTGTTGTGTTCACCCACCCACCCACCCCCAAAACCAAAAACCCAAAAATACTTTAAGAAAAACCTAACCTTAGGATCTTGTACTTGTCTTAGACCATGAGGTAAAATTTCATGAATTTTGACTACACACATTGAGAGATATTAGCATTCAAAGTTGGAAAAAGAAGTTTTTTTGAACATTGGCCTGCAATTATAGATGACTTTGACCACCTTTTGCTAAAAACATTTTGCACTATGGAATTTGAATTAAAAAATTTCAAAAGAAAAACTCTTGATTTTCATTCTCTAAAATTTTTTTCAATAGAAGTAGGTCCAAGATTACATGAAAATCTAAATCGTTAATAGCTCTAAGATGGGATTGAAACACAATAATCCCAAAGGTGAGATTGTTCTAGCAAACAAACTTAACCTTGTCAAAAAAAATTGTGAAAATTGCATTCATAAATGAATCCTCTAAGTTATTTTTTCAAAAAGATGCTCATATTGCTTGAAAAACAAGATTGTTCATAAATTTCACATCACTTATCCAAATGGAATGAATCAAACCTTTAAATGTAGATAAAAATATAATATATGAGAAAAAAATCAATTTTTTTTTTCTAATTTTTTGTAGATATTTTTTTCTAATTTTGGGGGGATTTTTTTTTGCTTGGTGAAATGTAAATTATTTTTAAGAGGGCACAACTTTTTCTCCTAGGCACTGATTGAAATAAAAAAATTCTTCCCACAAAGCTAATTAGTTTTTCTAGCTTGTGGGAAAGTTTCAAAAAAATTCACTAAAAATTGAGGTCATAGGAACCTCCCTAAAATCCATTTTGTCCCCCGAGGGTACAATGGTCCTTTAGAGGTTAATCTCAATTAATTATGGACAAAATAATTGAAGTTGTGAAGTAAAAGCAAAAATTGGTAAGTCAATAGTAGAAAAATGTCCATCAAAGTTGAACAGTATTTTAGAAAAAGATGAAAATTCATATGTAAACTACTTAAATAGTCAATCTCTATTTTGGTGAAGTTTCAAGTCATTTGGAGTGATTGTCAATCTTTTATGCTAGATTAGAGTTGGGTATGGCAATTTCTAGGTTATTGTAGGAAGGCTTAGAAAGTCACTAGTAGGAAAATGTCTACCAAAGTTGGGCAATATCTTACATTTGGTTGAAAATTGATATGCGAAGATTTGAGTAGTTGATCTACATAGTCATTAAGTTCCAATTCATTTGAAGAACATATCCATCTTTTATGCTAGATTAGAGCTTATTATGACAATTTCTAGTTTATTGTAAAAATTAGAGATAGGGATTTGGAAAAGGTAAATTTGAGAATAGATTTCAGATTATTTAGGATATTTAAGGATATTATGAGATACTCCCTCCATCCCAAAATGATCTTCTTGTTGGAGAAAATGTTCCAGATTAAGGCTAAAAATCACATTTTTCCAAAAAAAATTGAATTTTAAGTAGAATTTGGTGCACTCCTATCATCCAAAAATTTTGAGTTCCCGAATCCTTTCTAAAATGCAATTTTGGAGTACTCAAAAATGAGATTTTTGAGGCATTTCTAAGGAGCACTGGTAGCTATGCAATTGTCCAGTTTTTGTGGACAAGGATGAATACTTAAATTTTCATTGTTTTACAATAGTACCCATGTTGGTAGGCCAAGGCTTGTGGGCCAAGGCATGAGCTGATTGGGCTCTCACTGTATGGCCCAACCCCAGTGTCTTTTGCCTTGATTTGAAGCCTCATTAATTATGGATGACAGTATGGGGGAATAATCCCAATAGTGTATGCTCAAAACAATCTTTTGATTGGAGTATCTTTCCGTCTTTTTAGCAATTGCCTCCAACTCCCCAAACTGGTTCCTTCCATGTTAGTATGTATACTCGGAAGATCATTTTTGGACCAAAAATGAAGGAGAACTGGAAGATCATTTTGGGGCTGAGGGAGTAATATACAAAACTTTTCCATGGCAAAAGCCCCATGCTATTCCGAACCTATTTACAAATGTTTGTGACACTAATTAAATTCACTTTATTGGAGCATTTAATTTGTGAATCACTATCTATGATCTTTTCTTTCCCCCTCTTTGAGACTTCAACATAATGTATTGGATTGATCCAAAATTATTCTACTAAGATCCAAGAAAATCTCATAAATCATTACCTTAATGGCTTTTGTAGGCTACAGTTTGGGTCCAATTCATATAATTTTGAAGTCCAATTTTTTCCGGATTAGGCCCTTAGGTTTATGAATTTTTTGTTTTCAACAATAATATTAACTTAATAAGAATAAAAACAAAAAAATAGAACTAAATCTTTGTCTTTCTAGTTATTTTAACCCCTAAAGGACCATTTGTCCCCTCAGGGAACAATTTGGGTCCGGGCAAGTTCCTACTATCTCAATTTTCAATTTTCAGTGATGTTTTTTGGAATTTTTTGAGGTTGTGTATTTTTGCAAGAGCTTTGTGAATATACAATTTTTATTTTAATTGATGTCCAAGAGCAAAAGTTATGGCACAATAAGCAAAAATGGAGTTTAGTGGGCAGCACAAAAAAAATCACAAAAAGTCAAAATAATATATTTTTTTCAATTATTTTCTCAAAGATTATATTTATGTCTACAAGTGAAGCTTTGTTTCATTCAATTTGGACTAATAATGAGAAAGATATGGACAATATTAGTTTTTCAAGCAATCTAAGCATCTTCTTGAAAAAATAACTTGTAGAATTCATTTTTCAATGCAATTTTTAGAATTTTTCAAGAAAAAATTGTTAGGTAGGGTTATATTTTCTTGCTTAAACAATCTCACCTTTGGGATAATTGTGATTCAATTCCATCTAAAAGCTATTAACAATTTAGTTTTTTCTTCAATCTTGAACCCACCTCTACTTAACAAATATTTAATGAGTGAAAATTAAGTGTTTTTTTCCTAAATTGTTTTGGTAGATTCTCAACTCAATTACTTAACATAAAGAAGTATAAAATCAAAATCAGTAGTGCAAAAATTTGAACTAAAAAGATTCAAAGCCAAAAAATCTAGTCAAACAAGGTGCAAAAAAACTTGTTTTCTTCACTTTAAATGCATATATCTTGAAATCTGCATGGTCAAAGTTTCTGAAATTTCTTTCATGTATTCATATACTAGTCAAGTATAAGATCTTACGGTTGGATATGAAAAAAATAAATTTAAGTTCTTTTCTCTTTGCAATAGAAATGACAGTTTTGAATGGTTTTTGATAGGAAAATCACCTTGGTCCTTTAGGGGTTAAAAAGATTAGAAACAATCAAGTACACTAGAAGTGACTTTGGCCATGCATAATTGTTTCCCTATCAAAAATGGCCTATTTAAATTTATTTACATTCATTGTAGATGTAGCTTAGGTTAATGCAATGCTTCTTCCTATTTGGGCTAGAGCTCAAAAGAATAGTTATTTGGGGGGTCAATTTTCTAATGTTCAAAATGAACCCATGGCTAAATATTCTAGTACAATGAAGTCATTGTTTGTTTGCACCAACAAAACTGAAAGTTTAAAATGAGTCAAAGGTTGGGGTTGGACATTATAATCCAACAGATGTAATGTGATCATACCATTGGGACCTTCTTGCAAAATTGACACTAACTTATTCTTCCCTACATTGTACACCTTCTAAACATGAGAACCTAACATCCATTTTGACTATAACATTCCAATTTTTTATCATTCAAAAATATATAGCTAATGAATTTGGAATCATTTTTCAATTGCCAACAACAAAACAAGTTCAATTGCTCGTCTTTCATACGCTTTCTAGATATAAGGTAACCACATCCAATTGTGATTTATTTCTAATACAAACCCTTATAAATTCTTGCTTAAAATGTACAACCTTTACTAATGAGAGCCTATGGTTGATGTCAAATACACCTATTATTAACACTTTGAGAATTCATAATTTATTCATGCAGTATCCCAAAAATGCATTTCAAGAGAATCTAAAACTCCATTTTGACCCCAACAAGACCCAACCAACCTCCAAAGTTAGTTTGACAATATGATAGTCTGCTTGAAATCCACTTGTCTTCTAAAGATTGTCCCTAGCTAGGTTCTGAAATGGACATTAACAAGTTATAAAATGTATATGTGTAAAGCATTGAATGTTTTGTAAATGTGTTAGAGCGGTTTAAAATTTGTCAAACATTTGTCAAACGTTCCTTCATACTTTGCTAGTGCATGGAATAAGAGCCAGAGGATGCTAAATCTTGCAAACAATGTGGGTCCCGAAGGGGCAAATTTACCATGGGGAAAAGTGCAGGAATTTTTTATTTTTTGCACATTATATTTTTTGCAAATTCCGAATTCATATTTGCAATCAAAGACCCCAAATTGGCCAGGAGAGGTCTAGAACATACCCTACACATGGCTCAAAATAGGAGGCAGATTTTACTTTTACCCCTAGATAAAACACAAATGCCCCTGTGGGGCCTGCTTTGTTTGTAGGATTTAGCGTCCTACATAAGAGCCAAGGTGGGTCCATTTCTGAAATATTTACCTGTGTTCAAAAAAACTTTTCTCCCCCAACTTTGAATGCTAATATTTTTCAATCTGTACAGTCAAACTTGATAAAAATTTTACCACACGATCTCATACAAGTATAGTACAAGATCCTATGGTTGGATTTTTTATTTTTGAATTTTTTTTCTTTCTTAAAAGATGCAACAGAAATGGTAATTCTGAGTGATTTTTGTCAAAAAATAGGCCTTGGTCCTTCAGGAGTTTAGTTTAGTAAAGGTCACATTTTGGAACCCTGTCTATTACTTTCTACATGCTGCAGTGCTTGTTTTTGAAGGCCATATTCGTTATATTGAGACTTTTTGTAGATTTTGAGACAAAATGCTAGTTATTGAAAAATTCATTTAAAAAATTAGGAATTGAAACCAAAAATAAATAATGCTCAAATATTGATCCTATAATGAAATTCTAAAAGTTGATGTTGTTACCTATTTATAAAAAAATATTAGTAAAGAGATAAAACGATTTATCCTCAAGCCAAGGATAAAATTGAGACTGCGAAAAGTCTCAATATAACGAATATGGCCTTTTTGGTGAAGTCATATCTTTTTTCAGACAGCACATGTGTGGGTTTTGTAAGGCTACCTTAAAAACCAAATGACATCCCTTTCTCAGATGATTTTGAGGTCCTGCTTCCTTCTTTTTTTGAAAACTAATGGACCAATTCCTTTGAAAGGGGAAGAAGTACATTGAACCAGGGGAGCAAGTCCCTGCGGAGAAATTTTGGTCCTGCTTTCCTTGGTCGATTGACTGAGACAGCTGCCATGTGTGGCGACTCAAGTCAAGAACATCTCTCCAATAACCTATTTTTACGACTAAAATGTTAAAGAATGGACTGCCCTTGCAAGCAATACTTTGGACCCAGCATGGGGTCCTCCCCAAACTTGACTATGATATGCATGGCCCAAAATTTCTCTCCTAAGGCCACATACCCTCATGAAAAAAATTAAAATAATACCTACCCTCACAGTAGTACAGTACCAAATAGTCTAGAGTGACTGCGATCATATAGACCTTGTGTAAGTATGGGCAAATAATTTGCAAAAATAAATCTACTTTAATCCAGGATAATAATCGAAAACAAGGGAAATATTGTACATGCATACCACTGTAGAAAAGAATAATCGACCTTTTGCCAGCAGGAGGAATGGGTCCCCCCTCCCCAAACCTCTCAATACTCCAGTGAGACCATTAGGATATCCAATTCCACTTCAAAATTCTAGAATATGTACTTCTTTTTTGTTCAGAAACCAGGGCTAATGTATGGAATAGTTGAACCACCACCAAAAAGAGCAAAGTATTCTGCAAGTTACGTAGATTGAGATGGAATTTTGGTATCATATGCATGGTTGGTTGGTTTGTGGAGGTGCAAGGTACCGATTTCTCTTCAGATTTTTCTAGAATGAATGGGAAGTGGTCCAATGACGGAAGCTTGTTAGGGAAAAGGAGACCAAAGGCAAGGACATAGCGTGTGTGGTAAACCCCGGCCGCTACACCGACTTGATGCGTCCAGCCCGGCCGCCACCCTGCCACCCACCGTGACTTTAAGTTACCAGTGATGAGTCGGTCTTTCTTCTTAGCTTCCAACTTCTTGGACTTGGACCAACAGCAGTGGCTTGGTGAGTAAGCTTCTTAAGTTAAGGTACTCCACTATTGCTCCTCCATCTGTTGCGCATCCATCTGTCATGATGGATGGAAACAGTCCACCGGCCATGGACAGAGTTTTGGCTTGCAATCCACTCTTCTTCACATCCACCTGAATCTCACCTTCACTTCTCTCCAAGTGAAGGGAAGTCTCTTGCTTGCTCTATCATTCATCTATCACTCATGAGGACAGCACAGAGGTCCACCAACTGATTAGAAAGCCAGCTTGCAATCCTCAATAATTTTGAAAACCCCGCTTCCCTGATTCCAATGCAAACACAAAAACCTTATTATGACTCACTCCTCGTCAAAGCAAAAAACGAATAAAAAACCGAATAACAAACACGAAAAACACTTGGTCCTTGGAGAGTCGTCTCCCCGGACCCTCATTGTCATTGTTCTTGTTTTGAAAAATCCTCTCTTCTCTTCTCATCTCCCAGACCCAAGCAAAAATATCTCCACATTAGTCTGTCTATTAAATCATGGACTCTACTGTACTGTACAGAAACTAGATGTAGGTGGCGTAAGCAATTTTGTTTTGAGACTTGAAGATTTCTTCAGTTTCGTTTGTTCTCACGCAATGAATTTTGTTTTGAGACTTGAAGATTAATTTCTTCAGTTTAATTTTGTTTGGTTCTCCTCCTCCATAGAACTACGTTACACTTCGTTGTTTCTCTACAAGAAGATTTGAAATTGTTGACGGAGCTGTGAAGACCGATATCGACAAGGAGTCTGATGGGAACCACGAGCTAGCAGAATAAGATCGAATGATCCTTTCGGCTGCTGATCGAGAGCGAGCATCTTCCGAGCTCGATCGCAACTTCAAAGGTCTTGCAATTGAGCAGCAGCCTGGAAATTAATAAGTTCGATCTTTCCAGTTGTTGACTGGGTGTCTGGGAATTGGGTGACATTCACACTGTCTACTATACAGTCCTGTACTGTAGTGATGAGACTGGTGTCAAACTTAGCTACAGTACTGTAGGGAAGAGCCCTGGGGAGTGGGGACCATTTCCATTGGCTTGATCAGGACTTGAAGGACTTCGGCTGACGTCAACTGAAACAGCAGACAGGAAACAAGCAACGACACTACCACAGGGAGAAGAGGCTCGATCCGGAACGGAAGTGTGAACGGGGTTTCAGGACGGTGAGGACCTTATACAAGGGACCAACTGGACCAAGAGTGGGACCAAGAGTGGGGATGGATAATTCCTTTGGTCTTGGAGCCAACGGTGTACAGGGAACTTAGACCCAAGAAGGGGGGTGGGAGTGAATTTTAGAATGCATTTCTAAGATAGGTAGATTTAATGATTTACTCTTTCTTTTCACTCGTGTTCTCTATCTTGTACACTTTTTTTCTTTTTATCTTCTCACCTCTTAGAGCAGATGTGTATATTTAAAAAAAATAGACCAAACGTTGCAAAAAAGAGAAAAGAAATTCCAGACTATTTTACATGCAAGCATGCAATATTTGCATGAGGAGAAGCAAAATTCTTGGTGGGCCAAAGTTTAGGGAGAGATTCATGGAAAGAAGGGGAGGTGACTTTCTCACTTTTGTGAAACTATTGTTAACATTGGACTTGAACTTTTGGGTTGCTTCTAGTTTGACAACAAAACAAAGATACTCCTCAAATGTATTTTTTCCCTACTAAATGGAAGTAACAATATCATGAAATTCAGCCAAGGTAATGTTGACTCTCGAGTACTCAAAAATTCATTAGGAGATTTTCAATTCCTATGCAACATAGATTGAAGTTCACTCTAGGTAGAATTACATTAGCTAGAATTGAAATACAAGACAAGAAGAAGAACCTTGAAACTACTCACGAGAAATTCAAAACTTATTTAAAAACAATCAGAGGAAATATGAACCATGTGCAAGGCTGTTTGACTGCATGAGAATTTGTAATTATAGAAAAGAAAAGAAAATTTGGGCCTAGGTGTGCCACAAAGGACTAGGAACTAAAAAACTTTTTCTTCAATAGAAAAAAAATCCCCCCGGAATTGCACATTTGTTGAAAGTCAAATTGACCTCTACAAGGGCAACATTTTTTTCTAATGACTATGGTCACTTTCAGTGGTGTAATGTAGAAAACAAGACTATGCAAATGACCACGCTACTATATGAATTTGTTTTAAAAATGAAATCAACAATTAAATTTTTTTAAATACTATAATAATTTAATTACTATTATAAAACATCTACATTCTCAAGAAAAATTAAAAATTTGTGATCAATTTTTTAAATATTTTGGTGGTACAAAATTGTATTCCAAAAGTATGAAATATACACAATAGTTGTAAAGCAATATTTCCAACAATCATCCACATTGAAGAATGAGACATAAGGATCTATTAGCTTCTTTAGGATGATAAGGTCACTTTTAAGATATGAAGGGGCAACCTTAAGAGATTTTGTTGACAAAAAATTTGAATGACTTTGAAAGCTTATCCATTTGGGAACTAGCATGATTTCACATTATCTTGTCATATATTTTGAATTGTAGTCAATCTTCTTATATTAGGTAAGTGTGCAAAAATCTTGTACCAATCTCCAAGTCTTTTCTTCTAATTATAATAGACCAAGAAATTTTAGTCCTATTGGTAAAACTTGTTGAGTGCTCCCACGAAGAAAATTGAGTGACCTATGTTTTTAGTGCCCAAAGAATAAATTGGGATGAACTTGGGATGAACTCCGTAATTCTATAGCAATGCAATTTCAAAATGAGAAATTCCATTTTTTTAACTCTTTGGGGACATTATGTTTGGAAATAACATAGAGGTAGTGAATCTATAGATTTCTTTTCTAATTGTTTACATTATCTAATACTTAAAAATTCCATTGATTAACTAGAACATGAAACTTTTACCATGCTTGAATTCATGTGTGTAAGTTACCAAATCACATTTGTGTATTTATATTAGTTGCCAAATCTCAAGAACAATTAATCAAGACACAATTATGCAAAGGACTTCAAATTTAGGGGGATTCAGACAATCAACAAAGAGAAAGTAACTTGTCTAGTGATACAAACAAGAAATGCAGGGAGAAAAAAGGAAATTTGAATGGGGTGGAAGTAAGAGTTTAATTATTTAAATAATTTTTATAGCAATAGAAAAATTAAACACTCACAATTTTGACCTCACAATTTTGAATATATAATTGCATCTATGAATTGACTTTGGTAGCAAAGTGCTTATAGAATCTAAAGGATGTATTCACAATAAATGATTGTTGTTCTTGTTTTAAATATGTATTCAACAAAATTGAAAGGAAAAATTGTAGTTGTTAATTGTAGTGACCTTCATCTAGTCATTTGAACTTCCCATATTGATTCAAGAATTTCACTATCAAATAGTAACATGATACAAAGACAAAATTGTGTAGAACTTGCCTATAAACTTGATTGCAATCAAGACAAAGAAGCTAGTGGGGGCTAATATTGGCTATTGAATGCAATGCCCTTCATTTGGACCCCTCTACCACTTTAGGAGCATCTCTATGAATTTAGGGCATTTGTATAGTATACTGAACTAGTTTTCATGTCACTAGATAATACTTTTATTTGTTTCTTGGAATTTTCAAATTTTCAAAGCATCATAAATTATATTGTTTCCTATAATTTTTCAAAAATCATCTTATCAATTTACTTGAATTTTGGGGGAAAATTTCAAAAAAATAAATGTAGTAGTTTAAATGAATACTTTGATAAATGACTACACTAAATAGTGAAATTAAGTTGCCTTAAAAATTAGGTTGCCTTATCCCAAAAGATTACTTTATAGGCCATTCAAGTCAACAAATTCCTCTACAAATATTTTCATTTGTACATATGGAGGTTTATGAATCCTAAATATTGCAATATCTAATTCAAAAGTAGTGCATTCTTATAGAGTAACAATAAATATTTAATATAATGTCAAATGTCAAGAAATTAATGAAGGGCAACCGAATTTCACTATTTCGTGTAGTATATTTGTTAAATTGCCTGGATGCACTCTAAAATCTAAAAAAAGACAAAGAAAAAAGGTTGTGAATGAAATTCTTAGCTCTATTTTTTTTAATGCACAAATATGTGAAAATAAATCATCAAATATTCTTCATTTTTTGTTAGGATTTTTTGGTTTTACTAATGTTTTTAAGATGATTCATTATTTCTCTATAATAAAAATATTTTTGATGATTTTAGTGTTTGGATGTGGTTTACAGTTCAAATTCATAAGTGGAATTTATAATAAAAATTCAAATACAAGATTCAAATTGTGATTTTTTAAACTTCACAGTATTGTTGTTGTTTAGTCAAAGTATAATTAAATCAAAGGTTTCAAAATTCTATACCTTCAAAATTTTGTGCAAATAAGAACCTCAATCATCTCAGTCTTTTTTTTATACATGAGTTTAAAAATCATTTGTTTGAATTTAGAAATAATATAATGCTAAATGTTTTAAAATTTGGTTTAAAAAACAAAATTTTGTCAAAATAGACAAGATTGTAGAAAGATGTGAAAGAGCTTGTCTAAAAACTAATGGACCATAGCTTGCAACCACCTTGTAACAAAGAACACAAATATGTTATTGCTCTATATGACTAGTCTGGAAACATAATTGCAATATAGAACGAAAAAGTTTGTGGGAGCAAAGATTGGTTGTTGAATGCATTGCCTCTCATTTGGAATTCTACACTATTTTAGGAATATCCCTATAGTATTGTAACAAAAACACAAAGATGTTTTTTTTGTTAGACTAATCTAAAAAACATATAGGGATATTCCTATTCACAATGCAAATAGAGAGAACAAAGGCATTGTTGTCAAAACCTTATTTACAAACCTAAATGAAGTTTCATATAAAGAAATTTTAGCTAGACTACAGAGAAATAACATAGCTTCACATAACAACCAATGTGGGGAGAGGACATACAAATGATATATACTAGTGAGGTGGTAGGATGTACACTAAACTATCCAAGTGGATTACTTAACAGAGCATATTGGAGTTTGTATAGAAGTCAGAAACGCAATGATTATGTTTAAGGCAAAAGTTTAGATCTCATTTGAATATAAGATGATTGTGCACTACAAGTTATCAATCCCTTATTCACAATACCATGTACATTAAGCACTTGATTTACACTAGTTTTGTACCAAATGACACATCTTTGCACCAAAATCTACTCCATTTTGCCACAAACACTTCATAATCTTTATTTAAAATTGAAGAATTTTTCCACCTCATCATTTTTAGAAAATTCAAATTAAAAAAAAGGGAAAATATGTATTTTAATATTCCTAAAGGCCAATCTAAACCTTTGAACATCAAATTTAATTATAAAAATGCAAAAACGTCCGAAAATAGTTGTAATATGAAAAATACAATACTTGTAAAGGTAATTATCTATTTCAAATATTTAATTTTTTTCCAATCATTATCAATGAGATTTGTAAATTTAACATACATGATGCATTGTGACAATGCCCTCTTTTTGTGTAAATTAGTTCATCTAATCCATGCAAAGAAATTTTCATTGACTTTTTTGATGTACTTATATACCCTAAATAGATGCACCTTGTAAAAAATTAGCTTCTATCCTAAATTCAACATGCATTTAACAATGTGAAATTTCAAAGTTCTTTAAATAGTTTGTAGTAGTACATTGTGATTGAAAAACAATACACATTCATGTGCAAATATCCTATAGTAGGTCAAGGTATTGGACAATCCATAAATGTCTCATATAGTGTATTCTACACAATAGATTTTATAAATCCGGTACAACTTTTTACTTCAAATATTTAAAATATGATAATTCTCTTGTATACACATTTTATATTCCAACATTTTAATTGTAATACACAAGTCATGGGACATTTGTGTTTATTACAAAGAAGTATTGAAAGACAAAACTTCCCATATTAAAAAATTTAGAAATAACTAATTTTTTTTTAATTTCAGGCACTAGGATTTGGCTATGGGGAACGAGGATAACTCTAAATTTTGATAGGATAGCATACCTAGTTATTAAAGTCTACAAAAAATAATTCTAAAAATGGATGCTAATTTTTGGAGAACTTATTTTGAAAAAAAAAGATTTATATGAAAAAAGAAATTGTAAAATATTTTCAAAATATTCCTAATTTTTATGACAAGTCTACCTACCAAATACAATACTCTTGAAGAATTCGATCAAAAGATCCTACAATTGGATTATCAAAGAATTTTAGAAACAAAGTCTCTCTTCATTTGGGAAAGAGTATTTTGAAGCACTGTGGAGTCTCCAACGCAAATTTAAAAGGACTAGAAATGATGGTTTGAGAACATTTTTGCAAAAAATGATTATAGATAATGAATTAAGTACTAAAAGTTATAAGTGTCTCTAGTGCACTCCTTGTAGTCAATTGTAGGATCTTAACCCCTAAAGGCCGAGGCACATTTTGGACACAAACTGTGAAAAACTGCCACTTCTTCGAACAGTAAGAAAAACATGAACAAAAAATGTTTTTTTTCAAAATTTAACCGTACAAATTTGTACTAGACTACTATGGGAATATGTGGAAAAAATTTCAGAAACTTTGACCGCACGGATTGAAAGATTATAACGTTCGAAGTTAGAAGAAAAAGTTTTTTTTTGACCCTGCCCGACAGGGCCAGCAGACTTTAACTCCTGTAAAAATGATATTTTTACACTATACATGATTATTTTTTTTACATTTGTATCTGAAATCATGAAAATTACATACCTGTAAAATTTCAGAAGTAAAGGAGGATTTTTGCAAAATCTGCCCGATTAAAAAAAAAGTTCGGGGCAGCATAACTTTTGATCCGGGCATCTGATCGAAAAAAAAATTATATTCCCACTTAGGGGGTACATGCGTACACCTTGTATCAAAAATTTGTGAACATCCAACCAAAATTGACTTCATAGGAACCTACCTGGATTTCGATTGTCCGTTCAACGGACAATTGTCCTTTAGGGGTTAAGTGAACAAACTCTTCGTTTACATCATCAATTCCTTTTGGGTTATAGTTCTTTTGTCACTTTCTTGATTATTATATTAAAAAATCATGTCTTTTTTAATGTAGAGTATATAAAATTATGTTTCATTTTATTATATTTGTGTGAAAATTTAAATTCTTAATTAGTAGCTTAATGCATGTGTTGTTCACGAATACTTTGAAAATAACAAAGAATTTTTGAAATACTACAATACTCATGAATTAATTTTAATACAAGATAGTAATATTGACACTAGATGAATGATAGTAATAAATAATATTGATAATTGTAATCTACTTATTTTTTAAATTAAAATTTTGAATAGAATTTATTCATTATTACTATTATTCATTATATGCATGTTAAGCATGTGTAAATTGTTTATGTTCCATTTTGTTAAATTCAATTTCAAAGTTTTTGAAGAGAAACGATTTGTAATATGTTCAAATTTTTCTTAAAACAATTTTGCCCTCTAAAAATGAACCTTCTTGTTGAAGAAGGATAATGACCTATTAGGAAATTATCCTATTATTATAATAAGTTCGTTCCAAGGGAGGCTAGTCAATGGGAATTTTATGTCAAGAGAAAATTTATATTTGACTTCTAGTTCCAATTAGGATTCTATTTCCAACTCAATTGCTCAATAATTCCAAATAAATATAATCTCCCAACTTGGAAAATATCAACAATCACCACTACAATGACATACAAAATTCCAAATTGGATGTTGACTTAAATTAACATCAGTCACATTTCATCAAACAAACTTCCCTTTTGGAAACATTCCCATAACATAAATCATTATTAAATCCAACTTGGATTGGACACAAATTATTCTCCATCACTTCAATATCACACTTTCACAATTTAATTCATCAATAATCACATCACATAATTTTTCACACATACACACAACACCAATTTGTATGTAATTTCCGACTTGATGAATTAAATTGGTGAACACATCACCATTACACATAATACTTTTATTTTATTTTCCCACTCACTATCTCCTTTATTCTCCTCTTACATTCATATTTTTTTTATTAATATTATTTTTCTTTCCTAATTAGAATACTTACTTTTTGTCACTCTCAAATTTCCAATTAGATTCTCACTTACTTCACAACTCCCATCTATCTTCACTTTGCCTTCTCAATTTACTTTACACAAACTTCTCCAAATAGCAAACATTCAACCAAGACATAAACACACAATACCAAAACATTCCAACATCACACATCCAATCAAATAACACACACATACACACACAACCAACTTGGAAACACTTCCAAACAAAGAAATACACAGCTTCGACAAGCTGGGACACAATTGGACTTCACTCAACAGATGGTAAAGAAAAATGAAAGAGAAATCAAACCAAATAGGAATTCCCAACTTGGTGGTTACCAATTTGGAAGAAACAACCCAACTATCATCTACCTACCAAATGGGAACTACAAAGGCAACCACCCAACTACAGATAAAATTCCAAATTGGAATTAATTTACACATAGCCAACTAGACTTGACATACACACCACTTAAGAATCTGACTTGGACTAAATCAACACACAATTTGGATTACAGATAAGAAAACTTGGAACTTGGTTGGACAGTCGGACCATTCCAATTAGGAAATCAACCATCCAAATTAGCACATACACAAAATTCAAAAACAACTAGTCAAAAAGAGTAAAAGACACCTCAAAATCAGCCAAAAATTTACCACAAAAAATCCTAATCAGTTATCTACACTTCTTAAAGCTTTTCTATAGTATAGAATTTTGTATTTGTGAAAAATAAGATTCGCTTCAAAATCTAATTTTTTTAGTTCATGAATGACAATGTGGCCAGAAGATGAAAACAATCCAAGATCATTAGCACCCCCCACCCCCCAAGTGGGAAAAAACACAATTGTTGATCTAGATGAGAAAAAAATGTGCCCCCCACTCCAATGCCATTAGTTTGTATTAGTGGGAAAAAAATGTAGTTGTTGATTGCAAAGTCTATGGTGATCTTGGTCATTGAGATTAGAGTTTACAATATTGAATATGATACTTATAGTATATGGTATATGGTATAATGATGCATTGAATACATATGGTATACAAATATACGAATATATACGAATATTATATATTAATATGGTATAATGTAAAAAGAAAGTTATTGATACAAGATATGATGTCGATATTCCATATCGATTGTAGTCACAACAGCTTCCCACAAAATATAAATAAACTTAAATGGAATTCACAAACACTAATCATTCATTAATTCGTTTAAGAAGTGAACAAATTAACCCCTAAAAGACCAAGGCACATTTAGGGAACAAATTGTGAGAAAAAAATAAAAAGAATTTTTTTTTCAAAATTCATCCATACAAATTTGTACTAGACTACTTTGGGAATATGTGGAAAAAATTTCAAAAACTTTGACCTCACGAATTGAAAGATTATAACATTTGAAGTAGAAGAAATTTTTTTTTATCAACCTTACCCGACATGGCCAACAAACTTTTACTCCTCCTAGATTGAGATTTTTACATTGCACATGGTTAATTTTTAGACATTTTTTTTGTATCATATTTAGTACATACCTACCAAATTTCAAAATTATACAAGAAATTTTGCACATGTTGCCCTAAGTTGCCCCACCAAATCAATAAGGTAGTATAGCTTTTCATGTGGGCACCTAAGCGGAAAAAAATTGTATTCCGACTTAGGGGGTACATGTTCACACCTTGTGTTAAAATTTGAAGAACATTTTGTTAAAAAATGATTTCATATGCCCCTACCTAAAATTGCTTGCATATATTCAATGGTCATTATGTCCTTTAGGGAATAATTGGAATATATCTCTTGACACAAACATTGAACAAAAGCTCAAAATGACTATTCAAAGCTAATTACAATAGTTTCAACCACAAGCCCATGCATATCAACTTCTTTGTTTGGAGGGACACTAAGGTACGAAACCCATGATTGTGGATTGTTTAATCACTACATATAGATACAATTATTGGATTCACAATTATTTTTTTTGCAATAGAACAAAAAATTAGGGGTTATCTCATGTGTATTTTGGTCAATTTGATTTTGAAGATAAACATACATTATAATTGGTCAAAGCAAAACCGTATAGTTTCCCATTGGTGATCCTCAGAGGGGAGTATTCTTGTCCTTTTGGATTCTAATGTAGGTTTTTTACTTTCCTTTATGGTTCTAATGAAAATCCAAAACACTCCCTTGTATAATGAAACAAGGAATGAGATATTTTGTAACATATTTCTCAAATTACATCATTGTAAGTTGCATTTTATTTACATCCTTATCATTTGTTGATTTATCCTACAGATATGGACTAATATATTTTCCTTCTTTGTTTATTTATTTTGCAAGGACATTTTTCAAATCAAACAAAGATAAATGAAGAATTTTCATAAAGAGGTAATACATATGACTAGTCGACTGTATTATTAAATATTTTGTGCAAGAATTTAAGCCAAATGGCTAAAGAGTGATTATTTTTAGCTTCTTTAAGGAATTTTGAAAATTCAAAGTATTCAAAAGTGAAGAAAATGTTTTTAAAGTGGTGAGACTAGCAATATCATTCATTTTTGTAACAATATGAGATAGATTCTTTTTTGAAGGCTCTATTTTTGGGAGTTTGTGTCAAATATTTTGATATAAAGCTAGATCTTAAAACTAATGAATAATATATGGTGGCAAATAATATCAAAGGCTTAACTTCCAAATTGTGAGTTTTGAGGTCACTTCCATCTTTGACAACACAACATAGTTTAGTGCATACAACAAATTGGCCCTCTAAATATATTACCTTTATTTGATTTGATTTAAAACTTGAGGTTATCATTAAGAAAATGAGTAAAAAAGTAGTTTAAATAGTCACAAAAATATCTGAATTTAGACTTTGGACAACCGAAATAGCCCATGCTCAAAGCAAGCTAAAAGACAAAAAATGTAGAGAACTCTAATAACTTATGTTTAGCCCTTGAAGTCTCAAGACCTTTTTTTAATCAAAAAACTTTCAAAACTACCATTTCTATAGCAATGAGGATTTTTTATATTTTATATTTTTAATGTCTAGGGTGATTGCAAGAAACATTTTGTGTTTTTTTAATCAAAATTGCAGTTTTTGGCAGTAGAATTGGCAGTACTACAAAGACCTATCAATTTTGCACATCTGCAATGTGCTTGCAAATCTAAATTGCCAATTTTGATGCTTGTGAATTTGAACCGTTGATTTAGAACTATGCAGTATTATGTAGTAATATAGACTACTATAGAGTACTACAGTAACCACTAGCAACGAAAAATAGCAAAAAGAGGATCTGTTGACTTTTTCATTTTTAGTAATTCAAAAAAATTCCATAAAAAAAGCCATTTTGCTAGAGAAGATTGCACTCCTATTGCACCAAAAAATTAATGTAGGAAATTTTTTTCCTCTTTATAGCCTTCGTGCAAAGGACACTTTGACCCCATATATGCACCCAACAAGTTGCTATTTTCACAAAAACTCTTCATCAATTTTTGAAAATGGTAGTACACCTCCAACATATCCAATTTGTGGGTTCCAATTCACATTTTGGGGTTGAAAATAGTACTATCCCCCCCCCCTGGCCAAAATAGACATCCAATTGGGAATAGGTTAAAAATAATAAAATAATTTTTTAATTTTTTTTTAAATTACGGAATTTATGAAATTTTTGCATCTACCTTCCTTCCAAATTTCACGCCAAATGGACTGAGGATGCCGAAGTTATGGGCACAAAAACACTTGTCCAAAGACAAGAAGACAATAAATAGGACAAGTATTTCTTGCAATCACCCTCTAACCATAGGAGTTTGTACTAGACTAGTATAAGAATGTGTGAAAGAAATTTTAGAAACTTGACCTTATAGATTGCAAGATATTTGAATATAAAGTGACAAAAATGTTTCTTTTGCACCTTAAGTAAGTAGATTATAAGACTTCGAATCTTCTTAACTTCAAATTTTTGCAAGTGCTATCATTATTGAATTCAAATTTTCTTATGTTCAAGAATTCAATTGATGTCTAGGAATTTTTTTTAAAAACAACTTGATTTTCATTCTTTAAAAATTGTTAAGTAGAAAGTACAAGATTGAAGGCAAAACTAAATCATTAACAACTCAATTATGGAATTGATACACATTGATTCCAACAATGAGATTGTTCTAGCAAGCATACTAAATTTTATTGAATTTTTTCTTTTTGAAATTGTAAAAATTGGGTTAAGAAATGAACCCAATACATTATTCTCTCAAGAAAATACTATGATTCCCCACGAAACAAGAAGCTCTATAACTTTTTCATCAATAATATAAGTGGAATGAATAAAAAGTGTCCACAAAGACAAGACTATAGTCTATAAGAAACGAATTTTAAAAATTTTTATCTCAAGTTTTTGTGGATTTTTTTGGCTGTCTACTATAGGAAGTTTCTTTTTGTACATATGATATTATAACTTTTGTTAACGGGCACCAATAGAAATATAAATTATATTCCCATAAATTTAATGTATTTTTCTCTCTTCAAAAAAAAATTGAAGCAATCATGACAAATATTAAGGCTGCAAAGGCTTACCCAAAATTCATTTGTCCCTTGTAGAGTCACTAGGACTTTAGGAATTAAGACTTTAGGATCCTCCATATGGGACAAAGGGAATCTATACTAATGGCATGACAAAAAATGAAAATGTAATGTGCTATTAGCATGGATTTCCTTTCTTTAGCATGATTATCGGGGCTCTCAACATTTTTGTCTTTTAGCTAGCTTTTAGCAAGGCCCACTTCACTTGTCCAAAGTCTAAATTTAGATATCCTTATGTTTTAGACTAAAACAATCTTTTTTATGAGCTTCAAATTTTAGTAATCTCAAGTTCTAATTCTACACCAATCAAAAATTAGTGATGCCTTGAAAGGGTCAATTTGCTATGCACATTGAGGATACCCTCAATCTCAATCTCAATCCCAAATAGAATAGTGTGTTTATTTCTTTTTTTAGTCCGTCTCATTCAAAAAACAAAGAAGGAATACAAACCACTCCCACTCCCTAGGCATGGGCGGGGAGTAGGGGAGAGGAAATTCTATGTTTACCGTATCTCTCACTCAACACAGTTGTTTTCATTTTTTTAAATGAAAATAGTAATGCATGTCTGCGCTGATCTTTGCAAGGACCACAATTTTAATTTGTTTCTGTGCATCGTGCCAATGAGAGTCAAAAATATACCAAACATGGTAAGTTGCGAGAACATCATCACAGAGGAATCTGGAATATTCTTTCTACAAATGGCGATTGAGATTCAAAGGCTGAAGCTGCCCATTTTGCTTATTTTGAGAACTGAAGACATAAAAAATCGCCGGACTGCATGACTGTATCCAAGTGGGACTACAAATCAGGCCCCAAACATCTGTTGAAGTGTGATCGACGGATCGAATCGAAACCCCGTCACCCATGCAATGGATTCCCATTTGTTTAAAAACAAAAACAAAAACAAAAAAAAACCGTCACCCGAGAATGAAGCTTGTGATGTAACATGGAAGGGAAAGTTGTGACGGAAATATAATAGATTACTAGAAACGCAGATACAGTGCTCAAGAATGTTGATGTCGAGTCCAAGTTTAGCAAACTGTACCGGTGCACCCCCAGCTGCAGGAGTTCATTCCGAGCCTGTTGCCCTGGCGCAATGGCCTTCAACGGCCACGATGCCACCCATCCTAGTGCACGGGAGGGCACGACCAGGTGACCCATCTCGGTCGTCGATCATGGCAGCGCGCTCTGTCGTTGAACGACCACGATGGCACGACCGCCGAGTCGCCCAGACCCAAATATCTCACACTCGCGCAGTTTCGAAAGTCCACATGGCTGGGCGTTGGATAGAACGGCACCGGCGACGCCAGCCTCGCACTGTTGCAAGGCAAAAAGACAAGCGCGGGTTCCGTTAGGCGGACATTAATAGCCTCTGGACAGCTAAAATCCAATAACTGGCAACCACGGCTCTGCTAAATGAGGCTGCAACTGGAAATGAATCAGGGGGCAGTTGTCGTATGTTCGCATTTGGGACATTCTGGGAGGTGGGTAGGAGCCGACTGCAAAATATAGGACTGGTTGCCGGTGACGCAAATAGATCGACAGCTGAAAAAGAGTTTTTTTTAAGTCGGGGATGGGGGCCCTGGAAGCCCCCGTTTTTTCATGAACTCTTGCCAACTAGATCGTGGAAGCCTTCATTGCGGTGGCGGGGGTCATCGCAGTAGTAATAAAGGTCCTCCTGGCTGTGCTGTCCCTTCGAATGGCGATGGGTTGCGCAATTTTCGTAACGATGAGGAGATGGAATTTGCCATCTGCAACACTTGGCCTCGGCTGCCTTTCCGTTCTCCTGTGGCTGGTTTTCTCCGGCGTTCCGGCTACCGGTAACAAAATCATCTCGCTACCAGTAACAGATTCGTCACGTAACTTCATCATTCTCTAGGGAAGTATACCGTACTGGAAAATTGTGGTCTTACTACAGCTATAGTGCAGTGCGGTACCCGGTTTCGTGTTAAGGCAAGAGCGTCATTCGGAGACCAGATTCGCTTAAGAAATTCCGTGTAAGCAACAAGCAAGGTGTGGAAGTGGCGGATTTTTTTGTCGTGAGGAGACACCGAGCAGTGTGTACGTATTTGCTTCCGGCACAAGGCACGCCATAGCCCAGTTTTTTACTGTAACTGCCCCAACCGACTTCGGTTCGTCTGGGAATGGACGTGCCCGGATGTCGTTTGCATATAAAGTAAAAAAATGAAATGCTGCAGTCCATTATTACTTGACAGTTGAAGAAGTGTGACACGGCCAGGGAGAATTGCCCCCCTCATTGCCCCACAGTTTAAGCACTGAATTTTTTAATTTGCAACACATGATAAAATTTGGAAATTTTGAATTCTTATTTGCAATCAAAGGTCCCCAATTAATTAAGAGTGATGAAGAAATACCAGAAAATGCGGCAAAAAATAGGGGGAATTTTTTTACAATGACCCTTCACTGGGGCAATGAGGGGGGCAATTCTCCCTGGCCCCCTCATTGCCCCCAACAAAAGGTAATTGTAAAAAATTCAGGGCAATGAGGGGGGCAATTCACCCTAGTTAATGTGAAAATACCGGTGTGATGGCCCCTCCTCTACCACCACTCCATAATATTGCACTTATAGTATATTCTTGGAACTAGAGTAGAACATGTCACTATGCAATAATATGAAAAAGGATTGGAAAGATTGCAAATTGAATGAAAAAATTATATGGATGTAAACATGACAAATTAAACCATGACATAGTTTGCATTTAACCTCTAAATGATCAAGTGTCCCCTCAAAGGACACCTAACAATTTGGGCAAGCTCTTGTGACCTCATTCTTTGGCATGATTTAAATTTTTTTTTTGAAGATAGAAAAACAATCGAGCCTTTTGAAAATATAATTTTTATTTTAATTAATGCATGGGAGAAAAAGTTATGCCTCCTAAGCCAAGAGTAATCAAGATCCTATGGTTCAATATGCAAAAGGCATAAAAAAAATTGTATATATTTTATTGGACAATTCCTATACATAAGTACTTTAAATAGATGAACTATTTTTTTTTGAAAGGACGAAGGTGAATGTAACAATTACTTCTACGCATCTATAAGATATTTTCACTCAATGACCAACATAGTGAATGAAATATTTCCATAAAAACATCAAATCTTCATGTACTACTACTCTTTGATATTGCATATTTGTACATTCTTAGAATATGTTACCATATGTACACATATAGTTGAGCAACTTCATGCATGCCATAATTTGACTAGGTTCAATAGTTTTCTTTTGAAAAAACTATATTGGATATGCCAATTAGTAAATAATTTCAACTGGACATCTAAGACCTGGTACTTTCATTCAAAGACTAACTTTATAAAACTTCTATTAGGATATACCAAATCTTATTCTCATCAATTTCTACTATTACACTTTTGTATATTCTTAGAACATTTCACAATTCACAAGATACATACATATATGTTTGGACAATTTTTACATGCCATATTCTATACAAATGTGAAAGGATTTTTTGTTAAACAACCTTGTTATATATACTAAATGTGAGATGATTCAAACTACTAATATACAATCTAACTTCAAAAATATAATTTGTGATTCAAAAGTCTTGTTATATTGTAGAAGGATGAATGTGATTTGAGAAACAAGTCACAAGTCAATGTGCCAATTGGTCATTCATGGGCACAATTAAATTAAATCTTATGTAGAAATACAACAAATCTTTTCATTATTACTCTCTAATATGACATTCTAGTATATCTTTAGAATTTATCTCAAGACATATACATGGCTGGACACATCTTGAATAGGTGTGATAGGATTTTTGAAAGGATTGTAGAATATATGTAAATTACAATATAGTTTCTACTTTCTAATATGACATTTTGAATTAAAATCTAGAATCTCTCCTTATGTATGGTGAAATACCTTCTACATGTTACATTATGAACAAATTAATGTGAAAAGACATTACTTTGAAAGGATTATAGTAAATGTACCAATTAGGAGATTGTTCAAATTATTTATTGGATACCTCTTCTAGACATTTTTAGTAGACATGCTCTATTCTAATGATAACAACATTGTAGCCAATGTAGTTTCTACGTTTTTTGGTAGAAAACTACATTTTGTGTCACCTAGATTTTGTTGAAACCAATGATGTTTTCTTATAGTGGTTACAAATCAACATTCCCTTAGGTGAATAGAGGTTACAACATTAAATTTAAATTTAATTTGTTTCAAACCAACAATTTATACCTCAAAGACTTTTCATATTATGGATATAATTAAAATAAAAAAAATTACAAAATGTTGCTATCCACTTGTTTTTAAAATGTCTCTAAAATTCAAATTTGTGCAATCGTTGACACACCTATGACACAGCTAATGACTTATCAATGCTGTATCATAAAAGTGTTTTGAATCCTAAAATTGTGTCATAAAAAATCTAAGTATAATTCATCAATTTTCAATGACATTCATAGTTTTTTAAGTTAAGAATAAATAGATTTTTCAACATTCAATTTCTAATTTATATTGATATTTTGAACAAAATCAAACTCTTCTTTTTGGTTTGGAGAATTGATTTTGTTCATTGAAAAGAAATAAAATAGAAGAGACATCAATCGAGGACTAAAGAAGGGGTGATAGATTTTTTTTAAATTGAAGAGACATGCATCAAGCAAATTGTTCCTCAAGGAACATAATTATTTTCATAACTAATTGGTGTTTTTTCCCTTTCTTTTGGTAGAATACAATGACATTTAATGCATAGCAAGAAGGTGAAACAAGGAAACTAAAGCTATCAACATCACACCAACCATTGGAGTGAAATTGTATATGGGAATGCCATTCAAACAAAGAATTCCCCCAAAACATATGATGAAGAGCACAAAGCCCAATGAGGAGTAATCAAGAATTCTTGATGAGGAGGGCCTTCCTTGATGTAAAGCACCAATATAAATATTCTTAGTGAATGAATGATAATTTGCAATGCCCCATGACAAGGGAAAAAATACATTCTGAAAATTGACATTTAGTTGTAGAATCCCTCCTAATATTGCATTGTGAAATTACGAATGGTGCTTTCTACACTGAATAGGGGTATTAAGGAGACCAAAAAATTCAAGGGACTTATTGTGGAAAACTGTAGATGTTTGAAGCATGATGTACATCCCTTGGACACTTCAATAACTACTGATGTACAATAAAGATAGATATTTATATAGTGTGGAATGTCGATTAATTAGTATGGGTCCCCTTAATACCCCTATTCAGTGTAGAGGTCACATTACATTGTACAACCAAACAATAGTCCTCCTCCCTGCCCTCTGAAGGTAATATGATTTGTGAGATACCTGATAGGACTTAAGACAATTTTGTTCACTGCCCGGGTTCCCTTTTCAACGATAGACTGAAAGGGATCCGTGCCTCTTTAGAAAACAATGTAATGCAGTGTGGGAGCTAATTTCCAACAGGAACCACGACAATTTGGGGAGTTTTACTACACTTGCGGAACGTCTTGTAATCCCCAAAGCCTAACTTCCCAATGCTTTTTCTTTCCTTTTCAGTTCAGTTAGACCGCAAGTGGAAACCTTTGGATTTCCGAAGCAGTAACTTCAACTTTTTTCCGAAACAGCCAGCTCCAAGCCCAACTGACTGACTGAGCATCCACCGGCAATGATTGTCAACGAATAAACAATGGCACGGCGGCAAGTTCACGCTTTCACGTCGGGACGGAGAGCCATCTCTACAGTTCGATTGCGCCAGTCAGGGACGAGAGAAAATAATAACTTCATAGCCTCGTAACTTAATTCAATAGTAAGCACCCAACTTAAACAAAGCATTGTTCGCGACTCCGGAGTATTCTATAGTATTCCATCCTGACGGAATTTGATTCTGTCTGTGACGGAGGGGTCCAGGAAATCCTCCCTCCTGCTCCCCTGGCTGGCTGGGCTGGCGAGCGCAACTGAAGCTTGGGGGCACCAGCACCAGTGGAGGTGACTCATCAGGTGAGGAAGACTCAGCTATTGTCAAAAACAGAAAAAAGGAAGACTCAGCTACAGTAGTAGGCCACTGGGATATTATTATGGGACATTCAAAGCAAGGACGGTATTAATGGCGAGGAGGCCTTGGCGCTCAGCATAAACTTCATCCCACCAGGCGCACTTGGCTGCCCGTGCATCGCTGCGCTTTTGCACCTCCACGCACATTTCACACGGAATCCCCCCCCCTCCCCTCTCCTCCCTCTTCTCCACGCTCTGGCTGCTCAATCACATGGCTGCTCCTTTTGCCTTCAATTGTTGGACGAAGGACCTGTGGCGGGGCTACGCTACCGTCACCGCCCCCTTGCATCCTGGATATCCCCGTGACGATTTTAATAGGAAAAACAGTACTTTTGGAACAAAAGCAGAGCGGAAAAGCAGTTGGGGTGGGAGGCCATTGGTGCCGGAGTGCAGTCCTAGTCACGGCGGGCTCCCTTTACTATTCCATCTCAGCAAGTGCGGGCGTGGGGAGCTTTTGGTTCGTTTCACCCCATTTGCACAGGTGCACTAATTGCCTTGGTTCTCAGGGTAAAGTTCTCCAGGCAGTTTAGTAGTGTTCGGGAAAAAAACTGGCGATTAATACAAAGTGATTAATAGACCGTGAAATTGGGGAAAAATCCGGTGGTAATTTGAGAACATAGCCAAGAAACCGGGGGAAATATCTATTGTAGTGTTCGGGATTTTTTTTTGAGTTTTATTGGCTAATTTCCTTTAGCTCCCAAATTGAACCGTTTTTTTCAAGTATGGAGTCTAGTAATTTTCTCTATTTTTTACTCAAAATAGAAAATTTTCAGATTTTTTTACTAGTTTATTTTCTAATGTTCTCAAATTGCAACTGTTTTTTTTACCCAATTCCACCAGCTAACTTGAACTAGCCGCCAGATTTTCCCAAACATTGGAAATATCTGTATAATTTCTATTTCGGGTTCAGAATAACAGAGAAAATAAATTGACTTGGTATTTGAAAAACCAATTCAATATGGAAATTAAATGAAAATATATATCTGGTAAAACTGAAAAAATATCCCAAACACTGGTTTGCTAGCTTGGGCATTGAAAATGTCCCCAGTATAATCTACTTCTTGCAATGAATTTGCATGTCATTTGTGTCAAAATAAAAAAATAAAAAATTGTACTGAGTATCCTGAGTCAGAGAGAGAGAGAGGCTAACTAAAATGATGTACTTTCTGGGTGACCAACTTGTGGAAAGAACCCCAAATTCGACTGTACTGTGCATCAAACTGCAAGCCTCCTTCTGCAAGGAAAAGTAACAATTGGGGTACAAGAAAGATCTGATACTACAACTTAGGCAATGGTGTCCCTAATCAATCCCAGAGCTGTGCCGAGGACACCCTTGCATATCTGTTGTCCACATGCTTGAAGGATCTGGTCCTGAGTTGAATGGCATACTGTAGTGCTCTGCCCTGACCGTGTTGGTTGCACACTAACTTAAGTCTAACTTAATTGGTGCAAAACATGCAAGGGGTTCCAACTTCCAATTCCCCTGATTCTCAAGTCAGAGACTCCAAGATCTCGATTCATAACTTCCATGGCATTAAAATAGGGCTTATAAAACTAGTTCTTTTGGTACTTGCTTCAGTTCCTGATCCACTCATTGTGGGCCAAAGTTCATTGTTTATGATTTGGTTGTTGATTTTGCGGGCTTTGAACACCATCCTCCCTGGGAGCTGTACAAATTTAATGGAAACACAGTACAACATTGAATCAGAAGATCCTTGAAGATTCTGGGATGGATGTGGAAGACTCGTTTGCAAGGGCCAGCTATTGACAGCAGTAATTGCTTATTTATCTCTTGGGATCACCAAACTTGAAACCCAATGTTCATCAATGCCAGGGACTCCACTACCTTACTGTACACAAGACATAAACATAAGGGAAGTGTAGGCCCCCAAGGCATCAGCTAAATTACTTGATCACATGAGCACATGATGCATGACTCTTTCCAATTTGCATACTCACTCTGGACCACATAAAAATTGCATACCATATGTTCTGCCAAACGTAGCTCCATTACTCTCCTACTGTTCATTCAATCCAATTCAACTTCTGGAGGAGAAATACTTGACTCACTACATGCAATAGAACCACCTATTACCAAACAGGCCCCCATGAGGAATCTACAGGTATTGGGAATTTCAGTAGAGACTATGACTAATTTCTAACTATCAATTTTTTTGGTTTTCAACCATTTTCTACCCATTAGTGTCATGACATATGTGCTTGGTTATGAGAGCTAGAGTAGTCTTTGAATGCGTAGTTATGGAAGAATCTATATGTTCTTCTGAATTCCATAATTCATGGTAATATCAATCCAAGTCATAAAATTGTCAACAAATTTGTAATCTCCATGATTTCTATCTTCCTAAGTGCCAGAAAATTTACATTGCTTGTAGTGCTCCAAATCATGCATAGAATGCTTGAGTGGTTGATAATGGGTGGTTCTACTATGCACATGTACTTCATTGTGCCCACACAAAATTGTTTACCAAATTTGAAGTCCATTCTTGTAAACTTTTCATATAATCCCTTGTGGGTAAATACTGTACCCTCCCATTTATGTTTTGGGAGACAACAGAGGCTTTACAGCTCCAAACCAAGTTCTTCCTGGGATAATTTTCCAGGGAAAATAATATCTAGTCCCTACCCCAAAATAAAAGACAGGTACACCTATTAAAAATAACCGTGGTTCGTAAAATAAAACAAAAAAAAACCAGCCGTGGTGCGTCATGTGCCAGTGCTCCTTTCCACCAGCCAGGGCCACCAAGCACGTAGACGAAGAGCGCGCTGTTCGGAGTGACGGTCACCCAAGACCGGGACGGACCGCGGGAAAGAAGCCCGGGTGAGCGCCCTGACCCCATGGCCGTGGGTCGTCTTGTTCAAAAGTCTCGTATGTGAATCAGTGTCGCAAGCCTTTTGTGTGCCTGCCTGCCTGCCCTGCTATTGCTGCAAGAAAGCTCGTCTATGCGCCCACCGAGTCGTGGTCTCGTATAGGGTTTGCTCATATATGTTTGCGGACCAGTCAAACCAGCCCCCTCGCCCATGTCGTGAGCGTCACTCTTCTCGAGTGCAGTGATCCCTCGGGCTTCGGCGAACCTGCCAGCTCTTACTGCGTGTTACCACATTTTCGGGCACCGTTAAATCATTGCGCCCCTACTCGTTGGCAGCCCTCACTCACCTCCAGCATCGAGAGGGAAGGACACAGAACGAGAGAAAAGAGCAAGCATACGCTGATTTGTCTACGCCGCTAGCGAGACGAGCGACAGGTGTAACGGTTATCGCGTTGAGATTGGGAAATGGTTGTGGTGTGAGCTTAGTGAGAGCCGCCGATCGCAGTGGTCGTACATCTCTTTATTTGAGAGAGGAGAGAGTGTGTCGAGGTTCTGAGTTGTCGTTTTGGAAGCACTGGGCGAGAAATCAAGACGAGGCTCACTTCCGGAGGAGGCCTGAACTCTTTAGTTCTGTCACAGCTTCATTAGATCGATTGTGGTGAGAGATTGTGATATTGCTCTGGCGGTGCGTGGCGGGAAATCAAGAACGAGTTTGGGAAGTGCCGTTGCGGTTCAGTGCTCAACAGTTCACTAAGTTTCTTTTATCGATTTGAGTAGATCGATTGTGGTGCCTTGGTGAGAAGGGAAAGGGTGTGGTGGAAGTGAGCTCTTGGAATTTCGGAACTTTGAGTTGCGAGAAGTGTTGAAGTCGTGAGCGGTGTTGATATTTCGAGATCTGGGTTCTGTTTGTTGAAGAGGTCTTGGAAGGAAGTCGAGAGAGCGTTGCCGTTGTAGTCAGTGCCGATATTTCGATTCAATCTTTCATAGATGGGGAGTCAGAGCGCCGGTTTGGCCACGGAAGCCTCTGTTTCGAATAGGAAGTCCTTCAGCTTCTGTGTGTATGTGAAGAAGCTTCATATCGTAGTCCTCAGCGCTGCCTGTCAAAGCATTTAATCTCACACGCTTCCAGGGTCGTTCTAGGACCTTTTCAAAAAGGTGGAGTGGCAGAGTAGTTTGAAGAAGGTTGCTGTGAATACCTTGAAATCAGGTGGTTATCAGAGGACCAGGTAATCATCCTTGTGGTTTTGACTGTTTAGGAGCTTTATACCAGTTTGTGTTTGGTAGATGTCCGCTATGCCGCAGAGCTACATGATTGGAAGTGAGTCTGTAGTAGACTTTGGTATTGAAGTTCTCTGCTTACTTCTTGGACTTTCTTAGATCTGTACCCTTACCGTGGATTTTTATTGCAGTTTACTCATCGGGACGTGATTATCATCAATCTAAAGGTCTTAAGGTGTCGAATCCAAGCTTCGTAGTACCCCCGTGGCGACTATTCCCATTTGTGTCGTTCCTGAACTTTTCAGGTGCTCTGAGAACGCAGGCACTTCTTCGTGGCTATGGACAACCCCAGGTGGCCGTACTTTGATCCTGATTATGAGACCGCGTGCTCCACCTTCAACCCTCCAAGGTAAGCCGAACTCTTCATGCCGCAGCCTTTTCCCTCAGAAGTCGATTTCCTTCTCTGCTTACTGTAACCGAAACCTCATCTGACTAGTGCATTTTGATATGTCAGGGTGACGATTGAGAATGATACGTACAACAACGCTACCGTTGTGAAGGTGCACAGTGCGAACAGACATGGTATTCTTTTGAATGTTGTCCAAGTTCTCACTGACCTCGATTTGACGATTACGAAGTCCGACATCTTCTCTGATGGCGGCTGGTTTATGGATGGTAAGTTTATTCCTGAAACTCGATACCGTAGAGCTGTTTTCGACAAATTTGTGCGATGCCCAGAGTGATTTTACACTGACGTTCTGCAGTTTGTACTTTTGCAGTGTTTCATGTTGTGGATCAAGAGGGACGCAAAATTAGAGACCAAGAGACCATCGATTACATTCAGAAGGTATTTTGATATTTAGTGTTCTTGAGGTAGCACGACATGTTTTCCCAAATGTGTTTGCAGTTTCCTCTTTATTCTGAAAATAGGAAATTTTAACTAATAATAACTCTGTCTCGATTGTGTTGTTGTGTTGCAGTCATTGGGATACAGAACAAAAAGAGAGAAGTCGTCTGCAGATCTGCTGCGTCGCTCGACGGGCTTGATCTTTTCTGAGTACACTGTGATCGAGCTAACAGGACCTGATAGACCGGGGCTTCTATCCGAACTTTCGGCAGTTCTGACGAATATGGCTTGTAATGTGAATGCTGCTGAGGTTTGGACGCACAATCAACGGGTCGCCTCGGTTATTTACTTCACCGATATGACCACTTGTCGTCCCATCGAAAGTCAGGCGAAGCTGGACAACATTAAGGAGCAGTTGTCGAGAATCATGAAGGGGGATTACGATGAAGATGTAGCGAGATGTAAGATAGAGTATGCTTCTGAAATTACCCATGTCGAGAGACGACTTCACCAGTTGATGTATGACGATAGAGGGTACGAGGAGCTCGATTGCTCTCGAAATACTGAGGACTTGCCGACGATACAAATTAAGAGGAATGAGCGAGGATACTCCATGGTGAGTATCCAGTGCAAGGATCGTCCCAAGCTTCTGTTTGATATCGTCTGCACACTGACAGATATGCAATACGTGATACATCACGCATTGATCAACTCTCCCGGCCCTGACACGACGCAGGAGTTTTACATACGTCATGTAAACGGTTGTACCCTCGACACTGCTGCCGAACACCACTTGAAAGGGTGCCTTCAAGCTGCCATCGATCGGAGAACCAGTGAGGTATGGATCTCAGTCTACTGAAATTGTGCATTTCTGAGCGGTGCAAATGTGTTCTCTTCACTTGTCCTCAGGGGACTGATGCTTTCGATTTACTGGTGAACCAGAGAACTTATCATTTCTTTGCTTGTGCAGGGTCTGAGGTTGGAGTTGTGTATGAACGATCGGGTAGGTCTCTTGTCAGACGTGACACGGATATTTCGGGAGAATGGCCTTTCAGTTGCCCGTGCTGACGTGACCACACGAGATGACAAGGCTGTGAACGTGTTCTATGTCATCGACGCCTCAGGCTGTCCTGTTAATATGAAGATTGTAGATGAGATGCGGAAGTCCATTGGCCATTCCTTGAAAGTGAAGGGACTTCCCAGACAAGAGCCTGAACTTCCAAGCCCGAAACTGTCCCTCGGTGGCCTCTTCCGATCTTCTGAGCGGTTCATCTATGGGCTCACGAACATGTATGGACGTTCGAGTGCCGTTGCCTGAGACATTGTCGAATACTTCAGCTTAGTGTTCATCATGATCAATAGCTTGGCTCTTGAAGAAATGCGTATTGATTTCTCGCCGTCGCAGGCGGGACATAATGCCATTCGTTTTCCAGTACGAGCTTACAAAGCATCTCCCATTCTTGAAGCTCATTGAGTTTCTGTACAGAACATGTAGGGAATGTATTGAGAAGATGGGGGATTCCTCCGAAGGTGTAGGTGTACATATCCATTTGAGTCGTCGCCTCTGGAAAAGGGGTTTGCGCAACAAAAGACTATCCCCTTTGTATATACTGGACTTTGGTCCTTCGCAGGTTATTATCTGAAGGGAGGACATGCCTCCTAATCTATTTCGGTGTACTCTTCTGTGAATCGGTCTATTTTGATTTCGACGTGCTGAACTTTGAATTGAATATGCCATTTTTGACGGGTAGTTGCGATTGTGTGCCCTGTACTGATATTGTACTCCGTAATCAGATTCTACGCTTCCCTCATGCATACTTCGAGCTGCTATTACACTGTATACCGTTAACGAATTCTGAGGGTGTTGAAACTCTGCCTGCCAAACTTGGCAACCGGAAACGTGCTGCCTGACGAGAGTGGTCTGCGTTGAACACCTTGCCCAGTGGGCCTTTTGAAAATCTACATTTCAACTCGACAGGAGGTTTGCGGTGCAATTATTTGCTCCAGTGCTGGTCCCCTGGTCTTGGACGACTGCCCGCGGCAGCACTCGAGTATCTACCGTTTAGCGGGAAACAGATTTTTTATTGCAACTACCTTTTTGGGTTACATTGTTCACACTCTAAAAAATGATTATTTGGTAGGAATATTAACATCTTCGTGAAAGAGCATCGCGTACGTTAACCTGGCGCCTGAAGCAATTTACGGCTGCCGGAGGACCTCGTCAAGGAATCTGTTAATTAAGAAACCTAAAGCTGCAAAATATTATTATGGTACAATAGGTCTGAGAGTAAAGATGGAAAGGTAGAGGTTTATAATTCAACAAACGAGTTTGGTCCCGAGATGAATAACCCGTTTTCTCTAATAACTTAAGAATGGTAGAAGAAAGGTGCATGGTGATTAGGTGTGCTAATCCACAACAATAACAATAAACCTCCATCAACGTTCATCCATCGGCGACTTTTTGGCTGCAGCGTTCTGACACGGTTAACCCCTAAGGGAAGCACATTTTGGGCGCAAATTTTAGGAAACTACCACTTTTGAAAAGCAGGGAGAAAAAAAAGAAAAAAAGAGGGGTTTTTTTCTCTTAGAATTCAAGCTTACAAATTTGTTCTAGACCACTATGGGAATGTTTAGAAACAAATTCGGAAGCTTTGACCCTACAGATTGAAAGATTATAATGTTTGAAGTTATAAGAAAATGTTTTTCTGTGACTTTACCTAATATGGCTAGCAGGCTTTAACTCCTCCCAAATTGAAATTTTCACACTACACATGGTTATTTTTTTGGACATTTGTATCTTGTATCATAAAAATTACATATCTACCAAATTTCAAAATTGTAGGAGGAATTTTGCACATTCTACTTGGATTGTCCCCAAAATTTAGGGCAATATAACTTTTGACCCAGATACCCAATTGGAAAAAGATTACATCCCTTCTACTTAGGGGAGTATATGTTCACACCTTGTGTCAAAATTTGAATGTCTATTAAAAATGGACATCAGACACACCTACCCGAGATCACTTGAACACATTCAATGGTCATTCAGTCCTTTAGGGGTTAATGATTCTCAATGACCACTTGACACATTGTTGGATAATATTATATTTTGTGACCTTCAATTTCTAGTTTTCTTATGTAGGATGTTAAATGCATCATACCATACAAAGTCTACAATATTACCCTTGAGAAAACACTAGAAATTATTATTTTCTACTCATGATAAAATTTGGAATTTTGGAATTATAATTGGGATGTATACTGAATAGGGGTATTAAAGGGACCCGTACTAATTAATCGACATTCCACATTATATAAATATCTACCTTTATTGTACATAAGTAGTTATTGAAGTGTTAAGAGGATGTACATCATGTTTCAAATATCTATAGTTTTCTACATTTGGTTCCTTTAATTTTTTGGTCCCTTTAATATCCCTATTCAATGTAGTGGCCCCAAATTAGGGTTGGGGTGAACTAACCCCTCGCTCATCCCTAAGGAAAAATCCTGAAATTTTTTATTTGCCTTGCATGATAAAATTTACAAATTTTGAATTCATATTTGCAATTTGAGGATCCAAATTAGCTAGGGCAGGTGTAGGAAAGAAATTAATGAAGCACAAAATATGGGATCTTTTTTTTACTTGCACCCATGAATTGACTTGGGGGGATGAGCAAGGGGTCAGTTCACCCCAGCCCAAATTAGCTAGGAAAGGTGAAAAATACATTGTAGGAGAGGTGAAGAATACATGACAATAACCAACCATTAAATAGAAGTAATTTTTTGCATTACTCTTGTCTAGGGAAGACATACCTTGATTGTAGGCTTCATATGGCACATTTAACGTCTTGCTTTTTTTTAATTAGGGTGGTTCCAAAAAATTGATTGATATATCTAAATTTGGGTAAATGTTATATCTTATTTTTATGGTTTTGGTTGCCACAAATCTACTATTGATGATGTACAATAATTTCTTTGGGGGGCTTTGGTTAAATAAAAAAACAGAGTAAAAGTTAAATCATGCTTCATCCTTGTATTTCCTATAGATTTTTGCTATATTAACTAATTACTAACCATGTATATGAACAACATTAACTATATTTTTCACCAAGATATTTCAATTGCATTGGTAAAAAAATGTTATGTAATTTTTTTATAAAATTTATGCAATTTGAAATTTGAAATGAATTTATTTATTTATTCATGTGGTAAAATAAGATACAAATGCCCATCAAACCAAGTTGGAAAGTCTTGAAATTTTATGATTTTAATATCTTAGCCCTTAAATGATATACCCAGGACCTCAAGCTAGGTTTTTAAGAGAATCTTGAAGAAAATTCTTCCAATAGTCAACATGTGAGCTCAATCCTTGGTGTTTTTTTTTCTATCTTCATAAGATGCATTTGTCAATCTAGGTCTTGGATTTCAAATTACAATTTGAACTTGTAGTTTTTGCATATTGGAAAGTTTGATTTAAAAAAGTTAGAATAGTAGCTTTGAGGTTGCCCATAATGGCCTTGAAGAAAAACAAAGCTCATCATTGATTGATTCATCATTTGAACAAGCTACATAATGCCTATTTATGAAAGATTTTGAAATCCAAATTTGGGCAACCTTCTCCTAAGACTTCAAATGGCCTTTTAAGGATTAACATAGTGAACATGCCAAAGACTATGAATGTCCAATGAATGGCTTTCCAAACTATAAACAAATAAATTAACTAATAAAAATTCATAATCATAATTCAAATACTAAATATTTTAATAATTTAGTGCCCTACAAGAGAACCTATCGAGAATGCTCCTATTCATCCACAAATCTCATTAAAAAAACCTCTTGAATAGCCTCGTCGTATCTTTCCAGGGTACTCCGTCAGCTGCCACCGCAATCACTGTTGCTTCATAAATGCACATTAAAAATGAATTACTGATTGCAGTTGATTCAATGATCCATCCCAAGCTAGGATTTCCTTATAATAAGTTAGTAATAACCTGTACCAGGAGCTTTTTCCAGAGCTTTTTCCAGAGCTTGTTTTGTTTTGTTTTTTTGAAACACATGGACCAATCCCATTGAATTTTTTTCAGAGCCTTAATTCAGTATTGTTATAGTGAAGCTATGATGGTGTTTCAGAAAACGGCTGGAATTGCCGTGTGCGACTGTGCAGTTGTGTTATAATTAGTGTTTAGTAGGGAGTAGGCCTAAAACTTCCCTTCCCTTTTCCCCCCCTGAAAACCTGCTCTCCAGAAAGTAAGTAAATAGAACATGCCTGCTGAAAGAATTGCTGCACTTTCCAGGAGGATAGAATTCGATTAGATAGGAAAGGCGCAGTCATCTAGGATGCCAGGAAATGTGCAAATGGGTGGGCAGTGGGCGCGCCCAATGACAAGGAAGGCAGATGAGTCGTCCCATCTGGCTTTCCCACCGAGAATTTCCAGTTTGGAGATGGAGTTCACGGCAGTTTGTAATTGCAAAAGGAACTCAAAATGACGGAATCCTGGCCATTCATAACTTTCGTCGCCTTCAAGCGGATAAGGTAGTCTGCTCTTAAAACGATCATTTAAGAGCTGATTGCCTTTGGGGGGAAGTGAAATTCCTTGTAACAATTTTCAGTCAATTTTCGTAGGAAGAAAAATGGAATTGGCATCTAACCTAAGTTGTTTCATATTTTTTGGACCTTTGTGGAATTAGTTACGAATTTTAGAAGTTGAAATACAACTGTCATTGAAAGCGACCACCTCTAGAATGTGCACTTCTGGGATATTGAAGAAAGCAAAATGTACCTCTGTATCATGATTGCTTTTAAAGTATGCATGCTTTTAGAGCAAACTACCTTAAGTTTGTTTTATTGGGGTTTTTTTGGAAACACATGGACGATTTCCATTGCAAATGGAAACAATACAGCTGACCAGAGTGAGGCCAAGACCCCAACGAAAACAATTCTACATTTTCAGAATCGGATAAGTTTTTCACCAGATAGATAGATGGAATTCCACAAAGGCATTCAACCGAGTCTGTAGTGTAAGCTTAGTTTATTGGTTGCGAGAGACACGAAGGAAATCATGACATTTTCAATGCAAAAGCAACGGCAGCACAGCACCCAGTTGAGCATATGCAATCCCAGCAGAACAGCAGCACAGCAGCACAGCAGGCACAGCTCTGATGAGGCTGTCAGTGACATCCCCATCATCAGCGCTGCTTGTCCCACCCTTCCTTCCTTTCTTCTTCTTTTGCTGTTCCCCATGTGTCTGAGTGCCCTGCAGGAGCTACAAAATTTCCGGCTTTCAGGCAAGAGTTTTGCATAATTAAAGCAGAATCAAATTCGTGTTCTTTTGTTGTGCATAATCAATGTTGCATTCATACCCAATCTCAATTCAAGTCTATCGAATTCAAAATTCAGAAAACCATTTTTGTTACCTTTACTTTTCATAGTTCTATATGATAAATTGATTTTAAAACACTACTACTGAATTTGTGGAATTCAATTGTATAGGTATGTAATAAAAAATCTCCTTCACACTTCTTTTCTATAAATAATGTCAATTAATCCAAACAAAATTCACACTTAATGGATTTTACATGATTCAATGTTGTAGTATCATGTCACTCTTTCAACTTTGTAGAATAGAGATATTTGTATTGTATATGTAAAAGTTGAGATGTGGGTGTAAGCACATCTAAAGGTAGGTTTTTGTTTTGGACTAGATGTTTGAGTTGCAGGCACTTGAACTCTATGTTAGATTGAGTGCTCTCATGTAAATAGGTCCTTATTATGATCCAAGTATTTCCAATTGGAATACATACAAGGTGAACTAGCTTGTCACATACAAAAACCTATCACAAGCACCAAGGGAGTGATCCATCCAAGTCTTGTCTGAACCCATAAAAGAGGGTCTTTTGGGGGTGGGGTGGGGGGTGGGTTCTTCAAGAAATGAGATTTGGGCTATATTACTTCAAGTTAGTAGCCATAATCAATATTTTGGATGACATTGATGGAGTGATTAATGACTACAATAGGAACTTCTACCTTTTGAGTGTAAATTCATCGTAGGAAGTGACTCTTTTCAAGCCTTCATGTTGTAGCTATGTTAGAAAATATTGTGACTTATTTAGTTTAGTAAGATGACCATTATGGATATACTTTTTGTTGGTCTTGAAGCAACCTAAAGACTCTTTGAGACCAATTGGACGTCTCATGAAAAAAATTTCATAACATATTCATACTTTGTCCAAAAAATAAAATTTCAAATATTCTTCCCATTTATCCCATTTATCTTTATGTAGAATTTAAAAAAAATCAATAATGCCAAGTGAACATGGTGTCATTCTCCTTGTGATGGGTTGAGTTATTTGAGTGTGGGTTCCTCTTATTCTAAAAAGAAGTTACTTTTTACTACATTAAAATCACCAATTTCTTTGCACCAAAAGTAAGTCTTTCATCCTCTCCAACATCAATCATTCCTCCAAATTTCAAGCCTCAATCCAGACCTTCAGTTAGGTTGTTTGTTTGTTATGGTGAGATCTTTGGAACCATGTATCCCCCAATAGTGTTCTTGGTACCATTGCAAAGCCCTCTGCAAGGAGGGGTGCATGATCTTTGTTTTGTGACATTTGGACCTACAATGTGAAAGATATAAAATTTCAAAATTTTAATGAATTAGAAAATTTACTTTTACTTTCATTTTGGTTGTAGCAATGTCACAGAGCAGGCACACTAGTACAGTAGTAGGCAGGGTTCTAAGTCTTTTCCCATTCATCCATGGTTGGCAATTACTCTTCAGCCTGCCAGGCAACCCACTGGTCCTCCACATCCCTGTCATGAATTTGATGAGCTTCATCCCCAACCCTTGCTTCTGGTCTTGCTCTCCAAGTGTAAGTTACCCAAAAACACACACAAGAAATACGTGATTTGTATATAACTTATCACTCAGTCCACCTGTGACACATGAACCTGCCAAGTGGCCTCCGAGTAGACACATAGACACGGCCTTAAACATCCTCCCACCACTGTGCATGAGATGGGACTGACAGGAAGGAAAACCACGGCTGACAGATAACTTACACACAGCATGTGTCTTCAATTTTTGCTCAGTGTGGAAACTCACGGCGTTCTCACTCACTTAAGCTTAGCAACTCTCACTTCAAAGAGTGGAAGGCTCACTTGTGCTGTTGGGGGGGGTGTACAATACACTGCCACAGCACATGCTTTGTATTGGCCCACGGATTCAGGGCACCCATCGTAAGTTATATCAAGCCTTTCATCTCACTTCCTGCTTGAGTACTGTAGTAACTTAAGTACATCGTGATGAACCCATTGCAAGCTTTGTCGGTTTATAGCCTACGTGAATTTATCAAAGTCACACTGTAGGCTGAAGTATTTCCATATTACACTAATTTTCACAAAAAAGAAACCCGATGTATAGTGACACTATTTATTGCTGGTGACACTAATTTTGTGTCTTCACTTGTAGGATATCTATTATTAGTGTGCTAGAAGGCATTGCAATTCCACGAGGAATTGCCATTCAACAAAGGCTTGGGATATGGAGGTTTAACAACTAGTAATTCAAATGCACGTGGAATCATTGATGCTTCAATATATAGTTGGTAGGCCTACTACCCAAACTCACATTGAACCTAAAAACCAACTTGTGATATACACTCAAAGGCCTTAAATGTATGGATTACATCTATTGATATTCAGTATTTGACACAAATCCTCTTTGATGATAAACTTTGTAATTGCACTTTCCCTGTGCATCCAAAGAATTTCTTCTGTTGTATAGAAGTGCCATTGTTCAAAAACTTCTACCTCCAATCGAGAATACTTGTGAGAATGCATCTAGAAACAAATTCATCCCTGAAGAAACTTGAATTCCTAGTGCACCCAAAATCTCCTTATTCTCCCACTCACTCTGGATAATACTGATCCCATTCTGCTTTGTTTTTAAAACATGTCTTGAGGTGTCGACACATGATTGGACAGCCTTCCCATGTGATGAGATTGTTTTGAGTGCCAAGCCTGTGACATAAAAAGAGTTTCTATGTTTTTACCTACCTTCCCAACCTCTTGGTGCCACCTGTTGATGAATCCCCCATGTGGCTTCCATCAATTCCAGATGAAACTGAACTGAAACTGAAGGCACTCAAATTTGAGATCTGGATGAATGTGCAAAGATTTGCGATGGCCAGCAGGCAGTTACGCAATTGAGGCAGGTGGCAGCGGTGTCATCGCTGCTCTCGGGAAGATTTTTCCACCGTGACAATAGCTGATACTACTGTTGCTGCTGCTGAGTCTCGTTTGTTGCCTCATCAGTCCCTTGTTTGAGTGTTGGTTTGTAACTGAAGCCACTCGATCAGAGCCGGGCGGGCCGGGCTGCTTGTGTAACATTTCCATATGAGGAGCCACTGGCAATCATGTGGGACATGCACCATCAATGGAAGAAGATTCAACGGGGATTCCGCAACTCTGCCTGGAGGCAACAACATGACAACAGCTGGTCTGGTTTTTGCTGCCTTGACAACACCCCCACCCCCCCCACCCCACCCCTGCCAGGATTCCAGGAACAGCTGGTAATGCTCCGCAACTGACCACTCTGAATGTGTACTTCCACCTTCATTTTCCCTGTTCTAATCCACAGGAAGAAGAAGGCAGAAAAAAACAGAAAGAGAAATTGAAAATTTCTTCAAAATTGAAGTGTGTACAGTCTTCAGTTGGTAATGAAATTTTGTTTCATTTGTTTCCAAAACAAAACAAACAAACTGGTGTGTGTACAGCTGAGATTGGGGGATTCCAGTGCCATAATAAAGTTCATAGGTACCTGTGTCCTGCAGAATGACACTGTGACGCAGACATAGACAAGGCAATGCAGGAAGCCAAATAGTCAGCTGGAGGTTGATGAGGCACTCTTGGGTAGTACTTGCACTTGTGCATCATTGTTGTGAAGCAAAATCCTCTTAGATTTGGAGGGGGAAGGGGTGAGAACTCACAAACTCTATCATGATGACATACAAACAGCAACTGCCAATTGCAATATTTCAACTGACTTGAAACCACCACACACTAACTTACAAGGGGGGAGTACTAACTTAGGATCATGTGCACAGAACTAGTTCCAGAATTGGTGTTCAAAGTCAAGCTTTCACATGGGAGAGCTACAAGTTCAGGGAGAATTTCAGGTAACACACAAAATCACAGACTGATGTTGGGAAATTTGGGGTCACAACTGAAGCACAAAAGATTTTCGGTGACAAATTTAGTACACAAGGACAAGGAGTGCAGCTGCAATTGGTAAACCTTTTTAGAGTCATTGAATGATGAAAATCTGGAATTATTAGACTACTGTGGGGCACTGCCACTCACATCCGACCATGTGGTGAGTGAATCATGAGCACATGACTACTGCCACATTGACAATGCAGTCATATAAGTTAGCAGGGTTCATGGAAAATCTGAAAAAAACTGCTCATAATTAATTCCAGATTTTGCCAGAATAAAAATGGATGTCAAAAGTATAAGACTTCAGTTATCTGCACAATAGGAAAAGGAGACTTGAAAATTGGATGTGACAGCTGGTATTTTGGAAGAGAATTTTGGGCTCAGAATCTGCTTAGGGTTCAGAATAGAAAGAGGAGAATATTGCCATTGAAGTCTCACACTCTACTGTGTGGCAATTCAAACAGAAAATCTTCAATGAATAATAAAACACACCTACAAACATGTTTAACATATTCCAATCCTTCAGTGTTCAAAGATGATTTCTTCTCTGTCACTAGGCGCCGTCAAAGCTAGAATTTGCAAAAATCCTGTCCCCCAAGAATGTGGAGATACTACCTGTGGTCCACCTTAGATTTTTTTCTAAAGAAAATCCAAATTCGTGTGTGGGAACTATTTCGAGGACAGACATGGCTCATCTGATATAGTGCTCTTTTAAGTTAGATTCCATGTATGCTGTCACATTTCATACAGTTACATTCTACAGTCAAAACTCCATGGTAATATAAAGCAAAGTAATCTGCCCTGAATCCCTCATTTGATTAATAATAGATTTGATGACAATATTTGAGTAAATGCTGTTTGGACTTCACAGGAAGCTGTGTGAATTAATCCAAAATACTAAACTAGGACTATGAAGTGCTATGTAATTTTAAGAATTTAATTTAATTTTTTCTTCTGTTTGTCTTGTGTTCAAAGGACCCAGCGAAAAGAGTCCTCCAGCACTGATGAGTTCAGTTGGCTTTGAAGCTGATTTTCTGGGTCAAGACCTGCAGAAGTCAGAAGAAGCCCCCATCCCCTGGACTTGGAATTCTTGTGAAGAACCCACACTTCAACACTGTTTTTCTCATGACTTCAGCAACGTACACAGCTGCCTGCCTGCCTGCAGCACGGGCAGGCTTTGAAACTGTCAGGCTCCTGCGTGGCCTCCATGTCCCTTCCTCCTTGTCATTGTCACTCCATAACTTAGAAACATGCGCAGGGAAGACACCATGTTGTTTTCTGCCAAGCCTGCCCTGCAGCAAAAGTGGCAGGAGCTTGTTAACCCCTCACCGCCGGAGGGGATGAAAAGTGTCCTCTCATAGTCTGGCAGTAAAATTCAAAGTGGTATAACTTTTGCATTCAATATCCGAATTCAATAAAACTTGTTGGGGAAGTTGCGCATATTAGTTTAGTTTCAGTGGTAAAATTTTCAGATCAATCCAAGATGTACTGAATTTTTGAGAGCCATTCGAAGTTCACAGGTTCAATTTGAGTTCACCTCACTGCATTCTAATGGCTGCAACTTTGGGGGTTCGTATCTTTCTCATCAAATGTTTGTTTTCAATAAAAATAAATGTTGGATTTTGTTCCCAATAAAGTTTAGTTATTGTGGTAAAATTTTCATATCAATCCAAGTTGTTTTGAATGTTTGGGAGCAATTCGAAGTTCAAAATCCAGACATTTTTGCATTACAATGAACTTTGGCGGCTTATAACTTCTTCATATATGGTCCGTTTTCAATAATTTTTGTTGGAAAAGTTGAGCATACTAGTTTTGTTTATAAGATTAAAATTTCATCTGAATCCAAGAGTTTATGAGTGACTGAGAATCATTTTAGTAGAGGGAGGTTCAAACATAGATGTGATTTTTTGCTACTTTTTCACTGTTTTATGACATTTCAAAACAATTTTGCAAACACGATGAGTCAATTGAATGAGATTTTATTTCACCAAAGTGTTTGTCTTTTGGTTTGAATCACTTTGTAGTTTAAATTTTTTTCATTTGAGTAGGTTTAGAAATCGAATTTCACCTCCAAATGTGTTTTTAAGAAAATTTCAGCATCTTTTTTCAACAATAAAACATTATAATCTTTCAATCTATACGGTCAAATGACCCCAAATTTTTTTCACACCATCTACAACATGCACACTACAATATTGTACGGTTGAGATTTTCATACCTCAATGAGATTTAGACTTATAGGACTTGAAAAACAAGTCAACTTTTACACATGTTTGGACTTCAGGTGATGAGGGGTTAAGCTTGGGTAATTGACTTCAAGTTCAAGTGGTAAATCAATGATTTCCATTCTCCCATTCTTCAGTTTGCGAAAGATGCACGGAGAGGGAGTTTGAGAAATGTGGACAAACAAATGTGTTGGAAATGTGGATAGAGAGATCAAGAAGAGAAATGACTCCAACCCTTTGGTGGATTGGCATGAATTAAAGGCTTGTTCATATTAGGTTGGAATACATGTGGATCTATGTGAGTGTTAGCAAAAATAAGGACTAATAATTTGCTAGTATCTTTCTGTTTGCAAATATGAGGTCACACAACTTCAATAGCTATATTAGATAGCATAACATTTAATAGGCTTCATCCCCACTGCCATGCCTTTTCTTCATGTACCTTGCTTGCTTATCACATAGAGCCTCCACCTGTTCACTTAACAACTAATGAAGTATTGTTGGATGCGGAATATTTCACACTATCTATTGTAGAGCCAAGGCAGTGACAATGCCAATGCTACCTTAATGAATGTTATGTGCAATATTAGTGTCCAACATCATAAAAAGAGATACTACTTTGTAAGAGGAGTACCTAAATATTTGTATATTAAAAAAAAGGGCACACTACTTCAATGGCTATGAAGAGTTATGTTCATGTCCAGACCCACAGAGAAATAAATATCCATGCTATTGAAATGGATGATCAGGAAGTTCTATAAACCATAAACTCAATGGAAAGAAGTACATACAACCAACGAGCGATGAAATCTTTTGCTTTGTAACTCAGATGTTCAGGAATTCGTGTGTGTGGCAATTGAGCCATCCTCTCAGCCCCCAAAGCTCACATGAATGCATTGTTCATTAAGGAGTCCATTACGTCAAAATTTGAGCACAACAATCTACTGATCAGAGCAGAACAACATCAATAGAACACTCTGGAAGAACCTAGTATTCACATATTTAGCTCTGTGTACTAAAATTCCCAGAGCCATCTTATATGGGGAGCCCTTCATTAAATTTTCCATTGACTCCATCAGAATGCAAGAAAGAAACTGTTGAGACTTCTGTATCACTGGTACAGTTGATCAAAACAATTGCAGATCACTTTGTGCCCAAAGTCAAGGACTTGCTAAAGCCCGTACATTCTTAGTTGGTCCAACTCCTGGTCCAACTCCAGGTCAAAGTAGCTAGATTGGTGAATTTATGTAGCTATGGGAATGACAATAGAACACAAGCAATTTTGGGTGTATGATCTTTTAGTCTGAACCAAAATCTGCTCTGCTTCACTTGTCCATTGGATTAGCACACTTAATAATACTAATTTCATTATGTTGGTGCTAACATTGTGAAATTTCTGGGCAAAAAGCTCTGAAAACAAGGATTGGTATGGATGCAAGTTTTCAGATGAGCATTGTGGATTTTCACCAATGTAATGAAAATGGAGGAAAGTGTCATCCACATGCCCCTCAAAAAGTACGGTACAATGACCTGCGGGACCTAATAAATTTCATGTTCATTAGAATGGCATATTTCAATGAAATTGGTGTTGTTTCAATCACATGCCTGAAACGGCCTTAGAATTTTCTTGGATTATGTTCCCCTTGAAGTCTAGCTATTGTGGTAAAATTTTCATGTCAATTCAAGTTGTTTTGAATGTTTGGGAGCAATTCAAAGTTCAAAATCTGGGCGTTTGGGGGTTAACTAAAGGTGAACTTCAACAAATGGTTTCTTCTTCATGCATTGTCCACTTCCAATAATTTTTTTGTGAAAGTTGCGCATAGTAGTCTAGTTTGTATGTTTAAAATTTCATATAAATCCAAAAAGTTATGAGTAACTCAAAAGCATTTTAGTAAAAGGAGGTTAAGCCTTAGATTTGTTTTTTGTAAATTTTTTTGCTATTTTTTTTGCTATTTCAAAGCCATTTTGCAGACATAGTGAGTCAATTGAATGATCATTTTTTCTCTAGTGTTCTTGTATGCTAGTTGTGAAGCACTTTATAGTTTGAAGTTTTTTCATTGGAGTAGGGTTAGAAATCGAATTTCAATTCCAAATGTGTTGCTAGGAAAATTTCAGCATCCTTTTTCAACACTAGAACAATATGGTAGTCTCCTTTTAAAGTGACCATTTAAGGGTTGGTCGGCCTTTTCGACGGTTCTTAGATGCACGGAATTATTTTTCCTTATTTTCCACTTGAAGAAAAATTGGTGTGGAATCTAACCCAAGTGGTTTTGTATTTTTCGGAGCATTTTTGAATAACTTATGAATTTTCAAAGAATTTTGTGATAGGCACCTATTTATGATCATAGGCCTTGCAAAACCTGCACACACAATCTGAAAAAAGATATGGCTTGACCAAAAACAAGCATTGCAACATTCAAAAAGTAATACATAAGGTTCTTAAGTGCAATCATTACTAAACTTAAACAAACACTAAATTCTTTTAACATTTGTAAGAAGGCAATTGGGCAATCAATTTTCATTTAGAAAAATTAAGTGGACACACCTTGGCTTTGAAATGGACCCTCTCTGACTCTTATCCCATCCATTGGCAAAGTATGAATCAGTACTTGACAAATCTTAATTATGCTCTAAAATTTGTGGTAGTCCATTTTAGAACCATTGACTGTTTGTTTCAGAGGGGCCTATTGGTCTGTTTGAAGAAGATGGTACCAATAAGAACAGACTACCATATACTCTTGCAATCTATGAGGCCAAATGACTCCAAATTTGATTCACCTTATCTACAACTTGTACACTACAAGATTGTACAATTGAGATTTCTATACCTTAGTGACATATAGACCTCTAACACTTCAAAAGCAATGATGATTTCCAACCCCAAAAGGCCCTAGACATTCATGGCTTAAAGGAATATGACCACAAGACAATTGCACTTCCTAATTGTGACCCAATTTAAAAACCAATCCTTGCAGATTCTTGCCTAAAATACATTGTCTCTATTCCCGAAAGCCTAAGGTTGTATTTGTGCACATGCACCTATTTTTAGCACTTTGAAGATTCATAGTTGATTCTCAAGATGTCCAAAATATCCATATTAAGAATGGAATCCATAATACTCTTTTGAGTGACAACAAGATCCAATGAAAATGAAGCAATAGGAGCACTCGGGGATTGCTTATTTGGGACGCAACAACGTACCTCCTCCCAAATTCTCCACAAGTGAACCCACGTGAGCATTTCTTGATCATATTTTACAAACAAATCGACTAACTTATGTCTACCAATTCTTGAGCAGTACCATGAGAAGGTATGTGGCACAGGTTTCAAAGCTGGAGCGAGCTCCAAGAACAACCGACCATGCCAGAGTGTACTTTGCACAAATTTCTTGATCAAAGATCGTCATCTTGACTGACCTGTAACTTAGAATGGTACAACTCTTTCCACTTGGTAACATTTCTTCAAGAAAACACATCAACCCAAACTGTGCACTGAATTCTTGGCTTGCAGTCAGGAACTCCATGCTTGCCTAGTGGAAACTTGGGCCACGTAGACTAGGGAAATGATTACAAGATGACACACAAGTGAGGTAGACAAGCCTATTACCACTTTGATTTGGAATCTGAGTATCTTGGGACCAATTCCAAGAGGGGCACATAATTTTCAGGGGTGGGTGCTTGTTTCACAGATCAAACCTAAGTGTAATTATTAATTTTTGATTGAAATTGTAATTTCTGTGAATTTTTGAAGTGGTTAGCCCTAAAAGTACAAAAGCACCCATAGAGTAGAGTCATAAACATCCTATAACCATCCTAGAATTGCCTTCTTGTGTATTTAATGGGACTTAAGTATTCACCCATCACGGATTGGCATGTTACCTATTTTGACATGAATGCATTGATTTCGTCAAAAATGCAAATGGATTTGCATATTTTTCTAAACAAATTTGGATGTTTAAACGGATGGAATTGGGAACAAAAGTATGAGAACAGAATTGGATAGTGAACGGTGATGAGCTAGTTTACCTTAGTCAAGTTTGTCATGTGGGTATTTTTTGTAGTCTATGTCCCATGTCATTGAATTGTATATAGATAAATACCATTTCTTTTTTGAAATTCCCCCCTAGTTAAAAGAAGTGCACATTGATATTATAAAACTATTTTAATTAATCTAATTCAAAATCAATTTTAAGGATTGAATTTAAAATATTTCTAATTTTTTTTCTATCTTTCGCATTTGAAAGTGTCTATGACTAGTCAAAATTGTAGTTTCAACTGATGTATGAAAAGAACCATCAATGAGATTTAATGATAAGAATATCACTATTCTTTTTTCAAATAGCAAATTTTCCAACCTAAACAAATACTAAAGACATTGTGCTATAATTTTCCTTATGATTTTTTTTTTTACTTTAGAGATGTTAGTTTGAATATAAATATAGATAGACAATCCAATCTTGCTTGTATGGAATAAATAAATATTTGAAAAATCATTATTTTTAGACCCAAAACATTGCTTGAAGATGGATTGCTGCTATAATTGGTTGATTGGGAATTAAGAGAGTAACTTTTCTAATGACACATTGTAAGTATACATTCAATTTTTTTCTTAAATTATGTTGAAATCCAAATCTAAAATATACAATCCATTTATAGTTCAAAATTTAGGTTTGTAGATAACATTGACTAACATTTTTGTTACAAAATCAGAAGGTCATAGTAATAAATCAACATCAAGTTCACAATCTCCAAAAAACAAAACATGCAAATTTCATTGCATATAGTCTAGTGCTTTGTCATATAATAAAATTTTAATTATTACTATACATTGTAATATTTTGGGACCTTCCACAACTTGGAATGTAGCAATTCTTTCTCCATGTGATGCAAGATTTCTAACATTTATGCACAATTTGTATAAAGTTCTATAATTAGAGTGATTTGAGACAATCCAAATTGTATTTTGGAAGTGATTACTTTTGGATATGAAAGGTTAGCAATTTGAAATTCTCAAATGTGAGTTGCCATGTTATACTATAGTTTTATTGAAGTTTTAATTTATTTATTTTTAAATTTAAATTTATTTATTTGCAATTTTGGTCAAAAACCATCGCTCTTGGTGAAGTTCAAAAATTGATTGAATTGTATGATATTATTGGCCTTTTTGATATGCCATCTCTTATATCAACAAGATCAATTCAAAAAATACATAGTTCTTGATTGATATAGAATTACAACTCAAGGATATCATGAATGAAAATACAACAAGATTATATGAAATAGATGCAAACAATACAAATTTGGACATTAAACAATTCAAGTGCATCCAATTAGAAACTTGTTCACTTTAAAAACTAAGTGGCAACGACAAAAAATGACTTATAAAAAGAAAATCATACAAATTCGGGGATATTTCAATTATTTGATGTCTAAATCCATTTTCTTGTGTCTATTTATGTAATTTTTTTGATGCTCTTTGAATGACAATACTCTCAAGATATATTCTATGTCAAAACCAAAAAAATTATTTTTCTTGAGCTCACCTATTCAAACACTTGGATAGACTTATTTAGACTTATTAGCAAGTGGTGTAAGCATGACTTTGCTAAATGTCTATGTGCCATTTAGCTTTAAATGAAAATGAAAATCAGATTGTATACTATCCTTTAAAAAATAGTGTCTACAACTTCCTACATTGAAATTGCATAAGAAAATCATATATTGAGATTAAAATGTACTCTTAACAATTGTGCACACCTCTCAATTGATCTCTCAAAAAATCAATCTCCTACATATGTTGAAATGATTAAAATGACCAAAACAATATCATCTACCTTATGTGGAACCATCTACATTGAATAGGAGTATTAAGGGGACCCATACTAATTAATCAACATTCCACACTATATAATTATCAACCTTTATTGTACATCAGTAGTTATTGAAGTGTCCAGGGATGTAAATCGTGATTCAAACATCTATAGTTTTCTACAATCAATCCCTTTAATTTTTTGGTCCCTTAATACCCCTATTCAGTGTAGAAGGCAAAAAGGACTAGATAATACACAAGAACCAGGAGGCTTGAGAGCATTATGGGACATAATGTCAAGTCTAGCACTTCATCACAGATATACATAGCTATACTTTTTGCAAATTTTAAGGGCATAGAAAGAGGGGCTGCAATACGAGTTAAAACACTTTTCTGACTATCCAATGGAATAGTGACAAATATGCCTTGAAAACTGGACTTGGCATTATGCACTCCCCATATGGTGTCAGCAGGTTATGTATTTCCACCATTCAAACCCAAAGATCCCTCCAGCTCCTTTTAGTGTGGTGAGACCTGAAACGCCTCAGTTGGCTTGTTCTCCACATACACACAAAAGCAGATACCGATTCCAACCCAAGACAATCTTCAGGAGCCTACTTGTAACCCCAAATATGTACTGTACAATATCGAAGCTAGATGGCAAAGTTGTGAGACTATAACCTACGTTGATTATACAAACGGCGCCGCCTTTCTTGGCCCAAAAGGTAAGTCATGCTACTCTCCAAACCCTGCAAAATTCTCTTGATCTCGTGATACGAAGTTTGCTTGGCCTTGGCTGCCGCCTGATCCGCTTCCACAAGCCTCACCTCTGCCCAAGTCCCAGGTCCTTTTTTCTGAACATCCTGGTGACATGCTACATGATGCTTTTGTTTGGGGTAGTCTCTCAGAATACATCCTTCGCACGCGGTTGACTCCCGTCTGAGAGGCCTGCAAAATAGATGGACATAAATATTACCAATTGTGCAGCAGCATACAAGTATAACCCAAGAGATGAAAAACAAATCAACCACTTCTTAGCATGTACATTTTGGACACCTTATGAATAAATTATGAATTTTCAAAGTGTTATGCATGTGCCAAACATTAACCGTAGAGGCTCATGTTCAGGCTCAACGTTTTAAACAAGAATCAATGCGGTCCACTTTTGAGTGAATCAATAAGGTGTAGATAGCCTGTTTTCTTTATGTGGTTTGTCAGATACAACCTTGATTGTGTGCTAATTACATCGAATTGAAACATCAAGTAACGAATTTGAGAATCATTAATGACTGAGAATGATCGATATTACGTGAGTTCCTCAGATTGCAAGTGGTTTGTTTTCATCTATTTCATTGCTGTGGTAAGTTATTTGGACAGGAGCATTAAATAGAAGTTCAATTCCACACTTCATATCCTGCACATTTAATTTTCACATACATCACTCTCCGTTCATACATGAGAGTTGCAACACTTACAGTTGTGAAGGTGCAGAAGTGCTTCTCAGGGATGCCCCCTGCTCGCGAAGATATTTATGGAGCCTGAGCTTCTTTCGACGATCACCTGGAAGCTCGCCTGTGAATTCCTTTGGCTTAGTGGTCCTCAGCATGGAGGCACTGGTACGTAGCTTCTCAGTTAAATCAGGTCGTGCGGGGGCACTAGCATTGATCAACCTCCGGATCTCTCGTTGAATCAGTTCATATTCCAGCTTTGGAGGCATCATACTTCCAGTGCTGAAAACATGATTTCCACACTCCAACTCTCGCTGAACTTTGCGCACCAGTTTTATTATTCCGCCAGTTCCAACCTCAGGATCCAGCCGCAAATAAAGTTCTGCCACAACACAAGCACGTCCTTGTTAACCAAGGATTCATGGTTCGAGTATGACCAATCTGATTGATCATATTGTGGAAAATACAATTCAGTTTGGAGTGAAATTTTCAATCTTCAGAATCAGAGAACACTTCATGCATTGGTCAAAAATTAAAAATTGGACAAAAAGAAAATCCCCATATGACCTACTCAAAACTGCTATAAAAAATATAAGGCCCAATTTGGGCTCCTAGTACGTTAGGGCTTAATCTTTGAGAACTAGATTGTATAATAGGGTATCTAGCAGGCTTCGGCACTAAATGCGCAGAAAAATACGCCTCGAACATCTCTGAGGTTGTGTGATGGAGAAACCTGATAAGCAACCGAGCATCCAACCGAGGGCAGCTTTCCGCCTGAGTTCATCATTCTCATCCTCAATGTGCTTTCGAGCTCTCTCCTCACGCCTCTTCGCACTTTCATGCTCTTCTTCCTTTTTCTCTAGCGTTAGCTGCAGATCTTCTACCAGATCCTGCAGCTCCTGTCACTCCCAAAACGAAGATTTTATTATGAAGAATCCTGAAACTCAACACTGTTTTACATTTGAGATTGAACCACCAAAAAAAAGCTTGCCAGCACCTAGTCACATCATTATTCATCAAATGCACCTCTTCTTTTTCACTGAACAGGGTTAGCACCCCCACTTCGAATGACTTCAAGGATAACTCTAATGATTAAGAGGATGTCGACCACCTATGCATTCTTAAGTCAGTTTTGAGTTTTCCATCAAAAAAACTTTGAATATTCATAAATTTGGCATACAGTATTCAAATAATGCATTCTTTGGTGTATTGGTATCCACTTTCATTTCTTAACAAGAACATGTAAAATTTGACCACTCTATTAATAGGAGATAAGCTCAGCGCGAAACGTGGAGCTCCTACCTTACTCTCTGTTACTCGTTACGAAAACAAGAGAATTATAGATCAGAAAAGGCTATGGTCTCCGGTCAACAGTTTGACTGCAACGGCCACCACTGCATACAAGATATTCACTCTTCTAAACTTGCCAACAAGATATTTAACATTGTCATTTGAAGCTGAGTTTCGCTTGCGATTCTCAACCCGATGAGAACTTCTACACCCTGGTCTACATAATCCATTAATGCACTTCTGTAATGGATCTGCAGATAAATGCAAGGCATCTAACCTTGACCTTCTTGTGCTCCTTCTGGGCAATCCTTTCCTTCTCTTTCATCTCACTTTTCAGAGCTTGCACCGCTTCAACTACCTGCTGAGCTTTCTCCTCCCGCTCCTGCTCCTTCACGAGTAGCTCAGCGACATGTGCCCTGCATGACTAATAAGGATCCGTTCTTGTATAAGACTTTTGTGACAAAAATCTGAGATCGCGTGCACATTGTAAAGAAGTACCCAAAAGGGCAACATAGAGCGACCTACTGAGAGATATTTGGAATTTTGAACACTGTCTGAGCATTTAACCTAAGACATTATCTTCTAAGTAACAATGTACTAAGTTCTCAGCGGCATAAATATATTAGGGCTCCTCTGTATAGGCACAGTACCTGCAGCCATGTGCCAACTCATGCCTAAGGTCTTCATTTTCCATTCGGAGGTTTATTTCTCGCTTCTCATATTCCGAACGTTGATGGTCAAACGCAGATTCCATAGAATCCAGATACTTCAGAAGCTCTGCACTTTTCTTCTCATACTCATCAATGATGTCTTGGCGCAAACATGCAACATCCAATCTCTCCCGATCCAAAGCTTTCGATTTATCATGGACATCGGCCTGCAGCCACAAGTGCTTTAGCAGGACAGACGCAAAATTTCAAATCAACTCCCAGATTCCACAACTCAACTTATGGTGACATAAAATCTTGCTAATAAATCTCTTGATTAACGATGAGAAAAATTGTAGGGTTTCATCGCGCTTAAATCTGCTCTACAGTGTGTACAAGGTGACAAAACTGAGCACAAAATTACATTGGGGCTTGACCGTTTGGTGCAAGAATCATAAGGGGAGTTGGTCTGCAATCCCATGTTCATCTAAACCTTTCTCGCCTCTGGTATCCCTCGCAGCTACCAGTCATATTTATCGCATTCACTTCGTCCTTCTTCCATCACCCTGTGGATAACCAGTCTAGGTATATTCAGATGTATTCAACTATGGCCTTACAATCGATCAGATAACTGACAAAGAGTCCTGAAATGAAGCATGCGCCACCGAGAAACAAGCGCAAGAGGAGAGGATAACAAGAATGAACAGTTTATGCATGTTCCAGACATCATCACCCGTTCACATCACCACCAAAAAGTAAATTTCCACTTAGCATAAAGTACAACATATACGTAAAATTTGCACGAAAAATTGGTCCCCGTCCTATCACAGAAAGTAAAGTTTTGAAATGCACGATCAGAAACTCACAGCTGTTCGCACAACATCTTCATTTTCGTTAAAAGATCCGACCAAACATGGCGCTGCTTGCATCTGGATCTGGGCTCCAGGAATCCCCCTTGGCTCCGATATCACATACACACCCTTACTGACCCTGCTTTAAAATCAAACCGACAGCAAAAATCAAACTTTGTAATATGCAGAGCATGATTAAACCCACTTCCCTGGCCTTCCAATGATTCAAGCCCTGCAGTTTCAGGCAATGAACCTCTCCTGTTCAGTGTCATCTGAATCTGATCATGGTATTCAGTAACATGAGACTGTTTCATAACATTTAGATTGCATCATAAAGAGAACATTGCCCATAATCCATGGTATCTGTATGATGTTATCTAAAAGTTCATGAATCAGTCTAATATTTCTGTAAACCTTGTTTTAGGTGAAGTAGGGCTCCAGAATCAGGAATAAAATCTAAAGTCAGTTTCAACATTCTGCGATTATCTGAACAAATCATTTCTCCATCAGAACACCCTCAAATCCTCTGTGTCTGATTCTCACCAGAAGTGTGGTTCACAACTCCGTTTCGGAGCAGACATTGTGGACAGTCACCATTACGTACCATAGTCCCTGCTTGTGGATCTACACCCGAACTCAAAGCTCACATGAATTTGAAAAACCTAGCATGAACCTTTTCTGCCCAATCCAAGATCTTCTCTCAAGGAAGAAGAATGGTGTGTCTACACACACGGCCACATTCCATACCTGTAACTGCCGTCTCCAATCACGCAGCGAAGAAATCACAGGATGCACCAACCGCTTCCCTGTCTTCCGCAGAAATCCGTGACACGTCCCTGGAACGTCCACGTCCAGGGTCACCATGGATGGGTCTCCCATTCTGACCACCCTGGTACAGAATGGATCCTCAAAGCCAAACGGATCCTCCGAGTCCTCCGAATACTGCGATGATTCTGAAAAAGATGAAAAAGATGCAAGATGATGTGCCCCAATAGAATTGATGAGAATGGTGGTTGGATAATGTGCATGCTAAGATTTGCAAAGCTCTAAGTGGGAGCAGAAGCAGCCGTGGGAACGGAGTGTTGGCATGCGAAGGTGGAGATGACTAAGTTAGAAGTGGTGGCGATGGCGATCGTGGCCATGGAGTATGTGAAGGTGCTGCAAGGGCAGAAGAGAAAGGCTGGCTATGGCGGCTGGCACCGAAAGGGAAAGATAGGTGAGGAGAGAGAGATGTCAGTTGAAAACGAAGTAAGCTAGTTAGTTAGAGGGAGGGATTAGTAAGGCACTATCAATGGTAGCCCACAAATTCATGTGAAACACCAGTTATAGGGAGGGGGGAGGGAGGAAGTCTATAAAGCGGCTGGGCTCTAAAGCTGTCCTCTCACTAAGAGAACCAAGAGAGGTACATTTTGTTTTCTTCAATGTACCACTGCATTTGTCAATGTACCCAAAGTGAACCTATTAGCAGTGGACACTTTTAGTGACCTACGTGATTCCAACTTCAAAATTTGTAACTAATTCCTTAAAGGTTTGCAAATATATGAAAACGAATTGGATTAGATGCCATTTTCATTTGTCTTTCAAGCAAAATCCCCCTAAATTGCAAATTAGTTTTAATAGACACCTTTCTGGAACCTCCTAACTTAATCCCATTCCTACGGGGACTGAGTCTAAAGGGAGCTCTCATTCCCCGAACTCAATGAAGAAATGTATGTGGAAGGTGATAACCAAGAATCTTTCACCAAACTTGTTGAAGAATCTTGTACTTGCCCAAGGGGTGCTAGAAAGACCTTCTCCAACTTGTTCAACCTCAATGAAGCTGTTGGGACTCCCTCTATGAAATGTAAACTCTATCATGATTCCATTTGTCTCAAATTTTTTGGCATATTTTCATATGTATTAATATTTTATTAAGCCATTTTTACGAATAGAATATCCTAATGCCTCTCGATGAAACCATTTTAGTGCCATTGCTAATTGCAACAAGTTCCATTCTCATTTCCCCCTAAAGTTAATAAGACTACCTCATTACGTTATAATATATGCATTATCATAATTCCAATATCTAAATCTAGGATATTCATTTTGGATTATAAGATTTGAGATACATGAAGTAGAGATGAATGATAACTGACCATTTTTTTTGGCACAATGGGATTGAATTTTACCATTTCAAATTTTTTTAATCTATACTCTTTGCTAGATAGTCTTTCTTTGCCTATTTTTTCCATTTCTTTTTAAATTATGGATGAATACCATTGAAACGTGCTATTTGGTCCAAGAGATAGATGAATGAAGAAATATAGTATTTTACCAAATTATAAGCAATTGTCTTCTTGGAACTTTTTTCTAAAGTAAAAATAGGGGCTATATTGGCAAGTCTAGATTTAGATTCGAAAAAAAAAGAGCTATGCATTGTGATGCAATTGGGCGCGAGTCACAATTAGTGATATTAACTTTATACCTATAATCATCCAAATATGCATACAATATTATGAATAACTTTCTGTATCCATGACATTGTCCAAAAATTAAGCATCTCTTTCCAACTTAGTTTTGAATTTTAATACTTATAAGATCCAACTCTATTTACCTTTTAATTTACATCTAAATGTTGAATATTGAGGCATAAATATAGACAAAATATTCTACTTGTTTTTTGACCTCTTGAAAACAATTAGCCTATCTATATAATGTTATGTAGTTAGGAATGAGGTCTTCAAACTACTTTTGAAAGAATCTTCTATAAAAATGCATCTCTTTTTCAGCTTTCAAAGATTTCAAACATGATCACATTTCAAAGTGTTAAAGTGATTGCAAACATGAAAACAATGTTACTTCAATATTTATAGAACTTAAAATAAAGCATTTAGAAAGCTTTGAAGAAGGTATCAAAACATACAAATAGAAAAAAAATCATTTCTTATTTTAATATTTTTTAGGTGACCTTATCATACTTGGTAGTCACATTCATGTTTCAAATAATTAATTATAGTTGGCAAATGTGATAAAGTATATACCTAAAAATAATGTCCTCTAAAATAAAATTTGATGTTAGCTCGGTCAAGTTGAGGCTAATTTGATTTCCTAGGATCCCAAAATATGATTGTGATATGATTTGAAAGTGTGACAAGTGTAGTGCAGTAAAGAATAGTTTAAACAACTTTGTAGAATATTTTATAATTTTTTTATTTATAAAAAGGTCATATTCTAAAGGTATAAATGGGTCAAGAATCGACAAAATTTAACCCCTAAACACTCTGACATCCATTTTCTGGACAATGAACAAATGCAAAGTAAAGCTTCATCTTCCTTACTACTTGGATGAAAGTTATTATAATTTACGGAGATACTTTATCAAGTTGTTGTCCTATCTATAGATTGGATTTGGTGTTACTAGAGTGCATATTTTTCTTAAATTACAAATGTGTGAGTATGTCAAGTAGTTAACCAAGCTGAAATTGCATTGACTCTAGTTCAAAACTAGGTTTGCCAAAATGGTGTCATAAATTTTAAGAACACATATATTTAAAAAAATTGAATTTAGAAAGAATTTAGAAATTTTCCTTTCAAAATTTATAAAATAAAGTTGGTGATAGCATTTGTGAATCTAACCTTATAAATGGAATCTACAATTCAAAATTTACAACTTTTACTTGTATATCAATTCCAAAATATGCTTCCAAATAGCACTTTATAATGTTTTTTCTCCAAATTGTCAATTATGGACATGACTCTAGATGTTTAGGGGTTAAATAGGTCTCTACCACAATCTTTTGAGTTCGTATATTGTCTTGAAAAAGAAGCTTCTTCTAATTGATGTGTCTATCCTACTACAATTTGATTATCAATGTTCATATACAACAAAGACTTAGAAAACAACTTAAACATTGTTTACAATAATCAAAGTATTTGATCAATTCATACCTTAAAAAGTAAACCAATAGAAAAACATGAAAGCAAAAAGATGTCTCTAGCCTCCATTAGACTTGCTTCTTCTAGTTGAGATCCAAATTAATAAATATAAAAACAAACTAAGTAATTATAAATTAAAGCCTTAGAAGTTGTAACTTTGAACTAACAATTGTATGTGTACAATTATCCATACAATTATTGAAGGTCACTAAAGACTCAAGTCTTGAGCTTCCAAATGTAAGCACAACATAAGGAGAATGATTGTGTGTTTAGAATTGGTGTAGAACGGCATCATCCAATCTCAAGCTTCCAATTTCGTAGAATCAAACTGGCATAAAACTTATAAAAACTTGAGAAATCTTTTTCCTTCCACAGTGAAGTTTATAAGGTTGATTACCTAATTACAAATTGAAAAAAAAAATAGTGAAATACACCGAAAAGGTGGCTGAGACTTAGCTGGTACCAGAATTCAAGCAGCTACAAGCACCTCCTCACAAAAAAAGAGGTCACTACCGTGGAAATCTGTCACCATCTGTCTTTGGGTCTCCATGGTGATCCCGAATCCTTTCCATCGTTGAACTCCATTGAGCCTGACTCAGAAAATTCTGAAGAAGAATTGGAGGACTGAGTCTTATTATTCCAATTGTTGCGAGAAACATTTGGCTTACCGTTGCCTGTCTGTGCCCCAACAAAAGCAGAGAGCAATTTCTATTTGAGAGTCAAGACACACTGAGGCGGTCGAGATGAAGAAAATGCAACACAACAAGTTTTTCCACCTACTGTCAATGAAGCTATAACTAAAGTTGTAATTTGTAAAGAAAAAATTGATGAACAAAACCAATGAAACCAACGTTGTTTCATATCAAGACACAACATAGACAGGAGCATATTTTATTCCATGTGATCACCAAGAATCACACCAGAAGCATCAAGCACATCACGCATATGATGTCAATTTTCACATGTAGTATTACGAAAGAAAATTGGTCAAGTAACTGAAATAGTTTATTAACACATTATACAATGCGTGTGATACATTTGCGCATGAACATCACATTTCATACTGAGACATCATCTTTCTCTGTGGAAACACAAAAATTGTATGAATGCAGGGAAAACAATCTCCTTAGAAAAACCAAAGTAATATGAATGCAGAGAAACCAATAGCTTGTTGATTGCATATTTGTGTGTGTACATAGATGAATTAGAAGTGCTATCACTTACGACCTCGTCTGGGTTCAGTAGAGCAGCTTGTCGTAAAGTAGGCCGCTAAAATTGCTCCAGGGACAACCACATACTCGGCTACTGAAGCCAATCTTGAAAGCAAACCTTGAGCCATACTGAAAAACACCTCAAATCAAACCTGATCTACACAAAACCATCGCACAACTCCAAATCACAATCACAAAGATAGTCTTTCTATCAAATACATAATCGAAATGCACACAATAGAATCGAGAACTGCAATAGTGACTGTCCATAACAAGTGACATTTCTATGAACTCCACAACCGATCAACCAAAGCGACAACAATTGCAATTGGCCAATGTCAAACTCAGTGAATTTCTTGATTAAGCATCCATAGTCAAATGATCGCTAACCGAACGTTTAATTCTGCAGTGAGAAAATGTTCATGGGACCGGAAGTCTACATACTTTTCTTTACTTGAAATATATACCGATCGAACACTCCAGGAGTATCTACCACATCTTTAAAAACTAGTTTTGAGCATGGGATTTTGTTTTAATGTAAGAAAATTAAAAGATGATACACGGAGCTATGTTGCTCCGTACCTGTTTGGAGTAGAGAATCCACTAAAAATTGAGGTGACGCCTCTTCTTCAACTTCAACGAGCTTGTGTTGTTTCACGGCGATGGCATTCCGCCTTGAAGACAGGGGTGGGTGAAGGGGTGCGAGACAATATGGATGAAATACATGATGGGAATGAATGTAATGCAGCTCCAACATGGATGACATTCGTTTGAGGAACAATTTTACGGTGCCCTCTCTTATCTTCTTTTCCTAAATCTTTTCTTTCTTTAATTCCTCACAAGATTTTTTGATGCATTCTACATGAATGTATTTCAAGTGGTCTTTATGTTTAGATGTAGATGGATTTGTTGCATTCTTGGTTTTGGACTTTGGAGAGGGTGGTTTCATATTGGCTCAATACCAAGCCTTCATGGCCTAGATAGTAGAACTATCCCCAACAAACTCTTCACATGATCAACATTACTTTTCTTCTTTGGCTCAATACCTTGAAGTTATTGAGACAAGATACAATAGAAGCACAATGCGTAATATGGTATGATTAGTTTATCAAAATCTAGTTACACTACTAACATAGATATCTATTTCATAAAAATGAGTAAATGGCACCCTAACATTGAACTCTTGATTGTGCGAATTTTGAAACTTTTGTTATTTTATTTCTAAAAGGAAAGATGTGCTCATGGATATTCAATACATATCTCTTCAATTCAATATTGATGAGAAATTTCATTAAAATTAGGGCAAATATTTTGCTACTTTGGTACTTTTACAATTTAGATTGTGTAGTTTGAAATCTATATTTGTTCTAGATATCTGAAATCTAGACATGTCCTAGATGTCAATTTTGTAGTTTAGACCCCATGGTGTAAAATTTATTCTTATCCTAGATGTCTAAAATCTATTCAAGTCCTAGATATTTGAAATCTATAATAATCTTAGATGGCACTTTTGAGGTTTAGACCATGTGGTCTAAAAATGGTGTACAAAATATTGCCATTTTAATAACAAAATTTTCCATATTATATTTTCATTATTGATGTTTTTCATTCCATTATCATAAAAGATCATGAAACTTAACTAAAAAGTCACCAAATATAGAGTTCTATTTTTTCAAAATTGAAATTTGATACACCTCATTAAGATTGCATGAGAGTGTATTGATGTAAGAATTGCCTACAATTGCTATTGAAAATGGTATATATATATATGGGAATAAAGATAATTAAGGAGTGGGGGAATTCCTCAATGAAAGAGCCACATCTATATCTTAAATGAAGTTGATTGTTTGTTAAGGTAGATGCAGCCATTCCCGTCCCTTTAAGATTTCCTCCCTCATGTGCTAGTGGTGCACATTTTCTTTCTAGAATCTACTCCACTAATACATGAGGACAAAATTGGGTGCAAGGGTGGGAATGGTTGTGTCTACCTTACCATGAGATTTCTAGAACCGGGCATTCCGTAGTTGTGTTTTTGTTATTGTTGGAAAGCTCTCTACAAGGAGGGATGCATGGGCTTTGTTTCTTGGTGTTCTAACTCATGGTAGAAAAGATATTGAATTTCAAAGTTTTTTATGAATAAAAAAATGAAAAAATAACTTTTACTTTTATTTTGGTTGTGGTAGTAGCACAAGGAATACTAGTCTATACTTTAAATGAGTTTTATTTTTTATTTTTTATGTTACGATCTTTTAGACCATGTGTCCCATGTTTGCGTTCTCGGTATTGTTGAAAAGCTCTCTACAAGGAAGGAGACATGGGATTTGTTTTGTGGCATTTGAACATATGGTGTAAAAGTTATTGAATTTCTAAGTTTTTATGAATTAAAAAATTAAAAACTATTTTCATCTATTGTATTTTTGGTTGTGGCAATAGCACAAGGCACACTAGGTTGTTTGTTTTGTTTGTTTGTTATGGTGAAATCTTCAAAACTCCATGTCCCATGTCATGTTCTTGATAGTGTTAGAAAGCTTTCTACGGGGAGGGATGCTTAGACTATGTTTCCTGGCATTCTAACTCATGGTAGAAAATATATAGAATTTTGAAGTTTTTATGAATGAAAAAATTACTTTAATTTTTATTTGATTATATTGTGACAACAACAAAGGGTATACTAGTTCATTCCAAGATAAGTGTACCCAAAACCAACCAAATAAGAAACCTGCCACTACGTACCTCAATACTACATGTATAACAATATACCAGTACTACATATCAAATATACAACAGTAGTACGTATTGTTAGTTTGGGAATACTGTACTGTACATACTCCCTACCTTGAAGCTGACTTTCATCCAGGGACCCTAACATCCATCCTCCCACCCGTCTTGAAATAGTAGAGGCGCTTGATGCTCTCAAGTTTCAGTGCAGATTTCGCATTGCTATTGAAGTTGGAGCAACAGTTTGAAGATTTATCAAGAATTCCCTACTGCGACCAGGTTTGCGACTGCAGCTGCCAAATTTCCATGTTCGTTTTCGTTGTTTCCAGAGTTTGCAAATTTCTTAGAGCTCGTTTCTTCCTCCAGTAGTTTTGTTTCTTAGGGTTCGGTGGATCCTCCTTCAATGTCCGCTTTGCTTTTCAAGAAAGGACTAGAATGTTACTTTGTACAGTCCCAGGAACATCTTCTTAGTGCGGAAGTGGATCTCCGTTTACGGATTTTTCGACTTTAATTGCGTAATCAGAAAACCCAAGAGCTTCACTGAGTTGTCAATGGCATGTTTAATTGCTGCGGTTTAGGTCGATTGGATGTGGAGCGTTAGTGTTTTAATGATGCAATAATCACTACAGCAATTCTTAATTATCTTGTGTGCACAGCAATGTATTTGGTGGAAAGCTATCTCTGTTGTGGGGTTTTTTGAGTGGTGCGCGGGTTTTGGGTGCAGCAGATTTGCTTGGAAGTGTTGTTCAGTATGGCTCAGGCTTTGATTTCGAAGCTGGCGTCCGTAGCCGAGTACGTGGTTGTCCCTGGAGCAATTTTGGTGGCCTACTTTACGACGAGCCGCTCCACCCAGCCCAAACGAGATCGTAAGTGATGGAGCGTCCAGTTCGTCTGTGTGCTCTGCAGATCAAGTCGCACTTAGGAAGCTAATGAAGGCATTCATATCCTCTGGTGGTTCCGTGGAGAGAGATGGTGCCTTGTGAAATGTGATGTTCAAACCCATGCGCATCATTGGCGTGATGTAATGTTGTAATAAATGGTTTCAAGTGAACAGTTTCTATCGTAATGGTTCATTTCTTACGGTGCATAATGTGCGTGATGATTCTGGTGTGGTTCTTGGTGCTCACACTTGGACTTAAGCATGAGCTTTGGCTATGCTATTACTTGGTATACAAGGTCGTTTGGTCCTTTATTGATTTTTAGGACTTTGGTGAGTGGGGTGGACCCACGGAACGACTTGTTCTGCTTCTTCTGAGGATCTGATTGTGGCATGTCCTTCATCTAGACTGTTGCAGCTTGTTTTGACTATCCAATTGAAACTCTGCCCTCTTCATTTTTAGGGTTTAGACTGGCGAAGACGCTGTTACTACTTGTTTTTGGAACCCGTTCGAATGAAACCTATTGATGAGCTGTATCCAACCCTGAACTGGGTTTTCTAGTGATGAGATCAAACCGACCGTGTTTGATTGTATTGGTGTTATTTCTCTGCTGATGTTTGACGCGGCAGGACTCGTTGTGTAGAGGTGAAAAAACTCATTTCCAATCACGCAAGTCCTTCATATTTAGTTTCTTACTTCAGAAGATTCTTTAGAAGACTGAGATATCTCCCTCTTCTCCAGTACAGATGGCATCTGAAAAGACTTCAAAAATCGACATTCACTGGTAGAGCTTAGCGGGAGGTCAGCACCTGGCTTCTTCAAGTAACTTCTGATACCTTCCACCGGTCAGGAGCTCCAGATCGTGCACAAAAGAATCTAAATTCTTCTCCAAAAGCGTTGAAGTTCAAGGGTTAAGAGGTCTAGCCAATTTTCAGCAGTGTAGTATACAAACATAACACCAAAAGACCAAACAGAAGGTAGCAGATTGAAAGAGATTCAGCACAAAATCACCACGAAAAATTATCAAATCTTGCATTGGTATATCGAACTTGCATATACAGCCAAGTGGCAAACCTCTAACGAATGTGTCTTCCCTCTGAAATGTTAAATCGAAAACGAAAAAAATCTCACTATCAGAGTAACACTACTACAAAGTACTTTCCGGGTACTGCAAAGAAATGAAATCAGGACATCGTAAGTTGCCAAAATAAAAGCGATGGCAATAAATCTTAGCACTCTCAATAATCTCTGCTTAACTTTGGAGGGTCTTCTCACTCGTTATCGTACTGCTAGCCGTGCAACTTGGTCCACCCAAGAACCCAAACTGGGCACAAACTGAGGTAATTTCCAAGTGCAAAGTCATCACGTCATGACAGTGGTGCTTGTGAACATATGATACAGAATCTTTGATACAGGGCGGGCATCAATTAGACTGCATTGCAAAAGCCTAATCATTGTCAATATTGATGTCAATAATAGTTGGATCGTTTTTGTCTTCCTGGCCCTTGGAAAAATCTTGCCGCGGTTGCCAAACCACACCCTTGCACCGTTGGCAAATCACCACTTGATTTCGTCCCCCCACATAACGAGTCCCGCAATTCGGACAAGCACCCTGTGGTCAATCATGTATTCAAGCATGCGGTCAATCCATTGCATGAGTTAGCTTCTAATCCTTAGTAAAGAATTTGATTCACTGTCCAATGTACTGTGAAGGGGTGTTCTAAAATCGTTAGGAACCTGGTACCGTCTACTTTACTGACAGCAGTTACTAGGAGCAACTCATTTTTTTCTTCCACTCGGTTTGCCTTCAATTAGCAAGCAGTGTAAGCATGACTTCGCAAAATGTCTATGCCCACTGATCTTTGAATGTAAATGGAATTGTCTAGTATCCCTTCAATAGTGGTCAACAACATCCCGCTTTGATGGATTGCATAAGAAATTCATATGTGGTTATAAAAATTTGATCTGAAAGAAATTCGGCTCTTGCACCCAAAGTGATCTCGCCCCAGCTCTGTACTGATCTCCCAATGAAAGCACAATTCTACATATTCATTAACATGCTTAAAGCAGCGCTAGTAGTGTAGTATCCTCTACCTTCGAATATCCAGGAACGTTGTCATAAGATCACTAAAATTTCGAACACTTAAAAATCTACTTGGTGAATCAGTCTAACATGCAGAAAGAGGGTACAAAAACTAACCTCAACAACAGCAGCCTTTGACAATGTTCCTATTAGGAGGGGACCTGCAAATGGCAGAAACCAGAGCGAGAAGAAGAAGACCCGGAAAGCCCAACCGGACACAATAAACCATACCAGGAGAAGTGACTGCAGAGGTAACACCATAAGAGTTAGCAGAAGACTATTGATCCAACTAAACTGCCTAAAACCAAACCAGGAAAAAACGAAAGTCGCATAATCCATGAAAATGAATTTACACACATATGAATTTCTCGTGGAATCTGATGCACCAAGCCCTGCTAATTTATTTTGCGTCAAGATTCAGAACATCGACGTACCACCACGGTCTTGCCAATCGGAGTCTCCATGAAAGTAGCAACTCGTCTTCGATACTGTAGATTACAACCATGTCCACGTTCACGACACCTAAAATCCAGTTCAGTGCAGAACTAAAGTTTCATTCTAGGAGATATTGACAGATATAATATTCACATCTCTTTAAGTATCAATTCGTCCACTATATTTTAACTGAAAGACGCGCCGAGATGAAGCAAAGAATAATGAAGAAACACATACAGCAGGAAGCTTAAGACGGAAATCTGCAGTTGCATTTCGAGCCTTCTGCCGCAACCCATACTGCCTGTCCACATTTTGAGCTTGCTCAGTCGCATAGTCTCTTGCCTTCTGAGCATTTTCTGTTACATGATACTGCCGGTCCCACTTTCCCATTTGTTTCTTGAAGTCATATGCAAACTCTTCAAACTTTAAGTTTGCATTTTTGGCTGCTTGCTGAGCCTGTCAAAAATTTAGCAGTTCCTCAGCCCAAATTACAAAAATAAATAAAAAACAGTTCCTACTCCGTAGTTTCACAAGAACAGAACCAAGGACCGCGTTGGAGGGAATACAATCGCACCTTTTAAAACGACTCTAGATGACTCAGAAAATGCTTCATCACTAATAACCAATTCTAAGTTGTCTAATCGTTTATATAGTTACAAACAGCATAAATTCAGCTGAGCAAGGGCTCGCAAAGTGTATAAAACCCTTCCAAAGACAGGGAAAACGCATTAGAGGCTCATGTTTAAGATAGAGGATACTAAAACCGATAGGGATCGGATCCGGTTTCCTAAGCTGACCGCTGTTAACAACAGCAACTCGTCTATTCATACAATCAGCTGGCCTTCAATTAGTAGCGTGACTTGGCTAAATGTCTATGGCCACTGATCATTAAAATGTCTCATGTCCCTTCAATAGCATTCTACAACGTCCCATGTTGAAAATACATAAGAAATTTTTATATATTGATAAAAAAAAAGTGATCTCGATAGATTTGACTCTTGTAACCAAAGTAATCTCTTTTCAGGTCTGTGCCGATAGGTCTGCACACTCCTACATGATTAAAATGGTCAAAGTAACAGAAAGAGTCACCCCCACCTTAACTTAAATGTAAATTACATTCACAAGTTTGAGGTTGAGATAGTCATGCATACCTTGCCCTGTACATCATTCTTTTCCTGAAACTCGACGGCCTTTCTCTTGACATCTGCGAACACCTGGTCCGCTTTGGTGCCGACGGCACGAGCTGCGTCGCCAGCCCTCCGACGCACTTCTTCCGCCATCCGGCCCACCTGACCATCGAACCCGCTCCCCGAGGCTTCACATCTCGTGAACCGCCGCACTCTGACACCAACAAATGGCTTCTTCCTAAGGCTATCACTTCTCCACACACTACGAGAAATGTACGTCGAAGTTGGGCCACTCCCGGGTACTCCCAATTTCACCAATTGGCCCCTCGGATGCGAAGTCACCGCACTCGCTTGCGATATGGCTGCTACGGCCGTCGTCATGATCCACTGCCACAATACTATAAGCCACAACAGCAACCTCTTCAGCTGCCCAAACTCTGCATTCTCTCACAACCCTAACTCTCACACAAAAATTGCAACCAACGGGATTTACATCAAGACCTGCACCTCTGCAAGTAGGTTTTCTAATGCAAACGTTTACCACCGCATTTGGGAAAGTTGTGATTGACCTAGATAGGATTCAGTAAAATCAAACCTCTTTAATCTTAACAGATTTTCATTAAAGCATAGTTTGAATGTGTGGCAAAAGTGTGGCGAAGTGCGCAGGATAATCTAGAATGTCGTTTAAAAACCTCAAAAAGAGAGAGTTTTGAAAATCTCCACAGTGGCGCACGGAACCCTAAATTTCTACACAAATACGCCGAGATTGAACCGAAGTAGTGAACAAAACAGGGCATTCTGCACCCTAAACCCTAAACTGGAACTGAAAGCTACATGCATGTTAGTGCTCACCTCCTCTTGCAAAGAGCAACCAGCATGAAATCCGTTGTGCAAATTCAAAAATATGCTCTACTGTAGCTTTTCACCAGCGAAACCGAATTCCATGAGCCACTGAACCGGAAAATCAATCTAGGCCACTGTGAAAATTGCGGAAGCCAAGTGATGAATCCTTGCAAGCGAGCCTGCACTCGTTCTATCACCGCGCAGTCGCGCACCACTCACCGAAGTAGCCTCACCGAAGAATGCCTCACCGCTTCTTTCGTCCTTCAGTCGCAGGGGAAGATTTGTATCCGACTAGCGGTCGGAGGATGGAGCTCGTGGCCCAATGGGGGGGAGCACAATAGCACATGGATTCTCACACTGGTGGCTGGCCTGCCTCTCACTGTCGAAGAGCGTCACCTGGCTGGGATTCAGCCATCCGTCGAGATGCAAAGAGACCGACAGAATTCATTTCGATTGTTAATGCTACCAAAATGGTGTTTTGGATAAGACATGTACTAATTACTACGAATTTTCAAAGTGGACGCTCCCTAAGGTAGGAAGCTCTTAACCCTTAAAGGACGGACTGGTGACCGTGGTAATCAACCCTTTTGGAACCATGTGACATCATCTACATTAAAAAAAAAAATACTCATTGGAGGTCAAAGTATTGTAGAAGATCTCCCCTTTCCTCACAAAATTCAAAGGATGAATAGTTGGAGTTTTGTCCTACGTAGAGAGATTCTTTGTCATTCATCAGACACAAAACATCTGCTTTGATGTTTAAGGGTTAAATGGAGCATCTAAGGGAAAAGACACGTCTCCTAGGAAATCCATGGAGCCGACCAGTTGGGAAATTTTATGGCACAGGAAGAAGTAGGAAGGCACTCAATAGTTGATTTTTCTGAAATTTCTTGAGTGAAATTGAATTAAATACTGAATTTTAAAGTAAGTATGCAGTAGGGCTCTAGTCCTACTCATAGCATGCCTTCATTAGAAAAAAATTGAATCCAAGAAGGGGCTGCTTCGTAATGCAAAAATTTGGATGGGAAAGAGCCTTCTAAACTCACTAATCGGGCCAAGATTTGCATGATGGGCTCAAACATTTGTCGTGATTACCCAATCTATCTCCATGATCTCATCTCCATTACCCAATCCATCTCCAAGATTTCTTGGTTTAGTCATGGAGGATGGGTAGTACATGCCTCCCCACCAATTTCCACATGCCAAGTGGCCACTATCAACTTTAGTGGCCCTACATGGTGGCACTAATGAGGACGTGGATAACCTCATACTCACTTCAAGTAGTACTAAAATTAGTAAGAAAACTCAAAGCCCCTTGATGGATTCAATTCTCTTGTAATGTGAATTGAACAAATGCATTCCAAAAGTAATTACAGGGGTGCTTCCTGTGGTTCATGGAAGTCTTTAAATTAAATTTCAGGCACTTCATAAATTGTAATTTTTTTAAAGCTAAATGAACGAATGATTGGGCTACTTCAAGCTCTGCTCATAAGAGGAGAAAATGTAAAGACCTCAATGTCCAAAAAAACCCACCAATGTTGCCCTTTCTTGGTTGCAAAAAGGATGATCCATATCCAAAAACCTCTAGCACAATTTATGCTTGCCTATATGGTCCCTTGAAAATGACCCTTAGAAATTTGAGCCTCCTACCTTAAACCACTGAAATTATCACATAACTTGGTCATAAAATCAAAATCTAGAATAACAAAAGGCAACCAATCACAATTAAGAGCGCGTTTCTATTGGGGTCCAGGAACTCCTAAACTGGATGCACTATCTAAACTAGATGCATTGTCTATTGGATGCACTATCTAAGAGCTCTAGCCAAGCCTCCAACCATTCTTTTTTTCTTATGTAGAGTTGGAGGGCCTAGATGTATGGCAAAAGGGAAAATAGTAAAGGAAGAAGATAGAGGAGGCTTTTATTGTTCCTTCAAATTTGCCTACCTTTCTCACATCAATCAACTCTCTAAAATGAAGGTTCCTTGACTTCCTTCCTCTATTTCCCTAATAAAAACAAACCAAAATAGTAACAAGAAAATTAGCCTCATAATAAGCAAAAAGTGTGTCTAATGACCGACAACTATTGTAAACAAGAAAGAGCGTCCAAATTCAAACTCCTTCTAGTCCCCCTCTGATTCTTAGCCTTCTAGGCCCCAATAGAAATAAGCTCTAAGGGAATGGTTTAATTGCATTGTGGGGGACAAAATTAGTCTATGTATCAAAAAGGGGTCCACAAAGTTTTTCGCCTTGTATGGTTTCAATTTACTACTAAATGTAGCTCCTAATGAAATAATGAGCACAATTTTTTAGTACTTTTGAGGACACCTTTATGGGGCTTCTCTTTGGTTCCATTTTTATCTATTCACTCTAGAGTAGAGGGAACAAGCTTGGCATTGACAAAAGCTACCTTACTTTGAAAGCATGCCAGTCCTACAAAAAGGAAGCCTCTTATAGTATAGCTCCTTCTTTCTTACATGAAACATTCAATCTTCTTCACAAATTGTGGTAATATTCAAATTGACCTAGTTGGAATATTATTTCTTATAATAATACAATCAATCAAGTTAGTCATTTGAGAATTATGGCATTTTGGTGCTTCAAGGGCCAAGTGTCTACCAATGAAACTTGTTTATTTTAGATGCACATACTCAATGGACATAATGAATGGTTTGATTTTAGTTTTGTGTTTAGAGGAGCATAAATTGTTTTTTTAATAAAGATAAATGAAAATGACGAAGAATGGGAGTGCAACCATGTTTTTCTATTAATGGGTGTCAAAAAGAGTAAGGTAGCTTGGTGAATAGAATGGTTGAATCCTACAATGGTGGAAAAGAAAACCTACAAATGAAGATGAAACCACATCATTTCAAGCAAGAACCACCTTCCTACTCACCCCCACCTATGGACAATGGAATTTTCTAGCTCTCAAGTGGACCTCAAAGACCATTGGTTATTTGTCTCCATCCACCCATGCTTCATTTAACAACTCTACCACCACTAATTAGTAAAGTGGATTTGTGATGAATTACTAGATGTTGTCCTCATAGTCCACAAATGCCACAAAGTCACCCACAGAGACATTTAAAAAAAATTCCAAAATGATCGTCTCACTAATTGATTCCTACCATGATAGATACTTAAAATCCACATAATCTCAAGACCAAAAGGTGGTTACGAAGTCACTGCATTGTAGCCTAATATCTCATTAATTCAAGAGCAATAAATGGTTACACGTAACCACAAGAGCACCGTCTACCTTTGAATCTAAAAGGAGTTATGATATAGACAAGCTGGACCGTTTACCTTTTTTCTTAAATTGACATAAATATCCTTCATAGTGGTTGCCCCTCCAAGTTGTGGGGTCCCAAGAACAAGTGATACATGAATGAAGCCTCGGGGCTCAGTCAGTCTATTCCTCCATTGACAAAAATCTTGAAGCACCCACACAGATTGCGGTGATCGCTTCACGAAGTCACTAATATACAGATCATAATATTTCTGGAACCTACATGGTACATACTCCTGGCAGAATTGTTGCACGTTGCAAAGAAAAAGGGGAAAGCAGAACTGCCGAGTCTAATGTTTAGTCTTCTTCTGTAGTGTCGTCTGATGAGAGTGAGAAAGGCAGAGCCTGGGAAGAAGTGAAAGTGGCTTCCCGTGTCAAGAAGCCCAACACTCGTTCGCCCAGGAACTCGCCTTTGTTCAAGGAATACCCCGTGCGATCACTGATCACCATGAGCAGCTTGGTGTTGGGCTGCAGCAGCATAGTGATGGCCTTCGATACTGGCGTTGACGCAGTGACCGAGGGTGGCGGCTCTCTCATCACGTCTCCAAGCCGAGCTGTCATCTGCATACAACATTTCCTTCCAATGGTCAGAGGATAAACTGATAAATTTAACAACTAAACACTAACGTATGTACATATAAGCATTGATCATGGTTCTTAGTATTAGACTGCCTTAAGTTCTGTTCAGTCTTGTTGATAATTGAAAGACAATTCCAATGAATTTTAGTATGAACTTTTTGTACACCATACGAATAAATATGAAATTTCAAAGTGCAGGTAATAGGGATACCCCAAATCGACATTAGCTCTTATGTTCAGTTTGTCTACATTTTAGGCAAGAACTATACGAGTTGCTTTCAGGTAAGGGTTGTAGTAGATGTGCCATGCTATTCAAAGGTCTAATAACAATTTGAAGACTGGCACAATGTAAAAAGATGCCTATGCCCTCTACATGCAGCGGCTTCACGGGAAACCTCTTCTTTCAGCTTTTCTTTCAAGATAGGACACCTTGCAATTCAGAGAAACACTCCCATGAAGGGTTTTCAGTCCAATTAGACTGTTCCAGGAACTTCTAGACAACGTTATAAAGAGAACCTTTGACATGATTCATAGGGAGGCCTCTCTATGGTCAAAGTGATCAACAGGCCTCTATACAGATCACTCTTGCTAGAGGCAAGGATTCTCTTTACTATGTGTAAAAGTCCTTGAAATAGTCTGATTTTACTGAGACACCTACCATACATAGGGTCACTTTGTTGGACACCCAGATGGCGTGATAATTATCTTCAAGGTGACACGTAGGATATGATGACACTTTCAGCAATTGGCAACATGCTACGTGAAACTTGGTAATTTGAGCATTATCGGTTTGAGTTAATTATGTACAACATTGTCCCTAACATAGTGTTATAAGAGGCGATGAGAGAGATCGGTATTACCTCCTTGCAGTCTGATGCATAGACAACACCAACACAAGAGCCCCGTTCGTTAACAACAGGGATGGCGTCACTTTCGAAGAATCTCATCGCCACTTTACGGATTTCAACATCCACTGAAAGTGGTCTAATCTCCTCGGGGGAAATCATCAAATTTTCCACACTGTCATTTTGGGATACCTGCGCACCATCAGCAAGAAAGAAGCCCTTGCTAAGAACTTTCAAACGCATCACTTACAGAGAAAAAAGAGTGGGTAAACCACTTGTGATCTTGACTGCAAGTTGTTCAGGTAGGGTTAGACTATATTAACCATTAGCACACATACATCGTCATCAGTATTGATTGCAAAGATTGTTCACTCCGAGGAAACCAAGCACACGAATAGACTCAACTTCGTTACGATGACATACTTCTAGACAAATTCTCAATGTAAATCATTGCCTAAGAATACTCACCCCTGGCTTCAGTTTGTAAGGGCTGAAAATATCCTCATTGAATCTGGTTAAGGCCTGCAAGCGAACAACAGCCTGGCAATGATGTCACCCCCCATCAGCGTTTGCTTCGACCTTCTATCCTAATCATATATAACAGGGAAAAGAAGCAAGGAAACGAAATAATATGACCAGATATATGTATTATGGAGACGAAAATAACGATGTGGAAGGGAGTCAAACTACGGACCATGTATGCGCGTCTGCTCAAAGGAATTCCCTTCTTCAGTCCGACCATGTTTTTTAACGTCTGTTTCGCTTCACCCAGCTGCGACCAGAGAAAAATGAGGTGAGGCAACCCATTCAATGCTAAAAGTAGTAATCAGGGTCAAAACAACTGGATTAATTTCAGATATATGAAACTTACTTTGCCAGCAAGTACAGCAGCTTCTATGTAAAGCTCATCTGCTTCAGCACGATCTTCCGGCCACACATGACCTCCAGCTTCAGCTACCATTCGAGTCCGAAGTGATCCCACGGATTCTAAGTCCCCTCTCTCAGCAAATGCTCTCATCAGTGATAAGAACACATGAGCTCGTGGCTTGAACTGCCCATCTTGCTTTGCACTACTTTGCATCTCATCCATGTACATGAGTCCTTCTGGAATCATGAATATCATAGCCAAGCATGAGTCACAACGTTTTAAATGATCATATATTAGCACAAGAATAGCATAGTGAGGTATGTTCTATTAGACATAAAATTTGGAGTAAATGAAAAGACTCACGTTGAGGTGATCCAGCTGCAATGCAAGCATCGATAATGGCAGTGTACGCAACTCGATCTAACACACACGTTGGGGTTGCTTTCATGTCATCCACCATGCCACATACACCTCGCAAATCTCTTACATCTGCTAGTCCCTGACAAAGGCGATCAATAAGCTTGGTGTCAAAAATCATTATATAATGACCTCACAGTGATGCAACAATCACCAGATACTTATAAACACTGATTACAATATACACGGAGATAATAATTGAGCTAACCAGCAAGTTTGAGCAACTTGTGGTAGAAATCCACATTACAAAGCTGCAAATTTATCGAAGTGCACACGCACTTGATAGAAATCTTTAGAAATCTTCAACCACGCCATTCCAAACATCAGGATAAACCTAAAGAAGTTACAGAAAGGTAGTGAACTGATACCCGTAAGAGCGTTGTATACGTCACCACATCCGGCAGCAACCTTGACGTGTTCAATCTCTTAGCTTCTTCCTGCTCCAATGTTCAACCATAGATACCTCAGGTATTGACAACCATGCACACATCCCAAGGCCATGAAGATTGCTTGCAATAATCCGTCAGCATTTCCAGGATTGTGAAATAAATTCCAATCTTCCTTGATCACTTAAATGAACTGAACTCTCAACTAGCGTCAGCTGACACCTCCACAAAGATAAAAAGAGGTAATCCAGAGTTGAATACGAACCTTCATGGCAGATAGTAGTTTTAAGGCTCTTTGAAGATCACCGCCACGCACACACGCTAATATAAGAGAGTTGAAGGTGACCCGCTGCGGCTGTAGGTTATGTGAGCGCATCTCATCCATTAGCTTCAACGCCTCTAGTGGATTATCAGACCGTGAGTAACCCTGTCAAATTACAGCGAATATAAGTCGGATTTGAAAAGAATGTTACCACTTAGACAGAAAAACCCCTCCAAAACGAAAATCATACTCATTCATCGCAAAAAATATCAACAAAAATGAATTACGTCAAATGCACTGCCACACACAATTGCATATTGATAGTCTTCTCAAATCAATTATATTCAAAAGGCATAACAAGGGAGCACCTTAATCAGCAGATTAAACGTGAAAGTTGTAAGGCCTGTCTTCCTCACAGAAGATCTATATCGAAGCAGCACACCCCTAGCCCGGAGTGCATCCCCTGCAAAAATGACGCAAAATTTGAGGATCAAAACTGACAGCTACAACAGATTCTGTGTCACTATATGATTTCTTATCTTCTCTTGGCTGAGAACCTCAGGCAACGGATTCTCGACGCGACACCTTGAGTCCGCAGGAGTTTAGCAATCATCGTGATATCGGCTATGAAAAGTGAATGATCTCTTCAAATTTATACATGCCTGTCCATGATGCAATTAAACACGTAGTGACCAGGGACTGACCTGCATGGGCACATGCATTGACCAATGTATTGAGATGAACATCTGTGAGCTCCACACGTCGTCCTGGAGCTCTTCCTGACTCAAGGGCTTCTACAAGGTCAAATGCATCATCTAGCCTTCGTGCCTCCCCCAAACCCTGCAAGAAATAATCTGCTTGTGAGGATCTGTCGTCAACCCTCAAGCAATAATCGAAAAATAGCAGTCATAAGCAGAACTCAGTACAACCAGTGTCTGACCACCTGTCGTATACTAACTCTGGTATATCCTTCTCTGATGAACCATGCATAACCTAATATTCAGGATCCGCACCATCACATACTCAGCATCATTTCGGCACTTAACTCTGGATTCTTTACCTTCAAAAGTGTCCCATATGTGACATTATCCACTCCACAGCCATCAGGTTTCACCATTTCGTCATAGAGCGCTAAAGCACGGTCAATATCCTTACAGGCAACGCATGCCATCATGGCTGCATTCATGATGACGTGATTCAGCTTACCATGCTCTTGCTTTGCTTGCTCTAACTCCTCAAAAACCTGGCATGCAGGAGTAGGAATTAAGATATCACCCCCACAAAGTAAAAAGCAAAAAAACAAGAGATGTCCAATCAAGAACAGTTGAAAGTCATGTGGATTTCTCACGAAAACACACGATTCTTCATGCTGCCAAAAGCAGAATATATGCAAGCAGATCTACACAGAAAAATATCCTCAAACGAACTCATGCTTAGCTGCACTCCCTTGCAATCAAAAAGGCTAGAAATATTACGAGATCAAGCTGATGCCGCTTGCTTAGCTCCATGATCCTCCGCGTCAGCTCACGCAGCTTAAACTCTTTCTTTCGCCAAAATGGATAGGCTTTCTCCTCTTCATTCCCATCAGCACTTAATAATTCACGCTCACGCTCCATGATCTCCAACTCTTTTCTCTTTCTTACCTGCAAGTCACGTGAAGCATGTGAGGACACTATTGCTCCAATAGACTAACATGAGCTCATAGCTCTCATATCAATTGGTTTCCAACGCAGCACTTCGACTCTTGGCTTTGTGCAAGAATCAACTCTAAGGTAGAGAATACTGTTAGCGTCACTTTGAGCATTATATAAGATGTAGGAGTGATTTTTGGGCGATCAGTATAGAGCTGGAGAGATCGCTTTAGGTAGAAGAGTCGAATCTGCTATCACTATATATGGATTTCTCATGCAATTTCGAAGTGAGAGGTTGTAAGTCACTACAAGTGACAGCAGAAAACTCCATTACCATTAAAAATTGAGTGACCGAAGACCTTTAGCCAAGTCATGCTTACAACACTCGCACAGGTGCAAAATAAGTCCAACCAACTGCATAAATAGCTGAATTGTTCTTAGCAACAAGGTCATATAGGAGACGGGAACCGGTCCCAAATGGTTTCAGTATCCTCTAGCGCGATCCGCAGGGAAATGACGGAGAACAACCCGATAAAAGATTTTGAATCATTTTCTCTAAAAGAAAAAGAAAAAAATAATATACGTAAGAGGAAGAGATGTCAAGGACGTTGAACCTGAGCAAGAAGCTCCAGCTGCGTTTCATATGGCATAACCGGCTTTGGTGGCTTGCGTCGCCTCCTTGGACTTCTAGGGGGGCTTGAAAGGCTAGGCGGACTCGGAATGCTGGGAGGGCATGAAGTGCTGGCCATGTCAGGAGTGGCTTCTCCCCAGTCATCTGCTACGCAAATGCAACCAAAATTAGGGCAGTCACAGACTAGCCTTTGCAACCTAAATCCAATCTCTACCAGAAAACCAAAAAATCCAAATATTCCTGAAGTAAACCTCCTACATCCTACATTCCTATAGAAAATCTTTGTTCAACACACTCATAAGATTATATATGTAAAATAATGTAAGAAGTACGGCTGATATGGTACATATTTTAGCTAGGTTGAAGGTTGAAGGTTTGAAGCTACTAGCAGGATATAGACCAATTCAGAGTGAATCGAACAACTGAGAGAGAGATAAAGGTTTCATATAGCAGCTCTCTAATGAATGTGATAAACATAGAAGGAGAGCTACGGAAAAGATCAAACCATTGCTAATGGAGTAAGTCGCGCGAGGTCGGAGCGACGACTGAGCATGTTGCTGCGGCTTCGACGTCGAAACTTGGGCCGTCCTCAAATTCCAGGAACAAACCCTAGAAGCCATCATTGCAGTCGCCATCGCACCACACTCTCACGAATCGCCACTCCAAAGCACTACAACAGACAAACAGGTTTCCATGAGTTCCAAGAGTCCCTAAACTTGTTCAGAACATCGTAAGCTGTACTCCCTCCGTCCCCGTAAAGATGAAATTCTGAGGGAAATTGCAAAACTTAAGGCGTCTTCTTAATATACTGCCTGTCTGATATTTTCCAGAGTAGACCTCTGTTCAAGAGACATAGCGTCACGTCGACGTCCAACGCGCTCCGCAATCAATACAGATAGATTCGGAGAAAACAATGTCCACAGGAATCGCCTACTAGAGAGGAATCGGCACTGCCCAAACACGGCGGGATTGAGAACTAGCAATCCGGTCTCGCTGGAAAATATTGAAAACAATAGCCTACGCTTGAATAAATGAACGACATCATGTGCTTTGGAACGAAATTCTTCGCGAAATTCATCGTTCAAAATGCAATGCAAAGTCGGTTCCAGCTCCACTATGCTAGGGTTTATGTCTCCGAAGCTAGTTCACAACCACCTGCATGAGAATGATGCACCAAAAACCAAGCCTCCAATCTGCTCCCCTTGCCAACGTCACAACGTGCCTAACCATTACAAACCCTGAAAAAGAGAATTTGTGAAGGCAAGAGCGGCGAATGCGTCACCTCAAATTCCAGCAACAAACATCGCCACCGCTTGACGCCCCTTGAACCTCAAAGGCGCCCACTCTAATCTAGAATGAGCCCAAGACTGAGCTCCAAATGGATCGCTTCGGAGATCTTTTCTGGCCACAGCTCAATCACGTGCCCTCTGTTCAATGCGAGACATTGTATCTGATTTGGGCTAGTGAATTTTGTGATGGTTGGTGGGGGGCTTGGGGGGCGTGCTCGCTGCGTGCCAGTCCCGCTGAAGGAGCAAAGTGGATAATAGAACAGAGTTTGGATGATTTTTGTTCGATGAATATGGGAAATGGTACAAAAATCCTGGGAATCCTGCGGGGTCCAATTGTATAAGAGATATTGATGTGCGTTCGTCTGTGGCACCGTCTTTTCGTTAGTTGGACAGATTCCTTGCGTTCAGTTCAGTATGATTTTATCGTTCGTTCGTTTCTTTTTTTCGTTGCCGTATTTCTTTTCCTACTTCTCATCGCACCTGTGTAAATCTATAACTTAAAGCACATGTCAAACTGTTTGGAAATTTCCAATAAAATATTTTATTGGTAAAATACAGGTGTTGATGAATGCGTGTTTTGAGGGAAAATATTGATATAGAGTTTTTTCAAAAACAAACTAGTGTACCTTGAACCCTTTGACACAATCAAAATAAAAATAAAAGTAATTTTTCTAAATTTTAAATTAAAAAATAACTCAAAAATCCATAACTTTCACATTGTGAGTCCAAACATCATGAAACAAAGCCTATGTACCCCTCCCAAAGAGCTTTCCAATGGTACCAAGAACACAACCTCGAGATGCATAGTCTAGGAGATCTCTCCATAACAAATAAACAAACAAACAAGCATGGTTAAGATATGGATTAAATTTGATTGAGAGGTGTCAAATCCTGGGAAAGATTTCCACACCCTTCTAGAATTCACCTTTGTAGAGAATTGGTAGTCTAAATTAAAGTGGGCACATACCAAAACATTTGTGACTACAATCTTAATTTTCACAAATTCTTGAATTTATTTAAAAGTTCTAATTACTAATCAAAAGAGTCACAAAATGTTTTATACCTTCCATTCTATAATATTAGAAGGGATGTCAAACATTTGAATGTTAGCATATCCAAAACCAACAATTTAAGAATCATGTTAAAAATTCTTTACTTTAAATGAAATAATTGAAATCAAAATCTACATACAAATCTATAGAAGTACAAGACAATGGAATACCCTAAATTCACATTCAGATGTATTTTAACCCTATCAAAAACCATGTATTCCCTTTGTCCCATAATATTAAAATTTTTTTATAGTAATGAAAGTATTGAGGATTTGGCAATAGTTTTTGAATGCCTATTATAATCAAATGATTCAAGTGCAATGTGACATCTCAAGTGCAAAACAATTGAATGTAGCAATTGATTACAATCAATGCAAGATCACAAAATAGAAGGTTGCAATAGATACAAAGTATGATCCATTAATGAAGATAGATTTCATAGAAAAGGAAGACTTCCTATGCCTTTCCAACCCCATACTTGTATTTCTTGTGAAATGTGCTTCACATGCAAACAAAATGGGACAATGTATATTTGTATGGCTATATGTATATGTATTTATCTCATACATATCCCATATGTATTCCATTCATATTTCACATTTATACATTCTATATTCCATATTTGTCTTATATCCATATCTATATCCCAAAGTATCAATATCCATATCATTTATTTTTCAAAATCAACGATGACAAATGGAAAGACTTTTGTTTACACCATCAATGGCTCTCGATTTTTACAAAGAGGGGGGAGTGCATTAATTGCAACCTAAAGTAGGATGCATTGTCATGAGAGATAGTAGGAGACATTTATTTTGGGACAAATGAAAAAAACAATTGACTAGTGTTATTGGATGGAGGAAATATATAGAATTATAATAACTTGTAGAATACAAACTATGCACTCAAATATGGCAAGCCACATACCATTGGGTTGATAATTCAACAATTAACATCTTTCACCCAAATGTCATGTTAAGATTTAAACTTCATCATGCTCAAATACAACACATACCAATAGAATGCATAACCATTTTGTAGCTTATAGACATGTAGGAAATGTAATAATGATCCAAATTGAAATCACCATATGTAATTGGATCCAGATCAGCATAAATACAAACTTTTATCAATATTGTATACCTCAATTCATGCATATTCCATATCAAATACACAAGAGAACACCATGTTGCATCCAAAATTGGACTTCCCAGACCTTCAGACCTTGAAGGGATGATCAGTCGGTGGTGAGAGATCCATTACAGAAAATTCAAGCCTAACAGCGATTTCAAAACTGAGCTGCACACGATATACAAGTACAGACAATCATTCTCACTCGGCCACAAGCTACACTTCCTCAAAAAAAGCATACTACCAAGAAGCGTCAGACAATGTGCCAGATTACATGTAATGCAAATTCCACATCCAGCGAGCTTTACGAATGCCTCCATTCTATGTCAAATGCCAAAAAGATTGACCACGCTATAATGTGGCCTTTGATTATAACTTCAGAGAACCGTTACATCATAGAGACGCCATAGCGCAACCAACCCTAAACTTGCACCCACAGAGACGAGGTCAGAAAAGAAGAGCTGGGAAAGCTCAGGCAACAAAATGAATACTCCAGGGTGACGATTGCCTTGCAGAGCATGAAACAGCGAATACCTCCGACATGACGACAACATAATGTAGGCAGTCTTAGGGTCAGAAATTCACCGCCAATCAGAATCTGCACTGGAATTTGGTGGCTTAACAGTGGTAACTTACCCCCACATAGACGCCTTCATAGACAAGGACTTGAAGCACAATTATAGTTGACAGTGGACGATTTGGTACTGGGCAACTTAATCTGAACAGATTTCACAGGACACACTTCAAAATCGCTGGAGTTCGGGAAAGTGTTCGCTGGCACTCCACACTATAGGTAATCAGAAGGTAAAGAAACCTGTAGCATTCACTGTTATGATGTATTTGAAAAACTATGCTCCCTCGGATGCTGACTTTTGGTGATGGATGAATCTCCCGTGAGCCTTTTGATCCCACCGTGTGTTCTATTCATCGATGACATTCACGAGCTCATATTCAATAAGCGAGAAATTGTTGTCTTCCTTCACAACAAAATCTGCGGCATCGGCTGGTTCCACTCTCCCCCATTTATCCACCGCCAATCGCATGGAGCCCTTGAACATGTCAATCTTCGCGTTCCGCAAGATAACTGTAACCCCTTCCTTCATCAAGTCGACTTGCTCGTTCCTGGCGGTGAAAACGATGATGCCCGTCTCGTCGCCCACCAGGCATTCAGCAATTCGCACTTGCCGGACCTGGTTTCCATCGGGCCGGGCCTTCTGTAGCACCAGCTTCGCACTCACCACTTTAACCGTCAACGTATGACCGGACGTGCCTGGTCGCAACTGCTCCACTTTTACAAACACCGGCTTCCTAAGGGGTGTCGCCATATCTGCAACGATGGCAAGCCGCGAACTAAGACCACCACTCAATCGTCCAAACCAAACCAACAACAAGCAGCAACGTAATCAATAAATACCAAGACAGTTGCTATAGATCACAATCTACCTACCCTTCCATGCGCAAGTTCCCATACCCGGCGCTCACTCCTCAGCCTCAACAAATTGACGAAAGATCAACAGCAAGATTCATCCACGAACAGTAGCATTTATCCCCTCCACAATCGAACCCTAAACCCTAAACTAACTACTAATACCATGAAAAAAACAAGCCCTAAGCACTTACGAGACAGAAGCCGCAAGCAAGAAATTTCTTCACAAGCGGTTACAAAATGATACATAAAAAAAACGGTCGAGCGACAGATACCTGGAGGTGGGGAGCAAGGGAATGAAATCTCTAACCCCGGCACAGATGATCCTCAAATCCAAACGCTAGCGCCTTCGCAAAAGCAATGTGGTAACTTAATGAGAAAGTGCTTGCGGACAAACCTTCGCAAGAGAAAGTCGGCTGTGGAGGTTGAGGTGCTCAGAGTTTCACGGTCATAGCTCTTCTTGTGTGCTTGACAGCCATCGACGAAGTCGCCATCGCCACAGCTACTTGCACGACATTGCAAACATAATTTAATCAAATGCATCGTTTGGAAAGACAGGGAACGGGTATTGGAGTCTCCGGGTATCAATACTGTTACTCTTGCATGGAACGCGATCACTCTTCAATATGAGAGCATTCTCACCATTCTTCAATATGAGAAGTAGGGGTAGTCACAGTTCTTCTAACATCAAAATTTTCCATGGAGAATGAGAAGTAATAGGAACCAATGGGAAGCATTAGCGGGTGAAGGAAGTGTGACACTCCTTATTCGTTTAGAAAATGAGATGTGGAGAATGACATGTGGAGAATCAATAGGGAGCCAGTGGGGAGCCATAGTGTAGTCCAAAATAAAATATTCTTCTTTGGAGAAGTTTCTCCATGCCCATTCTTCACCTTTGGAGGAGAAGAATAGGCATGGAGAAAACTTCTCCAAAAAAGAATATTCCCATTCCACGTGCATGGGGAGAGCCAACCCGGAACCAACATGTCCCTATTCTCCACAGAAATCCGAGACAGTGGAGGAACTATGACTACCCCTATTGTCACCAAAGTATATGTTTTGGATAGTTTGTTGCCAAAATTTGATCTCTCTAAGAGGATGGCAACAAGGATATAGGAAATTTGTGGTATTCTGGAACACATTTTTTCCAATTCCATTCGATCCAGAATTTGTCTAATCTTTCTTAAATAGGTAATTATGTAACTCAAATAGAATTAGAATCAATAGAATTGAAAATAGCCAAAATAGGTGTCTTCATCTTACAGTTGATTGCTATTGGTGATATGAAAAAATTCCAAAAAAATGCTTTGCTTTTCATCCTTACTTTAAAACAATAGGTATCTTGAAATTTTGAATGAACAGTGCACAATGATTTATTGTTCACTGTCATCTTTGTATTCTTTCAACTACAATAAGTAAGCAATTTTTTAACGAGAGTTCACAATTTAGCAAAATATTACTCTTCTAATAATTATAGTTTGTTGGCATAACAAATGGTGGGGATTCCTTTTTGCTTTTGCACACTATGAAGTTTGTGATTGATTGGAAGTTACTATAGCAAGTTGAATAAGTGGCGTTCATAAATGACCTACACTTGTCAAGTGATAAAATTTGGTGTAGTAGTTGAGATATTCTATGTCAAATAGTTGTGGTATAGAGAGATCAAAGCATACAACTTGGGAGCCTCAAAACCAACAATGGCTTGAAGAAGTTATCACTAAAGAGGCTTGGAATGTACACATGAAGAAATGATCACAAAGTACACAATATCTTTGAAGTATCAATAATTACTAGTATGCCTTTTGTAGTTACCACAACCATTAGTATGTCATTTGTCATTGCTACAATAGTAATAGACAATCTGCTCTTAAATCTCCTTTCATACCCATCAATTTATTCTTTATATTATTTGTAGCACTAATGTTTACTATCATATGTGATATCATGGAATGCATTGTGTTTGAAAATTTATTTGGCATTCAAAAATAGTGTGCCAAACAAATTTTAAGTGTAAAAGTCATTTTTCAATCTAGAACATCTTTAAAATAGACACAAATTTGATCTAGTCTATGTTTATTGAGTAAAAAACTTGGATCATCATAGAATTAGGCCTAACTTATATCCATATCATCTTTGAGCTTTAAGAATGAGAAATTTGGTTTCAACATACCATAATTTATTGTCAAAATCAAAGTTTTTCTATATGTATGAGTCATTGTATGCAATATATATATAACACCACCAATATGTCCAATAGGTATCCAAGATTGGAGTAAAGACATCCAAAGTTTGCAAAAAAGCTTATGGCCATCTTCTTTATCTAACAATAAGGACTTAAAATTTGCATAGTAAAACATGAGAGTTTGGTGTAGAAGTTTTTGAAGTTTGTCAAAAATATTGCAAGAGGTAGTAGACCTTACTTGTGGCCATCCTCAAAACCAAACAATATATTGTGATGTTATTGAAAGATGCAACAAGTGTCCACAAACATTGTTATTGCTTTGACAAGGAATAAAAATCTAAACAATACTTACAAATCTACATCAAGAGCTCACTTGTAAGCCTAGATCTGAGGACATTGTGACAAAGAGAAAGCCATATTTTTGTTTCTAGTGGTCACTATTGCTTCCAAATTACTAGTGAAGACCAATTTTTTATAACCAAAGAATAATGATCAGAAATTGTAGTTCAAACTAAGTGGAGCCCAACAATAGGTAGCAAGCTACTTGCAACAATTGACAAAATCAACTAACCACATTTAGTCTCCAATTATTGCACTACAGTATAGAAACTACTATAGCCAATCTCCAATTATAGAGATTCATGCATCTTATATTCAGTTCATTATAAATAATAACTTTATCCTTGTTTTCAAATGAAAAAAATAGTTTGTTTCTACTTTGAGAAACCATTTTTGTATCCCTAGTAGTTGAGTTAATACATGTGTCCATTTCTAGCTCCAAGTTCTAATTACATGGTTGAATTGCTTTTTAAGCCATTTTTTAAGGTCATAAAAAACTTCAATATGGAGCTAAATCACATTGGCATATGGTGGTTCATTAAGCATTTATGCAAATTGACCTCTAGATCCACAAGATCTTCAAAAGCCTTCTTTTTCCACAATGGGTGGGAGGGTGGGAGGTGGGAATCATTAAATATTTATTCATAGATTGGATCCTAATGGCAACTCATGTCCTTGGCATTCATTCTAATTCATTATTATTACTTATCTTTTGCCCATGTTCTAGTAGAAGTTAGAATATGCATCCAATGTGAAGCTTAAAGACTTAAACTTGACAATAAATTATAGGAAAAAATAAAAATAAAAGTGAGAGTAAGATAAAAATAAGAGTATTGGCACAATGTTGTAGCAGCTAAAGTGTTTTATAGCTTGTCAACATCTTGGCTAGATGGCTTGCCACAACCAATTTTCTAAATTTGTTCAACTTTATAATTTCCAATGTCAATAAATACTTTGAAATCCAATATCTTTTGCCATGTTCATTTGAATGCAATAAAACTAATATGTGAATTTACCCTCCCCAAGTGCTTTCCATCAACACCAAGTATGCATTTGTCACTTTGATGGTTTGGAGATCCCCAAATATATTAGAAAACAAACAAACAATATGTCTTCATAGTATAGACTAGTGTGTTGTGTGTTGTTGCCACAACCATTAGTATATCGTTTGTAATTTCCACAAAAGTGACAACTAAGCCTTGCTTTATCTTCTTTCATATCCATTTTTCAATCCTTTGAATATGGCAAATCACCCATGGCACCAACACTTAATGTCATGTACTCTATCAATTTTTATATTATATTTTTTCTTTTTTAATTTTTGTTTGACACATGAAAATAGCAAAAGTATTGAAAAAAAAAATTGAAATTGAAATTAAGAGAAAAGTAAATAAAACAAAATTATAGATAAAGTATTTTTGAAAGTGAAAGTGAAAAAATAAAATGATGAATAAATATTTTAAAAATTAAATTAAAAGTATTGATTGAATATCATGGTAGAAGAAGTGTCTATAGTTTGATGGCTATAGCCCAATGTTCCAATGTCTCTCTACAACCAGTTTTCTAAATTTAGTACCAATAAAATTTTTGAAATTCAATATCTTTTTCCCTTTCAATTAGAATGTTGTAAACTCACTTTTATGCATATTCCATCCCAACATTTTTTTATTGACATCAAGCACGCCCTTCTTGGTCTTACAATCTAGGAAATCCCCATGTACATCACAAAAGATAACAAACTATATTCTTTTAATAGCATTAAAATAAATGATTTTTTTGTTTGTAATGACATTGGGATTTCCTAACCAGCAAGCTAATTGGAGCGCACATAGTACCATTAGAAAAGCTTTGTCCCTTGTGTGCACAAAAGAGAGTTTACAACGTTCCAACCAATGGGGTGAAAGATACTAGTAGACTAAGATTTAATCTCATAGGAAATTAGAAAATTGGTTGTGAGGCCATCAAGCCAATACATTTACTTTTACTCTTATTTTTGAAAAATATTTTCCAATATTTTACTACTACCTTTCTTTTTCTTTTTCATTTAACATTTGTTTGCCAAAGCTTTTGCTATTTTATAATGTCAAACAAAAATTAGAAAAGAAAAATTATAGTATAAAAATTGATAGAAATCTTGATATTAAACATCAATGGTACAAATGTCTTACCATATTTAAAGGATTGAAAATGGATATGAAAAAAGATAAAGTAGAACTTACCTATTACTTTTGTAGCAATTACAAATGACACACTAATGGTTGTAGTAATGGCAAAAGCATACTAGTTTATTTAAACTATTAAAATTGTTGGTTTGTTGATTTATTTTGTTTTTTGATGTATAGAGGATCTCCTAAACCGCCAAGCCAATGGAAACATGCTTGGTGTTGATGAAAAGCCTTTAACATAAGTGTTTCCACAAAACAAGTTTTGTTGCGTTGTAATACATGGGGTGAGAGATATTGAATTTCAAAGTTTTTCTCTCTCCACAAATTAGAAAATTGGTTGTCAATAGCCATCAAGCCATTGAGCTACAAGGACTATAGCTCAATATCTCGACAAGGTACAAAATTCTTTGGTAGTGGCAATGAAAGCAAATATTTTCACATTTGCTTTGTTTTTAGTTTTAGTATTTTAAAAAAAAAATTATTTACCAATACTTTATTGGGGCATTTTAAATATAACTTTGTATGCCAAAAAATGGAATTTTTTAAACACAATACAAAAATTGATAGTACACATGATATTAAATATCAATGCCACCACTGATTTTTCATATTTAAAGGAGTGAAAAATGTGTATAAAAGGAGATTTAAGAAAGACTTGGCCATCCCTTGATTCACTTTTGTGGCAATTACAATTAACCTACTAATGATTGTTGCAATGGTATAGGGCATACTAGTCTATACTTTCAAGGGAAAATATTGGTTTTGTTTATTATTTATTTGTGATGTATGCCAGGATCTCCTAAACCAATAAACCACCAAGTTACAAAAGGCGCCCTTTGTGTTGTCAAAAATTCCTTTGGGAAGAGGTGTGCTCAAACTAAGTTATAGGTTGTTCCCACTAATGGGGTGAAAGATATTGAATTTCAAAGTTTTTACTTTTTACTACATTGGAAATTTGAAAATTGGTTGTGGTATTCAATAGTGAGAGTTGTCTTTGGAAAATGTTGGATTTTTAATTGCAATTAGATTAGCTTGAGAGCATAGATAAACTCCATGGAGCCACAAAATCACCCTTCAAATACATATACCAATCCCATATCCATTTGAAGAATCTTTGATTTAAATTAAAGGCTAGAAAATATTATTTAGTTCAAATGCTATACACATGGATCATATATATTAGTAGTATCTATAAGTATAACATTCATATACAATTTATATATCATATAATATAATAATACATGTACTATATTTGTATGCAAGTGCATATTCATGGTCATATTTCAATATATACAAGTATAAAAAATATTGCATATAATACCAATTGAAAAATCTTGTACCAACTCATAATAATACAATGAATATTCAAATGGATACCACAACCACCTAAAAAACTCAAATCAAGTGTGTTATAGCTTTTTCAAAGTCTCATATCATTTTAAACAAACCTGCTATATTTTAGCCTCCAAACTCTTACAATTCATTATATATGGCTTGCTAAAGTTCACATTCAACAACAATCCAACACTTCCTCACTCCCAAGTATATTGAGGTTATATGTAAACTCCAAATATAATATGACATAACTTTTTGGAAAGTTAACTTCATTTTCCATAAAATTTTCAAATTCCAAATTCATATATCTTAGAATTTGTTTCCTATGCCTTGCAAAAGTTGGCACTCCTAGATTCAATGGTAGCCCAACACCTCTTCACTCCCAAGCACGCTAAGATTGCATACAAACTTCAAATACAAAGTGCATTAAATTTTTTTAAATCCAACATTATCATCTATAACTTTTCAAAATTCCAAAACTACATACCTTCTAATCAATATTTATAAGCGCTCAAAGTCTCTACTTTTAATCTAATGGTAGCTAGCTCTTTCTCAACCCCAATAGACAAAACTTTTTGGTACTCACTCCAAATGAAGTGGGTTTTTACTTTTGAAAACCTCAAGAGAAGGAAAACATCCTCTTTAAATTTTCTTTCAATATATAGTTTGTTCCTATTCTCTAAAGACACGTCACAAAAAACACATAATATTCTTTCAGATGAAGAAAAAAAACTTTCTTATCTTACCTCAAGGAAGACACATCAACCCATACCTTTGCCATATGAACTCCTATTTATCTATTGGCTATTTTTTTAACCTCATATCTCTATCTATACCCTTATTTTAGTAGATTAGTATAAAACCTCAAAGATCGACAAAAAGGGTAAATTAAAACAAGATTTTTCCTTCCATTAAACAACTTAACTAAATTCAACTCAAATGCAAAAATCTCTCAATGTCAAAAATCCTAGAAAATAAAACCTAACAATCTTCAAATAAAGGTGATAGAAGGGTCATGAAAGCAAAACAAGTGCCAAGTCGTAGAGTTAGTTGGTTGATTAATTTTTTGTTGTCCTAATTGGTTTTAGTTGGACTCTTATTGGACTCGTTAAGCAACATAGGTGGCACATAGTCTAACACTACTAGTGACCTAATGCATGATAGTTATACAACCAACCTATCACCTACCCTTGTGAGTTGTGATAAAATGTAGGATAGCCAAAATAGGTTAACAAGTTCTGTCATTGAACTAAACCGTGGTTTTCACCATCGCTTCACCCTTTTTTTTCCTATTTGTTTTCTTCAAGTGAGCTTAGTCAAATCCAACCAAAATAACAATAATAAATATTTTTATATGACAAAACATTTTGCATTGTAACAATGGTGAGCTATTGAGCCATTAGACCATTAGACCATCATGCCTATAGATCATAGTTGTCTCATTGGACGGACTACCCATTTGAAGCGCCCGATTTTCCCGTCCGTTCAGGACATTCGATGACACTAACCCACTTAATATGACTACTTTAAGGTAGTCGATTCGTCCGTCTATCCGAGACATCTGGTGACCCTAATTTGCCCGATGTGACAATCTTACTATAGATTGATGAGGTGTAGAACACTTTGGCATGGTAGTAGAAAAGAAGGTGTTTTGGAATGAGTGAAACAATGACTAGGGCTCAAAAACAACGAAACAATAATTGTCAAACATAATAATGGTGCCAAAGCTTAAGTGTCGAGTTTTGCAATCATTGATCAATCGTTAAAATGACTGATAGATGACAAGACGATGAGACTAAGAACATGAAGTTCTTCATCAATGGTTTACCATATATTATCTATTGTTGTCAATGATGTGGATTGTGCATAGTCATATTATAGTTGTCAAATAATAACTCTATGAAATGAATGACTACTAAATAACTATCTTATAATAACTGTTGGGACAACATGGAAATTTTTGCCAATGTGGAAAGACAACCTTGAATAAAGCGATTCATAAGCTCAAGTCATTTAAATATGTCAAGTCTTGCTATCTTGAAAATGTTAAATTAAAAAGAATTTATGATGCTCAGAAAGAACTATTTTGAGGATTTTATAGTAGATAACTTGATCAAGATGAATGTGTAGAGAATCAACATCTTCATATGATCAAGGATTGTTTTCTTCAACAAAAAGTCTTGTTGGTCATTGAAGATGTGAACTCTAGAGATTGCCTTTAAGTATTGCAAGTCTTTCATATTCCAGAAATTGACAGCCAAAGCACTTCTAATTAGCAACTAGTCGAGACAAAGCAATTCTACCCAAAAAGTATTTGAGTTCAAACAAGGTTGTAATTCAGTTTGTGAATGAGATTAAGGATCTAGAAGGCTCCAACTTGCAATTGTTTCTTTGACATGCTTTTGAAGAAGTTGGTGAGGCCAACAAAGAAGAAATCAACACTAATTAAGCTTCTTGGTGAAGCCAAAAAGATTGTGCAACTTTGTAATGAGTTACCTTTAAGTCTTGAGGTGCTTGGCATATATCTTGGTAATAGTAAAGATGAAGACGAAGATCTTCAACAATGGAAGGAAACATGGGTTGATGTATATGCTAGATTTCAAAAAGTTTATACCATAGATTGTGACAAGCTTTTGAAGTAGTCTACTAATAAGCTATGACCATAGAAGTAATCTTGAGAAAAATAAATATTTTGGATTTTGATGATATATTTTCAAAGATTGTTGAGGACTAGAGGTTGAAAAGAGACTTGGTGAGTGGATTTGGGGTTCCAACATCCAAATGAAAATTTTGGTAAATAAGTCACTCCTCAAAGTGGAAAGTGGACGTTTTGTCATGCATGACCAATTGCATGATATGGGTCGACATATGTTATTGAAGGAGGCTTTGAAGGATTACCAACATCCAATCTACTTGGAGAGTTGTGGAAGAAAAATGAGTATCTTTTAAAGATATATATGGAATTCAAAGCAATTGCATACTTCTAGGATGTATCATGATTTGTTTAGTATAATACTTGATAGTCAATTTGAAACAGTCATGTGATTTCAAACACATTCATTTCTTTAGAAGTTTGTTGGTAAAAATTCATTATAGTTTATAGATGATGTGGAAATTCACCACAGAGTAGTGCATGCCATATATTGCAAGTGTTGCACAAGAAGTAGGGAAAAGCTTGCATCAATATTCCCAACTAAGATTGTTGATTGTGACTAGGTGTCACACACCTTCTTACAGGGTTGTCAACGTTAGATTATATCCGGACTGACAATTGATTGACAAAACGTCAAGATTCAAACCAACATCCGTTAGGATCTTGAATTTTTTTTCCGACAGACCGTCCATTGACTAAGATGATCTATCCATTGACCATAATGGTTTGTTTGTTGATTGGATGGCATGTTCATAATTAGGACACATAGGTCGTCCCAATTGACAAACGATCCATCAAAAAAAGAAAAAGAATTTTTTTGGCTAATGTGAATTTAGACTCATCAAGATGCTTCCCAACCGATGCTAATGGAAATCCCAACGGGAAAAGCCTATGTCACATCGAGATAGACAACTCTGCCTTCTATAGTAGATGATTGCCTTTCCAATGCTCTAGGGAATTGAGATGGCTTCATCTTGAAAATTGCTTAGGAATCATAGAAATTGGCTTAGCGAAGCTTGTTTAGTTTGAGGTGTGCAAGTATTGTAAATTTTCAATTGCAACAACATTGTGGAACTTCCAGAGGATATTGGAAAATCAATCAACTTAGTGGAAATTGAAGTGATAGGTTGTTCCAATCTTTAGAGCTTGCCAAACAGTATATGCAAACTAACAAATCTCAAGAGACTTGTTACTGCATGGTTGAAATTGTGAGTTGTTCTAAGGGTTGCTATTATGTGAACATAGGTGTGTGAGCCCATAAGCCTATAATACTACATACCTATGTTATAGGTGTATATACCATAGAAACCGTCTATGAATATAGGGTATATATGTTACAAATCCCCATATTATAGGTGTTTATGATACACAAACCTTCTATAGAGTGTGGTATCTATATTAGGACTCTATAATGTAGGCTCGATGCTCACAAGCTCACATTCTTGGGTTCACATACTAGCACAGTTGACAAAAATACATTAATTTACAAAAATTAATTTTGACTTTTTGAGATTTTTTTGTGCTACCTGCCAACCTTCATTTGGGGCTTTTTGGTGCCATAACTTTTGCTCCAAGTCATCAATTGAAAAAAAAATGATATTCCCCAAAAGATTATGTAATTTTCTAGCTTTACAAAAAGTTTCCAAAAATCACAATAAATATTGAGACCGTATGAGCCTACCCAAAGTTGCATTTAGACCCCTATAGAGCCAATGGGACTTTAGGAGGTAAGTAATGAAAATCAGATTATTTTCTTTTGTTTTTTTCTCCTAAACTTTCAACTCAATTTGTCAACATAAAAACTTTTTAATTCAATAAGTAACGTTAGTGCAAAATTTTTATACCCCAATCATTTTTATTAATCGTCTAGGATGATGCCACTTGCTCTTATAAACCAATGACACGCTTCCACTTCATTATTTTTTCCTTCGCTACAAAAATCCTTGAAAACAACTGGATGATTGCTGTAGCAGCAAGAATTGTGAGGGCATAAAATCAGAACTGCACTTTATGCTGTACTTCACATCAGTTGCAGCACCTGGGTCCACATTCATGAACAAACAAAATGGATGGATGAATGAGTGGATGAATGAATGGATGAATGTCGAATATACTCTGCTATAATCGTGTGTTGGCAGATCTACACTTAGTTGCATATGGGACAACTAGCGTGCAAGTTAGAGAGCTTTGATTGGGGAGAGATAGAGGCTCCTTTTCTTTGGTACTACGACTATTGCACACAACTCACATATCATTATTGCCTTTTCTTTGCGAGATTGACCGTCATACAGTATACCTTTCAAGAATTTCTTGGATGATTGACTCCTTGACCTAACGCATAGCACTGTCTACATTTGCAGTTCCGTACATACAAATATTCAAGTCATCTACTTATTATCACAAGCATCGTAGAATCCAAATTTGCAAGTTCTTCGACTCCTGGGATTTTACTTCATGGGATCTGGAGCAATCACATACTGTAACTTAAGTTCTGTTAGATTGATGATGTGCAGTTTAGCAAAGCTCCAACAAGCAGTAATCGACGTGCAGTAGGAGATTCATTAGCGGAGTAGCCACAAGCAACTGAGTGATGAATTTGCTGCAATAATTGATGTGACTAGTTGCTCATAAAATCTCTTTCTTCTGGAAAGAGCGGAACGTACAGAAGTGTGTCAGAGTGGGGGTCCATAGTCTACTGTATCGACCGGCCTTTCCACACGTACAAGGTTGCATTCTAAGATAAACTTAATCAAACGAAAACGTGGTATAGAGTTACAACCAGATCATTCTCTTCAAAGTCACAGCCTAGGAGCCCGAAATGATGTGATTTTGTAGAGACAGTCTGCACTCTGCAGTATTTTGACAGAATCGTGTTGCATCGTGTAATAATGGCTTTACGTGTACCGCGGTGGTGTTTGCTGTAATACTTTTGCAATGGAAATAAAATTGTCATTTGTGTCGAAAATAATCAGAAATGACATCGAAAGAATAATTACTCAAGAATGAGAAAATTGATTGGAACCCTTTTTGCACATGTCAAAAACCTTAATTATCACATGTACGCACAACTTCTTGTGGCAATTTATTGAGAATACCCAGTGAATTCTGAAACGTGTCATGGTAGACCTGTTCCAAAATTCTAGTACGCGACGTCTTGTGTTAAGTTCATACTAGTGTCACATATAAGTTATACCGTATACAGCATCTTGTGATAAGTTCTAGACAACGTCTTCAGTGAATTGAAATGGGTGGATCATTCGATTGGTTAAAGAACAGAGGATAATCATCAATGTCTTCAATGAATTCATGCTCGGGTTTGTGTGATATTAGAGAATGTGATATTAAAGAGGTTTGGGTGTGCACTCGGGTCGGTCAAAGCAGCATTCCAGAGACCTGCACCTTGCCAGAGATGTAAGTTGCTAAGCTTAATGTTAATGGTAGAAGAAGGGAAATCTTAATAGAAAAGTGCAGGGAGAACGACTGGGGCCGTGTTGTCAGAACCGGGGAGTTGCTGGCCGCTTTCTCTGAGGCGTAAGGTAGGCCAAGGAGTGTTGTGTCAGTGGAGTCGAGTGTTCATGGCTGTAGGTCCCAGGCCATGGCTGCATTATGCTGCTACCAGGCAGGCAGCTAGCAACAAGCGCACTCCCTCACTCATGCACACCCATCAACTCTTGCATTATCATCCTCCATTGCCATAGCCTAGCTCAGTGATTGCCTCTCTCTCCAGAGGGTTTCCTCTTCCTCCCCTGCCCTTAGTTTTCCTCGCACTCGTAAGTCCCGCATCAGCACAACATTCCTTCAATCTTTATTTTTTCCTGCATGTCCCGCAACAAAACCCTCGCAGCATTTCGATTTCCATGCGACTGCCGGATCGGTGGTAGCCTTGTGTTTTTGTATTGCAGCTGAGGAGTCCGAGGCAGAAAGTTTCATTGCGAAACCTTGAGCTTCCGAAGAAGCATTGCTGTGGGATTGGGGTGAGCCTGCTTGCTTGTTTTCTTGACGGTTTGGGTTTGAGATCGCGTCCTTGCGCGCTCGTCTGCTGCAGGGTCTCTGTTTCTGGAACCATGGTGAGACTGCATTTGGGTTAGGATTCGATCTTAGGAACCAGAGTGCCGACCTGGGTGGAGAGTGAAGCTCAAATTGAGTGAAAGGGGGTGAAGAGGAACAGTAGCAACCATGTATAGCAACACATGGGGAGGTCCGATGGAGATGGCTACGGACTCCGAGGCCGGAGACGACCACACGCGCAGCCGTCGTCACCAGGACGTAGACCATGCTTCCGTGAAGAGCTTGGAGGAGACGCAGCAGAGTTGGTTGCTGGAGCCGCAGACCAAGAAGAAGAAGAAGCAGATCGACTTGGGATGCATGGTGTGCAGTTACAAGCTCTTCACCATCATCTTCGGGACTCTGCTTGCCGCCAGTGCCATCGTGGGCTTGTCCATCGTCATCTGGAAATATGCGCCGCGCAAGCACCATCACCCGCCGCCGCTCGACAACTACACTATGGCCTTCAAGATGGCGCTCAAATTCTTCGATGCCCAGAAATGTAAGCTCCCCCCTGGCCTCGCTTGCAGAGATGACCAGCCATGCCTTCTTCTATCTGCGCCGTTCTACGCATTTTAAAATATGGTTTTGGGAGATGCACTGAGATCCTTGGGGAGGAGAGCGAATTCTGTTAAGATCCAATTGTTGACTCGATTTGTGAATTTCGTATTGCCTCTTGCACCTTTTTTGCCCAGAGAAGCCTTACCTTTTGCTTTGACATATGGTAGAGGACGCTCTTGTCCATCACTTTAAGCATTTAAACCTATTTATAGAGGTGAGCTTTCATTGGGAGATCACTTAATGTAATCCACTGATGAGATCACTTCGGGTTCTGCAAGAGACAAACACTCTCGTGAGATCAAATTGTATTATCAGTGTCCATGTGTTGAATGCTTTCTCATTCAAAGTAGCCAGAGACATAAATGAAAGAGATGACTTGCTCTTGGCACCAGGGGTATCAAAGTCTCTACATTCTCGACCTTAAATAGTTGCAATCTGATAGATAGTCGTGAGGTCCACGGTTCTGATGCTACCTCTGAACCCACCTTGGTTGCAGCTGGGCGATTAGATAAATCCAACAACATTTCCTGGAGATCGACATCTGGCTTAAGAGATGGACGAGATGCAATAGGTGGACCGCCCAGTAATCTCTCAGGCGGTTTCTACGATGCGGGCGACAATATCAAGTTCAATTTTCCAGGAGCCTATGCCATGACTCTGCTGAGTTGGAGTGTGATCGAGTATAAAGAGAAATACGTTGCTGCCGGGGAGCTCGATCACGTCAAGAAAATCATCAAGTGGGGTACTGATTACTTGTTGAAGACCTTCAACTACACCTCACCGAATGTGGATTATGTGTTTGCTCAGGTTTGTGTTTACTCCAGATTGCGGTGCACTGGAAAACTGGCCTAGTTTGGACAATTCTGCGTTCATCTTGTGTCAGCACTTTTTTTTCCCGTGATGGATTTGTTTGATGGCACTCATATCCCTCTCCATTTTAGTACCTGTAGGTTTTTGCGTTGCAGTAAGCATTCTAACTATTTTATTTCCGTGATTCCTGGGAGACCGGTATGAAACTCAGGAAATATATTTCGGCACTGGAGTCAAATCTGTTGAATTCAAATTGTATATCACGATTTATTAGATTTTTTGTGCAATCATTGAAAGTGGGAGGATTGTACATAACTTCATGTTCATTTAAAGATCAATGGCTATTGACATTTAGCCAAATCATGCAAACAACACGTGCTGAGAAGTCCAACAGATGAGTATGAGTAGATGAGTTCGCTTTGGTGACAAGGGTCAGCCAATAGGAGACAGGATCAGGTTCTCTTAACGGTTTGATTATCCTCTTCCTTCGACAATTCTGCGAAGGCTGTCAAGGAATGTACCTGTAGTGAGGACTGACGTTCAAAAACTAAGTCCAATTGATGACAAATTGACCATGGCATTCAAGCTTCTGTTGGGATATGGATATCCTTTTGTTGCATCATCTAAAATTGAATTTGATTTTCTTCTTGACCAGGTGGGAAATGCAAATACGTCCGAGCCCAACGACCACTCCTGCTGGGAAAGGCCCGAGGACATGGACTACCCTCGTCCCGCATACGCTGTCAACGCTGCTCCAGATCTGGGTGGAGAAATGGCCGCTGCTCTTGCCGCAGCCTCCATTGTTTTCAAAGACTCCCCGGTGTACTCTCGCAAGCTGATCACGGGAGCTACCAACATCTGGACGTTTGCAAGGAGAATGGGGAGCCGAGCTCGGTATGTTGCTGGCCTACCAGAAGGGGAAGTCCCGTTCTATAACTCCACGAGTTACTGGGATGAGTTCATGTGGGGTGGCGCTTGGATGTACTATGCAACGGGAAACTCCACCTACCTGCAGTTGGCTACCAACCCAGACCTCGCTAAGAACGCACAAGCCAAAGGTGGCAATCCATATTATGGCACGTTCAGCTGGGACAACAAGCTCATTGGTGCCCAGGTAAATTATGCTGTTCTCTGTCAAGTTTTTTCTAAAAGTAGGGGGCGCCTGCTAATTGCTGCGTGGCACTTCAACACTATTCTGCCCTTCTTTGTTTTACGTTTGAGGCAACAGAAGTCCTGGGCTTCGAACTGAGGTAGTGAATTGGGTTGTTAAGATGAGCTCCTGATGTAAACCATAACTTATTATCCTTTTCGTGCAGGTGCTATTGTCAAGGCTTTATATTATGAAAAGTCCAGGATATCCTTACGAAATGGAACTCCGCGAGTACAAGAATCAGACTGATACTGTGATGTGCAGCTATCTTCCGCAATACAAGAAATGGAATGTCACAAAAGGTTCCACTCAAGCTTGCTCCTCTTCCTGCGCATGCACTACTATTAAATACCTCGTGAATCATTTTCAGAAGTATTGTCTAGCATCAAGAAGTGGCATGTAGACAGTCCCTCTGCTTTCTCGAAAATTGAGGTTCATAATATTGATCTATTGAAGAAACAATTATCTCCAATATCTGAAGTCTTGCTGTTTTCCAAATGGGCACAGGGGGGTTGACGATGTTTCTGAACGGGCAGCCACAGCAATTGCAATACGCAGTAGCAAATTCGATGCTAGCGTCGTTGTATGCTGAGTATTTGAAGGCTGCTGATGTTCCTGGATGGAACTGCAAAGGCGTGTTCTACCCCGCAGATACTTTGAACGTCTACGCAAGGTCACAGGTATAGAGACCTGACCAGTGTCCAGTTCATCCTCTTCAAGTCAGTAGGCATCTATCACGCTTACGACTTAACCCCTAAAGTACCAATTAAAAAATATCAAATCCAGCTTGCTTCCTGTTTTCTTGTAGGGCATTTGGAGACTTTCTTATGTCCAATTTTATTTATTTCATGACCAGTACTTGCAATATTCTTCACTGATTCTGGTGATAAAAAACTTGGCCCCATCTGAATTAAATTTTCCACAATATGATTGATTCTACTGTGGAAAAAACATGGATCCTTGGTCTTCGGGGAGTTCAAACAAATATCGAAGTCACTGTAGGATTACGACAGGCAGTTAACTGATCATGCTAAAACTGTGCCAGATAAATTATGTGCTTGGCCACAACCCAAGGAACATGAGCTACATGGTCGGCTGGGGCAAGAAATATCCGAAGCAAGTGCACCACCGAGGTGCCTCGATCCCCAAATCGGCAGGCCGAGTGGGTTGTTCTCAAGGTTTCAAGTACAGGAATGCCAACACCCCTAACCCCCATGTTATTGAAGGGGCAATGGTCATGGGACCAGACAAGAACGACAAGTATGTCGACCGGCGCACTAATTACAATCAAGCAGAGCCGACGTTAGCTGCCAATGCAGCGTTGGTGGGAGCTTTAGTATCTCTCTCCACAGCAACGACAACTGGAGTGGATGCCAACACCATTTTCAATGCCATTCCGTCCTTTTACAAGGCTCCTCCACCTCCACCGAAAGACACTTGAAGCAACGTTCTCCTACAGACAGCACTTTTAAGACATTCTCTCTTTGCTTTCTTCGAGCTTTAACTCAAGCTGGTATGTTTCCCCAGGCTTGGCATCACACTCTTTTGTGTCTATGGAGCTCAGAGCCCTAAGGATACTTGGGGTCAGAATAAGTTCTTCATTGGCTTTGTAGGCTCATGATGATCTCTGTTCAGGCATTGGAAAGAGTGAAGGGAATTCAGCAAGGTCTGACATAACCAGGCGCTTGATAATTCAGGAAATGGTTGTAGATGGTAGGGGAGATACAGGCCCCATGCTGGAGGGCGATATGTTTTTGGCGTGGCGTCTACTCTAATAGGGCTCAAGCAAGTTGTGGCCCATGAATTCAGCTTGGTGTTTTGTGTTTAGTGGAGTGCAGGAAATCGTAGTTTCAGTTGGAGAGGTGATTGATTTGTACATCGTAGATCTGGCTCGAGTAAAAGTTAGCAGCTAGTGCATCGTCAACGTAGCAAGATTTGCGGAACCCTGTTTTGTTGCTTAGAGAGTAGAGGAAATCTTCAACTATCTCTTCTGACAGTAATCTATTCAATGTAACGGTACTTATGCAGGTAAGAAAAGCTTCAAATGTCAGTAATTTCATAATGTGTTGCAACTACAGAGGATTGCAGGTGGTCCTTCGTATTAGGGGAAGTCACACTTACTCCTCCAGAACATGTCATCGTTAGAGCATTCTTTTGTATATATTAGGGGGAATAAGAGTAACTCCGTATTCCCCAAAGGATTCCACTGGGCTCAATGAGTTTTAGGGTTTGGGACTCAAATATCCTGATGTTCAAATCCTAAAATTTAATCACACTAATGGTTTGCTTAGATTAGGGGAATGACCAAAAATACCCAAAACTGGGACTCTACTTGGGATCATCTTGGGATCATCTTGGCATCATTTTCACGGTCTAGGTACTAAATGCCTCAACTAGTGTCGAATCCTACAATATACTCAAATCCTAGAATACATTGGGCACTAGGCTTTCGATAAAGCATTATTGAGAAATGACGAGATGTTAGGGAAAGGAACTGCGACTTCCATTTTGTTTCTTGAGCAGGAGCATCACCTTATATATTTTTATAATAAAAATGAAGAGATTTCGATGAACAGTAGAATTCCCACTGGACTTTTAACCGATTTTGACCACCACAAGCTCGCTGTCATCTGTACTTAACGTGGCAACTTCGTGCCCACATTGATGTACTGAACACAAAGGCCGTTCAACAACCAGTTTGGCCATCGCCTCAATCTCCAATTTTCCATGTTCTACTTCAACAAGCTCAACTGGAAGGCCAAACATTAGTCAGAATGAGCTCAGATCAGTAAACCCTAAAGCTTCCCCTTCCCCTTTCCAACTGCTTCCTCTTACAACTACATAACATTTCAGCTTGGATTAATGGAGATAAGGGATACCGTACCCATTCCAGTATTTAACATTTATTCTATAAATTTTGGACAATGTAGATAGGAAAGCAATTGTGAAGGGAGCACTTCTGGAAATTCTGTACTTTATCTTAGAAGCAGAAGTTTGTTGACTGTGGCAGGGAATTAAGAAGAAATCTCATTCTGTACTGGTAGAAAAGTCATGGAGGGTGTGGAGTTTACAAGTTAAAGTTTATACTAATACTAGGAATACTGACTCTTGAGAACTGTTCTGAAATTGGCCCTGAGTGTGCAAATCCTTTTTGGAAAATTTTGGCACTTTTTTGGCTTACATCTCAATTCTCTCCCTCCGAACCCAAGAGAACTTATTAATAAGACATTTGTATTGTCTGGCCAAGTTGGCAAAGTTAGAACAAGATTAACTTTTGCTTTGAGGGCCACTTTATACTAGAGTAGAGAAGTGCATTGGTTAGTCAAGAAGTTTTGGTCAAGACATGATTATTCAAGGTAGCCCATGGGATGTTGGTGAAGATGAATAAGACAATAAAATAATGCCATAAGAAGCCTTGATTGGTTGTCGTATAAACACCAAGTAGAGAAGTCTACTGGACAACTTCACTAAGAAGAGAGTTTTACAATGTGAAAGAAGAAGAGGCAAAGAGGCAACTAATACTATTTGAAATAAAGGAAGCCCTCAATCGTCATGCTTGAGATATGCCACAATGAAAAAGACAATAAATGAGTTCCCCATAGGCCAAGTTTCTTGTCCAAGGGTTGAGGCCACCCAAGAACTTTGACTTCTAGAGAACTCCCTCCCCTTACAAAAAGTGCTCATGCCATACATGCAACCACGGTCATTTTTCATCCATGCTTGAAGTTCTCTACTCGACAAGTGTCAGTCGTAGTGTAAACCCAATCTAGTGAAAAACAAAATTTCCTCCTATCATTATATTGCTCCAATTCCCTACAATTCTTGACCGATGCACTTCTCCACCATAATGTAAAGTGCCCATGAGATTAAAGAGAGTGATGAATTTATGAAATTTAGTTGTGGACCTAGATTATAAGTGATACCCTTTGAGGAAGGATTATAAGCAGAAGTTACTAGAGCATATTTAGCACTCCACTTCTGTGTTTTGAAGCCCAGCATACTTACTCATTTAGGCCTCATCTACAGTACAATTTTCACTTCATGTATTTTCAATGTTCAGAGACTGACCATTTCCAGTCAGTTTGTTCCCTTCCAATACCATTCCCTGATATGTATGCAGCTGGACAATATTTACAATACTGCACTCCTTTCAGTATTTTTTTTTTTTTTTGAAACCCAGAGTTTATTCCAAGAACAAGAACAAACAGCGGAAATTTTCAGTATCTTTGAGCACAGTAGCTCTCTCCTTGCACTCTAAAATTCAGTTGCACATTCCATGTACTATGCATCCTGAGAACCTTTTTCCTCTTTTATAAAAATCTAATTCAACAACTTGCACATAGATGTCAAATTGAGGAACCCAAAGACAATTTGTTCTGCAAGGGAGTGCAATTAGAGAGGGTGAGTACATATCAAAGAGTAGTCCTTTCAAAAACAAAACAAAACAAAACATAGCCATTGTTCAGTACTCACCATTTCTACTTCTCCATCTGGATGTTTCTGAAGTGCTGTCAAAACTTTGCAAACAGCAGGGCACAGTGCAGACCCTCAAAGTACGTGGGAAAATCCATCTCCAAGGCAGGGATTCCTTTTTTTTTCAAGAACACAAATTAGACACAAGCCCAGGTCATCATTTTCTTTCTCAGTTAATGGTGGCTGAGAACCCTCTTTTTATCAAAGAAGAAGAAAAATACAATTGCAAGGCAAACCTACAATCCCCAAGACTTGAATGGGAAGGACATCAGCAAGGGTGGGTGCGAGTTTCCAACTCTCATCTCTCTTGGTTATTATATTGTCATTGAGTCATTTACAGTACTCACAAATTGACATCCCAACGTACAGAGCCACAGTATCCTTGCAATAAGTTACCCCCACAAGGTCCACCTTCTAATAACCTCTAAAATTTCTGAGGATCAAGTTTGGTAGACTTGATATTAATTGTATTAACTTTCTTGAGTGACTTATTAGTACAAATGACAAATGGTTTGCCATTTTCATGTACTGTGGCAATGAAGGTAACATGGTCCCATGTGTCCCATACTCAGCCTGCCCCCCCTGGAATCCACCAAAAGACACCCTTTCCTGGTCCCTCTGAAATTCTATCTGAACTTCAGGATCTCCATAGCAATTGAAAGCAAGTACACCTTCAAGAATAGACGGCAACTTCAAGAAGGAGAATCAAACAAAGAGGAGGACTGGGCACAGCAGAGGTCTTTTTCCAACCGTCCTTTCCAGCTCTGCCAGAGACTCCGTATCTGGAAATGCCAAATTACATTTTTGCAATGGAACTAGACTACTACAATACTAAGCTTTATATGTGCTGTGCGTCTGTCTGTCTGTCATGGAGGCACGCATTGAAGTTAACTGCTCACAAGTCTCCAGCATTAAAGGTATAACTTACAACCAGTTTTTGACCAGGGGCCCATTTGCGCAAGATAGGGTGACCTATTTCCATGAATGAGGGGAATATGATGTGGTTTTTGCAACTTCATTACTGTGCACCAACAAATAACTGATTGACACGTAATGAAGTTGCTAAAACTAGTTTTTAGTTTTGTGCTTCTCAGAAATAGGTTCGCCTGCACAAGTCAGATTGTAATTTGCACTTCCTTAAATTTCTACTAATTCCAAACTTGATGAAAAATTAGCAAAATAATAGTGCCCGTCTTCATTACTTCTATTCCCTGACCGGAGGAAGTTTTCACACACACACACACAGGATTGCTCAATCAGTCATGTGCTAAAACACTTAACATTGTCGGAAAACAGGTCATATACCTTAAGAGGGCTCATGGGAATCTCATGGACTGTCCCCCCTGCATGGGAACTGACTTGCCTGGCAGGAGCATAGTGGAGCTGACTTCCTGTAAGCTTAGAATACGGCAACCGACTTCTTCCTTTGCTTGTACGCTTCTCTGTTCACTAACTTATAAGAAGCCTGTCTTGTCAACTCAGTGGCGTAAGCACAGGGGGGCTCCGTCCGTCCTTTTGCTGAAGCATATTTTAATGCCACTTTGGTCAGGTGTCGGACGACGGAACATGGCGGACACGATGTCTTGGCACTAACGTACGTTACTCAGGTTAACCCATTTATCCCTCACATGTCTCTATTCATGCCAGAACCCAACAAAAAAATAATCCAAAATTGACTTTGAAAATTTGGGTTCAGAACTGAACAGGAATGGACATATAAATTAACAGTATTTTTTAGTAAACAGGAGAAATTGGATTCTTCTGACTTGGGGAGACTATTGGGCACCATTGATGTCAGATTTGCATCCCCAATGGACAAAGCAAATGTAGTGGCACACGGTTGAGTCTATAAATTAGTAGTGCAACCAGCAGAATGCAGAGGTCCAGCCAAGGGTGAATGTAATAAAAAGACCCCCTATTTGGTGCTTGATTAATGGGTACTTCTGTACACCTCTCGTAGCCAACTAGGGGCCTCTCTGATTGCAAATATGAACTCAAAATTTGCCAAAAATTTAATGCTTCACAAAATAAAACATTCTTGCATTTTCCGCAAGGGTAAAATGTGGGGGTAAAATGTGGGGGTAAAATGGGCCTTGCATTCAACTTGTTGCACTACTAAAGAGTTGACCATGGCACACCCAATGTAGCTTCAAAATCCTTCACTTTGGTTGGGTGTGCCACCTCTAAAAATCCTTCACTTTAATGAATCATTCATTTTTAGAATTGAAATCTCATGATTTCTGTTGAATTCATAAAATATTTGAATGTTTTTGCTGGATTTGAAATCACTATGAATTTTTGAAAAAAAAGTGAAAAAAAATTCAAATCAGAAAGAAAATGTGCTCCAAATATTTGAAAATTTCATTGTATATCTAAATTTATAGTTTAGGACATCACGGTGTCAATATAATTTTCTTATCATTCAACAATTAGAAAATCAGCAAATTGTGGTTACAAGTCCAAAGTTCAAAGTCAAGTGATATATTATATTTTAGATATTTAGAAATATTATAAATTTATAAATTGGAATAGAAACTAGACTTGATTAGATTTGTTTCATTAATTGGGCTCAAATTCAAAACAAATCCTATTCATAAGTGAGAATCCAAATCTAGAGTAAGGAGTTGGAAGTTGCTAAAATAAAGTAGAAAAAACTCTTTTAATTTGTGATATATAAAATTCAAAGCACCATTTTCCAAAAATAATCAACACTTTGATGAGGAAATTTTCACTACTATTTCCACCAAACACATTCCAGGGGTTAGAAACACGAAATGGATGAAAATTTGCAATCACAATTGTCCATTTAATATTATTCAAAAGTTATTTTGCGGCTTCAACAACATTCAAGGGATAAACTTACATAATGGAGACTATTGCCTAAGAATGAACTTCGATAGGTATTATTTGCTCATTTATCTTTTCCTAAGGCAAATCACCCAAAAACATTAAAATAAGCATTTCAACGTAGTTGATGGCACCTTTTTCCATAATTCTTTTTAGTAATATTATCAATTGAAAATCATGAATTTTCAAAAATAAGATTAGACATGTAATTACTATGAATTTTTTAAGGAGAAGATCCCTAAACCATTGAAACTATTACATAACTTAGTCATAAATTAAATCAAAATTTAAAGAAATCAATAGTCAACCGATTGCAATTAAATAGAGGAAGGTTTAATTTCACTTTTGGGGAAACTTTCAACAAAAGTCTACTTGTCAAGAATGGATATACGTGGATATATGGAAGATTTGGGGTGTTTTCACCTTAGTGACACCCTAAGATTATTGGCTAATAATACTTTAGATAAGAGTGTTGTTGGACCATATTTTTTTGAGGAGCATTAGTTTGAATTTATTTCTACTAACGAGTCTTGAAGTTTCCAACAAAAAATGTAAAAAACACACATGATCTTAATCATCGTACATATTGAAGAAGAGTTATGTATATCAAATAGTTAAAAAAAGAATATACAATTGTTGATTTTGAAGAAATAGTTTCTCTTTCAATTTTTTTTAATATTGGAGACATTTTAGTAGCTCTAACTTTGCAATGACAATTATTTTTTTGTTTTCACTAGTAGTATAATTCAATGGAAATACTTTATAATTACTTTGATTATGAGTCTAGTTTAATATTTTTTGGATCCAATATTACCAGAAGTGAAATTTTAGGTTATTTATTACTCATTCAAAGTTATTATTTCAGACCTAAATATATAGAAATTTTATTAAATTAGGATGTATTTAATAGCCATTTATACTATATATTCTATATCTAATATCTTTTAGAAATGAACGAAGATAAGCACTGACTTGTTTATAATTTAAAATATACTATTTAAGTATTTTTAGCTTCTAATCACTTGTTTCCAAGACATGTTAGTTTCACATACTAAGAGCATCGCCAACGGGTTGCACTACATAAGCCAAGAATTGTAAAATTATAGTGAGGGGCGATAAGAGAAGCAAAAATGGTCCCTATGGTTAGATTGCATGAAGAATTTTGTTTAGAAGTTGTAGCATATCAACTTCCCTTGCTATAGATTTTTTAGTAGTGAACCCTTCAAGAAGGGACTCATCCTATCTTCCTCTAAGGTAAAAACACCCAAAAGCATCTATGTACCCATTTTTGACAAGTAGACTTCTATCAAGAATGTCTTCCAAAGTACAATTGAACCATTCCATTCTTAAATGCAATTGGTTGATTGTTGATTCTTTGGATTTTAGTATTATAACCTAGCTATTTGATGATTTTAGTAGCAAAGGGAGATCTACTTTGAAAATTGTAGTAATTACATGTCTTATTCTAAACTTATAATTTTAATTAATGATTTTTTTGAAAATGACTGATTTTCAATTATTCATTAGTACTACAAAAATGTTTTTATTCCTTGAAAAAGGTGCCTCCAACTATGTTGAATTGCTTAGTTTGATATTTTTAGGGGGTGTTTTCACCCCCTAGTATAGCACCACATCTAAAGAACAAGAGAAAAGCCACAAACCACGTGCCACATGAGCCCTCCCAACCAAGACTCACAATTTTAGGGCCCTAGTAGACAACCAAGTAGTCAACCATTGGAAACTTCTAGTCTTCACAACCGGCTAGAAATGCAATCCCTCCGAAGGGGGAGAGAAAAAAATAACAAGGTGGACCCCCCCAAATGTGCCACTAACCCTAAACTACCATCTTCACTTTGTGTGCATCTCCAAATCAATTATGTACCTCATATGTGGAAGAAACTATTTTAGAACCAAACTTTGTTCCTTCCTAACTTTTGCATACAATATCCAAATATCACATTCTTTGGTGCGTTGGAAACTCCTCTCAAGTGCCAACAAATAAAACATGAGAATTTGACTAGACTAGGCTACTAATAGTAACTAGGAGCAAAAAGGAGCAAAAAGTGGTGGTTTACGAGGTACCGCCACTTATGCTGTGCGGCGACTGCTGCGCCTATTTTGCATTGCCCCATTGGCCATGTTCTGAACCACATGTTCTATAATTTACAGTAACGTAGAAACATGACTGAAAATCCTGAATGCACAACAGTGGAATATTGATGAGCCTTTGACCTGTTACTCCTTTGCTGGAAAGAAATGACAGCCAATCCCTGGTGGGTTCCAATGATTTCCAACCTGCAAATGCAGACAAGTGGTCTGGAATCTGGAGACCTCTGCATCGCTGTTATGCACATGAAAAATGTCTGTTGACTGTTGGTTGCCTCTAAGGTAGGACTGAGGTCCATAAAGCGATCATCTAAGAGCTGAAACCGGAATTCGTGGAGGTAAAACTTCTTGAAATGTTTTTCAGTAAATTTTTCTTGAAAGACAAATGGAATTGGCATCTAACTCAAGTCATTTCATGTTTTGGGGAGTTTTGTAGAATTAGTTCTGAATTTTTTGAAATTGAAATGGCATAGGGCTCTAAAATCGCCCACCTCCTCAAATGTACACTATTTGTACAACATTGGTACAATGAAAAAGTAGCATGTTCAAATAGTGTACATTTGTAGAGATGGGTGATTTTAGAGATTGTGTGCTTTTAGAACCTCCTACCTTAGTTTGGGAGGTTTGTTTATTATTTTTTCTTAAAAGAGAAAAAGAGAAAAAGAGAAATTTTATTTGGAACTTTAGAAAAGAAAAATATTTTCGCTACTGATGTTCCTCTCATTATTTGTACTCTTTCCCCTTTCAATGGAAATTGTCCATGTGTTTCAAGAAAAAAAAGAAAAAATTTGTTGACTCCGTTTACAGCACTTTACAAGCATCACAATTCAACATTCAGAGTGTGGGGGTGGCAAAAGATATAAGGTGGGTACCCCCCAAACAGCCACTTTGTACCATTGTGTCTAGTTTTTATTACAAGATTGGTCAAATTTTCATATCTTCTTGTTGGCAAGGGAAAGGAAAGGAGGTTCCAACATATCAAAGAAGAAGACATTTGGATATCTCATGCAAAAGTTAGGAAGGGTTAACCTTGTAAGGACGAAGCCCTCATGACAAAGGTAGTCACCAAAATTCTCCAATTATTATACCAATAGGTGCATTCTCTTTTTCTACAATCAATAGTGAAGACATTTATCAAACCATTCTTGTCTGCAACATCCTTACAAGGTTAAAGTCTTTTTTGGTAGAGGTTTGAAAATCATTTCTTCAACCTACATATATACTAATTCTAGAGATGTATACAGAGTGATGATGGCGGTTTTAGGCAAGGTGCAATTTTGGTGTATACACCTCAAGGGGGGGTGAAATGAAATGTTTCTTTGTATATCCCCTTCCCCCCAAGAAGAAAAAAATATATGGGACTAGTATATTGCACCTCCAAATATACTTCTAACTTTTCATTGTTTATAATTATAATTTGAAATTTCTATTATTGAGGGTACATGTATAAGTACTATGAATAAGTACAAAAATACTCAAATTTAGACATTTGACAATGAAAATAAATCTTTTTGAAAGCAAGCTTAAAATTAAAAAATTATAGATGTCTTACTTACAAATCATACTTACAAAACAAAATCAAGCCAATTGCATGGCATTTGGGAGTGCAATTGGCATGATTTTGTTTGTGTAAGCTTTGAATTTATAAATGAGATTACATGTTTTCAATAAGTCATAAAAAAATTTAGATTACTTGTGAGAAATTTCATATTGGAGTAGAGACTAGACTTATAGATATGATTTTAGTAGTTGGGCCCAATTTCAAAAAGATCATTTTCACGGGTGAAATTATATTTGGAGTAAATAGTTGGAAGTTGTCAGAATACTCAAACTTGTACTCAAGCAAAGACAACTTTAATTTGAGATTCATAGATTATGCTTATATCTCTATAGAATAATAAGTAATATCTCAATGTAGAATTTTTTCATCTCCTATCCATCTACCACAAATGCATTCAAAGATTGAAGTTTAATAACATTCTGTGTGGTTGGCAAACTTACCCTTCTAATGCCCAAATTTGTATAGCAACATTTTTGAGTATTTCTTTATACAAATACATTATGCCCCTCATTTTCATCAAATTGGTTGTAAAGAGAGGTCAAATTTTTTAAGGTACATGGATATTCATATATATGGAACCATATTTGACTCCTATAATACAAATTATGTACTAAAATATGAAAAGAAATCCACCATTGAATAGACATTTCGGCAATTGGCATCTCTCATTTGAATATCATCTAAACATCCAAACCTTATTATATTCACCCATGGTACCTTACACTTAGAAATATATAACCATCATGTCACTTTTAAGGCATGTATGAGTGACCCAAGTTGGTAGTGCCAAGTGTCATTCTATTCGGCTCATCATGAATACAAATGTTTGTCTTTATTGTATACCTCATTATCAAATACACAAAAAATCCCCATTCTTAGTTTATGATTTGGCTTTCTACATATTTAAGGGTTATGTGACTCTTCAATTTATTTTAAGTTCCCATGGTCAACCTCATTTAGGGGCATTAAGGTAAAACATCCTCTGACATGTAAAAGACCCATTACATGCACATAGAGAATGATCCATCACATCCCACCTAAAGAATGACCCATTAAAGTTTTGCATCAACCTATGATAGATTTTTTTCCAATAAATGAGATTTTGGGTACATTAGGTTGCTTTAGTAGCCATAATCAATGCCTTATCCAGATGACGGTGATAGAGTGATTAGTGATTGCAATAGAAACTTCCACTTGTTGAGTGTAAATTCATCATAGGAAGTGACTTTCGTAGGGCTTCTTGTTGTCATCACTTCGGGCGAGCAAGATGACCATTATGGATACACTTTTTGTTGGTTTGGGGATAGCCTAGAGACTCTTTGGAACCAATTGGACTGTTCACTTCAAAAATTCACAACAAATTCATATTTTTTCCAAAAAAAATAAATTCTAAAGATCTTCCCACTTCTCCCATTTGTCTTTAATGTGTAATTAAAAGAAATCCAACAATGGCAATAGGGCAAACTCAAACCAGTCATTCTCCCTAGTTAACCCCTCACCGCCGAAGGGGACAAAAAGTGTCCTCAGGTCAAATTCAAAGTCCTGTAACTTTTGCATCAGATGTCCGAATCCAATAAAATTTGTTGGAAAAGTTGATCTCTCTCTTCTAGTTTGTGTGGTAAAATTTTCAGATCAATACAAAATGTACTGAATTTTTGAAAGCCAATCGAAGTTCACCAGTTCAATTCAAGTTCACCAAACTGCATTTGATGGCTGCAACTTCGGGGGCTTGTATCTCCTTCATCCAATGTTCGTTTTCAATAAAATTTGTTGGGTTGTGTTTCCCTTGAAGTATAGTTATTGTGGTAGAATTTTCATGAAAATTCAAGTTGTTTTGAATGTTTGGGAGCAATTCGAAGTTCAAAATCCTGACATTTTTGAATTAGACTGAACTTCGGCGGCTTGTTTCTTCTTCATACAATGTTTGTTTTCAAAAGCTTTTTTGGAGAAAGTTGCGCATACTTGTCTAGTTTGTGTGTACAAATTTTCATATCCACCTAAGAACTTCTGAGTGATTGAGAAGCATTTTAGTAGGAGAAGGTTCAATTTTTGATGTGTTTTTTGCAACTTTTCTTGCTATTTTTTTGACATTTCAAAGCCATTTTGCAGACACAATGTGTCAATTCAATGATATTTTTTTTCATCAATGTTTTTGTATGCTGATTTTGAATCACTTATTTATTTAAAGTTTCTTCATTTGAGTAGATTTAGAGACCAAATTTCGTCTCGAAATGTGTTTTTGGGAAAATTTCAGCATCCTTTTTCAACACTAAAACATTATAATCTTGGTCAAATGACACCAAATTTGTTGCAAGCCATCTATAACAAGTGCACTACAAGATCATATGGTTGAGATCTCTATAGCTTATTAAAATTTATATTTATAACACTTACAAAAGGAATGTTGTTTTTGGAGCCGTTTGGGCCTTTGGCGGTGAGGGGTTAACCGTCTACATGATCATTGTGGATATCCAACTGAATGGTGTCCTTCCATAAAGGTGGGACTGCCCAAACTTCACTAAATGGAATTCATGAAACTTTGCAGCCAGGTTCTCCAGGGCCCTGCCCTTGTCTTTCTGCTGTATGTTCTTGTTTATTTTCTTGGAATAAACTCCAGGTTTCAAAAACAAAAACAAAAAACTCTGCAGCCAGGCAGGGAAGAAAGTAGGGCTGTGACCTCCAGGGCCCTGAGCAGGTTCCCATTTCTGTTGACAATGCCGTATTTCATTACTCCCCAATTTGTACTCTGTAGTCCTCAGTACCAACTGCAACTTATTATCCCATTCATTTGCACATTAACAACTTCCAGCGTCACTCCCCCCCCTGGCCCCTGGTCCCCTCTGTCCATCCGTCCTGGCTCTCAGCAATCAGCATGGTTAAGTTACTGCCATTAAGGTAAGCCTCCACGTTGGTGAATGATGACAGAATTCCACTTGCTGCCGTAACTGAAAACTTACCTTACCTTCCAGTCCCACTGGGCAGTCAGTCAGTCCCCCTGAAGTTTGCCCTGCTGCGGGCCTGTTTTTTTTTGGGTTTTTTTGACACAAATGAAACGGAATTTCATTGCAAAAAATAAGTACAAGACCCCAGCCACAAGTGGCCTGGAGGGAAAACCCTACACACCACGGACACTGCGGGCCTGTTTTGAATGTGGCCTCCCCTGCGCATCCTATCATTCTGGCCTGGGCAAGGTCTCCAGTTCTCCACTCTCCACCTCCATCTTTGGAACTCCCAAGTCCCAACCTAACCTTCAGTTGCTGTTCTGGGTTTCAACTGAGTTCACTGCCTCTGGTATCAGAAGATGGAGCTCTCTGAATGAATGATTTGGGGGACAGATCGAGTACTACCACTCAGACACAAATACAGTGCTTAGTAGCGATCCCAGAACATGTTCAGGGAAATTAGCCAAATGTTTATTTTTGGAAGATTTTTTTGAATTTAACACTAAGGGCATGAAGAAGTTAAGTAGCCACTGAGCAAAATTTAGCCAGTTTCAGGATCACTGGCGCTAAGCTTAGGAAGGGACAGTACAATTTAGTATAGTACACAGACACACTGTTTCCTAGTTCCTACAGTAGGTGGCTGTTGTGGTGGACAAAGAGTGTTCGTTTCTCGTTTGAGATCAACAGTAAGCTTAATGGACTAATGTAATGTAATGTCCCTGTCTGTATGTTAGGTTGTTTTCAGCAAATGCATGCCAAGTTGCCAATTCAGCAGGATGGAGTGCCCGTCATTGCACAGAAACCAAAAAAAATCTTCAGTTACCAGGGTGATCACCCGTTTCTGATCACTTAAGCAATTCAGCCTATCTGAGGTATGGGAAAAGTTCAGGAAAAATTTTCCCTGTGTTGTGTAGAGAAATAGATTTCAGAAGGATTTCATGATTTCTCAAAACTTTCCCCTTAAAGACAAAATTATCACAAATTTTTTTCATGAAGATTCTATTTGACCCATTCTCAATATGGAGGCAAACCTATTTCCAACCGTAGGATGGTTCCAAAATCGATGGAAGGCTTCCAATGTACATGTTGTGATCATATAAGTTTTCAATGTACACCTCTTGGACATTTTTGTTGTCCCTGGAGTCATGTGGTGCACAAACAATCACCCACAATTCACCTAATCGGAAATGGAGTAGCCTTAAGCTACAAGAATGGGAGGTTGATTAGAAATGGGTCATCTCCTTTATTTAACCCCAAAACGGACTTGTGGCAGTCAAACTTGTTGGAGATGTGAAGGTGTCTTAATTTATTCATTGCATCTTGGGGGATATACGTAAGTTAAGTATGTAGTGGTGATTTGCACTTTCTCAACTCTACATTAGATCATGCATGAAAACTCAAAACTTTGGGTCATATGAAATAGAGGGACCAAGTTGTAACACCTTATCCAAGAATGAAACTTCTATGACAGAAGAATGAGAGGTTATGGAGTGAAAAAGAAGAACCAATAGGAGCCTTTCTCCATGAAGAAGAAGGTGTGACACCCCTTTGAAGAGTGGAGAGAAATGGAGAGAAACGGAGAGAAAATGGAGAGTATGGAGAATAGAGCAACTTTTTCACACCCATTCTTCACCTTGAGAGGAGAAGGAAAAAACTTCTCAGTGTTCATGGAATGGACACCCCTGCAATTCAAGGAAAGAGTGGAATGTCTTCATTTTATGAAGATTGAGAATGGGGTGAAGAAGGTGAGTGAAACCCCCTAAATATTGAGTTTCATTATCTATTCCAATCAAACTTATTCTTTCAAGCAATCAAAAGATACAAAGACTCCAATACCTTTGAAATTTATTATGCATTTTGAATTGTATGCATTAGGGACAAAAATGATTGATTTCTAATATGAAACAAGCATTGGTAGAAAAGAGTTTCTTTTGGCACCGAGCTCTCCCAATTGTAGCAACCATAAAATTGGCCGATCAGGCATTTAAGGATTAAAAGAGTTTGACTATAGCAATCTCTATGTGAAACAAAAAATAAAAAGAATCCAACCAAATATGAATTAAACACAAAATTTTGAAAGAAGAAAGATTTATTTGGTGCCTAAATTTGTTGCTGACCAAAGTTGTGTAATCTCTAGAAATTGACTTTCCTTCTTGAAAAGTAACCAAAATTGATTGTGTTAATTTAAATAATACTCTTGCCAAATATATGGAAAACATGAGTGGATGTAAAATATAGAACATTTCAAATTTACAACAACAATTTCCATATTGAATTCCCAAATGATCAATTCATAATCAATATTAATTGGTTTTCAAAATGCATCAATAAATATCGATTACAATGATGATAAGTTCAAACTCAAAAGAATGATACTCAAGCATTCTTACTAAAATATTCTTTCAAATGACATTTTATTTTAAGACATGATTTGGCATTTCTAAATTTAGAAAGATTAAAATCAAAATTTCCTTAGCTAAAAAATAATAAAATAATCTTGAAATTGCATTAAAAAATACTTTGGTCAAATGAGTTGGAGATAAATTTGAAGAACTTCTAACCAAAGGGTTGCTATTATGTGAGCATAGGAGTGTGAGCCCATGAGCCTATAATACTATGCACTTATGTTATAGGTATATATACTAATGAAATCGTCTATGATTATAGAGTATATATGTTACAAATATCCATATTATAGGTGTTTATGATATATACACCTTCTATGGTGTGTGGTATCTATGTTATAGGCTCAATGCTCACAAGCTCACATTCTTAGGCTCACATACTAGCACCATTGGTGAGATTCATGCATGCAAAAAAAAACTTTTGTTACTTTAGTACTTAAGGTTATCAAAACAATCAAATATAATTTTGTATTTAAAAGAGTTTAAGGGATTAAGATTCATTCATAAATTATTCACATAATCCATATTATACTTTTAAAATATCAAATGAATGTGTCTATCACTATTTAATTACTACAAATGGATACAATATTGTGAATGAGTAATTTATAAATTGAAGATGATATAGTATAGATATCAAAAAAATTATGTAATAGTATTTCAACGAATGAAATTTTAAAATATATTAATTAAATCAAAACAACAGATATAAAATAAAAAATTTGATGATTAAATTTTTAAAAGCTTTCAAATTCTAAGGAACCACATAATTAATATAAATATTTTATTATTGTTTTTTTTTGTCTCAAACAATCTTAAGGTAGAATGATGCACTAACATCGTTATCATTACATGGATCATGTATTGGGTTAAAATAGACATCTTTATATATAAAATGATGTGTATAGTGTTAGGAGTTCTTGTAGTTGTCATTTGATAATGATTGGTTAGTAGTTGATGTTAGGGTTAGGGGGATTAGGGTTAGTTGATGGCTAATCTCTTAGGGTTGTAGCTTGTTACTTAGAGGCAAGGATTGATTCATTATCACTCTTTTGGTTCTTGGGAGGGTTCAAGTGTGGGATGTATTTGGGTGCTAAGTTCTATGTTTGTTGGTGATTTATCATTAAGGGAAGCATTGATGTGAGGAGTTTTTTTACAACTAATGTTGTAGATGCGGTGCATGTGTACGATTAGTTAGTTTGGGCCAAAGTGATACCAGAAGTGAAGCGTGGTGAATCTAGAAAGTTGTGAAAGGTTGCTTGGAGTTGTAAGGTGTTACTAGGGTTGCAATAAATTGGCTACATGCTTGAAAAAATTTAAATCATTTCGAATTATACTTCATATAAGGAAAAAATAGTAAATAGAAAGAAGTAGAGAATGATTCAAAATACTAAATTGTTAAGAATTTTTGTTATGGAATTGAAAAATTCCAATCCCAATGGTTAAAATGTTGTAATAAAAAAATCTACATCCTAGGATTTTACTTTTTTTCCAAAAATATTGAAATTTGAGTTAAATAAATGACTTCAAAGTTTATTTTAGAGTAGAGAATCCGAAACTGCCTGCAAACTAAGACTCTTCATAACTTTCATCTCAATAATCAAAATGGAATGATTCAAAACTTTCCAAGTATATATAAATCTAGAAAACCAATTTCCAATTATTATTTCTTCAAAAAAAGTTTTATTTAGAAATTTTTGGAATGCTAGAAGATTAATGAAAATTTACACATCATGCAATAACTTTTTAACCATGTAGGCAAAAGTTATGAAAATTGTTGGGCCTTAAAGCTACTCTTGAGGCACATGTTGTGAAAATTTCAAAGAAAAAGAAAAAACTCCATTCGTAGTGAGCTGCCCAAAATCACTATGGTGTCAAAAAACTGCAATTTGGTCATGTAGGGGTTAAGCCAAACCTGCTCTCTGAGTGCAGCAGTGTAAGTTAAACGTAAATTATATTACCCTTCTGCTTGTACCCCATAAGTGAGCCAAATAAGGTACCCACATTATTTACTGATAATGCACCATCAAAGAGCAATGAAATTGAAATGGGTAGCACAGTGAGACATCTCTTTCATGATCCTTGCAATATGATTGAATGGTCATTGAAATTGTCCTGCCCTTGCAAGTGACTTTGTTTTTGGTGAAATGTCACTTTTCTTATTGTTTGGCTCAGTTTTGAGGTGAAACCAACTTGGTAATGACGGAGCCTTCAGTTGTCAAGAGGTCACCATCATTGTGTGCATCTGCTTGTAACGATATTCAATCCTTATGGTAAGGACTCTTTTAGATTGAATGCTGACTCATGCTTAGTATTGAATCCAAAGTACTTGACCCTCACTGCTGTTTCCCCTTGCAATGGAAATTGTCCATGTGTTGAAAAAACAAAAAAGAAAAAGTATTTAATCCTTTTTTCGGTCCCAAGGAACCCAAAAAAATTGTTTTGCGGTGTGAAAAACATGAACACCTCTTAAATAATCCAAGAGGAATTGGGAGTGAGTTAGGCAAATATGGAGGTTATTAATTTGATTCATTTGATAGAGAATGAATTAGAACAACTAAATCTGGGAAATGAAATTGCATGCAATATATAGTTATGTGCATAGACATGGACATGTTTGCCAATCTTTGAATAATACATAGAAAGATGTGTAAGAGATGCATTTCTATTTTGTGATTCTTGAATAGCATTGGTGGTGGTGGTGGGGAGCAAACACAAAAACAACACAAATGGATAGACACTTTTAGGAGAGTAGTCACTACAAAGAAATACTTCATACAAATTTGTTAATAGCCATGTTTTTAGTACTTTCATATATTATAGTAAACTACATGCCTTTTTCTAGTCTTTTTTTTCAATCTTTTGTTGTAGACACTAGCTTCAACTATCCATGTGTAGGTGATGATCGATTGAAAAAGATACACAACCGAACATGTGTCGATTTTGAATATGTCCATGTAGGGTCTCTTCTATAAACCATGGAATTTCAAGCATTAAAGATGTACTTTTTAGTACTAATTACTTTGTATGAAATATAGAAGCAATGTCTATCAAATCCAAATGTCCTCAAAGTGAATCTGTTACAAGTTTGTTAGTGTTCTAAGCCTATATTTGTGCTTTTTCATAGGCTATAGTATACAATGTCAAAAAATACTTAACTCCCGCAATCCCAATAGTGGATTGTCCTATTTTTTGGCACACACATTGTCTATCACTAACTCTCTAATTTGGTGCAATTACCTTCTCTACTTTGGCTCCTCTATCCTCAATAATCCTACATCTACTAAAGACTTTGTCTATATTCTTGTTCTCACCACAATAGCTTTGGGACCTAAAGGGTTAAATCATCACCCCATTTTCAAAGAGTTTGTTTTGTTTTATTGAGAAGAAAACCATTTGAATAAATTGAAACCTTCATTCCTAAAGTTCCTTGACCCTTTTGATTTCATACAATTTGGGGGATAAATGCAATTTTTGGTGATTGATTGCAAAACACTAAATTTTATATGGAAATATGGAACTCTAAATATATAGATGCATGAATCCTTCATAGAGGGACTTATTGCTTCTAATTTTCCCAATAATTATTATAATCCCCTTTAGATGCCGGGAAAGGGTTTATTGTTTGAAATTAGAGCTTTGGGTGCTTGTGGAGAATGATTCACAAAAAATGGCTAGTGCCTCTAAATTTGTTATAATTGTTTCATAAATAATCATAGGACCCAATACTTGATTGACTCCATATTAAATTTGAAAAAATGAGTTTTATTGGATTGAAAGGTCAAAAGATTATAATATGTGGGTTTGCATAATTTGGGGGGGGGGGGATACATTTTTTTGGGTGGAAAATTTATGTTTACTCAATTCTAACTTGGTTCTTTTTCACTAATTTATTCGTAATTCAATATATGATTTTAAGAGGTGGATTAAATGAAATAGAGTCTGAAACTCAAAACTTTAATAAAATGAAGTAATTTGAAAGCAACACAATCATTTTGAGAGAGTTTTAGGTGATATATTTCCCCATTTTTAGTGGATGAAGTTGTTGATTTACTACATATTCTAAGGGCAATATTGCCCTTTTCTTAGATGAATACATGTACACTCTTGGAGATGACCAAATGAGTAATTTAAGTTTCATCTACATTTTACACATTTCATCCATTTATATAGATGTAAACAACTGCATCATTGAGCCAACAAAGATTGCATTCTAAATTGACTATATGAAATGAAAAAAATCCATGCCTTGTCTAGTAATCTCAACTTGGATTGGGGAATCTTTCTCATATAAACATCATGAATCTTGTACAAATGACCAATGAATGTTGAACTTTTGCCTTCTTGAAGATAATGGAAATAATTGTTTGTTTATAAATCCTACTCTCTTTGTTTCAAAATAAATCACTAGTATTCCCACAATTTCCCACTAGAAACCACAAATTCATTTTTGAGATGGAGGAAGTAACGAACTTTCCAATGCTTAATACACAAATTTGAAATTTGGATTTGGATTATAAAGCTTTTGTGTATTGGAGATGTTATCCTTAAGATTCTTAGATAAGCAAGCCCCTCACAATAGGTGTAACTTGTAAGTTTTCACCCTTGAAGGACTGGGGGATGTCTAAATTTTTTTAAATGCAAAGATATGTTATTGAGAGGAAATTAAAAAATACAAGTTATAGTTTACATCCTTACAACTGGACCTATCATTGCAGTGACCAACATTTATTAGTAAAATTTTAAAGTAGAAATTGACAATTCCTTTCAATTTTTATGTGTAGATTTGAGTATGAGCAATTCTCAAAGAAGATTTTTTTATTTAATTTCAATTTAGAAGGCTGAATTCTAAGTATGGATTTTTTTTCTAAGACTTTAATCACATGATGTTCATTACTTCATTTCAAAGTCATTTAGTAAAGGCCATGTTTTGAATTGAAAATGTAACTTTTGAAAGTAAAACAACACTTAAGGGAGGCAACCCATTTCTAGTCACTTAAGTGGTTACACATATTTGGAGGGCAAGTTTATTGGGTGGGGAAATTTTTCAGTGTGCAAAAATAGAGTTAAGAAGGTTTCCATAATTTTCCAGATTTTTATTTCTCAATACATAATTACTATGAATTTTTGAGTAGAAGATTCCATTCCTCCCACACTGGTCATGTAGACCCCTCCATTTCCTACAAGGTTTGGTTGCAAAATCCACTAAGAATTGAGAGTATTGTGAAACAATTACAATATGCGACAACTGCACAGGGAACTGTGTAGTAATTAATCACTGCCATCTCCTCCTTTGCGGAAAGAGAACAATCTAAGTTATAGTGCCAAAAGGGGGCAGTGATCAGGAATGGGTTGCTTCCCATATACGGTGGGTACCCCCCAAATCACCTTGTGTCTAAAAGCACCATCTACATTAGGTGAACATTCCTAAATTCACTTATGTACCTATTTGCATAGAGCGCTTTTAGAAATGGACTTTGACTGTGAATAACTTCTACATATAATATCCAAATGAGGTGTTCTTTGGTGCATTAGAACCTCCTTTCTCTTGCCAACAAGGAAATATAAATATTTGATCACCCCAATAATAGTATCAATGCACAGTACCATCTTTTGCACTTTTAGGTGTATCTACCTTACTTGTAGAATCACAGAATACCTACGAGAAAATATTTTGAAAACAAAAACGCTTAACACATTTGGTTGGATGGAACGAACCGTTCCATGTGTACGAGGAACACATTCCTTTCATAATTTGTTGTTCAAAATTTGTACTTCTAGGAGTAAGTTGCACGGAAAATACCTCCTCCAAATGCTTGAGAAATTTGTAACCTCTTTTAATTTTGAGGAAAATTCCTCACTAATAGTATAAATATATGTAGTTTGTGGCAAACATTGTTACAAAATTCTAAAATTTGCCAATTCTCAATCCCTGAAGGACCAACCTACTGACTTTGTCAACAAAACAATTTTGGGTAGGTATGTGTGACTACATATTTCCATATTTTGGACCCAAACCTCAATAGAAGGTGTGGATGAGGAATATCTTTTTTCATGTGCACTAAAATTCAAGACATTTGGAAGTATGAGTCATGGGCCTAATATGTTACTTTTTTTTGGTAAATGGGTGATTCGGGTAGATTAGAAAAAATCACTTTTTCATAAACGAAAATTTGAAATTGGTTTTCTAGATTTATATACACTCAAAAAGCTTTAAATCATTCCATTTTGATCAATGAGATGAAAGTTATGAGAAGTTTTTGTTTGCAGGCAATTATGGATTTTCTACTCTAAAAGAAACTTTGAAGTCCTTTATTTTACTCAATTTTCAATATTTTCTTAAAAAAATAAAATCATAGGATGTAGATTGTTTCTTTAAACATTGCAACCATTGGGATTGGCATTTTTCAATTCCATGACAAAAATTTTAACAGTTTTGTGTTTTAAATCATTCTCTAATTCTTTCTACTTACTATTTTTTTCCTAAGTGTTGTACAATTTCAAATGATTTCAAATTTTTTCGAACATGTAGCCAATTAGCCTTGAAGAAAGAATCCAATGAAGAAGCACCATTTGGGACATTTTTTCATACAAATGTGAGCTTGTGAAGAGTAGCTGCCCGTTTACTCTACATATCCAAAAAATGGATTTTTGTGAATTCAAAAGTTTCTTATCTTTCAATCCATGAGGTGGAAATTTTTGAAATTTTTTCCACACATTCTCAAATCAGTGTACTTCAAGATCCTACATTGAAATGAGTCTAAAATTTTTTTCTCCCAGAATTTGGTACTTGTACTAGAAATGGCAGTTTTGGAGTGTTTTTGGTAAAAACATATCATGAAACTTAAAGGGTTAACCTTGTAATGATGCAAGCAACCTAAGAGTGTCCAATGAATGTTTGATCAAAGAATCCTTTTATGTAAGACAAAAGTGAAAATGCTCATCTTTGGAATTTTGTGTGTAAAGGGGAGGTCTTGCACAATAGGTTGACCTCCAATGAAGGCTCTCTAAATTTTTTAACCCCTAAAGGACCAAGGCATATTTTGGGCAGAAATTGTCAAAAACTGCCACTTTTGAGGGCATCAAGGAAATTTTACTTATTTATTTTTTCAAAATTCAATTGTTCATATTTGAACTAGACTTCTTTGGGAACATGTGGAATTTTTTAAAGAAATTTTGACCGCATGAATTGAAAAATTATAATGTTTGAAGTTAGGTGAAAAAGTTTTTTTCCAACCTTGCCCAACATAGATTGCAATCTTTAACTTTGTCTTACACTAAATAGTTGTTTTTTTACATTTGCATCTTGGATCATGTAAGCTACACATGCGCCAAATTTCAAAATCATAGGAAGAATTTTGCACATGCTGCTTAAGCTGCCCACAAAGTTTAGGGCAGCATAACTTTTGATTCGGGCACCCAATCAGGAAAAAAAATTGATTTTCAAGAAGGGGATACGTAGTTACATATAGAGGAGGCAACCCATTCTTGATCACTCCCCCATTAGGGTAGCTTAAAGGTGTAGTAATTTCAATCAGGAGGTGATTAACACGATTAATTCTCGCACAATTCCCGACACAATTGTGGTACATTATGATTGGCTGCAATATTCTCAATATTGCAACCAACCCTTGGTCAGAAATAGGAAGGTATGTATAACCAATATAGGATGGAATAGAATCTTCAGCTCAAAATTTAAGGTAATTTTGTTTTCAGAAATAAAAATCTGAAAATTATGAAAATCTTATAAACTCTATTTTTGTACATGGAAAAATTTTCCACTATTAAAAACTCCCTTGCAGATATATTTATTTGTTTATGTGGTTAGAAATGGGTTGCCTCCCCTAATGTTCAAATTTCATGAACATCAAATTAAAAGTGACTTTGTAGGAGCCTACTTGAGATTTCTTGTGTACCCTGAATGAACACTTGGTCCTTTAGAAGTTAATCAAATGATTCGCACGGTGCACCAAAGGATGGTTTCCATGATTACCGGCCTAATGATCCTAGCGTTTCAAGATTACCCCGTCAACACCCAAGGCACCAAAATCTGGTGTTTGCAAAACTTTGAAGTTAAATAAAGCCTAACCAAGTTTCTATTATTAGTTGTTTTGTATTTTTGAAAACTTCTTTTTGAAGTCTGGTTTAACCCCTAAAGGTTTTTGACTATGTTTTCACTAAAAACGCTCCAAAACTGTCATCTCCAATACAAGTACCAAATTTTAGAAAAAATACATTTTTGGACAAATGTAACCGTAGGATCTTGTAGTAATCTGGTTTGGGAAGATGTGGAAAAAATTTCAGAAACTTCCACCGTTTGGATTGCAAGATATTAGCATTTGAAGTGACAAAAAGCCATTTTTTGGCCCTGCAAAAATCCGGGCAGATGCACTCCACAAGGTCAAATCATTATGAAAAAATGTCCAAAATGGTTGTAACTCTTTGGATTCATTCTTCAAGTCATGTTGGCTACATGCTTGAAATTTTTTGGATCATTTGGAACTGTACAACATATAGAAAAAAAATAGTAAGTTGAAAGAAGTAGAGAATGATTCAAAATACTAAAGTGTTAATAATTTATTTATGGAATTGAAAAATTCCAATCCCAATGGTTGTAATGTTGTAATAAACAATCTACACCTCCATTTTTTATTTTTTTCCAAAAATATTAAAAATTGAGTGAAATAAAGGTCTTCAAAGTTTATTTGAGAGTAGAGATTCCATTACTACTCACAAACTACCCACAACTAAAACTCTTCATAACTTTCGTCTCAAAAATCAAAATGGAATGATTCAAAACTTTCCATGTATATATAAATGTAGAAAACAAATTTCAAATTTTTATTTTAAAAAAAAGTGATTTTTAAAGAAGTTTTTTTTGCTGCCCGGGCTGCCCGCCAAGCAATGAAAACAACATATTATACAATAACTTTTTAACCATGTATTCAAAAGTTATGAAATTGTTGGGTCTTAAAGCTACTCCTTGGGAAAATGTTGTGTGAAAATTTCAAAGAAAAAAAATGAAAATTCCATCCGTAGTGAGCTGCCCGAAATCACTATGTTGCCAAAAAACACCATTTGGTCCTTTAGGGGTTAAGCATCAAAAATTTGATCTTGAAAATGATTCATGATGATTTTTCTATTCAAGATTTAGTGCAAGGGTGCCTATTGCAATCTTGAGTTTCCACAGTGTTAAGAGCTCTTGGAAATGAACATCAAATATATTAGGTCTTGGAGGAAAAAGCACATTCGAAATTCATTTAAAAAAATTGTTGAGTAGATTTTGAGGAACCGTAAATTGATTGGGGTTATGCATGTGAGGCCCTTTAACCTCATATTTTTTTGGTGACGAACTTTTTAGATTTAACATGTGAAAAGAGGATTGAAAGACTTCAAGTTACTTTTGCAATTTTAACACCCTCATAATCAAACATTATAATCTTGCAATTCATAATTGATATGTTTGTACTATCTTTTCCTAAGTGATCTTTAACATATCTAGTTTGAATTTGTACGGTCACATTTCAAAAAAAATTGATAAAAGATAATCAAAATGTTGGCTTTTTATTCAATTTAGAGCAACTTCCTAGAAGCTCTAAAAAGGCCTTGCGCATTTAGGGGTTAATGAAAATTCTGAAACATCAAATGACGTAATCCCAGTTAACTTGCTGATGTAAATCGCTCAGTTAAAATTTTCATGAAAATCCCCGGCTATCGTTAAAAAGTTGCCTCAGGCCCTAAAGAGTCTTGACTTGACTTGACTTGAAGTGCCAATCGGAGTTGTTGAGCAAGGAGGGGGATCCAAAGGTGTCAGAATTGTCAATTGGAAGCCTGGATTGCAGGGAAGGGATGAAAAAGGATACCCCCGGCCAATGTTAACCCTTAAAGGACGGACTGGTGACCGTGGAAATCATGGTTTTTGGAACCGTGTGACATCATCTACTTTAAAAAAAATAAAAAATACACATTGGAGGTTGAAGTACTGTAGAAGATCTTCCCTCTTGGCGCAAAATTTGAAGGATGAATAGTTGCAGTTCTGTCCTAAATAGAGAGATTCCTTGTCATCCAATGGCCACAAAATGGCCTTGTCGACGTGTATGGGTTAAGAATGTTATCATGTCTGCAACAGACTAAACTAAAGAGCAACAAACCCATGACAAAGGGGAAAAGTAAAACTCCCAGGATGAGAGATGATGGAACTCTCTCGAGTCCTCTGTCTGTCCATCCCTCACATTCATTCACCCGGCTAATTGAATTGAATTCCTGATGAGTTCCGTCACCCCAACTTTTGTGTGCAGTTCATTGACTAGAAAGTTTGCTTTGGAGACCTCCCAGTCAAAATGAGTCAAAACAAAGTCATTCTCTGTGGAATGCAGGCCAGTCAAAATTCCATGTCATCATGCTTCTGAATTCCAACGAACTTTTGCAAAAAAAATTAATTAACTGCATAGGACTCACTTGATGAAGTGGGCAAGTGCAAATTACTGTAAGTTATGTATGTAGGGTTGATGCTAGATCACAGAAGGATTGACGTGGTTTAAAACTTCTCGTCTTTGTGATAGGATCCCAGCTGAAGTGTTGAAGTTCCTCTGCAAAGTTTGATAATACTTGGCTAAGTACTCCATTCATTGGCTCTCGTCAGATCTCATGGCACTTGAAGAAACCCATTTGTGGGGCCTTTTTGTAATTTAGGGTGGAGTGGTTTCTTGCTCTCCTTGTCATCATTTTCTCTAGGACTCTGCCCTCGGCTTTCCACCCTTTGTTTTGGGGTTCATCTTGGAATAAACTCCAAGTTTAAAAACAAAACCACCCTCTTACAAAAAAATTAAAAGCCCACCCAATGTGCATAGAAGTACAAATACAAATATGGCATATATATATATATACAAAGACACGGAAAGTCATTAGAGGACAATTGAGGGCTTCAAGAGCCTATTTCAGGGTTGTTCCCTGCATTGGTCCATGTGCTGCCAAAAATTAGGAACCAGCCCGAATTTTTGAATTTTTGAAAAAATTAAATTAAAAAAATATCCAAAAAACTTCTATAAAATAATAATAAACTTAAAATATAATTATATATATATATATATATAATTAAAAAATAATTAAAACTAATATTATTTTCAGATGTGGTAGTGATTGTGCCACATCATACTGCTGATGTGGCGAGTTCCGACAGCTTGGGAACTCAAAATAACTTGCGGACTCTTGCCCTCAAATTTCATCAAATGTGTGAATACAATTGTAGATTTGTAATCCCCATATTGTTTTGAAGAAACAAGGTTTCTATGCATTGAAAGATATACTGTAATATTTCAAAAAAAAAGAAAAAAAGATATACTGTAATAATGGGTTGTAGAAAATGAAAAGTTTTGCTCTTTGCAGGCTTCGCGGGGGACTGGTTCCTCTGGTTCTTTGTATTGTTTCCTCTATCAATGGAAAAGGTCCATGTGTTTCAAGAAAAAAAAAAGAGAGAAAGATATACCGTAATATTGAATTTATATAAACTGTTGAAATTTATTTATTTATTTTATTTTTCTGAAACACATGAACGATTTCCTTTGAACTGTTGAAATATTTTATTCCCAAAAATAAATGTTGAGTCCAACTACTGTAGGTTCCAGAAATTAAGTATTTATACCCTTGGATAGCAATCCTAATCACAGAGTAAGTTGAATTGCAACTTGTTATTACTGCATTTGATTGAAATATATTTTGACAATATTATTGTGTCGATCATTACAGCATATGGCGGCAAGACTATTTATGATTCATTTGACCGCTTCTTAGTCAAATAATGTCAATTACACTATTTGAAAGCATCTGAGTCTCAAAATTAATTATGGAGTAAAATATTTCTAAAACCAACAATAATTTTTTGGCAATGAAATTCCGTTTCATTTATGTCAAAAAAAGATGAAAAATAAACAATAATTTGGCAAACAACTGAATAATTAGTTTATATTTAGTACGGAGGAAATTTTAGTTTCCATATATGAAATTATTATGCATTGTAATTCCTTTTATAGAGGTTGTTGTTTTGACCAAACTATTTAAACTATGCCTCAACCTAATTTTTTTGAGCACAGAAGTCATTCCTAGTTCCTTCAATAGTAAAAAGAAAATAGGATGCCCAATCAAATGTTGTAAAATGTGGCATAATTAACCTCTACATTGTTGTATGTGGGAACAATCTTTGCTCTATACTAATTTCAAGAAATTAGTCAATTTTATTACGATTCACTCTATTTGATATGCACACTAAGTTATGCCCATGAGTATTATTTGGAAGGAATAAAATGATTTGATATACAATCAATTCCAAAAAATATAGAATAAAATAATAGAAAAATGATTATCCCCTAAATATTCAAGGCACCATATGAATTTGGTATCAATTAAACTTTGAAGTTAAATAAAATCTTATTAGAACTTTATTACCAAAGTATTATTTTGGATATTTCTTTTTTATGTTGAATATCCCTTAAAGTACTATGTATATTTCGAGCATCAGAAATTTGATTTTGATTTTTTTTTAATAATGTTCCTATTGAAGATTTTGTGAAAGGATGTCCATTGCAAATCTTTTTTTGTGTGTGTTGGAGAACTTTGGAAATAAGACTCAAAATACATTAGATCTTGGGAGAAATCACATTTAGAAATTCATTATAGAGTAGACTTGAAAAGCCTTAAATTGATTATATTTATGTATGTTATGTCATTCAACCTCACCTATTTTGTTCATGACCTCAATTTTAGATTTGACATGTAAAATGGATATTGAAAGACTTCAAATCAATTTTTTAGTTTTTTAGATCTTTTCATTTTTTTTAGTTTTTATCACCCTATTGATCAAACACAATATTCAATGATATCATTGTATTTTCTTTTCCTATGTGATCAGTAATACATCTAGTTTAAATTCGTATGGTTGCAATTTTTAAAATATGGATTTTTTTTCAAACTTATCAAAATTTTTATTTTTTTCATTAGTTTTGATCAAATTCCAAAAAGCACTAAAGACCTTGGGCATAAAGAGGTTAACATTGATTCTATTCAATTTTAATATTGAAAGGATGTACATATCCATCAATGGAGATCTCTATAAATGTTGGTTTGATCAATGTTAAAATTGCATTGCTTAAACATCATATCTCATTATTTATCTCTCTAAGCTTAGGTTACAGTCATCTTGAAGCAATTAATCATAAAATGGGCAAAAGTCATATGATGGTCAACATTCTTTAATCCTAAGTTTTAAAAGTCTATTTTTTTTTCATTTCATTTTCACTTCTTTAGATGCTTTTAAGAATTATTAATTTATCTAGGACTATAGATGGGTTCCTTCTCTTTTTGAAGACACTCCAATTAGAGTTTTTATGAAATCTATAAGGTTTAATTTATTTAGGAAATGAATATCATAAGGTAGGGTTGTTGTAAGAAACACTTTCCGTTTTGGGCTCAAATTAGCCTTTTCTAATGAGTATTTTGACTTTTGGAATATTTTTTAAAAAATGAAATAATGTATGGATAATTTGTAAAGCATTGAAAATAGTACATCTTAAAAAATCTAGACCTAGAAAATTTTATCTTTAAAAGTTGTGCACAAAAAAACACAATGAAAAATACCATGAAAATGGACACTTTGATGTTTGATTTTTAGAAAATATTCAAAATATTCAAAAATTCAAAATAAAAGACTTGTTTTTTCAAACTTGAAGATGCTCTTTCTCAACCACTTTCATCTTGGGAAACAAATTGTGTTTTCGACACTTGCCCAATTAAAGATAGTACACTTTGAGCAATTGTGGAAGGTGGAAAATTTAATATTTAAAAAGTATATATTTGTGGGCTTGTGGAACTTTAGTAGAAGTCTTTGTTTACAAATTTTGAGCTTCAGATTTGCATTTTTGGGTAAAAAATAGTACGACCCCCCAATCCCTAAGGTAGATATTCAATTGAGGTCCGTTAGAAAAGGAAAATTATTTGAAAAAATTACTCAATGTCTACAACTTCAACATGCACCATGATTTCAAATTTCATGCAAAATAGACATATGACACAAAGGTTATAAACAATACAATACTTGTTCGAGACAAAGGGGACCAAAAATAGTACAAATGTTTCTTGCAATCACTTGGTAGAGGAATCTCATGCTCACTATTTGAGGTAATAAATATAGCATTGATTATAGAAGATGGTGGCATTTAAGTATTATTTTTTATTTTTTTGAGGAATGTGTTTGTCATTAGCATATGGCATATTGACCATTTGACTCCTCTAAAAAAATATTGGAATGGGAGCTCAAGATTCGGGTCATACCCGTATGATTTGTATATGTGCATCCATACATTTTCACCTTGAATTGGGAAATAATCTAGAAACATGTTCCTATGTTGTAATTTAAAAAATATATATAAACCTTTATAATCTAATTTGGAGTCTCTAAGATAAAATATGAATTTAGAATCTCTCATTTTGATTATGTGGTGGAAAATAATAAGATCATATCGGATTTCCCAAGGTGAAAATTTTGGAGTTGTACACACTCCGTCTACAACTAGTTATGAACAATGAATATAGTAATGGACTACGAGAGCATTTCTGTTGTTGTTCACAAAAACAAAATCAAAGGAGACAAGCTACAAGGTGCTTGATGGGGGAGCATTTGTGGTGAAGGTCAACAAAATGAAGGATAACCATCATTATTTGCCAATCTGGGCTTGCCAAATTCAAAAAATGGATGGTTATGAGGTTCAAGTTGGGCATGCTAGGAGCGTTTGGATGGATGAGTTTGTTTTCCACTTGGGAGGGGGGAGGGGGGAAACGTAATAAGTATGCAAATTGAGATAGAAAAGACAAAAAAATGGTGATTTGGGATGGGTTCAAGAGTCACCTGATACATTGATCTTGACATCTTAAGAGGCAAATGCCAAGTCATTGGGGAGATATACTTTGCTTGTTTGGTAAGCAATGGTAGGACAACAAGAGGACTTTTGGGTGAGCCAAGATCCTTTGAGCGCTAGCATATCCTTCCCAGATCCAACATGCCGTGCAATGTTGGAGATGCTCTTGTAGAAAGGGTTGTGTTATTGAAAGTGAAGTAGAGGCACCTATCACATGTACAAACATGAGCAAATTATCCCTCTATCTTCAAGATTTGTTAGAGAAGGGACAATAATACTTTAAAAATCTTCTAATATGGTGAGATTGTAAAGTTTGTTGACTATTGATGGATAATGCAATTGTAAGGAATGGATGTTCAATCATATGCTTTGTTAACTTCTTTTAGAAAAAAATGATGATCTATTGTTGAATTTAGGAGCAAACAAAGAAGACAATCAATTTATAATGGAGTATGCTCACAATAGTACAACAAATGTCAAAAATACATAGCTACAACTATTGCAAATGGTAATGACAATGAGAGAAACAAACTCTGGATTTATAGAAGTTGCATTTAAAGTTACCAATCTATTGAAAATAACATGAAAATACAAGATTTGATAGCCAAATACAAGCTTTATAAGACAAGCTATTATTTTGTGTATAGAAAATCAATTTTGATGTATAAAATTGTTTTCTTCTATTGTACAATTAAAGAACTATAGGTGTTGAATTTTTCCTTGGTTGGAGTACACAAGAGGTAGTGTTTGCAAGGATGAATCTATTATCGATTTGCTATGACATTGATCGCCTCCCAAAGGCCTTAAGAAAATTGACCTTATATGTTTGAAACTATAACAAACTTACAATTGAATGTGCAATATTTCTTTGTAGCATTCTTTTTTAGAAAGACCACATGCGATGACACCCATCTTTTTGTCCCATCCTCCTTAAAAGTAGTACCAAATTCTAAGAGCCTATCACATGTTTGTGCATTAGAATATGGTGTCATGTATATCTACCATATTTTCCATTTCTTTCTAAGTATTCTATAATGACAATCTGATATAGCTTGATATAAATGCCTTTATCTTTGACAAGGAGGTGTACTTTCTAGATTTGACTTTTATTAGCTAGACGATCCCACACCTCCAAAATAGCTTACCTCCACTACTAAGTTCCTGTCCATATCCTCTTGGATTGTGAGTTCTTTGTGATTCACAAACCTTGGAAATTACTTTTTGGTTGCCTAAAACATAACCTTAAACAACAATGCTAGTGTGTAAGTGCTTAGACATAAGTCCACGAACCTTGAACCTAGTTGTAGGTATGTACCTACAGTTATGTAAAGTTGTTCATCACATATATACCTATAATATATGTATACTATAATTTGAAAAGAATCTATTAACAAAAATGCCTTTAACATAGACACCTATAATCAAAGAAGGTGACTATAATATTGACTCCTTGGCTCATGAGCTCATAGATTCTATACTCACATGCTAGCACTCCCCATCCTCAAATGACCTTGCAAGTCCAAGGGGCATTGTAGAAGACAAACCTCAATTTTTACATAGCTTTTTAAAATTTTAAATGTTTTAAAATTTAATTCAGATTATGTAATTTCAATAATCTACTTTCTATTTCACCTTGTATTGTTTTGAATTTAAAAAAAATTAAGATTTAGTGATAGTATGACGGTACATTCTCCAAAGCTTTAAATATATCATATTTATACTTTTGTAAATATATAATTTTTACACTATTCCTATCCAATTTCTTTGGGTGTGATCTCAAGGAGTACACTCCAATCACACCAAGATGTTTGCTACTATGATCTCCATCTTAAGTTCACCATTTCATACTTTTAAAATCACTTTAGAAATTACTGTGATTTTTACAAAAAAAATTTTAAGAAAAAATACATAAAATTCATTTTAATGTTTCCACTTCTGAAATAAACGATGTTACATATCAAATATATATTTCTACGTGAGAAAAATAAGAAAATTTTGAAATGTCTGTATGGTGAAGTTTGACCAAGCCGGGGCATGAAATGTTATTTTAAGGGTGAAAGGGTTAAGAAAGGCCCACAAAGTAGCAAAGGCCGGTTGAGCGAAGCAACGTGGGCGGCGGCTCTTGTTGACTGAATCCTCTTCTGCGAACTCTCGGGCTCTCCCTGCACTAAATGCCTTCTATCGAGCCTCTTTTCGTTTTCTCACTCTTCCCTTGCCCTTCTCTGATCTTCCCGTCACTCCTCCCTTTCGCACGCTGCACTCCCCGCCACGACTAAAACCAATACTGTTTCCTTTTCCCCCGCCTGTCTGGTGGTGAGAATCCTTCCTCCTCCTCCACCTGGTGGTGGTGATAAGCTATATAGCCGCTTCCCCGCTCGTGCTTGCGCCTCTTTTTGTGCTCGCTCGTCCAGCTTTGGGGTGCTTCCGACGACCCGACACCAGCTGCTGCAGGCGCTCAATTGGAGGCAGGCATCAGAATCTATTGGCAAAGTGTCGCCTTGGGGACCCAGGTGGGGTGGGGGTGGGTTGCAGCTCAGGGAGGTGGCAGGCTGGAGGGGGTCTGCTTGTGGAGTGGAGTTTCATTGTTGGTGGCGGAGGTATTCGTCGTTTGGGGAGATTAGAACCACAGGCGGGGACCGATTGGCGGCTGCGTGCTGATCAGGTACGCCACGATTCGCTCTTTTGTTGTCGTGTCTGTCGTTGGAACGTTCGAGGATTGAGCAGCAGGTTGCTCGGAGGGCAAACTTGAGATTGAGAGACCCAGAGTGAGAGGAGAGCAATTGATTGAGCGAGGAGTCTTCCGAGGTGTGGACAGGGGCGTGGGCAATGGTTGGGATCGCGGACGCAATCGCTGCGAGGTAGATCATGCATAGCCTGACTTGGATTCCGTTTCTGTAGCAGAAGCGCTGACCAGGCCCGTCTTTCTCTCTTTTTTAAATTAAAATTTGGGGTTCCCCGTGGGCAGGGCACGGAGTGGCAAACCTGTTTTCGTTTTAAAACTCGGTCCGGAGTCGACGAGGAAGGACTGGCGGAATGTCTGTCTCTGTGTGCGTAAGCCGCATGACTTCCCGCGGATCAATTTCGGTTGCGTCCCCACAGATTGCGTGGTCCGCTCCGTCCGTCCGTGGAGACGTTTGTTTAGAAGTTTTGGGAAATTAGAATTTCGCGTAGGTCTGGAATTCTTGGGGGACGAATTCGTGGCATCCGAGGAGGCGTCGATGCGTCGATGTTTCCAATTGGTCGTGTTGCTGCTTCGCTTCGCTTGTGTGGTAGCGAAAGCGACTGAAGCGCCGGCCTGGTGTCCCGTCTGTGCTGTTTTTGTTGTAGGGTTTTGCCGTTGAAGATTGTTGGGCGTCCATTCGGCGTCGTCCCATGACCACCCCGGGTCCGCACGGTCCCCCGGCGCCGGACAGTCCCATGAGCCTCGCGTCCAGTTTCCTGAACGACCAGGGCGCCGTGGACTCGGAGCATGAATTGAAGTCGTTCTCGCACCTTCTCGCAGGTGCCATGTCGCCCCCTGCGGCCCCGCCCGCCGAGGCCGCGAAGCCCAGCAACTCCTCGGAGTCGTCGAAGCTGACCTCCGGAGGCGACAGCGGCGCTGGCGTGCCGGGCAGCAATTCGTCCGCGCGCAGCTTCGCCGAGCGCTTGGCAGCTCGCGGCGCGGCCGCGAACAAGAGCGACAGCGAGGTGGGCAACGCGCCACGCCCTCCGCCTTCCAGCAATGGCAATGGCAATGGCAGCGGCAGTCGCTACAACCACCACCTGCCGCCCCCGTCCAGCCTCCCCAACCCCCGCACCAGCAGTGGCGCAGCGGGAGGCTACTTGACCATCCCCGCCGGGCTCAGCCCCACCACGCTCTTCGACGCTTCCCCGGTCATGTTGAGCAATGCTCAGGTACGCTCCTCCCTCTCGAATCGATCTCACCCAGTCTTTTGGGTCCCATTCCCGTCGGAATGAATGTAGAACAGTGGTCAGGACAATCTGTTCTGCATGTCATTTTCCAGAGGCACGGTCTTAGCGAAGGGGATGGATTGTACGTGTGGAATCCAGGGGCCAATGTGTCCCCTAGGGTATGGGGTAGCGATTGTGCGTGGATCCCAGTCGGTGTGTTGACAAGTTTAGGTCATGGGATGTCGATGGGTGCAGTCGGAGCCGTCGCCAACGACGGGCTCGTACTCGTACTTCAACGGCATGCGCGGGGGCTCCCCGCACAAGGACAGTGGCTCCGACCAAGGGTTCGTGTTCAAGCCATTGGGTGTGAAGACGGCCTCGCACAACCGCCTGTCGCCGCTGAGCTTGCAGCACTACAGTGGGATGCAAGCGCAGGCCCTAGCGCACATGCAACAGCAAGGCAGCCAGTCCTCGTCGCAGAGAGCTGCAGCGGAGGCCGAGACCTCCCAAGATTCGGAGCCCGACCAGGCGCCTTCCGCTGCCGCGGCGTCGGCCCCAGCGCCCGCGACGGTGCCCACGTTCATGGATCGCCCCTCCGAGGATGGGTACAACTGGCGTAAATACGGTCAGAAGCAGGTGAAGGGCAGCGAGTACCCGCGGAGCTACTACAAGTGCACGCAGACGAATTGCCCCATGAAGAAGAAGGTGGAGCGTTCGCACGACGGGCAGGTGACGGAGATCGTGTACAAGGGGGATCACAACCACCCCAAGCCGCAGCCCACGCGCCGGATGGCCCTGAGTGGCGCGCACCTCCTGAATGACAGCCGCGATGCGGATGGCAACGACAGGCCGGATCACGCGTGGACGGGGTTCGCCAGCGGCGGGGGCCCAGCGCACCCCGGCCCCCCGGACGCGTCCGGGAGCGACGACGAGGACGGGAGCAAACTCTCGAACGAGGACGGCGACGACGACGAGCACGACTCGAAGCGAAGGAAGCGGGGTCACGAAGGCTCCAGGGACGTCGCGGCCGCCGCGCCGCGGACGATTCGCGAGCCGCGCGTGGTCGTGCAAACCACCAGCGACGTGGATATCCTGGACGATGGCTACCGGTGGCGCAAGTATGGCCAGAAGGTGGTCAAAGGCAACCCGCATCCCAGGTGAGCTTCCCATCTGAATCCCGTCCCAGCGCATTCCATGCCAGCTCCGACCTCCTTGTTTTGCTGCGACCGTTTCTCTTCTGACCCTCGAATTGTGTGTTTCCAGGAGCTACTACAAGTGCACGAACGTGGGTTGCCAAGTGCGGAAGCACGTGGAGCGCGCCTCGAACGACATCAAAGCCGTGATCACCACCTACGAAGGCAAGCACAACCACGACGTGCCCGCCGCGCGCAACAGCGGGCACGAGATGGCCGCGCCTGCGAATTCCCCGCCCTCGCCCGCGACCTCTCTGCAAGACCAAGGCCTGCGCTTCGGTCGGGGCCTGTCCGGTGCGTATGCCCCCGGTCTGGGACGTGTGCGGAAAGACGACGACGTGTACATCCCGTCCCCGATCACCATGGGCTTGGGAAGGGAAAACGGCGAGCACCGCCACGCCATGGACGGGTACCGGTCGCAGCTGATGTCCCGTCCGAAGCAGGAGCAGGGCGGCGACTCCAGCAGCAGCGCCAACCGGCCTCCGTCCCATCTCAACCCCAACTCCTCTTTGTACCAACAGAACTTGGCCCACGTCGCCATGGGCCGCCGTTGACGGTGACGACGACGGTTTCCTTCCGCTCCCCTCCCACCAGGCTCACAGCAGCGCTTCCTGTGATTCCTTTGTACAGTTGCAGGGGTAGGTAGCCATGCTCGTTCTCACTGTCATCTGGAGAACTTATATTAATTTTTGATCAGGGTAGCGCTATCCCTTTGTGGGGTTTGAGTTCGCACACAGACTTTGGGATGAAATGTAGACTAATCTCATACATGAAGACAGAAACAGAGACAGACAGATAGACAGACAGGACGGACCCATAGAGGACTTGTACATGCATCAGCTTGTAATGGCTAATTTGTATCTGTTGTCAAGTGGGGGAGACTGATCCGTGAATTATCGGTTTGGTCCCGCCGCTTGATGATTTTTGATTTCCCGAAGATGATACAACAGTGGATTCGTTTTTCTAGTTGTGCAACGGGTGGACGAACTGTGTTGTCTTTGCGGTGTAGTGTTGTGGAGGTTTTGGAACGTGAGTCCAGGCCCTTTTGGATTAGACGGCTGTTGGAACTGCTTGCATCCCTACGTACTGGGTGTGATGATTTGATGTCGTGAGTTGTATGTAATGTTTGTGTAGTTGTGAACGCATTTCAGTTAGTCGAGTTGTTTTCGGTGAATGCGTTGTGGAACATTTGGCTCCATATTCTGCACCGAATTCGTGATTCCGTCTTTTTGATGGGCCAGGGTTGAGTTCTGATGGCTTTTGTGGGTCAGGGAAGCTTGAAGCTTTGAATTCAATGCTGCGGTACGTGGCGATGAAGTTCCGCCAGCACAAAAGTAGTATGCAGAAGGTGCTTGAAAACGGCGTTGTCTGGTATGCAGAAAGTCTTTCCGTTGTGTGACTGCGAGTAGGGCAGAGGCCACTGTTTCTTTTGTCCTGCGAAGAATTTTGGACGTCGGGACTCATTTCTACGAAGGCAGTGGACTGGTTTTATGTCGATGATGCGAATGCTGAGAGCTTGGTTTCCCATTTCTTCTCTTTACCTTATTTCTTTCCATTTCGCAGTTGAGTGGTGCAACTTCAATTGGCACTCCGACTTCCATTCGGATGCTGGAAGAGCTGCTTCATTGTATGCATCAGGACGTGAAGCACGTGAAAATATTGCTGGGGACACCACCTGCTCGGTCTCAGAGGTAGAATATAAAGCTACTATTTGCTCTCTATTTGGGCATTTTCGGGTAGTTCAACTAGGATAATAAAATCTCGGAACCAAACGGTACCTGAGGTTGGTATTTTCCAGTGGCTTTCGGGGTGTTAAGCCCTCGGGTTTGACTGCAGACTTTGAAATTCACGGATGATTTTATGCTTTATGCAGTGACATTTTGGCGAAAATTTAGTTTATCTGTTTCTTTTATAATATCTTTTATCCAGTGTGTATCATGCTTGTTTCGTACTTGCCGAACTTCAAAGGTTGAGGACTTCAATACAAGATACCCAAAGCGACCATTTCCAATGATCAGCAGTGACTTTATTTTTTATTGGATGCCGTTGTGAGTGTTATAATTTGAATTGAGAATGTTCTGAAATGAAGCTCATTTTGAGTCCGTGGCTATTAAAAGTAATTTTAGTGAACTCTAAAATCATTATTTGCAACTAGTAGTGTCATAATAAGTATAAAATAATTCATCATGGTTGTGATAGTTAAGACACTTGAATTCATTGTGTTTGTATTGATTTACATCTTTAAGATTTAGGACAATAGTTTGGTAACATATGTTTGGGGCCACTTCATGCTAGGGCACAAGGTTGAGAGATAATCACATTTCGGAAACCCAAAATTTCAGCCCCTTAGCCCTTCATACAAGGGAGCACAATCCAAAGTTTGTTGGCTTTGTGGCAACCTACATGATAGCCCAATACTTACATGGCAATGGACTCTCAATTAGGTTTGTTATTTGTTGGTCATCATTGGGGTTTGAACCATAGTCTCCACCATTACAATGGGGAGTCTTTGCATTCAATGAACCTACTTCCCTTCAATGACCAATGACACCCTCTTATTGCATTTATACCCTTCATATTCCTTGTTTGATGATGAGAACATGTGTTGTGATTATTTTTTCAAAGCTATTTTTGACTCCTTTCTTATATATATTTATCTTTTGCTTAAGAAAATTGATACATGATGGGATGAAATTTTGTGGAAAATTTCAGAAATTAGATGGATTAATGTGGAGTGAGAAGGATAAAAGTTGAACAAATGGTATAGATTTAGACTTTGGGCTTGGCCTTGGCCTTTGGAAGCTTCACACTATGGCCGGCCAAAGGCTCGAATTCCTATTTTGGGGGGCCTATTTATTGCCCATTTCATTGGACTCACACCAAAATTTGCCCACTCAATCCAATGGCTTCTCAGCTTAGATGGCCATAGTATGAACATGCCCTCAATTTGACTTCAAGAATTGCTAACAAGCTTATTATTTCAAATGTTTCTTCACATTCTACATTAGAGCATTGTTAATGCCACCTTGTAATGCTCATTCTTTCCATGTTTTCAATCCAAAGTGATGGGCTTCCAACCAATGTAAATCTATTTTGAAATTGTCTATAATTATGTTTGAATAATCATTTTTTATATACATTCAAATATTATGCATTAAATTCTAGCAACATCAATAATTTGATGATTAAAAGTTTATGAAAATAGGAAAAAACTATAATTATTTCCTTTTTTGAAACCAATTGTTGAGAATTAAACCCTAAAGGACCATATAGGTCAAATTTGGAACAATGGACGAACACCATACATAATCTTTAATTTTTCATTCATCTAATTATTTTTAGATATTTGTGTTCATCTTCTTACATTTTATACTATATAGATAAAGGTGCATAAGTATGTCTTGACATCAAAAACTAACTTTTTGTGTTAAGAAATGACCATTCAAAATTGAATTCAATAAAGAAGTAAAATAAAATCCTTTTAATCAAACATAATTGCAACTTAACATTTTGACCTCAGAGGAAAAAAATCTTTGTGAAAATTACAAATGTTCAATCTATTATCAATTTTTGGTTTCAATTTTCATTGAAAAGTATTGGTTGATGTAATAGTTGACCCAACCGCATAAATATGGTCACATTTTATGATTTAAAACCTGAAATTCATTGTTAAATTATTATTCTAAGTTACATTTTATAATACGTCAATTTTTTTGAAATAGGGACTACCCTCTAGCCCTTATGGAGTTAGGAGTCTATCTTATTTTATTAATTTATATATTTACATGAAAACAATAGGACATTCTTCTTACTATTTTGAAACTATCTCCACTTCAAAGTTTTACTTGTTGCTTCTAAAAATGATCTTCTAGTACCCCTTAATCTTATTGCAACAAGCTTAATACACTAGAAGAAAATGAGGGTTTTTGTGACTACAAAAAGCAACTAGTTTTGAGTTGCATAGGACATTTTGCGACTAGTGCTAATTTGGAGCCCCCAATTGCAATGGACAAGTTGCATGTATGATTGTAGTTGCAAGTCACAGTAGCCTATTTGGAACTTCATCGATGAACTTTTATAATGTGGTTGCTTATATGTGGTATTTATTGCCACATGAGTTCAATCACTCAATTGAAGAGTTGTGCAACTTGTTGGCAACTCATTTGTGACTAATGTATGATTTATTTGCGACTCATTCGTGACTTCATTGAAATTTATCTATAACTTTATTGCAATTAATTGCAACTTTGATGCGACTTGTTTATAACTCATTTGCTACTTGTCTAGGACTTGAACATTTTGAAATTTTGAAATTTTAATCTAAAAAATTCCTAGATTTGTAGATTTCAAATCTAACTTTTTAGATCTATCTTTTTTTTAATTTCAAAAATTATAATATTGTATTTAATAGATTTCACTAGTTTCGGAAGTTTTACAATTTTATAGGTTTTAAAAATTTGGGATTTGAAATATTTTTAGATTTCTATAGAATGTAGAAATCTACAAAGTGTAGAAGTTTTTGAATTCTATTAACAAAATTCATTACATTAGAATACAAAAACTTACATGTCTTATATGTTCAATCTAATGGTTCTCTTCACAATTGATATGGTACAATTGGGAAATGACTTTGGAAATGACTAAAAAACAACTAATAAACATCTAAAGAATGACTTCAGAAACAACTAGGAAACGACTAGGAAACAACCAAAAAACAACTAAAAACGACTTTGATACAACTAGGAAACAACTAGCCTCATTTTACAATTGTAGTTGCTTTCTAGTTGCTTTCTAGTCATTTCCTAGTAGTTTTTTGTTACTACAGATTGACACAACAGATTCCAAAGCTCAAGGACTTGTTTACATCAACAACTATGATGAATATTAGATGGAGAATAATTCACATTCATTCTAAAGTTGAACTCTATTACAACTTTTGTAATCCTACACTTCATTCTATGACTACTATATAACTAAAACAATGTATTCACTTCATTCTACAACTACTTTGCAACTAAAACATTGTACAATTGGTGTATAACAATGATGTAAGAATTTGTTGCAAATAGAGAGAGCTATAGTCATAAGATAGTTGTATAGGACACTTAATCACATTTCAGTCGATTGTTATGGACACGTTTTTCTTCTAGTGATACTACACTTTGAAAATTACACTTTGAAAATGGCTCCAAAAAGTCTCACAACAATAGAAGTGCACCAAATGCTACTTACAACTCGAAACAAATTCAAATAATATTATTTTTAGGTTTGAGGAACAAACATTATGTCCAACCAAAAGATCATTTTGGTCAAGGAAGGGAGTATTCATTGTGAACATCCAACAACAATAGAATATATTCGTACTATACTCACACGGCCCTTGTGGATCCTTATTTCGAAAATATTAGTAGCACATCACCATGTTATTGCAAAATTCGATGTTTTGATTGATCAATAAAATGTGGATGCTTCATAAAATAGTTTGTGCAATATGATGATAAACCTTCTTTTCATCTTGACATGGAAACTTCTCAGTGCTAAAAAATGTACAGTACTATACATAATTCTTAAATGTCATCCGAACACCACCAATCTTGGCTCTTGAGGGAGGGAGGGCTCTGTCGATGTTGGACTCATACTGGAATCAAGAACCGCGCGAGAGCCCTGAAGCAAATCTCCGAGAGGCCAAACTGGGATTGCGCTCCGTCAATTGATATCACTCTGACCACTACAAATCGTGCCAGTCAGCCCGGGAACTCAATCACTGCCACGTAACCAAGCAAAGTGTTGTGGAAGCTGGGTCTCCTTGCACATTCTGCACGAATTCGTAACGAACACTGCATTGCATTTCTACACTGTCATAAAAGTCAATATACAAGGTGATCAATGGACAAATTGTCTAACTCCACAATGGTTTGGGCTTCAGTTGAAAGTGACGGTCCCTCCTCGTAGAGGCAGATCAGTTGAAATTGTTAGTTGAGAAACTCAACCAACTTTACGCTGAAAATTCTTTCAGTTGGCCTGCTTTTCAGGCTTGTTGAGTTTAAAGGCTCAAACGGATAAGAGAAGGTTCTCATGGTTCATTGTATAAGGCATCAAAACCGTCACTCTTTACTCAATCGCTAGTATAGTTAACGATGACGACATAGGACCCAAATTCAATAAATCTGTTTGCAATTGAAGTTTGTACTAAAATATACCGATGCTTGCGGGAATCAGCAAAAGAATATCCTTGGGTACCTGCTCTCGAATTCAATTATATCTCCAGAGAAGGCAATTAACGGAAACTCACTATTCCAATTATTCAAAAGCTTTGCAAAATACTCTCATACATTTCAAATTCCAGTTGCACTTGCCTCGGGAAAATTGCTCTTCTCGTAAGTGTAGACAATCTCACATTTCCTACGAAATCACTCAATCGACTGTAAAATACTGAAAAATCCCAGACAATATCAGCAACAAGCAAATGCAACGTAATCTGATGCACAGGATTTAGTAAAAAGAAACTGCTGGTTGCAGTGTGCGCATAACTAGAAACCATTGTGCAAGCAAAAACGACACCCACCGAAGCGAGCAGGTGGTGTCCCCAGCAATATTTTCACGTGCTTCACGTCCTGATGCATACAATGAAGCAGCTCTTCCAGCATCCGAATGGAAGTCGGAGTGCCAATTGAAGTTGCACCACTCAACTGCGAAATGGAAAGAAATAAGGTAAAGAGAAGAAATGGGAAACCAAGCTCTCAGCATTCGCATCATCGACATAAAACCAGTCCACTGCCTTCGTAGAAATGAGTCCCGACGTCCAAAATTCTTCGCAGGACAAAAGAAACAGTGGCCTCTGCCCTACTCGCAGTCACACAACGGAAAGACTTTCTGCATACCAGACAACGCCGTTTTCAAGCACCTTCTGCATACTACTTTTGTGCTGGCGGAACTTCATCGCCACGTACCGCAGCATTGAATTCAAAGCTTCAAGCTTCCCTGACCCACAAAAGCCATCAGAACTCAACCCTGGCCCATCAAAAAGACGGAATCACGAATTCGGTGCAGAATATGGAGCCAAATGTTCCACAACGCATTCACCGAAAACAACTCGACTAACTGAAATGCGTTCACAACTACACAAACATTACATACAACTCACGACATCAAATCATCACACCCAGTACGTAGGGATGCAAGCAGTTCCAACAGCCGTCTAATCCAAAAGGGCCTGGACTCACGTTCCAAAACCTCCACAACACTACACCGCAAAGACAACACAGTTCGTCCACCCGTTGCACAACTAGAAAAACGAATCCACTGTTGTATCATCTTCGGGAAATCAAAAATCATCAAGCGGCGGGACCAAACCGATAATTCACGGATCAGTCTCCCCCACTTGACAACAGATACAAATTAGCCATTACAAGCTGATGCATGTACAAGTCCTCTATGGGTCCGTCCTGTCTGTCTATCTGTCTGTCTCTGTTTCTGTCTTCATGTATGAGATTAGTCTACATTTCATCCCAAAGTCTGTGTGCGAACTCAAACCCCACAAAGGGATAGCGCTACCCTGATCAAAAATTAATATAAGTTCTCCAGATGACAGTGAGAACGAGCATGGCTACCTACCCCTGCAACTGTACAAAGGAATCACAGGAAGCGCTGCTGTGAGCCTGGTGGGAGGGGAGCGGAAGGAAACCGTCGTCGTCACCGTCAACGGCGGCCCATGGCGACGTGGGCCAAGTTCTGTTGGTACAAAGAGGAGTTGGGGTTGAGATGGGACGGAGGCCGGTTGGCGCTGCTGCTGGAGTCGCCGCCCTGCTCCTGCTTCGGACGGGACATCAGCTGCGACCGGTACCCGTCCATGGCGTGGCGGTGCTCGCCGTTTTCCCTTCCCAAGCCCATGGTGATCGGGGACGGGATGTACACGTCGTCGTCTTTCCGCACACGTCCCAGACCGGGGGCATACGCACCGGACAGGCCCCGACCGAAGCGCAGGCCTTGGTCTTGCAGAGAGGTCGCGGGCGAGGGCGGGGAATTCGCAGGCGCGGCCATCTCGTGCCCGCTGTTGCGCGCGGCGGGCACGTCGTGGTTGTGCTTGCCTTCGTAGGTGGTGATCACGGCTTTGATGTCGTTCGAGGCGCGCTCCACGTGCTTCCGCACTTGGCAACCCACGTTCGTGCACTTGTAGTAGCTCCTGGAAACACACAATTCGAGGGTCAGAAGAGAAACGGTCGCAGCAAAACAAGGAGGTCGGAGCTGGCATGGAATGCGCTGGGACGGGATTCAGATGGGAAGCTCACCTGGGATGCGGGTTGCCTTTGACCACCTTCTGGCCATACTTGCGCCACCGGTAGCCATCGTCCAGGATATCCACGTCGCTGGTGGTTTGCACGACCACGCGCGGCTCGCGAATCGTCCGCGGCGCGGCGGCCGCGACGTCCCTGGAGCCTTCGTGACCCCGCTTCCTTCGCTTCGAGTCGTGCTCGTCGTCGTCGCCGTCCTCGTTCGAGAGTTTGCTCCCGTCCTCGTCGTCGCTCCCGGACGCGTCCGGGGGGCCGGGGTGCGCTGGGCCCCCGCCGCTGGCGAACCCCGTCCACGCGTGATCCGGCCTGTCGTTGCCATCCGCATCGCGGCTGTCATTCAGGAGGTGCGCGCCACTCAGGGCCATCCGGCGCGTGGGCTGCGGCTTGGGGTGGTTGTGATCCCCCTTGTACACGATCTCCGTCACCTGCCCGTCGTGCGAACGCTCCACCTTCTTCTTCATGGGGCAATTCGTCTGCGTGCACTTGTAGTAGCTCCGCGGGTACTCGCTGCCCTTCACCTGCTTCTGACCGTATTTACGCCAGTTGTACCCATCCTCGGAGGGGCGATCCATGAACGTGGGCACCGTCGCGGGCGCTGGGGCCGACGCCGCGGCAGCGGAAGGCGCCTGGTCGGGCTCCGAATCTTGGGAGGTCTCGGCCTCCGCTGCAGCTCTCTGCGACGAGGACTGGCTGCCTTGCTGTTGCATGTGCGCTAGGGCCTGCGCTTGCATCCCACTGTAGTGCTGCAAGCTCAGCGGCGACAGGCGGTTGTGCGAGGCCGTCTTCACACCCAATGGCTTGAACACGAACCCTTGGTCGGAGCCACTGTCCTTGTGCGGGGAGCCCCCGCGCATGCCGTTGAAGTACGAGTACGAGCCCGTCGTTGGCGACGGCTCCGACTGCACCCATCGACATCCCATGACCTAAACTTGTCAACACACCGACTGGGATCCACGCACAATCGCTACCCCATACCCTAGGGGACACATTGGCCCCTGGATTCCACACGTACAATCCATCCCCTTCGCTAAGACCGTGCCTCTGGAAAATGACATGCAGAACAGATTGTCCTGACCACTGTTCTACATTCATTCCGACGGGAATGGGACCCAAAAGACTGGGTGAGATCGATTCGAGAGGGAGGAGCGTACCTGAGCATTGCTCAACATGACCGGGGAAGCGTCGAAGAGCGTGGTGGGGCTGAGCCCGGCGGGGATGGTCAAGTAGCCTCCCGCTGCGCCACTGCTGGTGCGGGGGTTGGGGAGGCTGGACGGGGGCGGCAGGTGGTGGTTGTAGCGACTGCCGCTGCCATTGCCATTGCCATTGCTGGAAGGCGGAGGGCGTGGCGCGTTGCCCACCTCGCTGTCGCTCTTGTTCGCGGCCGCGCCGCGAGCTGCCAAGCGCTCGGCGAAGCTGCGCGCGGACGAATTGCTGCCCGGCACGCCAGCGCCGCTGTCGCCTCCGGAGGTCAGCTTCGACGACTCCGAGGAGTTGCTGGGCTTCGCGGCCTCGGCGGGCGGGGCCGCAGGGGGCGACATGGCACCTGCGAGAAGGTGCGAGAACGACTTCAATTCATGCTCCGAGTCCACGGCGCCCTGGTCGTTCAGGAAACTGGACGCGAGGCTCATGGGACTGTCCGGCGCCGGGGGACCGTGCGGACCCGGGGTGGTCATGGGACGACGCCGAATGGACGCCCAACAATCTTCAACGGCAAAACCCTACAACAAAAACAGCACAGACGGGACACCAGGCCGGCGCTTCAGTCGCTTTCGCTACCACACAAGCGAAGCGAAGCAGCAACACGACCAATTGGAAACATCGACGCATCGACGCCTCCTCGGATGCCACGAATTCGTCCCCCAAGAATTCCAGACCTACGCGAAATTCTAATTTCCCAAAACTTCTAAACAAACGTCTCCACGGACGGACGGAGCGGACCACGCAATCTGTGGGGACGCAACCGAAATTGATCCGCGGGAAGTCATGCGGCTTACGCACACAGAGACAGACATTCCGCCAGTCCTTCCTCGTCGACTCCGGACCGAGTTTTAAAACGAAAACAGGTTTGCCACTCCGTGCCCTGCCCACGGGGAACCCCAAATTTTAATTTAAAAAAGAGAGAAAGACGGGCCTGGTCAGCGCTTCTGCTACAGAAACGGAATCCAAGTCAGGCTATGCATGATCTACCTCGCAGCGATTGCGTCCGCGATCCCAACCATTGCCCACGCCCCTGTCCACACCTCGGAAGACTCCTCGCTCAATCAATTGCTCTCCTCTCACTCTGGGTCTCTCAATCTCAAGTTTGCCCTCCGAGCAACCTGCTGCTCAATCCTCGAACGTTCCAACGACAGACACGACAACAAAAGAGCGAATCGTGGCGTACCTGATCAGCACGCAGCCGCCAATCGGTCCCCGCCTGTGGTTCTAATCTCCCCAAACGACGAATACCTCCGCCACCAACAATGAAACTCCACTCCACAAGCAGACCCCCTCCAGCCTGCCACCTCCCTGAGCTGCAACCCACCCCCACCCCACCTGGGTCCCCAAGGCGACACTTTGCCAATAGATTCTGATGCCTGCCTCCAATTGAGCGCCTGCAGCAGCTGGTGTCGGGTCGTCGGAAGCACCCCAAAGCTGGACGAGCGAGCACAAAAAGAGGCGCAAGCACGAGCGGGGAAGCGGCTATATAACTTATCACCACCACCAGGTGGAGGAGGAAGGGTTCTCACCACCAGACAGGCGGAGGGAAAAGAAAGAGTGTCTTGTTCAGTTGTGGTGGGAGGGCTTGAATGCATGCGCAAGGACTCACAATAGAGGAAGTGACGGGACGAGCAAGAGAAGAGCAAGAGGGAGGAGGGAGACATAAGTAAAGAGTTTCGAGAGGGGGCATGCAGGGAACCCGGGAGTTCGCAGAAGAGGATTCAGTCAACCAGAGCCGCCCCACACGGCCCCACGTTGCTTCGCCTAACCGGCCTTTGCCTACTTTGTGGGTCTTTCTTAACCCTGGAAGGGCGGTCCGAAGACCACCGATTTCAAGCTTCACTGCTTTGTCACTCTACTTTGCTACTACTTTGCAACTACATATGAATGAAAATTCTGATATTTACTTATTAGAGATGAAAGTATAAGTCTACGGCAAATCATAAAATTTTCAAATTTCTATGAATTCTTTAAGAAAAAAATGAAGAAAATTCGTACCGAATACATAATATACTCAAAAAATCTGAAATTTCCATCATGGATGTATATTATAGTGTATAACATCAAGGTGTTAACTAGAGTTACTATGTCACTCTAATATTAGATAGTCAACAAACCATGATTATAGGCAAAAAATTCATGTTGCTATAAAGTATTGTGTTTTCAAAATTTTCAAGTGGAGTAGAAATTGCACATAATAAGCTTCATTTCATTAGTAGGTCTCAAATTCAAAAATATCATTTTTGTGGATAAAATTCACATCAAAGGTAAATAGTACATTGGTGGCCAAAATGCACTTGGAAGGTGATCCATGGATTAAGCATCTTATTTTTTTATATTAAATTGAATAATAACATAATGAGGGAATTTGCAATATTATTCACTAAAAATGTACTCAACCAAGTTCCTAGAAAAAATGGATGAAAAATAGGTTCTTTTCATTCTATTGACTTAGGCAAAGTCATATGAAAGACATTTTGCAGTGTCAACAATATTTTAGGGTTAATTTGCTGAAATCTTTAGTCTACTTGATTTTGTTCACCCCCCATATTAGTTACATATGTATCTATTGAGGTTTCACTAATATGAGAGAAAAGAAAATCCAATACTTTTGACCATATGACCTAAAACTATTCATTTTCAATGGTTCTTATTTTTCAAATGGAGCTTCATGGTTGTAAAGTGATAAGCTTTTAGTAAATGATTTGGGGTCTCTCTCAAGATGCTTCAAATGTGCACCTATTGAGCACTTTGAAGTTTTGGCTTTGAAAATCCATAGATTGAAATACAAAAACCCCTAAATTCTAGTGACAACCTTTGGGTCGGAACTAGTTTAGTTTTTTTGAATGACCTCTTGGATTTGGGGATTATCTTATATAGGGTCTAGTTTGCAACTATGAGATGCCAAACCAAAAATGGTGGAATGAAGTCAAGACAAAATTGGTGCCGAATGAAGCCAAGATGAAAAATAATGGAACTTCAAAGTCTCAAGACTGAAAGTGAAGTCCATAGTGTCTTTTTCAATTGATGGAGTTCAAAAAAAATCAAAGGAACCAATGAAAACCTTTGGGGTTCAATGGATTTGCAAAACAAAGGTGAAAAAAATTTGGAATTAGAAAAAAAAATTAAATATGAATTGAAAGTTTTTGAGTCAACCAATGGGATTTTGGTATTGACAAATATAGAGTCCACTTTGTGACCATGTGGTCTTTTTTGGAGTTGTATGAAGCTATGATCAAAATAATGGAATCTCAAATTACACAACTAAAATTAAAGCCCACAAAGAATCCAATGTCTTTTCAAGTCATTAAAAAGTAATTTGAAAGAAACAATGAAACCTTTGGAGTTCAATTGTTTCTTAAAACAAAGTCCATGGAAATGTAAATTTAAATTTGGATTCCGCAAAATGTGACATTTGAAAGGGTCTATTCTTCAACCATAGAGTTTGGATCCTTAGGGTTTCTATATTCACAAATATAGAATTCTACACCATCTATTGGTCAACACACATTTCCAAATTCCATTATAAATGAATTCACAATTGCCAAGATTTCCGTGTCAACTTGAAATTTAGAGACTTTCACCCTTCAAAGTGCAAGCCTATAATTATGTTTTCAAACCTCGTTTTGCAAGTAAGTGTAAATGTGATTTTTTTCAATTTATTTTTTGGAAAAATGATTACATGTCTTCTATTATAGTGGTTTTAAATTTTTAACATTATTTTGAATTTTTTATAAAACTATCACAAATTTAAAAGAATAAAAAAGTGAAGCATTGCATATCAAATGCAATTGATGCTCAATTTTTTGGAAAATCTCTCCAAGTTTATATTAGTGTTGAACATCATGGTGCATGTTTTTTTGTGTCATTCTAAAATTAGAAAATTAGTGCTCCATTGTTGTACATTCATTTTTCAAAACTGTAAGTCAATATTTCAAATACGATTCTATATTATATTAAAAGTAGAATTACAAAGCAATAGTTGATGAACATCAACAAAAAATTAATCTCTAATAGAAATCTAGTGTTTTTTAGGCTCTATATCTATGTGACACTTTCCATTGCCAAAGTCTTCCAACCCCAAAACTTTCAATTGGACATCATTGGTAGCGCAAAGAGTAGTGGAGACCTAGTTTTTATTTATTGATTACTATTGATTTCCATTTTTCTATAGGAAAAAAATAACACCAAATTGTAATTTTGACCCCATTTTGCATATCATCTTAATGAATGGGAACAAGTGTTTCTAGTGTGTGTATGGAGGGGGGGGGGGGAGGAAATCATTGGGGGCCTTTGCTTTGCCTCTAGGCCCATAGCCCCTATTGTAGTTTGTCTCATAGCATCTCCTTTGTTGCAAACTATGTTGGTCATGAGAAGGCCTTCATTGTTGGCTCCTCCAAAATCTCTTGTTGCCCTACAATTACAATTACATGCATATGTCTAACAAACAAAGCCTTCTTGCCCACATCAAAATTACCTCCCACAACATCAAGATGCATGTGGTATAGCAATCAATCTTGAACATGCCCAAAATCTGCCATCTCAGAGCATTTCTACTATTGCATGTTATGTTAGTCATGGGAAGGCCTTCAATTGTCTCCTCCCAACTTTTCTTGTTGCCCTACAATTGTATGCCATATGGACAAAGTCTTCTTAGCCACATTGAATTTGCCTCCCACAACGTCAAGATATAGTGTGGCAATGAATCTTGAATGTGTCCCAAATCCACCATTTGCTTTTATGCTTTTTGTTTCAATTTGTACGCTTATTGTATTTTTGCATCTCCAAGAAGCCTAAAATGAGCTTGCCACCCAATGACTAAAGGCTTGTTGATCCTAAATCCAACATCCATCCATTTTTGAAATTTGGTGGACCAATAGTAGGTACCGCTTTCATCTTACTAGCCCACTCTACAAAAATTATGTCTTCTAAGCCTTTTTTGGTGTGTTTCTTTGAATTTCCTTAAGAGAGCAATGGTGGAGATGCTCTCTAAGTAAATTATTCACTCCTCATAACTTGTTGTGGACCCAACGAGTACAATTCCAAATTTTTCACCTTGGGGAACTTCATGAAATTGTTGTTTACCACATATGATCAAAATTGGAGATTTTGAATTTATAATTTGTGAAGGAGACCCTTAATTGCATTAATCCTTAAACAACACCAATGACGTTTTTTGTCCAATGGATATATGACAAAAAATCTTCCTATGTAGGATAGAGATGCAATTGTTCAACCTTTGAATTTTGTGCGAAAAGGAGAGATCTTACACAATAGTTTGACCTCCAATGGATATTTTTGGCTTATTTAAAGTAGATGATGTCACACGATTCCAAAAAAATGATTTCCACAATCACTAGTTTGTCCTTTACGTGTTAACAATGTTAAAAATAAAATAAAATAAAATCAATGACAATGTAGAGACAAGTTTATAGCTTTACATCATGAGGTGAAAATTATATAGTTACACACCTCCGGATTATATTGGTATGACCCAAGTCTTGAGCCCCTATTTTTGTATTTTTACACAACTAGAAAGGCCAATAGAACCTTTGCAGGTGACAAAAACCCTAATGAAAAAAATGAAAAAAATAAAATGCCACTCATCTTCCCTTATCAATGCTAAATTGGGTACTCCTATTAGTAAGAATACAAAAAAATTGTTGTTGTATTCTCTTTGCCTTGAACACTCTACGTTACTCCAAGTGCAATAGTACACAACCATTATAAGAATACATGATATTTATAAAAGTTTTCGTCATATGAAGTGGGTCATATAGGGTGAATTCTATATTTTGTAGGATAATTGTATAAAAAGGCCCGTTATTTTGTGCCATGTTCATTCTATATTCTTCATCTCTTTAAGCTACTTTAACATTTCTCATTGTAAATATGAATTCAAAATTTCAAAATTTCATTTCATATAGCAAATAAAAAATTCTTGAGAAAATAATGTATTGGATTCATTTATGAAATCAATCTTTAACAATTTAAAGAAAATAGTTGCACATGATTTACTTTTCTTTTTAGAAAATTTCACTACTGCGATTAGTGTTTTTCAATTCCATCTTAAAACTATCAACAATTTAGGTTTTCCTTCTATCTAGTACCCACTTCAATTTAACAATATTTTTAAAGAATGAAAATCACAAACTTTTTAATTTTTTTTCAAACTGTCAATTCAATTCTACAACATATTTTAAAAAAATTTCACAACATATAGTATACAAATTTTTAGTTAAGAGGATTCAAAGCCTTATAGTTATAGTCTAGTTAGGCTAGGAGCAAAAGAACTCATTTTTTTCACTTTAAATGCTAATATCTTATGATCAATATGGTCAAATTTTCTGAAATTTCTTCCAAACATTCTCATACTATTCTAGTGTAAGATCCTATGGTTAGATGTGCAAAGGATATAAATATTTAAATTTTTTATTGTTTGATGGAAAATGGTAGTTTTGAGTGTTTTTTGACCTAGAATGACCTTAGAACATGAGTGTTTAAGTGATTTGCATCCACCTCACTCTCTTATAGACAACTCTTCCATCTTTGCTCTTCACTATAATTCCATGTCCAAGTTGAAGTATAAATGACCTATTTTTGACCCTTCAATGAATTTAGGTCTATGAAATTTAATATAAAAATCTTAAAATTATAAGAAATATAGGAAGTTATGAATGATTGATTTTTGCCCCAAAAAATTCTAAAAAATCATTGCTTGTATTTTCAAAAAAATCTACAAAAGCTAAAGTTGAATTTATACCTATAACCAACCTTCTCACATGCCCTTCCAAGGTGCCTAAACATGACCCAAAACAAGAATATGATTGTTCAATGCATTTGGATTTGGCATTTGAGAAGAATATCAAAGAAGCAATTCAAGTGCTCTTTATTGGGAAGGAAATTGTAGTAGGAGGTAATTAAGGTTATTCTACCTTACATTATTCATTTCCAAGCAAACCTTGAGTCTCTTCATGTAATCTTTTAAAAAAAATTCCTTTTTTCTACTTTGAATGCTCCTATCTTGTAATTAAAATGGAAATGGTCAAACTTTTTGAATTTTTTTCTACATATTGTCATATAAATCTTATGCAACATCCTACAATTGGATACGTAAATTTTTTAATTTTTTATTGTAGTTCTTTGCACTAGAAATGACAGTTTTTTGTTTTTTTGGTAAAATATAGTCATGAATCTTTAGGGGTTAAACCCTAAAACATCAAGTGTTCAAATTTTGAACAAGAGATGAACACAAACAAATCCATCATTAGATTAGTACTCTAAGTTGTAGTTTTTAATACATCTTCACAATTTTAGAAATCTGGACTACCTTGTTCCTATAGGGGTCAAATTCACAAAGGTAGTAATTTATACCCCTTACTTTTCATAAACTTGGGTGTGAATGGCCGAGGTGAACCACCCCTTGTTCATCCCCAAGTCATTCCATGAACGCATATGGAAAAAGACCCCCTATTTTGTACTTAATTTATCTATTTTCTACATCCATTTGGGGTCTCTAATTGCAAGTATGAATTCAAAATTTGCAAATTTTATCATGCATGAAAAATACAAAATTTCAGCATTTTGCCAGCGAGGGGGTCAGTTCACCCCGGCCGGTGTGAATGATGTGCTCTATGTTAAACCCCTAAACCGGCCGTCATCTCCACAATACAGAATCACACTCCCTACTCCCGACAGTGTTTTGCCCCGTTCTTCTCCTCCCGCTGTCCATTGTCACTAGCTATGGTTGCCAGTCAGTACTCTGTGACTTAAACTTCCATTCTTGAAAGCACCAGCACCAGTCTACCAGCTATGGCAGCCCCATCACCAGTTCAATCCTCCAGGTACCGCCATTGCCACACTCCTCTTCAATCTTCTCATTCCAAGATTTTGCAATCCCGCAAATGCGGCATTGGTATCCTCGTTGTGATTGCGCAAACAGTTGTGATTCCTGTCCTGTGTGTCTGTTGCAGGAATCTGCGAGGGTTTCTCCGGTGGATGCGTGACAACAACGTGGAGTACAGTGCCGGCTTGTCCTTTCACATCGGGGACAGTGTGGCGGACATTGGGGTGAAAGCGCGGGTGGACCTGCACGAGGGGGAGATGATCGCCACCATTCCCAAGCAGGCGTGCCTCACAATTATCACCAGCGAAGCGGAGACGATGATCAGTGAGGCGGAATTGGGCGGGGGGCTAGGGCTGGTGGTGGCTTTGATGTATGAACGGAGCCTCGGAGAGCTTTCCAAATGGGATGGATACTTGCGACTCGTCCCGTTTCAGCAATGCCTGCCGATTGTGTGGAGCTTGCCGGACATCGATCGATTGCTTACGGGCACTGAACTACACAAGGTGCGTGTGGGAGAGAATGCGCGTGCAAACATTGTTTTGCACTATTATGTACATCAATGTATGTCTGCTTTGTAGTCGTTTTTATTCAATTGTTCGAATTAGGTCAAGAGTATTGTAGTCCGAGTGTGAACTAGAAGATTTTATCTTGAACTGGTCGTTTCTTAAATGCAGTGTATGAGTTCGTTAGTTCGTTAGTCTGAATGTGGACCTTGGATAACTGTACACTTCGTACAAACATTCCCGAAGTTTGCGGGTAATGCAGAGGTGGAAGTAATGACCTTTTTGTTTGTATATCAATTAGGTCTGTTTTCCGGATTCAACAGAATAAATACCCTAAATGTGCGAGTAAGGTAACAGTATCTTATTATGACTGCACCGTAATTGTGATAGGTATGTTAGAGGGATGAATTGACAGAGAGGATTCAAAATCATCATTCACAGTGATATCTATTTGGGATACACAGAAAAGGATGCATGAAGTGACATGCTATATTGGCTTTGGCAGCGAGTCATGATGTGACAATTATGTTCATGCGTGAACAACAGTCCATTCATGATCAAATCTAAAGTGCTTTGGGGGTATAAGTTTACTTGCTCAAATTGTACTTGTCTGTGATCTTCTGTTGCTAAATTATTCTTTTCATTCTGAATGTAGCAAAAGTAGGTGTCTATAGCTTCTACATTTATCTGTGAATAACTCACAGATGAAGCTGATTTCGATTCCCAAGGCTCTCTTCACAATTAGCTAATGATTTTTCAGTTTCACATTTTAAGAACTTTCGATTCAGGTCTCAAACTATCGCTTTTAGCTGCGGTTACCTTATGCAGAGGTGGAACTGCTTGCGCTGAATTGCTTGCCTTGGATTGCATCTAGATAGGTGATAAAGGAGGACAAGCGGCTGATGAAGTCGGACTGGAAGGAGTGCTATGGAATCCTTGTTGATCTCTTTGGAGAAAGCAAATTTCCTGCTAAGTGGTTCTCGTTTGAGCACTACTTGGCAGCCAAAACTCTGGTGGCTTCACGTGCATTTCAAGTCGATGACGTTCATGGTTATGGCATGGTACCTTTGGCTGACTTGTACGGCATAATAATCCATCTCTGTTTCTCTCTCTCGTTTCCTGAACGTGTAATATCTTTCTTCCGGTGTTCTCTGTGTTCAGATAACCAACTGTTGATGAGTGTTACGTCTTGTTCTTGGTGGCTTCTGCAGATTTAACCACAAGACTGGTGCTGAAGATGTGCATTTTACATCTGTATTTAGTGACTCTGATTCAGATTCCGAGGAGTCTGTACCCAGCACGCCAGACAGTGCTGATGAGACTCTTGAAGAAGCAACTAAGAGGGGACGCAAGTTCACGTCCAGTTTTGATGACAGAAATAATCTAAAAGAAGCAACTGAGGAAATGGGCAAGTCCAATAATGGTATTAATCGCATCCCTAAACCTAAAGAAGCAACTAAGAAAAAGGGCAAGTCCATTATTGGTGTTGATGACAGCCCTAAACCTAAGAGAAGGGGCAAATCCAATCCCACTGTCGATGAGAGCCCCGAAACATCTAAAGAAGCAATCTTGGAAAGAGATGAGTTTGCATCAGCTGAGAGTCCAAAGCCCAAAGAAGTGGCTTATAAGAGGAAGGGCAAGCCTAATTCTATTAAAGAGGAGGCAGATCCAGCCAAGGAGGGTGACCCAGGTGCTGAAGAAGACGATGCAGTAGGTTTGCCGTCGAACTGGGAGGAAAGCAGTGAAGTGCTTGAAATGATCATGGTGAAAGATGTTGCGAAGGGCACCGAGGTAGGATATCATCGTCTGAAACGAGTTTTTTAGGAAAATGAGACTGATTCAGGAACTATTAGACATCATATAATGAAAATTTTCCCACGATTCATGGAGAGCTCTCCCTACTATACGGTGGCCTCTCCATTTATAGTGGGCAGGTCTCTATAATATCATTGTAACCATTGGTAGAGCTCATGGGAAAATTTTCATTACATGATGCTGTCTAAGATTTCCTTAAACTCTTTATTAATACTGTACACTATGGTCTGAACTTTGACATCTCATTTCTGTTGATCATTTGTCCTGGCATGCAATTATATCCAGATGCGGCATTGCTCCAACTCACAGTGTGATACCCTTTGATAACCACAGGGGCTACCAGTTGAAGTCCCAGCCTATAACTGGTCGTTCTGAAAATGTTCGGTTTCAGTTTTGCGTTTTGCGTACTGAAAGTCCATTTTTTTAAACCACTGAGTTTTGATTACATTTTCAGATCTATAATACTTATGGTTTACTCAGCAATGCGGCATTGCTCCACCGCTATGGATTTACTGAACCTAATAATCCCTTTGACATAGTCAACGTCGACCTTGCTCTTGTGATTGATGTCTGTGGACGATTATCCTCAAAACGACATGTTCGGAGATGTTTGACGCTTTGGCGACAAGCTGGATGTGCTCCTTGCTCGTCCCAAGGAACGGAATATTTCGAATTCTCAGTGGATGGGAAGCCTCAATCGGAGCTGTTGTTGTTGTTGTATCTCATCCATGCGCCAGACGCCACGCGGTACAATGTGGAACAGCAGGCTCTTCATTGGAATGCAGATGAAGTTGAGTTGTCAGATGACGAGGAAATTGAGAGAGTTTCGTCTGCTGCTGTGGACAAGCTTGCTAAAGCGCTGGGGTGGACAACGAAAGTTAAGAACTCTAGCAGGTATATTGCCCTGTTTTGCCCTTCCAGTTTTTGTTATTTTTCTTTTGAGACCATTTCAGACTTTTAAGGTTGTAATAGCACATGAGGTAACCATACCTTACGCTTGTGATTACTTGAAGTGCTGATTGCTTGTATTCTTGTTAGCAAATCGAAGAGGTTCCCCCAATGCACCAGAGAATGAGTTTTTGGAAATGATGCAAGAAGTCATAAGGGTTTAAAGTTTTATTGGTAGATGACCTGAAACCAACACAATTTTTTATGTTAAGGTGGTGTTCATCTCGATGTCAACATGTACTCATCGTGCAAGATTTTAGGGTCCCTTTTTTGATATCTATCTCAATTTGATCTTTGCATCTTTACGAGAATATTTCCTTGTCTGATAATTTGCAAAGTTTTGGATCTGGCAATTGTCGTGGTCTTCGATACTAATGCTTGTCTATTGGCAGTCGCAAGAGAAGCAGGGATGGTCAGGCAAATGGCACACCAAATGGAAGCAACATCAGACGGATGACACCTCAGAGAACCTCTGTTTTACCGAGAAAAGTGGATTCCAGTTGTCTTACTGACTATGACAAATGGCTCCTCACAAAGTCGGTGTGCTCAAGCTTGTTGGCTATAGTGGCTGAAAGGGACAGCATATATCCTGAGGTGAGGTCAATGACTAGTGAGAAGCTAAGTGGTGGTTCCCTAAGCTCCACTTTGCAAGATGACAGGGAATTGCTGGAAACTAGTGACAGAGAAATTGACCCAATGCTCTACCATGCGCTTTCTCTGCGGATTGGTGAGCGCACAATTTTAGACAAATGTGCAACACTTGTGAAAATAAAGTCGAAGAGAAGATGAACTGGACTACGGTATCGTTATTTGCTGCATCACATAGGTAGGGAGAAAACCCTGTAAGATCTCCTTATCTAATTTCTACCTTACTATTGTGTAGGGGCTATCTTCTTTGCCTTAATCAGCTGGGTTTGCTACCTTGATAGGTCCATACTATCTGTAATCTCATCTGAACCATGGATTGGGTCCATGTCTAGTTGAGGTTTTGCGATGCACATGGCCTTACAGACACAATCTTGTTTGTTAGGTTAACTGTATCTCTTTTCATGGCAATCCTATCTGTTTCCTTGCTGTGGATGTGCAAGGATTTAAGGCAATTAGAGAAGGTTGCTGTGGACAAACCCCACTGCAAGCGAGTTGACACATTGTAATGTTTCTCAGCAAATTTCATGAGTGAGGATGTGACCATAAGCATTTAGGATGACGACCAAGAGTTGAACAACAGAATTGGATCAACGGTGTTGTCAATTCTTATTATTCTCTTAAAGATCTTGTTCTTACTTTCCTGAATTGCTCTCATTTCCATTGTGGCCATTTTCTTTATTCGTTTTTGTTGATGTTAGCACACAGTATCCTACTCTGCTCAATCAATCAGAGTCAGTGAAGACATACATTACAATCTGGGTTACTTAACTTTCCTTCGGCGCTAATTCAGTGGTCTACACAAAAAAGCGCGAACACTGTGGGCACTGTTAATTAGAATGAATTACTTCTACTAAATTTTTTGACTTAAATGAAAGAATTCCATATAATCAGGAGAAATCTTTGACTTCAGTGTTTTGCAACCCATAATGTATTTGTGATTCAATATTTTTGGACATCTTTGTGTGTTTCCATTTTTCATTTCAACATATCACATCAATGAAGTCTTGTTACAAGTGGACTTTTAATATCATTAGAGTTATCCTTAAATTCAGGACTATTTTACATTCATATCTGAACAACTTAAAAAAGGCTCGCCAATTCCTGTACTAAGCATTATTTATTCAATAAATTCACCACTAACTTGGAAAAACAAGGTCATTACCCTTGTTTAGAATGAAAAGAAGAGCAATTGTATTTAAATGCCTAAGGAATTTCTTGAACTTCTTGGAGAATGTTCTAAACAAAAACTCAAAGTTTTGGCAAGTTTTAATCTTGAGGCATTGGCCCTATGACCATTGATTCAAACTTCAAAACCATTGACTCTGGAAGCTCCCGTTTTACAACTATATGAGATTGAAATTTTTATATTTAACTTTCAGAGATGAAATCATGTATTCCTACAGTCAAAAAAATTGTGAATTATTTTTATAATAATTTGAAATTGCTGTGAATTTTTTATGAAAAAATGAAGAAAACTTGTATCAAATACTAACTTAGCTCCAAAAATGTGAAAATTTCACCAAAGGTGCATATTACAGTGAAGAACATCAAATTCACAAGATTTTTATGTCATTCTGTAAATAGAAAATTAGAAATTGAGAATATACTCAAGTCCAAATTACAATTAAATATTCAATTTTTGGAATTTTTTTGTAAAATATCAGATTAGAAGAGGAATTTCAATTGATAACCTTCATTTCATTAATTGGTTTCAAATTCAAAAAATATTAGTTTTATGAATTTACTTGTGGTGAGGAGCAAGGAGCTACAAGTTGCTAAAATACATAAATAAGGCAATTTTTGTGATCCATTTCTTTGGATTCTTCTTACAATGAAAAGTCATAAATATCTCATGGAAGAAAATTTTCCACACCATCCAAGCAACTATTGAGACAAGAATGGATGAGAATCTATTAATCATCCTCCCTCAAAACTATTTCAAAGTCATTATAATGCCATGAAATGACATCTGTAGTGTCTTTGAATCAACAAAAATATTCAAGTTGCAACTACATGAGTTGTTATGGATCACATTGGGAAAGCAAAGACAAACAATATCACATATGGATTAAGAGATTATAATGCTAAATCATAAAGGTTGGAACTTGGAATTTGTTCAAAGTCTTGTAGTTCTTTGTTTACATGTCAAGTTTAAAATATATAATAATGAAAATATGTGTTTAAGGAAATGTATAACAATAGCCAATTGTCATGTATAACATGTACAACAATAACCAATTGTCCCATTTCAAAATATGCTCTACAATGATTTTTTAAATGATTTTGCAATGTGATTTATTTCCAAATTAAATTGTACTTGAGGCTCATTTCTTTGTGCTCTTAAAATAAGATAAGCAAGTTTTGGAGAGAACCTCCTTGCACAAAAGTTAGAATAGAATTATAAATAATTTTTTTTATTCTAGATAGTTTTTTATGTTTATCTATTAAATACACTAGGGCTATTGGACAAAACTAGGATGTACTAAAAAAACATTGATTTTGTACAAAGTCATATTTTTTATGATATCACAAATAGTTACATAAATTGTTTGCTTTAGACATGGTTTGGATATTGAAAAGGAATATCTTGTAAAAAAATTTGTCATTTTTACAATCATCTAATGCATTATAGAAGATTAAAAAAAATTGTTTATGGGAATTTGAATACAAATTCAAAAAGAAGTTTCATTGCTATATTTGAAATTCTATTAAAATTATTAAGAAAAAAATGGATCAAATTTGGAGAGGAATATCAATTTTTAGTAAAATTGTGAAAAAATAGGATAATTCAAATTTATAAAAAAAATGAAATTATATATGTGTGTCTACTCTTAACCCCTAAAGTTCCTTGACTATATTATTACCAAAAATTCTCAAAAACTGCCATTTCTAATACAAGTACCAAATTTTTTTTAAATATCATTTTTGGAGACATATAATCATAGGATCTTGTAGTACATTGGTTGAAAAAGATGTGAAAAAAATTTCAGAAATTTCCACCATGCAGATTGCAAGATAGTAACATTTGAAGTGACAAAAATCCTTTTTTGGCTTGTAAAAAAATGGGCAGTTGTACTTCACAAGGTTACATTTGTATGGAAAAATGTCCAAAATGGTGGAACTTCTATAGATTTCTTCTTCAAGGCAAGTTGGCTACATATTCAAAAAAATTCAGATCATTTGGAATTGTACAACATATAGGAGAAAAAAATAGTAACTAGAAAGATGTAGAGAAAGATTCAAAATATGAAATTGTTAACAATTTATTAATGGAATTGAAAAATGCAAATCCCAACAGTGGTAATGTTGTTATAAACAATCTACACCTAATGTTTTGTTTTTTCAAAAAATATTAAAAATTGAATTAAATAAAAGAATTCTAAGTTTATTTTAGAGTAGAGAATCCATACTTACTGACAAACTAAAACATCTCATAACTTCTGACTCACTGATTAAAATAGAATGATTCAAAGCTATATATCTATCTAGAAAATCAATTTCAAATTTTTATTTTAAAAAAGAATTATTTTTTCAAATTTGTCCAGACTACCCAAGTTGCGAAACAAACTACATATTAGGCCATAACTTTTGACTCATATTTCCAAATGTCCTAAAAATTAGTGCACATGAAAGATATTCCTCGTCTACACCTTCTATTAAAGTTTGGGCCACAAGTAGAGAAATCTCTAGTCATACATACTTGCCTAAAATTTCTATGTTGCCAAAAAATGTAACTTGGTCTTTTAGGGATTAATTAACATTTAGTTTGACATTTTATTTGAAATCTCATTATATAGTCATAGTCAATATATCTTCATTTCAAAACTATCTAATATACCTAAATACAAATTTACAATAATTGTGCAACTTCATTTTTGTTAAATCACTACAAAGAAATGTAGTCCAAGACGACTTGTTTTTTTATAGAGAATTGTCCAAAATGACAATAGCCATATTATTGCTACCTCATCTTGTCAATTTGTGAGAACTTGTCAATTTTTTGTCAAATTTGTAGTTGATGTTTGGCTCTCTTCTCCTTATTTGCCCAAAACCCAAAGATTCCATTAGATTATTTTATACATTTACCTTTCTATCAATTGCCATAGATATCTTAGCTTAAGTTATATTTAGAAGTCAAGCTTTTTGTATATAGATAGAGTAGTAGTAGGTAGAACAACTCATGTGAGATATGTCATTTAGAAGTTGCAAGAGCTCAATTGCTCATAGTTAAGTTTAAAATATGATTTGTATTAAAACTAGAATTTTAGACCTCATTTAGGCATAGTAGAATAATTTTTCAAAAAAACTTTGAACTAAAAAAAGTTGGAAAATCAATTCAAGTTTCATTTACAAAAATCCATTTGATATTTTGATCCTTCAATCAAAAGTTATGGACAAATTTCAAAGAGGATGTTTGAAAATGTCAAAAAAATAATTCCCTTCCACATCCCTCTTTGAAATTTGTCCATAACTTTTGATTGGAGGATCAAAATATCAAATAGATTTTTGTAAATGAAACTTGAATTGATTTTTCAACTTTTTTTAATTCAAAGTTTTTTTGAAAAGTTATTCTACTATGCCTAAATGAGGTCTAAAATTCTAGTTTTAATACAAATCTTATTTCAAACTTCACTATGAGCGGTTGAGCTCTTGCAACTTCTAAATGACATATCCCACATGAGTTGTTCTACTTCCTACCACCCCATGTCTATATAGGGAGCTCTCTTCTCTTTTCAAATCCACAAAACAAAAGTGGTTAATGAAGCACAATGTTACAACGGCAATTGGATGTGATTACTTGTATTTTCACTTAATATATGAAGGTTTAAATTTAAAGCAATTTCAATTTTGATATTTTTTCTTTTGTAAAAAATAGGGACACTTGTGACCATTGATTAGGCCATCATACCAATATGACAATGGGACAACTAACAAAGAGGGTATTAGGGAATAGAAGTTGACAAAAATTCTAGCAAAATGACAAAATCATTGACATAATTTTGTCAAATTATTGGTTAAATTTACAGGTTCCTACTAACAAAGCAATTGACAAACTTTTATCAATTTTTTGTCAAGTAGGACACAATTTCTCTTGTAGTGAATATCTTCAATATACATCCCCTTGACAATCATATGACATATGATCAAATCCTTAATTTGTGTAATTAGAACAAAAAAATAAAACAAGGGCATACAAAACACATAATTATTTTGTCCCAAAATGAATTTTGTCCTTTTGTCCAATCATATAGTTTTTAATTTTTTTCCCATATTCTTTTTAGAGTTAAAAATGTATTTTTTCAATCTCAAAATATCCTAGAAGGAATATCTATGGTGTGTAATAATTGATTAAAGTATTTTGACGACCACTCTAGTTAATATAAACTCTAAAGATGTTTACAAGTAGGGACTAACAACATCTCTATTTTACCATACATTTTGCAATGATAGTGTTAAAAAGGTGATCAACTTGTACAAAATATGAATGTTCATAAAGAATTTAATATTCATGTTGTTGTTTTGTCTTTGTTTCCAAGAATATTCACTAAAAGGTAAAAAACTAATGATTCATTGGCATGGAATATTGCAATACAAAAATCTTGATTAGCGACTCATTTAATATGTATTGATTTGATGACCACTACAACACTACTAAGGGGTCATTGCAAGAAACACTGTCCATTTTCTATAGCATTTTTCGTAGTATTTTTTTTTTTCGAGAGTACTTTATAATTAGAAAAATAATTTTTAAAAATTGGAAAAAATATTTTTAATATATTAACCTTTAAGGAGAAGGTACCCTAGGAAGGAAAACCGTAGAGAAATTTTGTAGGTAGGAGAACTAGAAAAGTGCCAATTCTCATGAAAATTGGCACTTTCACATTTTAATATGTAATAAATAGGAAAATATTTTTAAAAAAAAATGAAAAACTGGCCATTTGAGAAGAGTTGATGAATATGAAATTTCAATAAAAGAATGATATTAAAACCATCTTCAATATTCAAAAATTGAGCGCAATGGAAGTCCTGTTTGCACTTATGTGGAAGACCTAAAATAATATATTTTAAAATTTTCTTTGGTAGATACATGATTTCCTACTATACAAATAGACCATGAAAGTTTCAACTCTAGATCATAAAATTTGGGGACTCCTAACATAGTGAAAACCCCTCAACTACACTTTGTGACAAATTAACAAAAATGACTTTTAAATACAAAATGATTTTTTTTAATTTCTAAAAAATAAGGGATCTAATTAACATCAAGTTAAACATGTTCTGTAGAAATTTCATGTTCATTGGACTTGTGCTTCAAAAGTTATAGCAAATAACAAAAGCATCACTCGCATTGTGATGGAAAATAGGACCGGTGTTTCTTGCAATGAACCTAAGGTACTACCCATTAGTTGATGATGTCATTTTCATTAAATTGGTAATATTCCATGATAATATTCCATTTTTTTGGCACTTTTTAGGATGTTTAGCTTGAAACTTAAATCATTATTTGATGAGTTTAGTAAATAGAGCATTGTATAGGACTTTAGGTGTATGTCACAATTTTGGATGATTGAATTGTACCAATTCAACAAAGACAAGGAAGTCTTAAGAATTTATCATGAAGAAAATGATACCAATTTTACCATCTCAATTGAACCATTACCACCTCCTAAATGATAAACTCTGTTTCATTATCATTATGATAAACTCTTAAATTTTTTGTGAAAACTAAATAACTAACTATTGATTATGAGATTCATCAATCTATTGTTGTATAAAGGGCAACACAAACACCAGTAGCTTGTTTGGAATCCTTGATGTGAAAACTGTACCTACTAGTTAACCCCTAAGGGTGAGTGCAAGAAACACTTGTACTATTTGTTGTGTTTTTTATTATCATCCTTTTAGTACTTTTTGTACTATAAGTCAACTTCAATACTATTAGAGGCCTAGAACATGAAATCTGGACAGTTTGCTTACATTTTAGATTTGTAGTTTCAACAACACGTGATGTTCATCATTGGATGGAAAATATGGATGACAATGCCTAATTTGCCATAAAGATAGTTTACATTTGTAGATTAGAAGCACTATAGGTGTCACGACCCTCATCACAAGGCGTGCCCGTGCCACCTTGGTGAGCAAGGGGGACATTGGGGGTGACTCCCCAAGCCTTGCAAGAGATGAGGTGAGGGGGACTAGGAGTCCCGAGCGATCAGAGCGATGTAGCGCTCTGATCCGGATGAATTTGAGGGCGTGTGATACATGCTTGGAAAGGTCTTGAGAAGACGCTTCTAGCCGTCCAAAGAACGCGTGATTTGGACTTGCGAGTCAAAAGTTATGGGCGTTCAAAGTTGGGGGTGTCCCGGTCGCGCCGGGAGCGCCCTGGTCGCGCCAGGAGTGCTCTGGCCGCGCCGGGAGTGTCCCGGCCGCGGCGGGAGTGTCCCGAATCTTTGGAGGGCGATATCTTTGCGAGTACTTGTCCGAATGGAGCAAGTGAGTAGTCCATCGGCATCTACGCGTCGCGTAGATGTCGAAAATGGGGTCGCATGTGCGATTTGGATCCCGGACCGCAAAGTTATTCCGGGTGGAAGTTCGGGAGTCCCAAAGTAGTGCGAATCGGGAGAAATGGGTGGTCTTCCAAGATGGGGTGCATCTTGGGGGTTCCCGGTGACCTCTAGTATGGGGGGGGCTGCCGAATCCCGCAGAGAGTACTATGAGGAGGGGTGGTCTCCCTCCTCACTCCCGGATGGTGCCATGGTGAGCCTAAGTGGCCCCGGGTGGTGAGGTTAGTGTTGGAGCCTCACCACCACTTGTGTGTTACCATGGAGTGCTTGGGCACTCCTTGATACCGGTTGGGTGGTGTCCCACTCTACACTAGGCCATGGTGTGAGTCCCGTTGGGTGAGTCCCGATTAGTGAGTCCCGAAATGAGTTGGGTTGGGCCTAGTGGGGAGTTGGGTCCCATTCAAGGGCGGTTAGCACCGGTGGAAGTAGTGCCTCACCGATTGCTTGGACATCAATGGAAGTTCCGCCCCATGTCATCAAATGACATGCCCGGTGTCTTGTGGGAGTTAAGGATTAGAAGGAAAGGATTGGGAGTCACGGAGGAATGGGGAACCCCGTGACTTGGGTTGGAACCTAACATTGTGGGTGCGTGGCATGTGCAGTGTTAGGAGAGCGTGAACCTTAGTGGCACTAAGGTGCTAAGTGTTTGGAAAGTGAGCTTAAGGTGGTAAGTGTCACTAAGGGGCGCGACACTTGGTATCAGAGCAGGGCTACGTAGTGCGACGGAGTTTGGAAGGCATGGCTAGAAAGGGTACCAAAGTTGGGGAAGTTGAGCCTTCTGAACAGGGTCGACGGACACGTAGTCAAGGTCAAGAGCATGGAGAAGCCTCAGAAACACAAGGTGAAAGGGTGCACTCTTCGGAGGAAGGAGTGAACCCCATAGCGAAGCAAGAAGGGCTAGCTATGAAACATAGTGGGAACCAAGAAGCTAGTGAAGACAATTGGGATACTGCCTCTAGTCCTTTGAGGGCACCACGAAGTCGGAAAAGGAAGTCACGTGATGTGATGTTTGAGGAACTTGTCAAAACTCTTCGGGACATGCAAGGGGAAATTAGAGAGCTAAAAGAGAAGAGCTCAAGCTCTTCATCCCACAAGTTGTGCAAGACCAACATGCCCTCTTCTTTCACGGGGATGGGCAAGGCTCATAAGGTTAAGGACTTTCTTGTGGAGATGGAGATGTACTTCGAAGCTCAACGTGCATTTGAAGAGGACAAGATCACTATTGCGGTGACTTTCTTGAAGGATCATGCCTTGACGTGGTGGACCCAATACAAAGAGGAGAATGGGGAGGTGGTGGAGAACCTTAATTGGGCTAGTTTCAAGGAACTACTAGGTAACCGGTTCACACCGGAGTACCAAGACCTTCGTGATGGGATGGCATTAGTGCGGTTGAAGCAAACCGGCACTTTGAGGGGGTATGTGCGGGAGTTCAACGCACAACTAAGTGTACTCCCAAAGTTAGATGAATTGGCGAAGAAGATCATTTTCTTCAATGGACTCCAAAGTTGGGCGGAACGAGCATTGTTTCGAATGCCAAGGTTGCCAGAATCATGTGCTGAGTTATTGAAGCTTGCGGAGAGGATTGGGGACGATGAAGGTCCCAACAAGAGGTCCAAAGATGGGGCCTCAACACATGAATCTACCAAGGCACATTCGAAGCACCAACTAAGGAAACGTGTTTGGCAAAAGCAGAAGCATGGGCAAGATGGAGGACAACCAAGTGGGAATAAAGGGGGTTCTACTAAAGGAAAAGCGGAAGGTGACAACAAGCCAAAGGGGGATGGAAGTCAAATGACTTGCTTCAATTGTGGTGAGAAGGGCCACATGGCAAAGGGTTGCACCAAACCGCGGGTGAGTACTCAAAGCATGCGCACCCATTTGACAAAACACTTGCTTCATGGGGGCTTTGTGGCTAAGGCAAGTAGAACCAAAATAAAACCAAGGTTGTTATTTCTCCAAGGGACCATTGGCCAACGTGATGTTTCATTTTTGTTGGATACAGGGGCAACCCACTCGTTTATAAGTCCAAGAGCGGTGGAGGAGTTGGGCTTGCAAAAGACTAAGGCAAGCAAGCCCATCAATGTGAGGTTTGCCAAGGGTAAGCCTCACCAAACAAGCCACATTGTAACGGATGTGGAGGTGAAGTGTGGAGAATTTTCTTTTGTGGAAGACTTCACCGTATGTGATATGGATGGAGTGGACTTCATCCTAGGAAATACCTTTTTGGATACATATGAGGTAGATATACGGCGGCGACCAAAGGTGAAGGTTGTCGCTAATGCAAATGGTAGGGAAATAGAGTTGGAAATAACTAGGACTCCTTCATTATTGGGGAGTCGAATCCTACTAGCTAGCATTGAGGACCTAGAGGAAAATAGGTTTTTGATTGTGATGCGGGCGGACTCACATGAAGGAGTTAGCCATGGAGGTGCTAAGGGGAAGCAACCTCCAAAATGTGTTGGTGATGTAATCCGAAAGTTTGTGGACGTACTTACTCAAGAGTTGCCCAATGAGCTACCACCAAAGAGAGAAGTGGATCACAAGATTGAGGTGGTGCCGGGGTCGGAGCCACCGTCCAAGGCACCATATAGATTGAACCAAAGGGAGTTGGAAGAGTTGAAGAAACAACTCAAGGAGCTTTTGGCAAAGGGGTATATTCGCCAAAGCAAGTCACCTTATGGAGCACCGGTCTTGTTTGTGGACAAGAAAGATGGGAAACTTCGCATGTGTGTGGATTACCGGGCTCTAAATAAGGTGACCATCAAGAACAACTATCCTCTGCCTCGAATTGATGATCTCTTTGATCGGTTGGCGGGGGCTAAGTACTATAGCCGCATTGACTTGAAATCGGGTTACTACCAAATTCGCATTGCGGAGGGTGACGTTGAGAAAACGGCTTGTAGGACAAGATATGGGTCCTATGAGTTTTTGGTCATGCCATTTGGATTGTGTAATGGGCCTTCGACTTTTACCACACTCATGAATATGATATTTCATGAAGAGCTTGATGAGTTTGTCATTGTATACATTGATGACATTTTGGTGTTTTCCAAGACGGCGGAGGAGCATGCTAGGCATCTTGAGGTGGTGCTTCAAAAACTAAGGGATAACAAGTTATATGCAAATGGGGAGAAAAGTGAGTTTGGTTTGATGGAAATGGAGTTCTTGGGACACATTATGACGGGGTCGGGAATCAAGCCGGACAACAAAAAGGTAGAGGCAATTCAAAAGTGGAAAAGGCCTACAACCCAAAAGGGAGTTAGATCCTTTCTTGGGTTGGCCAATTATTATAGATGGTTCATTCGTGACTTTTCCAAGATTGCCAAGCCTATGTCCGACTTATTGAAGAAAAACCTTGCCATAGTGTGGACGGATGATTGTGAGAGATCATTTGAAGAACTCAAACAAAAGCTTTCTTCTCCACCAGTATTGAAGTTTCCCGAGTTTGAGAAACCTTTTGAGGTGCACACCGATGCAAGCGACTTTGCTATTGGGGGAGTGCTCATGCAAGATGGGCGGCCTATTGCGTTTGAGAGCAAAAAGCTTGATGGAACTCAAACCAAGTGGCCAACGCATGAGAAGGAAATGTTTGCCGTGGTGCATTGTTTGAAGACATGGCAACATTACCTTGGTCTTCATAAGACCAAGGTATACACCGATAATGTGTCTTTGAAGTACTTTGAGAACCAAGCTCGGATGTCACCAAAGCAATTGAGGTGGTATGATACCTTGGCGCTTATGAATGTGGAGTTGATCCACAAGCCGGGGCGTGAGAATGTAGTGCCGGATGCACTAAGTCGGAAGGAGGAGCATAGGCCAAGTACCACCCAAATTTTGCGCATGATGTATGCGGGTGAAGGGGACTTGGCTAGGAAGATAAGGGAGGCGTATATGAAGGACCCGGAAGCTCAAAAGTTTTTGAGTGACTTGCGAAGTGGTAAGAAAGTGAAAGGAATCCGGTTGCATGAAGGCTTGATCAAATTCAAACAAACTAGGGTGTATGTTCCAAGTGGCAAGTTGAGGTTAACCGTGTTGAAAGAGGAACATGATAACCCCTTGGCCGGGCATAGGGGAGAGAAATCCACCATATGTTCGGTTAGCAAGAGGTTTTATTGGCCGGGGATGAAAGAAGACATTACCCATTATGTGAAGACTTGTGTCATTTGCCAAGGCAATCGGGCATCTTATCAAAAGCAAGCGGGATTGTTACGACCTTTGCCTATTCCAAGTGGGCCATGGGAATGTGTTTCCATGGACTTCATCACGAGCCTTCCAATGTCACGAGGGTATGATGCGATCTTTGTGGTGGTAGATCGCTTTAGCAAGTTGGCACTCATGGAGCCAACTCGGGGGACGGCGACCGCATTGGAGACCGCGGTCTTGTTCCTCAACATGTGGTGGCGACATCACGGATTGCCAAGGGTGATTGTTTCGGATAGAGACCCTAAGTTTACAAGTGCATTTTGGAGGCACTTGTTTCGTAAGATGAAGACTAAACTTGCGTTTAGCACGGCATTTCATCCTCAAACCGATGGACAAACGGAGAGGGTGAATGGGGTTCTCAATCAATACCTAAGGAATTACGTGAGTGCAGACCAAAGTGATTGGACGGAGTACTTGGTTTTGGCAGAGTTTAGTTACAACAAAGCTAAGCATGCGGTGACTGGGGAATCACCGTTCAAAGTGGCCTATGGAGTGGAGCCACTTATGCCTACCGACTTAGCCTTGGAGCAAGCACAAGTGGAGCCGTTGCCAAACCAAGATGCGGAAGACTTGATTGCCAAAAGGGAGCAAATGCTCGAAAAGACCAAGGTATGGTTAGCCAAAGCGCAAAAGAGGTATGTGGACCAAGTGAACAAAGGGCGACGCCATGTTGAGTATGAGGAGGGCAAAAAGGTTTGGTTGAATGTGAAGAACTTCACCTTACCGGAGGGTCTAACTCCCAAATTCATGGCAAAGTATGCGGGTCCGTTTGTCATTGAAAAGCGCTTGTTTGAGGATGTCTATAAGTTAACATTACCACCGGAGATCAAGGTGCATCCAACTTTTCATGTTTCATTGCTCAAGCCATATTATGAAGATACCTTGAGGCCGGAGCGCAAGCAAGTGTTGCGGCCTCCACCGGAGTTGGTTGGTGACCACCTTGAGTATGAGGTGGAAGGGATCTTGAAAAGTAGGAACACCAAGAGGAAAGGTAAAGAGTACTTGGTGAAATGGCGGGGATATCATGAGAAGGAAGCAACTTGGGTAGAGGCCAAACATATGGTCAATGCCAAGGAGGTAGTGGACTTGTATGAAGCTCAAAGGCAAGGCAACAAACGAGGACGGATGCGTTGATGAGGACATCAACCTTTGTTGGTGGGGGTGAAACACCACACTTGGGTAGACTTTGCTTAGTGCTTGGTTAGGAAGTTGTGCTAGGCACACTTTGTAATACTTGGTTGGCAATAAAGTTGCTTGAGGTTGTAAGTGCATTTCGGAATTGTGTGGCTTAAAAATGTGAGATGAGTCCTAGTCTCTTCATTAGAGGTAAGTTGGGTAGATGAGGATTGAAGTGATATGCGAAGCCAACTTTTGGAATGCTGCCAATTAGGGGCCTTGGCTTGGGGGTTGTGAATGGGTGATTCCACATAAGTCCCAAGCCTTGGACTTGCCCGGGCGGGGGCAAGGTAGTGGCACGGGCTTATAAAAGTGCCTTTGCGAGTTGTCCATCGATAACGCATAGCTTGATCAACTATGTCTTTAGAGTGAAGCAAAGACAAGTCGGGCGGGACTTGACACTATCCTGAGGCGGGCAAAGTTCATCACTTAATGGCAGAAATGTTAGAAAGGGGTCTTGGAGTTGCGTCCAAGTGGAAGTTGGTTAGCCTTGAAATCATCCTAAGTCAAGTGAGAAATGTGATAGGCTAGTTGGGCCTAGCTTGGAACTAAGGTTTGGGAAAGTTCCTTTGAGCCAATTAAGTTCGAGAGAGTCTCAAGGTAGGTAGGTCTAGTTAGATTAGGTCCTCTCTTAGAAGAAGGCTAGGGTGCCTTGGACCTAAGACCTATCTAATGACACCTTTGAGGACTTAGCCATTTAGACCAAGTAAGGGGACTTGGTGCATTGTGGGGCTAGCTACCCGGGAACACAATGCAAGTGTTAAGGAGGTGGGCTACCTTAGAAACTTAACACTACCGGCATGAAGTAATGTCGATGAGGGCATCGACGCTATTTGGTGGGGGTGAGTGTCACGACCCTCATCACAAGGCGTGCCCGTGCCACCTTGGTGAGCAAGGGGGACATTGGGGGTGACTCCCCAAGCCTTGCAAGAGATGAGGTGAGGGGGACTAGGAGTCCCGAGCGATCAGAGCGATGTAGCGCTCTGATCCGGATGAATTTGAGGGCGTGTGATACATGCTTGGAAAGGTCTTGAGAAGACGCTTCTAGCCGTCCAAAGAACGCGTGATTTGGACTTGCGAGTCAAAAGTTATGGGCGTTCAAAGTTGGGGGTGTCCCGGTCGCGCCGGGAGCGCCCTGGTCGCGCCAGGAGTGCTCTGGCCGCGCCGGGAGTGTCCCGGCCGCGGCGGGAGTGTCCCGAATCTTTGGAGGGCGATATCTTTGCGAGTACTTGTCCGAATGGAGCAAGTGAGTAGTCCATCGGCATCTACGCGTCGCGTAGATGTCGAAAATGGGGTCGCATGTGCGATTTGGATCCCGGACCGCAAAGTTATTCCGGGTGGAAGTTCGGGAGTCCCAAAGTAGTGCGAATCGGGAGAAATGGGTGGTCTTCCAAGATGGGGTGCATCTTGGGGGTTCCCGGTGACCTCTAGTATGGGGGGGGCTGCCGAATCCCGCAGAGAGTACTATGAGGAGGGGTGGTCTCCCTCCTCACTCCCGGATGGTGCCATGGTGAGCCTAAGTGGCCCCGGGTGGTGAGGTTAGTGTTGGAGCCTCACCACCACTTGTGTGTTACCATGGAGTGCTTGGGCACTCCTTGATACCGGTTGGGTGGTGTCCCACTCTACACTAGGCCATGGTGTGAGTCCCGTTGGGTGAGTCCCGATTAGTGAGTCCCGAAATGAGTTGGGTTGGGCCTAGTGGGGAGTTGGGTCCCATTCAAGGGCGGTTAGCACCGGTGGAAGTAGTGCCTCACCGATTGCTTGGACATCAATGGAAGTTCCGCCCCATGTCATCAAATGACATGCCCGGTGTCTTGTGGGAGTTAAGGATTAGAAGGAAAGGATTGGGAGTCACGGAGGAATGGGGAACCCCGTGACTTGGGTTGGAACCTAACATTGTGGGTGCGTGGCATGTGCAGTGTTAGGAGAGCGTGAACCTTAGTGGCACTAAGGTGCTAAGTGTTTGGAAAGTGAGCTTAAGGTGGTAAGTGTCACTAAGGGGCGCGACAATAGGCCCCTACTAGTACTATTGAGTCCTTCTATGTACCCTAAAATACTATTTTGAGCCAAAAGCTACAATTTATGCTAGAAAATCAAACATCCACATTTCTATTTTTTTAAATTAAAAAATGCACTTAAAAAATATTTTTTAAAAGTAGCCATTGTTGCCAACTAAGAGAAAAGAAAGAAGATCAAAGCTAGAACTAAAAAAACATTTTTCATTCAACTTGAATATGGCATGCTTTAGGCCAATGCAAAACACAATTGGAACATTTTTTTGGAAATCCCTCTCTTGCAAAAGTGTAATTCTATTAGAAGAACTAGCCTACCAAATTTGACGATGTAAGTCTTCAAAAAAGGTATTCAATAGTAATAAAAACCACCCAAATTGTATGTGTGACATATACTTGAAATTCAATTTCACCAATGGAATTAATTTAGGAAAAATTGAAATAATTCAAGTACATTTTCTATAGCTATAGAAAGCTTATTTCTGAATTTCATATTCATTCAATCATTTTTGCAATACTTATGGTGCAAAACAACTTCAACATTGAATATGTGACAGAAAATAGGATAGGTATTTCTTGCAATCACCCCTAAATGCCCAAGGCACTAAAATTTGGTGTTCACAAAGCTTTGAAGTTAAATAAAACCTAACCAAGTTGTTATTATTAGAAGTTTGTATTTTTGAAAACTTCTTTTTGAAGTCTAGTTTAAGCATCAAAAACCTGATCTTGAATATGATTGATTATGATTTTTCTATTAAAGATTTTGTGCAAGGGTGCCCATTGCAATCTTGACTTTCTGTAGTGTTAAGGACTCTTGGAAATGAGCCTCAAATACACTAGATCTTGGAGGAAAAACCACATTAGAAATTCAATTAAAAAAATTATAGAATAGATTTTGAGAAACCATAAATTGATTGGGGTTATGCATGTTAGGCCATTTAACCTCATATATTTTTGGTGACCAACTTTTTCACTTTTTGGATTTGACATGTGAAAAGAGGATTGAAAGACTTCAAGATACTTTTGCAATTTTAACACCCTCATGATCAAACATTATAATCTTTCAATCCATAAGTGATATTGTTGTGTTATCTTTTCCTAAGTGATCTCTAACATATCTAGTTTGAATTTGTACAGTTACATTTCCAAAAAAATTGATAAAGGTTATCAAAATGTTGGCTTTTTATTCAATTTAGAGCAAATTCCTATAAGCTCAAAGAAGGCCTCAGGCCTTAGGGGTTAATGTGTGGGACCATCTACCCTATGTGTACATTTTTCACAGGGGATTCAATAATATGAGCTGCCAGTGAAATGAGAAATGTGACAATTGTGCTGAGGGTGAGGCTACCTGATGGCCTGATTTCTCCAATGTCTGTCACTCTTGATCAGTCTGATGTTGGTGAGACCTGGTCAAGACTAGCTCTGCTCGAACCTACACCCAGGTATCAGCAACTTACCCGCTTACCCCGCCATTCACCATTTAAAACAAATTTGACAATCAAATCCCGCATTCCATTCCGACGCTGTAATTTGAGCTGTAATAAACATAATAAATGCAAAAATTGAGCACTTTGAACCACTTGCAAGTCAGAGAACCAAAAGCATGAAGCACATGCAGTCATAGTGCCATACTACAACGTCGAAGGCTGGAGTCAGTGTGGTTGGGTGCAAGCAAGGGAGACCCTGTCTAGCTACTGCACTGCAATTCTAATGAGCTGGACTACTGGAGGAAAGTAAAGACCAAATCCACATGATCATGAAGCGTGGAGTTATGTCCAAGGGAGGCGCGGGTTTGCTAAAACCCTTAGTTACTGACAGTCTGTTGCCAACCCCTCAAATGCAGAGACAAGGAAGAAATGAAAAACCATGCTGCCTGATCAAAACTACTCGTTAGTCTGCCTAATTACCAAGTACCTGATTCCAACCCCGAGTCACGCACGCCACAACACGACTGCAGATTTGATCACGCTTGCCTAAGTAAACCTTGGTGCCTATTTCTACTTATCAACTAAAAATTGAGCTAGCTTCTCTAGGTCCATGCAGAGGGGTGATCTTATTGCAGATTTTCAGTTCCAATGTGAAACATATCACAGCCTTCAGCGACAAGTAAGACAGTGGGTCCTTCAAAGCGCCACACAGGACCCCTAAGTTCTTCAGCATCCACAGTGTCTAGTGAAGTCCCACACTCGAAGCAGTAATCGAACTTCCAAAGTCTTGTTTCCATGCTCTCATAACGCCATCCAATATGGTAGATTCTTAATACATTCGTTCTGATCGTGCTCATGAAAAACTCTGGTCCAGCTCCGATTCGATCTTCAAGGACAGGAAGCTAGCCCACCTCGTGACTGACTAATTAGGTACCTCGTTGTTGATTCCACTAGGCTTGAAATTCGTCTGTGCTATCGATCCATTCCATGTGACAGCTTCCTATTGCTAATGTCGACACTGTAGCGTTACTTGCAGTGCAGTTCCATCCACGGTGATGAAGCTATGACGGCCAGAACGGAGGTCAGATCCTTCACAGTCGTTCGTACATGCAGCAGCTCCAAAGTTTCCGAATCCAATAAAGTGACGTCTCCAGATATAATAGACTGACCGCCGTTCCCGCCAAGCCCTGCAGCTCGCTCCGGTGCCCAACTGCCCAAGGCATTTTCTAAACAGTAACTCTCTCTGAAGAAATTCAAAGCAATCTAGCTAATACACAGGCAACCATGGTAAGCTGGATGAGAATGGGGTTCCCTATTTCCTGCGGAGGAGGGAAGCCAGCGCTTGCAGCTCCCCCTCTTCGGGTTGGTCTCCCATTCCTCCGCTACGAGACTTTTGCAGGGACTCCAGGAGGCTCTGTTCCGTGGCCATGGGCTCCAAGCTGCTGGACGGCATGCCCATGTCATAGTGGTGCTGCATGCCCTGGAAGTAACTACCCTCCTCTTTCACTCGGGAATAGGGACTGGGACTGGACCCCCCGGGCATGCCCATTGACAGGCCCGCCGTGGGCGACAGGTGCGAAGGCTCGCCCAGATGATGCTGCTGCATGTAGTCCGGCGCTTGCGTGGCCGGAGAACCAAAAGCCACCATGCGTTGTTGCTGGTGATGCTGCTGCTGGTGGTGCGGTTGATGCATATGGGTGTGGCGATCCGCTAGTTGGGTTTGCACCATCGCGAGCTCTTGCTGCAAACTGGCAACCTGCACGTAAGAATGACAGGGACAAATCACAGTGTCAGAGTCTGGCATGGGGTGGGCGTTACTTCGATCAGGCATCAAATCTCCTGTTCGTTGGAATGGCGGATTTCAATGACTTTGCCTGGCTAAAACCTCAGATCTATACTAGTCCTGGTTTCTGTGAACTTGAAACGTCACGACTTTAGGACTCTGGAACATGCCATCATAACGTATATGATCATATCACGCATGATTGGCTTTTGAAAGGCTCTCGATACAGCTTAATTGCAGCGGGAAGTCATCGAAGGACCACAAATTACAATAATGAGCCCATTGAATAAGAAATCATCCCAAAATGAGATCACTGTAAGTAGGACAGTTCCCCAATATGCCGTAGGAAATCAAAGGTCCAATCATATTTCATTTGTGTCAAAAAAAAAAAGGGGGGGGGGGGCCAATCATAATTTTAATGGCTCTGAGTACTTCGGAACTTCGGAACGATGTCGGCATGCGACACACCTAACGAGGCTGCTGATCTTCTACAGATCACTGCGGTGTTAAAAACTTTGGTTGGTTGGTTTCGTAAATTCAACTACTTAAGACGTAGAAAGAAATATATTACTCTATCAGGGGTCAACCACGATTAGGATTAATCATGATCAATAATCATGGCAGTCGGAACGTAAAGAAAACTGTCACCAAAAGTACATTTCTCTTCGTTTCTGATTTAGAAATGCCCATCTCCGGCCAGGAAAGGTCTATCCTCTAGACAGGTTTCTGGCAATCATTAACGTTGAGGACTTGCTAGCAATCCTAACGTAGGTCGATTTCAAGACCACTACAGAAGCTTCTGATTTCAGTGAGAAAACGGACACTACCACCAGAAAGCTTTGAGTCTGAGATCCCGTTATCCACAAATTACAGCGCACCAGGTTCAACCAACTGTAATCAAGCAGCTGTTGCCTGCCATTGATTTTGGGACGCACCAAATCTACGATCTAGGGTAACGTTGTGTTCCAGCATTATATCGGTTACCATCTCCACGTGAACGATTTTGACAACGTACACTTTGAGGAGTACTCAACGTTAGTACTACAGAGAATTTATCCTGTGGATGCTCCGACTCCTTCAAGACCTAGAGCCCTTGCTAGCGGTGAGTGCTAGCTCCTATGTTGATCTTTGCATAGAGCAATTCTGGTCAATGCGTCTATGAGTAACTCAACCCCTCGTCAGATCTTAAATCACGAACTAGCTTGAATCCGTGATACCATAGATAAGAAATGAGTATACCACGACGTGTGCTTAATATCAATAATTGCGATTCTCGAAGCAAGATTTGTGATGAGTTTTCTACACCTGTGGCGACTGCAAATCCAACCAAAAGCGGTTGTCATGTTAATTGCAACCAGTGCGACCTACTCTTGTAATTTCCGAGCTACTAAACCACCTAGCGCCATATGTTTCTTCAAGTAGTTACGCATTACACACTGCTGGGGGGGAGAGGGGACTTTTAATTTCTAACAGAGGGAGATTTGAAATTTTTCCATAATCGATCCGGGCGGGAATCCAGCGGCAAGTGCCATACGTCCTGAAAGACATTCTAGTTGGTACAAAGGGGGAATTTACACGGTATTTTCAATCAAGGCTATTAATCACGTCGGCCGCGAGTACATTATTCTTGTATTGCTGTGTGAACTCTAAAATCACAGATCGGTTTGATGGTCTCAGACTCAACTGCAGGATATTCTTCGATACTGCTAGTCAATCATGACCTGGACCTCAATCTGGAAAGTCTAGACATGGGTTTACTACATATAGAACGAATGTTACTGCAAGTCCAAAAGGTTTTCACAATTCAAGGCTCCTTCATGTTCGTTGCGACCAGCTCTTAGAGCTTGCAAAAGATCGAAACCGGATCGTATAAAGCCCAGTACGCGCACAGCTGCTGTATCCATTTATTATCTGGTCAGTAAAATCTGGATAATGCTAGGTTGCGCTAACTAGTTGCAAGGTTTCCAGCAGATGCGATCTGTAACCGTATAGAGAACCGTAAAAAGCTAGGGAGTCAAGCTAGCAACCTAGCTTCTGCAGGTACAACTCGGTAACATGTGTCCATCGATATTACTACCTCGGTCCCTAGTCAATGATCAAATTCTTTGGACTCGAACTCCTCCGCGTAAGCTAGCAAGTAGTATTTGGGTGTCAGAATCACAAAGAGTGATCACTGCTTCCCTTTAAACTCGGACATAGGCTTGCTTGGGGTCCTGTTAAACTGCGTTTGGTGCATCCGTGATTGAGCTCAAGCAAAGTTCCAGGGCGACGAATGTGCGATCAAACAGTCACTGAATCCTGTGAGTTGCCTGCGCTCCGACTCCTCATAGCTAGCCTGTTCTCGGGCTAGTTCCGCAAACTTCGACTAGCTGTACAATATCGCAATCGAAGTAGTCTCTAATCTAGATTCTCACAGCAATGCTGGGGATGAAATATGAGGGTTAGTCCGGGCTGCTGAGATTCTAAGCTTTTTCAAGCTACTGCCTCTTTCTTCTACGAGTAATCAATGTTTGAATATCCTGAAACCGTGGATCCAATACGCTGAAACAGCAGGCGATTGATCAAAAATCTCAACGCCCGGAAACTCTATGTCAGCTGTAACCATTTCCCAGACGCTAAGATCGATTGCCGGGAAGGTAAACTAAAACGAAACAGCCAGGAGTTGGTCGCTTGCATGCTTCCAGAACGATTGATCACCTCCACTATTTGCTTTGAGATGCAGTCATTTTGCGACGGGTATACTAGAAAGGGTACATATTTTTTGTCCAGAGCTCGAATCTAATTGGCACCGCCTAATTCAGAAAATTTGTGGTAATCGAAGGAGGCCTTCGAAGTTAGATCACTAATGCATACCAGCCTTTATTGTGTTCAGTTGCGGTCCAGGACTGCAACGCCACCATCCATTGAACTGGGGAATGGGGAATCGAATATTGGGGTGAGTGGCCTTGATTTACAATACCAAGAACCCAATAGTGTAAAGGTCAATATCTAGCGCTGAAGAAGTTCAAGCTCAAACGTTTCCTGAGGTTGAAAAGGTGGCTAGAGACCGTTCTACAACAATTATACCACATACTTTCTGTGACCCATTCTAATCATCACTCCGAAAACTGTGGGCTCCCCCTGACTAGCAATCTTTTAATAAGCAGTCCCCAGGATTGGCATAAGTTCCCGTCAGAAAGGTTCTCACGACAACTTGCAGGCTTCCCATCCCATGTAATCACTATTAATGATCCCGCTGCATTGACTGAGTTCGTCACGACAAACCCGAATAATCGGCACTTGAGCAGTGAGAGACGGCGATCAACGTTCCCTGGGAAAATTCCATCCAAGTTGTCGAAATTGCTAGCCCATGAAAATCGCAATGAAGCCCGAGCACCGTTCCAGCAGGTGCGAGTCATAACTCCTACGATTGCGGAAGCTCAAGGGTTTGATCAACCAAACGACATGAGAGGAAAGAGAAAGAATTAACGCACCTGTTGCTGGAGAGCAAAAATGGTCGCGACGCACCCATAGACGGGATCCGACAGCCTTGCCTGCGCTTCGTAACTAATGGTGAGAACAGCATCGCTCCGTCGCGGCGCCGGAATATGCAACAGCAACTTGGCCACATTACTGGCGCCGAACACCTTGTGCACGGCGGCGAACTTGGCCGCGCCTTGCTCCGCGCCGAAGTATGGTGCGAAGATACAGCCCCGCACGCATTTCCGGCGCAGGAACTTGCAGGCGCCGCACGGGGCTCCACTTCCGGCTCCAGTGCTGCTCATAGAGCCGGCGTTGTATCCACTACCAGCCGCGACGTTGCGACGACTTCCGAAGTCCGGTTGCTGTGCTCCTGCACCCGTCCCCAAACTCGTCCCCCGAGCCCGCGCCGCGGCCGCAGCGGCTTCTGATGCGTTCCTCGCCGCCTTCTCGAACTCCCCAGCCGCATCGGTCGCGCCGGAATCCGTCCTAGCCACGGGCTCCCGATTGTCTAGATGGAGCCCGCCTTCCGATCTCGACGAGTCGGCCTGGCCCCAATTCTCCAGGCGATCCTTTTCCTGCTTGTTGTGGCTGTTGTTGCTGGTGTCCCACGGCTGCTCCAGATCCTTCGCGTTCGCCCAACCTCCGAGGTCCTCGCGGCTGGCTTCGCGGTTCCACGTCTCTAGCTCCTGGCGGTCCCGGAGAGCGTCGTCGCTCTCTTGCGACGCCTGCCGCTTACCTCGCTGCTCTTGGCCGGCCAGCGTGCCCGCGGCGTCGTGGACTCCCCACCCAGCAGCAGCAGCCGCCGCCGCACCGTCGCCTTCTTCTCGCCGCAGCGTGATCCCACGTGGAGTCGCCAGCCTGAACGTCTTCTAGAATCCCCCTTCCCTTGCTTCGCCTTGGGAGGACGACTCATATTACTCTAGTCTCCGCCCCGGCACAGGCACCCCCGAATATTTCATACCTCCCACCCCGGAGCCTCTCGCACGTACGTTGACTCGTCCTTCTTCAACTCTCCAGCCGGATCACCACTATCATATCAATCCTAGAGAGAGAAAGGTAGAAGACGAAGACGAAGGCGAGACCAGCGCGCAAGCGAGTGCGCAAGGCTTGGGTTGTTATTTGACGGACTGATATCGATAGATGATTCATCAGTTTCGTGCATGTCCGAATGATTACCCGGGGCAGTTGTCCTGGAGGCATTTAAGTTGGCCCTTCGATCTCGGTTTGCGAGACGCCAGAGATTCCTCGGGAGATCCCCGGCCTAGCGTGCCCTGGCTCTCTTCTATCACCTTCAGTTCTTCACCTACGACAAGTAACAGCCGAGCACTGTAGTCCCTTCCTGTCGAAGAAGCGCACTGTTGCACTGTAGCTAAGTGCCTAGTCTAAACTAGGCTAGCTGCAGCACGAGATGTCGAGATCGCCCGTAATTAAGAATTGATCGAAGCTCCGTATGTTCCTAGCCAATTCCGTCCCTGCATCTCCACTGGTGACGGGGGTTATCTTTCCCCTTTTGCCATTTGGTAGCCGCTATCGGCCTAATAAGACACCCGGTGGACCCCAGATCCCCCCTCAGGTAGGAACGCCTGGAGTTTCTTCCATTGGTCCAGCCTCTTCGCGTGATTAGTTTGATGATTAGTTTGGAATTTCAATCCCCGCCCTCCGTCGTGAGCTGCACCTTGGTGCTTATTGATGATCCTGGGTGCTACCATGTCGCTGGACCTGGACCTGTTTGTAAGGGAAGGGTACTAGTCCCTTGATTTGGAGTTTAGGTTTGTGCACCGATTATTGTCAGTAATTGCAAGTGAGCATCTAACTTAGTTAGGGTCGGTTTACAGCAGGGCCAGACCCAAGAACCTCTTGAATTATCAAAGAAGTGATCGGTGGACACGTGGAGAGATAAGGGTGGTTCAAGTTCACTTGGAATCCTACATGGACACAGTAAATAATAGAAGGTTTAACTAGGAGTAGTATGAAAGAAACAATTTAATAAAATAAAGCACCAAAATCCATCAAGCCCCAACTTTAGTGCTTCATGGAGTTTCATCATGCATTTTTCTCTAAAATCCTCAAACTCCAACTCATGGTTCCTCATTTCAAGGACTTTACAATTTATTCTAATGTTTTGCCAGATTTAAGTTATGCCCACTTCACCAACTCTTTGAAGTAGGCCTATTTGAATTCTAGGAGATCTTGACAGGTAAGACTCTACAACTATAGATTTTGTCTATTTAATTAAACTTCTAATTCACTATGTCAAATTTAAAGAAAATATGGATTGGCTATGGTCTCTCTTGAGTATACAATTAGACCATTCAAAAGTGTCCTTACTATTTTTCAATGTTGTCACATCAGGCAAATTAGGGACCTCATGGACTTAGGGTCACCAGACATCCCAAATAGATGGACAAAACAGACAAGATAAATGGATTGGACAGACAATGTAACTACCTTGAAGTAGTCAAATCGGGTGGATCAGGGTCACTAGACGTCTTGTTAGGGCTAGCAAATTGGACGGTCCATCCGATGTGACAACTATGCTATTTTTTCTCTCAGGTTCTTACTTCCCATAATCACATCTAACAAAGTGGTTTTAAGTGCTTCTAGTCCTTAGATCCGTCCCTGGTATAAACCGCCTTTTAGTATCATATGAAAAATCTAATTCTTATTGAATCTTGTTGGCAAGTCCGCAATGCCATCATATGCAATATTAAGACACCTTATGAATAAATTATGAATTTGCTAAGTCCTAAAGAGACGTGTACCATAGTTTGTCAATAAGATTTTGTATTCAAATTGTGTACATGCCTTTTGTTCACTTTGACTGTACTTTGATTTTTATATTTATATGATGCTTATCTTGTTATTCTTTCTTTGATTCTAAAATCTCAAAGTGTTTGAGTATCACATTGTTTTTACTTTTGAATGACAATGGATTGGACTATGCATGTGACATCACATGTTGTTCTCTTATTCAAATTTTGGTATTTAACCCGTATTGGATTGGAGCAAATTTAGCATATATTGTCAAAAATTGACACTTTTTAGGCCAACAAGGAAAAAAATTATGTTGTTTTTTTAAGTTCAATTGTGCAAATTTGTACTAGAGTACATGAGTGTGGAAGAAATTTCAGAAACTTAGGCCATGTATAATGATTAATGAATGATGATAGAGTTTGAAGTTAGAAGAAATTTTGTTTAGCAACCCTACCCATTTACCCAACAAGGCCAAGAGTGAGATTTATGCACTACATATGGGTTTTATTTTTGACAATTGCATCCTGTATTGTATGATTACATAGCCACCAAATTTTAGAGGTAGATGAACTTCCAAATGGCCTAGAAAGACCAAATTGTTTTGAAAGGGTTAAGAATATTGCTAGAATTGGCAATACAATTTAGGTTTTTTATTTTTTATTTGTTTGATTTTGTTAGATCAAGTTATATGCAAATGAATTTGAAACCAAGTTTTTCAAAAAATACCTAGATTTTCCTTGAGCAACTTGTATTTCAAATTAGAGGATATTTTCCTTACTTTTTGCATTGTTTGTAATTTAAAGACTTACTGGATAGATTGTTAAATACTCTAAAGCATTATAAATTGACTATAATCCAATACAATCCCAAGGAGTAAGTAGAATTAACCATCAATTCATAATAGACTCATGGACCTAATGAAACAGAGTTCACTACATAGTTAGGTAATGCCATAATGCCAGTAATGGTTCACCCAAGATGGTAAACTCCATTTTATATCCTCCATGGTGAATTTTTTTCATTAGTAAACAATATGGGATAAAAAAAAATTGTACCTTATTTCGTAATCCTCCTTTTAAAGAACATTCAAAGTTTAAAGATCTCAATGCCTATAAATAGGAAAAAATAGAGATTTATCAAGAATTATGTAGATAGAAAATCTACTAATAGTACAACTATTGCAACATTTGTGAAAATGCCTTGCATGCACAAGAAAGATGATTTTTTCTTTAATTTTCCATAGTTATTTTTAAACTCATAAATGCTTCCAAATTTTGGATGGACATGTGTATGGATGATTTGATGACCATCCAAATACATGAAATTCAGAAATTTTGACAAGATGCACTTCTTGCAATAGATATTATTTAACAAACTTCAAAAAATTAAATATTTTTATAGTTAATTTTCTTCACATGGGCAATTTCAAAAGACATATAAACTATAATTTTTTTCATTTTTCTAAAATATAGGGGTGGTTTTCAACTATGATTGTAATATTTTTCTCAACTATGATTACCTTTGTTAGTTTTGACTTTTGACCATAGCTTTGCAAGGTCATTGCAAGAAACACTATCCATTTTCTGTAGGTTTTTTATAATACTCCTATTTTTTTCAAGTGAACTTTATAATTAGAAAAAAAAATGAATTGGGAAAAATATTTTTTATGTATAATCCTTTAAGATGAAAGGTACTCTACGAAGGAAAAGCATAGGAAAATTCTCTAGGTAGGAGAACTAGAAAAGTGCAAAATCTCATAAAAATGGGCATTTTCACATTTTAATTTGTAAAAAATAGGAAAATAAATGAAAAATTGGCCATTTGGGAAGAGTTTAAGAAGATGAGATTTCACCAAAAGAATAATCTTAGAACCATCTTCAATGTTCAAAAATTGTGTGCAATGGGAGTGTTGTTTTCACTCATGTGGAGGACATAAAATAATATATTTTAAAATTTCCTTTGGTAGATACATGCTTTCCTACTATACAAATAGATCATGAAAGTTTCAACTCTAGATCATAAAATTTGGGGACTCCTAATGTAGTAAAAAATCCTAAATTACACGTTGTGAAAAATTAACAAAAATGATTTTTTTTTAATTTCTAAAAAATAAGGAATCTAATTACCATCAGGTTAGAAAAGTTCAATAAAAATTTCATGTTCATTGGACTTGTGCTTCAAAAGTTATAGCAAATAACAAAAGCATCACACTCATTGTGACGGAAAATAAGACCAGTGTTTCTTGCAATGACCTTGCACTATAACTTCAAAAGACTCATGATTTACAAACAAAGTACTAATGTAAATTTTACACCATGAGTAAATTTTTCATAGTCATAAAAAAAATTTCAATTATAATAAAGAAATTCCAATTGAATGCCATATTTTTAAATTTTTAAATTTGAAGGTTTTTAACCCCCAAATGCCTAATCAATCATTTTATTGTCCTACTTTAAAGGCTACTTAGATCTCCAAAAAATATTTTCTTTAAATTTTCAAATTTATCCCATCTCATTTGTCAAGTTGTCTTTCCTCAGTCAAAAAAACTTTGGATTTTGACAAAAACTCAGCCTTGGATGATTTTTCAAAATCAAACACTAAGATAAATGTTCACTGTGCATTGTCTTGAGTGACAAACCTAACCAATCAATGGCCATCCTAAGGAAAAAAATTCCAAGGGGGGGAAGTGGAGAAGGGGTTGATTGGTTGAAGCATATAGTGAATGGGCATGGTCAAGTGAAATTTTTGTTTTTCCAATGTACCTCACTTGATTGCAAGAAATGGATATTTTATTAAAATGGAGGTATTCCACAAACTTGGCACTTTGAGGTTCAGACCATGCAATCTGAAATGTATACCGCTCCTAGATTTCAGACCATGCGGTCTAAAATCTATACTACTCCTAAAAAATAAATGAAAAATGGCATATGACTACACCATTTTAACGAAATATCTTTGAAGACTCTAAAAACAATCCTCCATTGCTCCCATTTTAAAAAAAATTGGCATGCATGTTCTCAATTATTCATAGTTGCATCTGGCCAAAAATAGAAAAAATATTTGTTTTCGAAAACTTTCCATCTTTGTAAAGACCGTCTTGAGTGATATATAAGATATTGAAGTTAGATTTTTCAAACAATGATTCTTAAAAAAATTTACTTTCATATCATAAAGGACAATTCCAAGGTGATTTGGGAGGGGAGAGTCCTCTTGGACATTTGGGGGATAATAGAATTTCTAACCCCCATCCTACTTCCACAAAAAATGGATTCAAACATAGGGATTTGAGGTCCTCTTCTTGAATTACAGAAACAAACCTTACAATAATTACTCAAAAAATAATATATTCATATTACAAACTTGCACATGTGTTTAAAGTGCCCTTCTATTGTATCAATATGGAAACTATAGGATTCTTTTTTTAAATTTAACTAGTTGATCAAATGTTGCTATAAGTAGAAAAAAATGTTTAATTGATTTTTAATTTGAATGTTTTTATTCTTTTCTAAAAGTACGAACATCAAAAATTTGATTTTATAGAAATTTTTCATTTGTGAATTTTTGTGAATTTTTTTTTGAGTAAAATTTTCTTTACTTTAATTTTTCAGATTTTATTATTTTTAGTGTTCTATTAGTCTGCTATATGTTGTTGCAACAAACTTATTGACTTAATCTATGGAGTTGAATTCAATCTCATTTTTTGTAGTCAATGCAATTTTACATGATTTAGCAATATGTAAAAGAAACACATTTCATTCATTGACACCTAAAAAATGGCCTTCAATGAATACATCTATTTTCAAGACCCAAAACCAATAGCATAACTTTTCATAAGCAACCAATGAGAGGTGGAGAGTTTATTCAAGGAACCCCAACAAAAGTTGATTTGTTGGTAAGATCATACAAAACTAACAACTTTTGTTGTACTATGCCCCCCAAATGCCAACTATTGTCCACGTCATGTCCTCTCTTATGTGATATACTAATATGCAAATATAAATACATTTGTAAGTTGATACGGTCATTGTTAAGGATCCGTATGCTCAAACATGTATTATTCAACATCTTTTGAAGCTTTGAATTTGATCATCATTATATACCCAATTCCTCTCAAGTTTATGAAAAAGCAAGATCTTCATCCCAGATTTATTGTAAATGAAAAAACTGAGAAGAGATGAGATGAGACAATGGGGATTTTGATCTTGGGACATAAGACATGAAACATATGCAAGTGATTGGGGGCTTGATTTACACTATGCCCCTTAAATACTAATGGTTTAAAAAATCCAGAATTAATTTTTAAAGGACAGAATACTTTTGAAAATGGAGACCAAGGTCTTCCTACAATAGTTCTATAACAAGAACAATTTGTAGTACATTGGCACACAATTCATTTGCAAGCTTGTATTCAAGATTATTTATAGCAAAAAAATTTGATTCATGAAGTAAATGGGTTATTTTTTTGAAGTTCAAGAACATTACAGACTACCATATGTTTCTATCAAAAATTGCCCCAAATTGCAACTTTTTTTTATTGCATTGAGCAAAAAAGAATTCAAAAATCAACTACAAAAAATGGCAATAGAAGAATGTGTATAATTTTAGGGTTAAACTTTGAGGAAATAGATTGTGGCATTTGAAGTTAGAAAATATGTTTTCAAATTCCTAAAGTTCTATTTGTCCTTGGGGGACAAAATGGATTTCAGGCAAGCTCCTATGGTCTCAATATTCATCCTGATTTTTGAAACTTTTAGTGAAGATAGAAAAACTCAGTAGCTTTCTAGGAATATAATTTTTATTTCATTTGGTGCCTGGGAGCAAAAGTTATGGCACAAAATGTTTTTTTTGGGTACAGTGGGCAGAAACCCTCTCACATAAAAAGAAAAAAATTAAAATTAAAAAATTAGTTTCTCATAGATGTGAATGTTATGGACTATCTTATTTTTCAGGTAATCAAAGCATCTTCTTGAAAAAATAACTTGTAGGATTCATTTCAAAATGCAATTTCCACAATTTTTCAAGAAAAATTGTTAGATAAGGTTAAGATTTCTTGCTTAAATGATTTGACCATTGGAATTATGGTATTCCAATCCCATCTTAGAGCTATTAACAATTTATTTTTTCTTTCAATCTTGGACCTACTTCTACTTAATAATTTTTTAAAGAATGAAAATCAAGTGTGTTTTTTTTCAATTTATTTTTACGAGAATTTTCCCTCAATTCTTCAATACAAAAAAAATTAAGTTCAAAGTTATTAGTGCAAAAGTTTTCCATAAATGGTGGTGAAAGTCATTTGAAATTGCAAGCTAACATTTTTTCCAACTTTGAATGCTAATATCTTCCAATCTGTATAGTCAAACTTCATGAAATTCTTAGCACTTGATCTAAGACAAGTGAAGTACAAGATCCTATGGTTAGATATTTTTTTAATTTTGTTTTCTTGGGTGAACACAACATAAATGACAATTTTGAGTTGTTTTTGACAGAAAAATGGCCTAGGGACTTTATGGGTTCAATAGTTGAAGAATGTTTTGGGAATTACCCATTAAGGGCTAGGGAGGAGCTAAATTTACAAAAATTTGAAGATGCATTCTTTTTCAATTTAAAATAAAAATTTAATGATGGTTGGTAATAAGAAGTTGTAAGATAGGATCTATAAATCAAATCCATAGAATTAGACCTACTAATACACTAACTAATGTTTTCTATAAAATCTAAAACCAAAAATAGAAGATTACTACTAAAATTGATTATAGATTGAACATGTATAATTTTTCTAAGATTTTTTTCTTTATATATGAGAATTTTAAATCTTAATTGTGGTGATTTTTTATATGTTTTTTCAAATTAGATATGAAGCTTCATTTTTTAAATTTAAAATATTACTTTTTGTGGTCAAACATACCTAGACCTCTTAAACTATTGACTATTTGTAAAGATTTTTTTGAAAGTTTATGAAGTACAAATGTAAGAGAATTAATTCCTACAAAGGGTTAAAAGCATTTGCCTTCATAGTGTGAAATGTGCACTTTAGGATATGAAGATATTTTTGAAGGTGCGAGAAAACTCTAATTAACTTGAAATTTTTTATGGGCTCATAAAATATCAACTGAAGGACTAAATATATTTTTGATTATTTTAGACTTTACTATGAAATTTTTATAAAATGTTGCAAATTCAAAACATGGAGAACTAGTGCAATTAAGCAATTAAACATATATTGTTACTTTATTAGTTTGCAAATTGTAGGACGAAGGTCCAAATTGTGTGGCAATTTTTGCACTTCATAGAGATGTTAGTTGTTATGGTGGCAATGCATCTTTTTTGTAATAATAAAGACCACTAAAATTGTAGTAGATTGTTTATATGGATAGGGTTTGAAAACACCATGCCGCTTGGTTAATAAGGATGACATATGCATGCAAGCATGTATTGATCTTATATGATAATATTGACCTTAGAGCACTTGGAGACTTGTGAACTTCATTGCATATGTCTTACACTTCATTCTGTAGAAATGGACATGTAATAGAAGTGTTTTACAAGTTGTGAAATGTACAATGATTACCTCCTTTTTAAGTACAAAACCCTTTATCTATATGTATTGTCATCTTTTTGTATTTGAATATACCTCACATACTTCACTAGTTTATATTCCATTTGCCTAGAATTTAAATATATTATTGGGTGATTGCAAGAAACACTTCACATTTTTGAATCAAAAACACAATTTTTGGCCATAGGACTAACGATACTATACAAAAGTATCAATATTGTGTGTAAGTAGCCCACCGGTAGATCTAAACTGTTGATTCAAGGCACCTACATATCTATAGAATCGATTAAGTACTATGTAGTATTATGCAATACTATAGGCTATTGTGTGGGTACTATAGAAGCCACTGGGAGTAGAAAATAGAAAAATAGAGGTCCATGAACCTTTTCATTTTTAGTAATTAAAAAAACTTCCATAAAAAAACATTTTGCTAGAGAAGATTGCACTCGCATTGCACCAAAAAATTCATGTAGGACAATTTTTCTCTCTTCGTAGCCTTCGCACAAAGGAAGGTCACTTTGGCCCCATGTATGCAACCAACATGTTTCTACTTTCATATAAACTCATCTTTAGTCCTAGTAATGTTAGTAGAACTCCAACATGTCCAATTTGAGGCTTCAAATTTGCATTTTTTTGGTAAATAACAGGGTTTTTAAACTCCAAAATGGCCTTTGAAGACATCCAATCGAGGGCAATTTAAAAATAGTAAAAGAATCTTGAAAAATTTGAAAAAGAATCTCTATGCCTGTAACTACTGCATGTACCTTCATTCCAAATTTCACGCCAAACAAACAAACCATGCCAAAGTTATGAGCAAAAAACCACCCATCCAAGGGCAAGAAGACAAAAAAATAGGACAAGTGTTTCTTGCAATCACCCTATTACATAATGGGCCATATAACACATTCTAAAGTTCCTTTTTTTAGAATAAAAATTGGACAATTTGTATCTTTACATAGTAGAACCATTCATAGTGTGACATGATATCCAATACAGTTGTTTGTCTTGCAAAATTTGGATGACCACACATTTTGAAGACACATTTAGGTCTCAATTTCCTTTTAGGATTAACACAAGAATTCTAAAACACTTTGATGGGTGAAAAAACAAGATTTTTTGTACTTAGGACATATTTGCATTCATTCCTTGTTAGAAATTTGAACAATTTGTCCCAAAGGGGGTAACTCTTTATGGAGTGAGATTTTTGCATAGTTACATGTAGTTTTTTCTTTGACAATTATATACCATACCATTAATTTTATGTACACGTTGATTACCAAATTTAACCCCTAACTGCCCAACTGACCATATATGGTTGATCTCAAATTTTAGGCTCATTTGGGGATGGGCAGTTAAATTCTTCTGACCGGTTTAAAAAATTTTACAGACAATTTCAAAGGTTAACTATTGAGATTTTACATTTTTCACTAAAAGAGGTGAATACTTGATTTTTGAGAGGTCCTCAAAGGCATATATGTATCTTAGTGGAAGAGTAAAGCTTGCAAAATTTACTTGACTTCTTGGCTTTGAACAAAACTTGTCAATTTCACTTGATTTGAGATCTAAAAAATTGTACTTATCCATTTACTTTGAAAATGGTCCCAATGGAAAGAGTATAGTATTTTCATGATATTCACCATTGAAATTTTAAACATGCAAATGTTGATTTGGAGTTAATTGCGATTTCTACTCATAAAAAGAAATTGCATTTCAACAATTGCAAGGTGGATTGTGTAATGAGTTTGATAGCTCTTCATTTGAACTTATAGTTTTTGGAAGTTCATTTAGTGTGCTAACACAATTGTTAGTTGGTCATGTCACCTCCAATTCCCCAAAAATCTTATATGCAAATTTTTGAAACATTATGGGAAGGAGTAGCATACTAAAAATTTAAAATGTACATTTCTCTTGTTATAATCTCACAACTTTTATGCAATTTTGCACTCAAAATTGGTGAGCATACTAAAAAGCAAGCTCTTTAGACATCCATATAATTAGATTTTGAGAAAAATAAATAAAAATTCATTGGGGATAACTAAAAGCCCATGCTCTTTTTTCATAGTCAAAACACACTTGGAAAGGCTTGGGCATTTAGGGGTTAAGGAAGTATAAGAGGGATTTACCAAGAGCTACCTACAATTGCCTACCATACTCAAAAACATTAAGTGGCATAACTTTTGATCCGACCACCCGATTGGAAAAAAAATTGCATTGCATTTCAAAAAATACATTCAAAAGTGACTCCTTTGAAACCTCCCCAACATTCATTTACACTAGTTGAAAATGAGGCGTTTGAGTAGCACGTGTATATGGGCCTTTAGCACCAAGTTGACACTATTGAAGATATCGGTTAAGTATGTACTCAATGAGTTTCATGAGGAGTTTTCTACCAATCACAAGCTCAAAATACAATATGGCAGGAGGTTGTTATACAGTTTTGAATCCCAGACCCTCCGTGGAATGTATTTGATTATGGACTTAATGAATATCTCTATTACTTGGTGCTCAAATACCTCCTTCTAGAGTGGGCTTGGCTTGCCCCGGGCTATGGCTTAATTCGATGGCTCTCTCTTCCTCGCTGGTAGTTCTGTTGCATAGTCTCTTGCTTTGGTCACTTTGGAATTGTAGAAAATGTTGTTGGAAAATGTAAATATTTTCGCTGAGGATTGGTCCTCTGGTTCTGTGTACTCTTTCCTTTATCAATGAAATTTGTCCATGTGTTTCAAGAAAATAAAAAATAACTCCTACTGTACTAGTGTTCTTATCTGTTTCAGAGACATTATGGATTTTATGTCATAAAGATTCATCTTGGGGGGTGGACTGTTCATTAGAATTGGCTATTATTCTTCTATCAATATTTCAGCATGCAAAAGTGAAGGGAGGACACTAAATCCTGCAATCAAAGTGGGACCCATTAGGGGCCAGATTTACCATGGGGAAAACGCAGGAATTTTTTATTTTTTGCACATAATTTTTTTTGCAAATTCTGAATTCATATTTGCAATCAGAGACCCCAAATTACCTTGGAGAGGTCTAGAACATACCCTAGACACGGCTCAAAATAGGGGGCAGGTTTTACTCTTACCCCCGAGTAAAACACAAAATGCCCCTGCAGGGCCCATTTCCATTGCAGGATTTAGTGTCCTGCAAAGTGAAGGATGGCAACCACTTGAAAACAAATGAAGAATACAAAATACTATCTGGGTCTGGAGGCAGATCTCATTTTTCCTTCAGATTTCAATGTGGGCTATCAATGGGGAGTTTTTTTTTGTTTTTTTGAACCAAACAGACAATTTCCATTGATAAAGGGAAACAGTACATTGAACCAAGAGCACAATGCTCCAGCAAAATTTTTTGTTTTTGCAGAATTTGAGTGAGATCAACGAACTGAGAACCTCATCTAGATTTTTTCCAATGGGGAGTTTTGTCCCCACAACTTCCATACCTTAATTTGCAATCACATTGCATGTCAATTGCAATCACATTGCGTGTCAATTGCAATCCTTTGGGTGGGTAATCAATTGGGTAAAATATGTGTGGTTGGGCATGATGCAACAATTGCCCGCACTAGCTAAGCTTACCATCAACATTATGGCTGGATCAGCTAACTCCTATCTCCCAATTTTGCTGAAATAAAGGAGTGTATAATATTAACCATTGAAGAGCAGGATACAGTGATCATTAGCTAAATAAACCACCACCACCACAACAAGGCTGAGCCGTTTGCGTGCAAATTAAGTTATGCTTCCTGAAGTTCTCTTTGGCAAGCCACTGCTTATAAAAGCACCCGGCCCTGCTTGGTGTTATTGGAAGCGTAATAATAAAACAGGGGTGCAGACTTGAAGCTTTGAGTAGTTGTTGACTTTTCAAGAGCTATTCTATCCATCACCTGCAGTGCATCATGAACTGCAATCAGTTGATTGCTTTGAATATAAGTAACCGTGCTGTTGTTTGAAAATGGAGTGTTAAGGGAAAAAAGAAATTCCCCGGGGGACTTGTTCCCTTGGTTCAATGTAACTTTTCCCCTATCAATGGAAATTGTCCATGCATGTCAAGAAGAAGAAGGGAAAAAAAAGTAACCGCGTGAATTGATAAAAGGAGTTGAAAATAAAATAAAATAAAATAAAAACATGAGAGCCAGGAGAGCAACTGAAGGGCCCCAAAGAAAGAAGAGAAAACCAAGTGAGAAATCAGAAAAGTCGGGGTCCCATTTGGATGGGAGGGAATAAACTTATTCATGGACAGAAGGCTGGGCTGAAATTTCCAATGTGCAAGGAGGAGAGAGAGAGAGAGGGGGGGGGGGCAGGGTGACTGACTGACCCCCTCCCTCAGCCCCTTGGGAAAATGCTGAATTTATTTATTTTCCAATTTCCACACATGATGAGATTTGCAAATTTTGAATTCAAATTTGCAATCAGAGGCACCAAATTAGGCTGGAGGAGATGTATGAGGTAAATTAATCAAGCACAAAATAGGACGCTTTTTCTTTTTTACTTGCCCCCCTAGAATGACTTGGAGGGGCTAAGCAAAGCAATCACTTCACCCCGACCAAGAGGGAGACACTAAGAGAGGCAACACATTCTTGATCACTGCCCCCTTTTAGCAATATAGATTGCTCTCTTTTCGTGCAGGAAGAGATGACAATGATTAATTACAGTACAATTCTCCATGCAATTGTGGCACATTGTGATTGTTTTACAACACTCTCAATTCTTGGGTGGATTTTGCAACCATCTCTTGTGGGAAACATGAAGGTCTAAATGACTAAAGGAGACGACTACATTCTAATCACACACACCTATTTTGGTGGTATGGACTGGTCTTTTTCAATTCAAGTGGAAATGAAAAGTTGATCAGTTCTAACATTTGAAGATTAAAAATAGTATTGTTGCCTAGTAAGGTGGCTGCCAATGATGAGTACATTTAATTCCAGTTTGAGATTGGAATGGCTACGGTAGTTTTGTGGATAGTAAATTTGATAGTAAATTGACTCATTTCGGAGTATGATGATTGTGCATTGAAGTTCCACCATGTGTACATTACCATCCCTAGCTACCACGGGATGACTTGTACATTCACAACAATTTTGTTTTGGACAGTTCTCTATAATAGTAATGTAGAATTGTCCATTTTGTTTGTAGCCTACGGTTGGAAATACGAAAGTCTACATGACCAATAGAGGTCAAATGGTATCTCGAACTATAAAATTACGGGTAATTAAATTCCGAGTTAACAAATTATGAAAAAAAAAATTGGAATCTTCCCACACTCTATTCATGTACATGGCAAAAATTGTACAGTCAAGATATATACACTCCACATATGTAAAATCGCTTAAGTAGTTGCATATGGGTCATATGCCTTAGAGTGGGAGGAATGAAATCTTTTACTAAAAAATTCATAGTAATTATGTTTTACAAAGTAAAAATCTGGAAAATTATAGAAACCTTCTTAACTCTATTTCTGCACACTGGAAAACTTCCCCCCCAAGAAACTTGCCCTCCAAATAGGTGTAATTGCTTTTGTGGTTGGAAATGGGTTGCCTCCCTTAGTAAGCTTATAGAAAACTGAAAATTGTTATTGCCTGGGAGTCCTAGAAATTTTTTAAGATTTTTTTCTTTTCTGTTGATTTTTTTTGTTCTAAATAGACTTATGTTTTAAACACTAGTGTGCCATGTGCCATCGCCACAAGCAAAATAAAAGTAAAATTCATTTTCTAATTTTTTAATTCATAAAAAACTTCGAAATTCAATATCTTTCACATTGTAGGTCCAAACATCACGAAACAAAGTTTGTGCACCCCTCCTGGTAGAGAGCTTTCCACCGGTACCAAGAATGTGACTAGGGGATACACAGTCTAGGAGATCTCATTGTAACAAACAAAATAAAACCAACAACTCACTTTCACTCCTTAAGGTCAAAATTGCAGGGTAATTTGGCATCATAGCAATTTTGGACAACTCACTACAAACATCATTTAGAAATTTTTTTACTGAAATTTTCACACTATAACATGTGCCCAACGAGTAGCTTTTAAGGACTGAAAATTTTCAAAACCTTTGACTACATGGTTAAAAAGTTATTGCATATTATGTCATTTTCATTTCAAAACGGGTAGTGTGGGTAGCTCGATAAACTTCTTTAAAAATTGCTTTTAAAAAAATAAAAAATTTGAAATTGATTCTTTAGATTTGTATATTTGTGGGAAGCTTTAAATCATTCCATTTTGATTAATGAGATGAAAGTTATGAGGGTTTTAGTTTGCGGGTAGGTATTGAGTCTTTGAAAACCTTTAAGCACTCCAAAGTCCCTATTTTAAATGGTGAAGAATGGTGAACAATGTGCTATCAGACAATTTTTTTTCAAATAATTTCACATTCATCAAAATTTAAAAAATATGGGTAACTTTTCTTTATAAAAAAATTGATGAATTTGAAATAATTTCTATCTTGTTCAAATATTCAAGAAAAAATGAACAAGAGTCCAAAAAATGTTTCAATAATTAAAGAATTTATTCATTGAAATAATTTGTGCAAATCTAGAATTTAGGAGGTCTTCTAGTGTATACAAGCCTAACTAAAAATTAGTCCCACATTACCCCCATGACAATTTTTGAGGACAACTGAACTGGTTTCTTTCTAATTAATGAAAACAATATTAGGGAGGTAGTTAGGTAGCCCCTAAAATTCCAAACAACCTAAACTGGATTAAAATTTATTTTAATTAAAAAGAACTATGTGCTTTTTTTTAAATTATAGGAGAGGTCTTATCAAATAATATCTTATTGGTGCTTGTACTTTACACAATTACACTATGTTAAAGAGTGAAATGTAACTAATAGTAGATGAAACTAGTACAATAATCCCTCTATCTCAAAATAAATCCATGGTTTCTAGTGAGAAACTTTGTAAGCTATGTTTCTTTTATGCACAAATTTTCATCATTTGGCTTCACCCAAAAAATGTTGACTATTTTTTGTAAAGAAAATTTTCATTTTGGGGGGTCCTTTTAGGACAATATTTTGTCCAAATAACTTCTCATTCACTAAAATTAATATTCGATTCCTTAAAAAATATGGGTAACATTTCTTTATAACCAATTTGATGGATTTCAAAAAAATTATTATATTTGTTCAAAGATATAAGAAAAATAAAACAAGAGTCCGATAAATTATTAAATTATTAAAGAGTTGATTCATTGAAATACTTTGTGCAAATTTAGAATTTAGGAAGTCTTCTAGTGTAGACAAGTCTAACCAATGAATAGTCCCAAGTTACACCCATGACAATTCTTCTTCTTCTTCTTGAAACACATCGACAAGTTCCATTGATATAGGAAACAATACATAGAACCAAGGGAACAGGTCCCTGGCAGAGCATTTAAAAAAAAGAAGTTCACCCATGACAATTTTTGAGGACAATTGAATTGGTTTCTTTCTAATGAAAACAACATTATAGAGGTAGTTTAGGTAGCCCCTAAAATTCCAAACAACCTACAGTGGATCAATATTTACTTTGAAGTAAAATACTATATATCTTTTAATATTGTAAGAGAAGTCTTGTAGATTAATATCTAATTAGTGCTCATATTTCATGGAATTCCACTATGTTAAGTGAACTGTAACTAGTAGAAGACGAAACAAATCCCGTACTCCCTTTGTCTCAAAAGAAATTCGTGGTTTCTAGCAAGAAACTGTGGGAGTACCACAGACTTATTTTGAGAAAAAAAAAATGAGTAAAAATATTTGACTAAATAACTTAGCCGACTTATCTTGATTTACCCGATTTTCCCGATTTTCCTGCATAGAATTCTCTCTATATTTTTTATTCATTGTGTAAGGGCTATGAAGGACTGCTCTAGTCTTTCCAAGAGAAGCCAGACACCACATATCCCATGAGTATTAATTGAAACCCATCATAAAAGTTAGTCCATAGCCCAATTCACAAATTTTGGACATTGGTCACACAATCTTGAAGAAGCTTCCTTTTAGCCCTGCTTATACCGTAGCAGCCGTAGACGTAACTTTGTACAACACTTGCAAGTATGACGAGGATCATACTGTCATGCCACTTTGACAGAACATGAGCACAACTTGTCAATTCTTTTCATAAAAGTGAAAGGCCATCATGAGAAGAGCTAGTAAAGGGGTTTTTTTAAGGGGGTTTTTGAGGGGTTTTTTTTCAATTAAATTGAACTTACAATTTATTTCTGAGAGCTAAAAAGGCCATACATTACAGAGACAATTTATACCAAAGAGTATACCTCCCCTCAACTGGGCAGAGAAGAGCTGGTGCAGGCTAGGGGCCGGTCCCCTTTAGTAAAACTCTACCAAACCTGGCCAGTTTCAAGTGCAACCGACCAAGCCACTTGAAGGTTCACCCGAGTCACCTTAGAATGGAATGCATTCTTGACACCAAACAGTATTAAAATTGGGCGAGATGTTGATCAACTTGTGCAGGATATGGCTTTGCAAGATCTATTCCATGCCACACCGCTATGATCAACTACACCTTACAAACTTGATCCTACATTTCCTTCCAAAATATATTAAGAAATTAAATAAAACTGCAAGCCAGGAATTTAAATGGTCAGTCACTGCTGTATATTCTACCTGATTTGGCATAAATTAAGTCATCTTTGTACAAAATTTCACATGTCATTTTGTGAATGGAGTGAGGTGATGTGGACCCTTGAGAATCTGATGTGGAAATTCAATTTTGGCACTTGAGTGCGAATCACACTTTCACATATGGGATACGCTATGAGTATGGGGTAACAAACCAACAACTATTATTGTATTGAGAGCATCTTCATGCCAACCGGACAATATATTGGAGATTTCTATCATTGAAAGCTAGTGCATCTCAAAATATTTTGAATAGGTACAAGAAAATTGAAACATTTCTGACATTTGACATTGAAAACAAACCGATTTAAAGTTAGCTAAAAGACGAAAAATTATAGAAGAGTTGGCAAATCATGGTTACCAATTGAAACTTTGAAATCACTTTGAATCCAAATCTTAGCAAATTTGGAGTGCAATTTTGAACTCAACTTGAGTTAATTAAATTAGAAGCAAAAAGAGTCCCCATGATCAAAGAAGGTTAAAAATGGAAATTCTTACTTTGTGCATCTATATATCTATACTTGAGAAGTACACATGCAAAACACCTTCCCTCCCAATTATTTTATCATGAATTCCAAAATAAAATGTTCATTGATGTCAGTGCATAGCCTTGTGAAATCCTAATGATATTGGCAAAACCTACCCTCCTAATTCCCCTATGTAATTATCACTAGTAAAAAGGATGGTCTTTGGGCACTACTTAGGAATAGTATCAGATTATGGTGCTCAAGGTCTATATTGGCACAAACTTAATACCAATATGGGCTTTGGGCACCACACTCTAATACTATTCAATGTCCAAAGACCACCCTTCTATTAGTATATAAAGTGAAGGCACCTATTTCCTTCACTTGAAACAATTCTGCATCCTTTGAGGTGAAATCAACACATGGAAAATTTTGTTTTTAACACAATAGCAATCAAAAATCATGAATTTTCCTAATAGAATTTGATAATTTTTTTGAATATGTATAGTATGATTATGCTTTAAATTTGTGCAGTTTGAACATATAGTGTACCCCAAATCATTTTTTGCATTTGTGTATGTAAGTTGTATGTTTTGGACTTAATATATCAACATATTTTTTCAAGATTGGTTCAAGGTACAGTGTTGGGAATGGATGCCTGGACCTTATATCACCATCACATTGATCAGTTTACATATTCCAGCCAGAGTCATTGCACTCCTTTGCAAGGGGGAATTGAATACAGAGTAATATTTTTATTAGTGAATATTATTGAAGTTGAGCGGCGGTGTTTAAATAATTTGAGAGTGGAATTGGTCCATGTGTTTAAAAAAAAAAAATTTAATTTTAAAAAATAAAAGTTGAGAGGTCATTTCTATTCTTGTTCTTCAGTTTAAAAAAAATTGAAATTGGCTCGTGGGTAGTGTTGCAGAGTAAATCCTGCTCCTACAGCATATCAATTATCAGGATAAATTGTACCTTTTAATCCAAAAAGAAGCCAGACATGTTCAATGGTGGAGCATAAGAATGTGATACACAGGTACAGTTCTAAGGTGAAATTTTCAATTATAATGTACAAAAGATGCCACCTGAATGGCCGGGTTGGCTGCAGTGACTCCTACTAATTTCAGAGGGTTTATTTGGGTTTTATACTTCTTATTCTAAAAAGCTGAGAGAAAAAAAAGGCCTCTTAGGCCTCTTCTAAAATGTGCAGCTTGGGTCGCAGAAGGCTTGTTGACATGTTCTACAACTTTTGTACTGTACATTATGCCATCATTCTGTATGCTAAAAAAAAATAGTAAAAAATAAAATGAAACTCAGTTTAACCCATAAAGGTTTTTGTTGTTTTTAGGCCTAAAACTGCTTTGAAGTACTTCAATTCAAAGCCAGGCTAAAATCTTCATCTATATCTCTTCATTAACCCCTAAATGCCCAAGGCACCAGATTCTGGTATTTTGAAAACTTTGAAATTAAGTAAAACCCAATCAAATTGCTATTTTTAGTAGTTTATATTTTTGGAGAATTCTTTTTGAAGTCTAGTTTTAGGATCAAAAAGTTGATCTGAAAAATAAAGGATTATGATTTTTCTATTGAAGATTTAGTGCAAGGATGCCCATTGCAATCTTGACTTCCTGTAGTGTTGAGGGCTCTTGAAAATGAGCCTCAAATACACTAGATCTTGGAGGCAAAATCACATTAGAAATTCATTTAAAAAAATTGTAGAATAGATTTTGAATAACCGTAAATTGATTGGGGTTGTGCATGCTAGGTCCTATAACCTCATATTTTTTTAGTGACCAAATTTTTAGAGTTGACATGCAAAAAGTGAATTGAAAAATTTTCACAATTTTTACACCCTCATGATCGAACATTATAATCTTTCAATCTGTAAGAGATATTGTTATGTTTTCTTTTCCTGTGTGACCTCTAACATGTCCAGTTAGAATTTGTATGGTTACAATTCAAAAGAAATTGGTACAACTTATGAAAATATTGACTTTTTGTTCAATTTAGAGCAAATTTCAAGGAGCTCCAAACAGCCCTTGGGCATTTAGGGGTTAACAAATCCCACCGTGGGATCCTTTTCGTTAACTTACTAGAGTACACCCTCCTAAAATTTGAGAGTAAGAAACTTTTACCAATTGCAAGATCAAGTTGCTTAAATTTCAAAAAGAAGTATTTTCAATTCTTCCCAAATGGTTAGATTTCATCTTTCAAACTTTTTACTCTAAAATGTTGTAGGACCTATAAGAAATAAGTTGGGAATACTTCATAAAAATTTCAACCAAAAAATATTTCATATTCATGCTTGAAAAAAATAGTAAGTAGAAACTAAAAAGAAGTAGAATATGAATTAAAATACTAAATTGTTAAAATTTTCGTAATGGGATTGGAAAATACCAATCCCAATGGTTGTAATGTAATGTTGTAATAAACAATCTTAACCTATTTTCTAATTTTTTTTTCAAAATTATTGAAAATTGAGTTAAATAAAGGACTTCAAAGTTTATCTTAGAGTAGAGATTCCATTACTACCTAGTACATGCAAACTCAAACTCCCCATAACTTTCCTCTCATTAATCAAAATGGAATGATTCAAAGCTTTCCGCATATATATAGATCTATAACACCAATTTCAATTTATTTATTTATTCTTGAAAAGATGATTTTTATAGAAATTTTATGAGTTACACAGGTTGCCTACCGAGCAATGAAAATTACATATCATAAAAAAATTAATAACTATGTAGTAAAAAATTATGAATTTTTTTGCACTTTAAAGATAATCCTTGGGCACATGTTGTGTGAAAATTTCAAAGAAAGAAAACAAAATTTTTGTTCGTAGTAAGTTGCCCCAAATTGCTATATTGCCAAAAAAATGTTGTTTGGACCTTTAGAAGGTAAAGGCTAAATGAGTGATACCAAAATTTCCAACTTGTAAGATGTTAAAGTGGTCATTAGAAGTCTACAATTTTACCCTTTGAAAACACGGGAGTTTTTCATTGCCACCCATGTTAAAATTTGGAAATTTTGAAGTTAAAATTTTGAATTAGAAACCTGAAATTAGCTAGGAAAGATGAAAAACACATGGTACTAAGTAACCCACAAAATAGAGGTGATTTTCTTACATTTACCCTTGGCTAAGGGAAGATAGACACAAGACTCATCTGGGCTTTGAATGACCACTTGAATGTCTTCTGCATATTGATGAGTCAATTCTTGTTGTACCGGGATGAACTATGGTGTGAGACCATGTACCATATCATTCACAATTTTGAGGATTTTAACCATTTGAAATATATTTCGAAAAAAGTTCTTTGAAAGATAAATGGAATTGTCAATTTAAATCAAGTGGTTTCATATTTTTTGGACCCTTATGAAATTTGTTATTAATTTTGAAGTTAGAATCACAAATGACACTATAAGTTTCCTACATTGCTTAATATGTTCTTCATTGGTACATTGACAATGGCAAATTGAAACATTGCAGTAAGCAATATGTACCTTTAATTTGTATTAAAAAATACTTTTAGAGCCTATTTGCTTTATAGACATCTCACCTTTTTATACAAATATATCCTAATAGAGACTGTGATACTAATTTACAAAATCACAAGATGATAGATTAGTGCAAGCTGAATTATTACTAAATTATACCAATTTTCACAAAGTTAAAGTTGATATTTTGTTGTAGTGATAGTGACACACTGACACTAATTTTGAGCTTCAAAATTTTAGGCTTCAATTAGGCTTCAAAATTTTGATAGGGTACAAGTGGGTTTGGTGATACCCATTGAAGTACAAATTGTTAGTAAAACACAAATAATTAGAATTGTAGGCAGTATTCTATGAAGTTAACTTTGAACGGAATATTTTGAAAACATGTATTCCCTTTTGGGAATTAAAGGGGAAAATAAATATGGATATTGTCCATGTGTTTCAAGAAAAAAAAAAGGAAAAATAGTTGCCAATGGGCTGCCCAAATCAAAAGCGGTTACAATTGGGGTTATGATCCTAGAAGTTTTTTTTGGCAACTTTGAGCAACTTATTTCCCTTTGCATCCGAATCGAAGAACAATAGGGGAAAAATACTTTACAATGAATCGAAAGAAAGTCTGAAAGAAAGTTTTCAACAAGATTCTAAATCAATACAATAATTACACATATAATCCCACAAAGAAGCATTTTATCATGGTTCCCATTATTATATTGGAGAACTTTTTGTGGGATCTTGTGGGTAATCAAAAGGGGATCCTACATTTTCTTAGAATGCATTTTTTGGAGATTATATGAACAAACTAAGAATTTTTAAAGTGCTGAAAATAGGTGTTTCTAAAATTGACCATAGACTCTCATGAATAGTAGCAATACATGCTAGGCAAGAATCTAGACTGGTTGGATTTAGAAAGTGGTCAAAATTAGATGTAGTTACCTTAAAAGGATGGAGTCAATATTTTGGGTAGTAAACATAGAATTGTTGGTCACTCTTGGCCATTGATTGAAATAACATACACACAATTAAAATGATGCAATAAGAGGGCAACAAACATGAATACATGATGTTCACCCACATGTATTTAACATGAAAATAAATTATGAACATGATGTAATCATTGGGCAAAGTATGAAGGAAAAACCTTCAATTTGTTGTAAATATTAGAGAACCAAATAAATACGATAATAATCAAGAAAAGAAGTTTAAAAAAGAATTGAGGCAGAGTAGTTTTAATCATATTAGTTTCTTTTAGAATAATTGAAGCCATGGATTCCAAATTTAACCTATTACTATATGTGAAGGTTTGCTTTGGCACTTGAGTGCTAAAATACTTGAACCCGTGAGTGTGAAAATACTTTTTTTTCACCCAGAAAGGGATTTGGTAGGTGGAACTATTTGTGTTATGATTTTGGACTTTTGCCATTCCAGCATCCAAGTTTTCTTGTGTTCAGCGACTTCCAATTTTTGTTGTTTTGGAAAACTTGTTATGTGGAGCTTAACCCCTAAATGCCCAAGGCCTATTTGGAGCTTCTTCAAATCTGCTCTAAATTGAGCAAAAAGTCAACATTTTCATAAGTTGTACCAATTTAAAAAAAATTGTAACCGTACAAATTTAAACTAGACTTGTTAGAGATCACATAGGAAAAGAAAACATAACAATATCACTTACAGATTGAAAAATTATAATGTTTGATCGCGAGGGTGTTAAAACTATCAAAATTTTTCAATTCTCTTTCTACATGTCAACTCTAAAAATTTAATGACTAAAAAAATATGAGGTTACAGGGCCTAGCATGCACAACCTCAATCAATTTACTATTTTTTAAAATTTGTTCTAAAATTTTTTTAAATGAATTTTTAAAGTGATTTTTCCTCCAAGATCTAGCGAGAAGTCAAGATTACAATGGGCATCCTTGTACAAAATCTTGAATAGAAAAATCGTAATCCCTTATTTTTAAGATCGGCTTTTTAATCCTAAAACTAGACTTCAAAAAGAGTTCTCTAAGAATATTATCTACTAACAATAGCAATTTGGTTGGATTTTACTTAACTTCAAAGTTTTCGAAACACCAAAATTTGGTGCTTTGGGCATTTAGGGATTAAGACATGATGTAGATTTTTAGAAATATTCAAAAAATTAGGCAATGTGGATGAAAAACTTCTGCAACATTTTAGACGTTTCACTTGTAGTATTCCAAACATTCAAGATATTCCAGTTTAAAGAAAAATTATCTCGGAATCTGACCTTCACTTAGGGTAGTGAGTAAGAAAAATTAGCGCTGGTTTCACTACAAATTAAAATAAAGTAAGAACGGCACGGTAAATTTTCAATCTCCACTACTGTACTTTAAAAATAGCGTGACTTCGGTAAAATACTTACAATATCACCAAGGCGATAAATCAGTGTACTCGGTACGAGCAAAGAATTCGAGTGCGACTGTTGAACTAGCTCAAGCATCCGCTCGCTCTTATTAGTCTCCAGGCAAGGGCAGCAAGAGAATTTTTCCATTCGTAACTCTGAGTAGAAACAATCTTAGAATCGCAGAAAAAACAACCCAAAACTCATGTTGAACAGTGAAAATTCATGCACCGCCAAAAGCCAGAAACGATAGAACAGGCTCCTCCTGAGGCCGAATTATCAAAAGAAAAACCCAGTAAATTAATACTAAAAGTACTCGAAAACTAATTAAAAGCCCTCGAATAAATAAAAATACTCCCGGAAAGAATTAAAAATACGGTCCTCGGCTCTTCCAGGGCTGAGCGGGAGGCTATTCTGGAGTCTCCTATTCCCGAGATGCCGCGGATTCCCGGGCCCCAGAAGGTTGGCACATGACGAGGGGAATTTAGCAGGAAGCCATCCAGGCATCCATCGATGAATGCCAAAAAAATGGTAAACCGAGGCATCAACGGCCGAACCTCCTTATTTCGGCAAGCTTCCTCATCATCAGAACGCGTCAATTGCAGGCCCCGGCCGAACGCGCCGCATCCGTCCCCGGCGATGACAAGGAGGGCTTGCCTGCCATTATTCAAACCTAGCGGTCTACAGTCGCCCCCAACCCATTTCAAATAATAGAAAAGAAAAGGATTAATTAATTAGTTACCCGCCTTGGTTTTTATTCTTTTGAAAAGGGGCGAATTACTCGCCTGACTTTGGCTTGTTCCAGGGAAGGAATGGAAACTGATTACGGGCTAGGTGTCTTCCTCCGAAGCTCCGACCAATGACGCAGCTTGTTGGGAAGTTGGCGCTGGTTTGCCGGGGAGGCTCCTGTGCTTGCCTAATTATACAGCGCTGTTAGCTGGTTCCTGACCGACCTGCATGCAGGATTCTTTGATGTTTCTTTTTCCGGCCTCGGGAGGTGCTGGCGGCTGATGATGACCTCCCTCCTCCTCTCCGGGGTCCAGGCTAGCGGTGGGGGGATGCGGCGAATACTCTCTCGAAGTATTCATATATGTGAGGCTCATCTTTCTAAGAACGAACGAAGATTCCCAACAGAACTTTCGTTCTTAAAAAGATGCGCAAGCAAGGAATCAGTCGTGACTGGGAAAGGGAGGGGAATTGTATCTCATGCCTTCTTTGATCTCAGGTAGGGTGCAGCACACGACGAAAGTGGACACGAACCCATGAAAAAATTTCTTTGATCACAGGTAGGATGCAACACACGACGAATTCGAAAATGCCACATTTCATGGGTTTAAGTCCTTTTTCTATGTTGAATTCTAGCTGTGAAATTTAATCTTCTGCATGAAGCTGTTGTTGAATACACAGGTTGTGAATTTTGAATTTGAAAGTTTGCATTCCATTCCCGGGGATCATGTTGGTGTACAAATGTTTGTACACGCTTGATCCTCAAATCATTGAGCTAGGAGCTCACTGGCTAGAAGGCGACATATTCCCAATCACTGGGCAACAATCAAGGGATTCATACACCTGCATGAAATTGAGGGGTACTACGATTGATCGATTCCGGGTGGTAGTAACGGTTCTAACTCCTTGAAAGCTCCTGTGGCATATATCCTCCCAGGGGAACAAGGAAGGAAGTTCAACGCATAATTATGACCACATCCAACTGTGAGTCCTCGAGCCCTGGCTCCCTTTTTGTCGGGACTTTAACGAATTTGCTTTGCAATCGAAAAAGATTTGGTCTGTAACTGCAGATGAATCGTCTCTTTCGAAAATCAGGAAATCACGCCACGGTTGGTCAACCACAGCACCGTGCACCAGCGAAGGTCTTTGGACCAACCTTGACGTCTACATCGAAAGGGAAATCTGAGGTCCATGCAAATAGAGTGTTGCATAAAGAGGAACGACTGACGGGTAGCTGCTGCTACTACTCCTACTGGTAGTCAATGCAAACGAAATGAAATTAATAGTCCTTGCGCTCTTTTAGACCAATTGCAATTTGCCAAATGAGCCGATGCAGGGACATCATGTGTCTCCATCGCCAGATTACTAGTCCACACATTTGAGGGGGGAACTAGCCACTGTTTCATGCCATTCGCATGCCATGCATGCAACCAGTCAATGCTCATGATGGTCTCATTGTGCTATTGAGTCGACGTCGGGGAATTGAGTCGAAAGTGAATTGGTAGTGCAACTGAACCCCAATGGCACAATGAGATTCACCAATGATGCATTCCCTTGGCGTTCGTTGAAACCCCAACGCGCCATATACAAGAGCAGGTGGGTTCGGTCCATTTTTATGTTCCCTAGCTCGCTTTAATAACCTTTTATTGGCTTTCTGCTCCGATCCCAGAAGTCAAAGCCAAGCCGGCCATACATAGGTGTAATTCCAGCGGGGCAGAAATCACTGGCCGCCCCGTGAATAGGTGCGGCATCTGATCTCCATAGATCCTCCTTCTTTCTATAACTATATGGCATTGGATAGAGATTCTAGGAGCCACATCCGTCTCGATTGTATGAATCGGTATATATATCACCCAACAACTTGCACCGTTGCACGCTGCAACAGGCACGACCGGTTTAATTCAGGTTGTATGTAATCAACCATTCATCAACCTTTTAAGCCACAACAAATAATCCGATCCTGGTAACACGGACCTAGTATCGTGGTCAAAGTGATTGCCCCAGCACAGAAATATGGAACTTCTCAAGCTATTTTTCCCATGTAAACCAATTAGGAATATTTACGCAGCTTAAATCGACTTTGCAGAAGCAAATAACGCTACCTGCTGGCTCGATCGACACTAGTACAAACTCAGGACTCCAGATTATTGTCGAAATGGTGGTACTCGTTGGAATGTCGTGTTTCACAGTGCCAAAAACGTGACATTCAATTGCAAAATGCTCAAAAAACTAGGACTGGTGTTCGAGTGGTATAGCTGAGGTTCTGGGAATCTGCCAATTTCTTGAAATTTCGCCTTCAATTCCGAACGATAATGGCGATCGCGAATGTAAATATTTAACCTTGGGTGGAAGGAAGAATGATACTTGATACATGTGAAATTGATATGATGCGGGTAACTACGATGCAAAATGATCCCCGGTATCTCTAGATGTCAATGTGATTCGAAAAACTTTCTAGAGTGACTTTAATTTCTGTGGTGAGAAAGCCAGAATGCCCAGAAAGGCTATCGAGTGCAAAAGGACCTGGACAGCAACGCTCGTGCGGTGGAGGATTTAATGCCATTGCAGTGTACCTAGTCTAGTACACTCGATCCCAGGTGCACAGCGTGAGAGTTTTTTCTTTTTTCTTTTCTAAGGTGTGGTCCCACATACACTCCCAATAGCCAGAGGCGTGGAAGTTGGAACTTGTCATTTGTGCATCGATCAGGGAAGATCAGAGAAGATCAGAAAAAGACGAGGTGATCCGTTAGAGGGTCTTCCTCGATATCAGCTGAGTCATTGCCTACATTCGTGTTGACTCTCAAGTCCTGGAACCTATAGATGTTGTGCACTTTCTAGGACGTCTGTAGATGTGCATCACAAGGTTTTGGTAACTCACGTCTACCGTAATTGTTACTTGAGGTTCAAAGTCCAACGTGGTCAGCCATGATTGTGATTCAATTCTGCAAATCATGTAGGCTCATACTTTCATGAGACTTCGACTCTTACAAGCTAGCTCTCACAAGAATTTCACCGCTAATGATGGCTCCTCTCCCTTGCAACGTCAGCTGAGAGTGACCGTCACGTACTGAGAGTCTATGTCTGTTTCATTAGCATAATTTGCGTGTCTGAACAGTGAGGAGAATTGCAAGGACTGAACTCTACTCTTTTATCAACCACATTCTCGGGAGATGGTAAACTATATTTTTACATGAGACATCCTCCGGGACCAAGGCCTTTATTTAAGCCAAAAAAACATTCAAAACTGCCATTTCTATTGCAATGAGTGAAAAAATTTGACTTTGTTTGGCACATCTAATTGTAGGATGTTACACTTAACTAGTATGAGAATGTGTGGAATAAATTTCAGAAATTTTGCATCTAAAGTAAAAAAAAAAAATTCAGCAAATTGTGGGACTAGCTTATTTAAATTTGAACCTTCTTAACTTAAATTTTTGGCACTACAGAGTTTTGAGGTTTAAATTTTTATAGTGGGGAATCAGGTTGAGAGTTTAAAAAAAAATTGAAGAAAAAAAACTTCATTTCATTCTTTAAAAAATTGTTAAGTAGAAGTAGGTACAAGATAGAAGGAAAATCTAAATTATTAATATCTCTAAGATGAAATTAAAATGCACTAATCCCTAAGGTGAGATTGTTCTATCAAGCAAACTGAAACATGTGGAATTTTTCTTTTTTTTAAATTGAAATAATTGCATTGAGAAATGAATCCTACAAGTTATTTTTTCAAGAAGATGCTTAGATTGTCCAAAAAAGAAGATTGTCTATAACTCTCACATCGCTTATCCAATTGAAGTGAATCAAAGCTTTTATGCAGACAAAAATATAATCTATGAGATTTTTTAAAATTTTTTGTTGCCCAATCTCCCTAATTTTAGTGTAACTTTTATTCCTCGGCATCAATTTAAAAAAATTATATTCCCATGAAGATAATTAGTTTCTCTATCTTCAAAAAATGTTTTGAAAATCATAACAAAAATTGAGACTTTAGGTACTTGCTTGAAATCGAAGTTGTCCCAATGTCTCCCAAAGGGTTAAATGGTCCTTCAGGGGGTTAAGTTGTGAAAATCCATGACTTAAGCATTTTAGGGTAGGCAGTTTTACTAGTAGATAAGGAAGCGGCATAAAATGACACCCCTACAAAGAAACATAATTCAAGAAATTTAATGGTGGGAATGTGGCCTTTGAAAATATGATAGAGTAGAGTCAATTTAGTTTTTCTCCCAATGGCACTAGTTAGCCAAGTATTTCAGAAAGATTCAAATAAAGTCTAAGCAAAATACACTAATTGATGTAAGTGAATTAAAGTTAACTATCGTATTGAACCTATTGTATGGTAGCTACCTAACTACTTCCACCACTCTAGCCAATTGACTAATTATGGCCATGTTAGAGGTCAAAATGTATTTAACTTGTATTAATAAGTGATGCAAAAGTTCTTCTTATGATGTGATAGATGGTATTTTGGAGGCATATAGAGAATTTGATTAAAAGGGTGAGTTTCTATAAGCCATTTTCAAATTGCGGGGTTTAAACCATCTAAGACATACATAGATTTCAAACCATGTAGTCTAAATTCTAAAAGTGCCAAAGTTGTGGAGTAGCTTCTATTTTAACAAAATTTGCTATGCATGCAAGTAATTGCTTTGAAGAATGTTTTAGTGGCTACAATAGAGTCATGTACACTTGATTGATTGAAAGAAAGACTTGAACTATTTTCCATTACACTTAGTGACTTGGTATGCCCTAACAAAAACCCTAAGATGGTCACTTGAGTAAGCTTCATCCTATTTGCCAAAGATATTAAATAGTCTCATAATACAAAAAGTTTTATTGTTTCTACCAAGAGTTGCGGCTCAACCTCCCATGAACACCTATAAATATTTTCTGGATTTTGTTATTTTTCAAGAACTTTGGGAATAATCTAATGTAGATGAAATTCATAGTGAAGGTGGATATGGCCATTTGAAACTTGTATACCAAAATCCTATTATTTTCTAATATTAATATAGAAGTAATGTTGATATTTGAAAATATGCCACATTTTCAATTTTAGAGATATGGCCACCTTCAATTACTTTTAGGTGTACTATTGATTGTATTGAGTGTCCATTCTAAAGAGTTTGGAGCTGAAATTTGGGGGGATGGTCTTTTAATAGACTAGCAACTATGTTAAGTTCAATTGAGTTTTATAGGTGATTAATTCTATATTTATGAAATTCCTCAAAATCAACTTATCTTGATATGCATTTTGACAAGGAAAAATGGATTGGATCACTGCAACAATTTTTGTAGTGAATGACCATCTCCATAGAATTGTTCCAAATGACCATTTTTTGTTTTATTTTGAAAAATCATTTTCCTACTTTTACTAGATATGCACTTGTTTAGTTTTGAAAGCTATTAAAGTTGTATTCCATTGAAGGCCTTGTCATTGTGATTGTTTCAAAAATTTATTGTGACCATTATAGATTCACTTTCTCTTGATTTGGGGGGACCCAATGCCACTTGTGGGCTTCACGGTAGATCACTTCACTAATTCATTACTAATTTTTACATTGTCAAAAAACATGATTTCAATTCCTATTACTTTCTTTACTAGTTCTCCACCTTTGTCAAAAAAATGTTACTTCCTCAATCCTCCAGGGTTAGAAATTGTAGCCACAACAATACGGTGTAATACTTTTGTTTGTATGCATTTGAAGGAGGTGAGCATGAATGCTGGTTTTTGTATTTAATTCCTCATTCAAGGGACCGCCTGAAATTGTTAAAAAAATTATGTTGATATTGCAATGGAATTCGTTTCATTTGTTTCAAAAACAAAAAGAAAAACAAGAAGAAAACGAAAAGAAAAAAACAAGAAGAAAAAAATAAATTATGTTAATATCCTTACCCCCGGCCAATTGCTGTTTTTTCCAGAAACTTTTCCAAACTCGGATCAGGAACTCATCCGATGACTTCATCAGGCTACGGTGCCTTCAAACCTCATGTTGATGGACACTGATTGAAGTGACAAACCCCATCAAGAGCATCTCTGCAGGTGCTGGCTAGACCTCCGTTCTTTAATCGTCAACGACTGGTGATTTCAACCCTTTGAAATTTGTATCAATTTCCATGAAGTGCTGATGAAATTTATTACAAAGTTCTCCGCACGAGTCAAACGAAAACAAAAACAGTCTCCTACAGACCATCCTACGTGCACCCGGAGATCGAGAGGGTTTGCATGGTCTGTCAACTCCTGACCAGCACTCCCTGCGTGCCTGGGTCGTAATCCAATTGGAGTCGAGAGACAAATCCCGTTTTTAACAGTTGGTAGGGCCGGAGTACGTACTGCTGCCAGAGGACAGACACTCCTTCGCTCTGATGTAAGTTGAGTTAGCTAGTCCACATTCAATCATGGGTGATATATAGCTTTTACACAAACGGAATCATATTGAGATTCAGAGGATGACAGAGCTGCACTTCAAACACTCGATCGAACTGCAGATCGAAAGCCTAATGATTTGCCCGGTTCTAAGTTAGTATGCACCAGACATTGTCGTTTGGTAGCCACTTGACTTGCGTCTTCATCTTTATGAGCTCTTACAAACATGAGCTACTCTCGTGTGTCTGATCTAAGTTTTGTCCAAATGTCGAAAGCATGTAATTAACGCTTGTACAATCCTGACACTCCAATGTGGGAAAAGGAAGCTTATGATGGAATATGTAAAGGCAACAAAAGGTTCAATTTACAGAATCTGGTCATTTTGATCAATGATGCCAAAGTTGATGGGCTTGACTTCAACACCTTCAAGCAGTACGTACTGGTAAAAATTTACAGCAGTTTTTCCTTGTAGCCAGATGTTTAGTTTTTTCTTGTGGGTGGATTAAAACTCTGAAAGGATAATGCTGTACAGAAAAAAAAAACCAGAAACGATTGCTTTTCAACTTCAGATCAGTCTGACTTCCTGAGATGGATACCCATCTACCGCCACTTTTTGCTACTGTTACTATGGTCAAATTTTCATATTTTCTTGTTGGCAAGGGAAAGGAGGTTCCTATGCACTAAAGAATGAGACATTTGGATACTTTATGCAAAAATTATGAAGGGTTAAAGTTTTTTTAGTAGATGTTCTAAAATTGTTTCTTCAACATACATGCACATTGATTTTGGAGATGTACAGAGAGTGATGATGGTGGTTTTAGGCACAATGTGATTTTGGGTGTATATGGATGGACTTAGTGGCTTTCTACCTTTCACCTTGAATTGACAGATAAATTAACTCCTAAAATACTTTTGTGTTTGAAGTCTCAAATTGCTCCAAATTTTTTGAAGCTAACCAAGGATCTTTTATTTGACTCATCCAAATATGTTTTTCTACAATTTTTAGAATGAAATACCTATTGATTACAAGACATAATGCATAAAGGCAAAAACAAGTAATTTTTAGCCCTTTCCTAAGATGGAATTAATGTAGGTTATGTCTTTTGAGCACATTACACATTGTATGTCAAAAGATGATTTTCCAATTAATTCATTCACTTTTAAAATTAATTAATTAATTAATTGTGCTTGAAAAATACATTTTGTGTGCCCCCTTTTGTTTTTATTTTTTTGGAAGTCATTGTGATTGCAATCGACATGGGATATTGACATTGTATCCCACATCAATACCCACATATGTACATCATACTATACTAATATACAATATTCCATATACCTTATTCCATAAGTATTGTATTCAGTATATTGTATTCCATATTGTAAACCCTACTCTTTATGGCCAAGATTGCCAAGAATGGCATGATCATTAGTAACTAACATTTTTTCCCATTGATGCATATTGATGAACATATATTTCATTAAAATGGTGATATTCATGTGCCATTTTTCCATTTCTTTTCTAGGAATGGTGTAGATTTCAGACCGCATAGTCTGAAATTTAGGAGAGGTATACATTTCAGACCTCGGGATCTAAACCTCAAAGTGCCAAGTTTGTGGAATACCACCATTTTAACGAAATATCCATTGATGGCAATAGAAGGGGGGCACATTTTTTTCTCATTGGATCAATTGCTATAATTTTTTCCATGGGAGGGGTGTGTGCTAATGGTCTTAGGTGGGTCTATTTCCATCTTTTGCCACATTGTCTTTCAAAACCTTTAATAAAAATTGCATGCGTCTCAACTTGTGCTTTTAGACAAAACATTGAAAAATGAGTTGAAATATACCAATAAAATACTAGTAGAATAAAATTTTATATTTTTCTAAGAAAATATTTCTTAAGTAATACATGGTACAAAATGAAAAACACACATTAGATTGCTAATGACTTAAAATTGATAAATGTCAATCTAAATGATGAGAATGTTTGAGTGGAAGACTTAACCTATGTTTCTTTTTCTATTTGAAAACCTAAAGAAGGGACTTTTGCGTTAAATCAAACACTAGTTCAAATCAAAAGTCTAATGTTTTTTGTTGTTTGCTTTGAAGGGAATTTTTTTTTAAACTTATTTTTTTTGCAATAATCATTTAAATAATATAAACAAACCTTCACATGTATGTAGAGATGTAGAATATGATGATTAGGATTAAATATCCTAATGATTTCATGCTCAAGTTCAAAAAATTAAGTCTGTAGAGCATGCTCAAATTTGCAAAAGTTTAAAGTGGATTCTTCCATTCTTGAGGGGTTGAATTATTTTGATCATTAGATGTGAATAAAAATGTGTGACGTTGAAGGTTTCTTTCATTAACTTTGACTTTTCAATTTTGTTAAAAGTGTTGTTAAATGAAGAGATTTATATTTTGTAGTTTCCATCCAAGCAAAGTTTGTAGTTTTTCAATCATAGACTATGGTTGATTTCATTATAAAAACTAGTATTTTAATTTATAAATTTTTATTATAAATAAAATAATTTATTTGACATGATTTTTTTTAGATTGACTAAAATCACAAGATTTTGAGAATATATTCAAAGATACATTAAGTATTTCATTTGGAGTAGTTAATATCATAATCTAATTATTATAAAATAAAAATGTGCAAATTTCTGTCTATCAATTTACAATTTGAGTATGGAGTAAATCTTTACCAACTACACATTTTTTTAAATCTTTGACAATGATATTAATGAATTTTCTTTCATAAATGTATAATAAAATATCCCTTTCTATGGTTCATTTCTTGAACTAGAAAAAATAAATTTTTGAAATAAAACATATCTAGAATGCATTGAATCGTAGATTAATTGCAAAGAATTATACACAAAAGTTAGAAAATCAACACTAAAGTCTTAAGAAAATTAGATGGACAAAAAACAAAGTATTTGTAATTATGCTAAGACATGCTTGAATCTATTGATCATCTAAAATTTGTATTGTTGGTTCCTAAGGGATTGACCCCTTATGGATATTTTAGCCCCATGTATGTTTTAGTATTTTTGAGTTATATGAAGATTTTGCTTTCACTTCAAATATATTTATATTCAACCAAAACATGCAATGCTCATCACTCAATATAATGATATAAAAAGATTCTTCCAATGGACTATATTTTGCTTGATATAATTGATCAAATTGGTCTTTTAAAATCCATTTGTCTTTTGTCCTTAAAGGGTCAAGGGAAAGTGACTAAATGTGCATGCAAAGGTATTAAAAATGAAAGAGTTGTAGTTCTTCAAGCTCTAAAAAAGAATTGCCCTCAACCTCTAAAATGAATAGGTCAAATTAAAAAAATAAACTTGTATCAAATGCTAAAACCATTAGTGCTTAAACTAAAAATCGATTTATTTAGTTGAAATCTCACATCCAATTATAGTAATTACAAAATCATCTTCTTACATCCAATTGTTTTTGTTAGGTTCATATTCTTTACATTCAAACAATTGAATAATCATCCCATCAAAACCTTAGTTTAAACAATATCTCTTTGTCTAGTGGGGAGTTGAAGGGAGAAAAAAAATCTCCTTGAAGTAGGGCAATCAATCTTGCTCCTTGTCCAATTTGGTTTGTACATTCATAGAATACAAAATTGATCAATGAATAGTACATTGACTTTGCAACTTAAATACAATATGATCAATGATTAGTGCATCGACTTTGCAACTTAAATATAATGCGATCAATGATTAGTGAGTGCATTGACTTTGCAGTTTAAATATAGTGCTTGGCAAGCCTTATTCTCTATAAAAGTGGGTCTAGTAGGTGGAAACATTCCAAGAAAATCTTAAAGCCACTTTTTGTCAAAGATTCACATGAAACCAAGTTCAAGGGTCTTGGCCTATCATTCAAGAGGGTTAAGAATACAATAGTCTTGAACAACTACATTAACACCCTTACAAAAAGTAACTAGATTTTCTTTGAAAGCTTTGCCAATATCCACAGCTTGTTTACTCTTTTCATATATACACTTTCCACTGTCTATCAAGCCTTAGTACTCTGAATAGTGATACTATGTAATAAAATAAAATTGTACAATGAAAAGTGAAGAGAAGTAGGTGCAGCCTCTCCTGTGCTCTCGAATGTACGTAATATTCATGCAATTTGAGAACTCACCTCCTGTGTACAATGACTTATCTCAATTTCTGGTTGCTCTTTCCTTTTGAAGTGAGGAATCACGTTAGGAACGAATGCATTACATTATCTGTTCGGTATTCTGAACAAAGCACAGTGCCTTCACCAGCTGACCCTTAATCGGCAAAGGACTCACAGCATCGGCAAACACGGATTTATTAATAGATTGATCATTCCTTGCTATACAACCTCATTTAAGGAAGGAAGCAAAGTAACTAGCTCTTACGCACAAAAACTTAGGAAGACCACAGGAAGGAGTTGAGATGACTCAGTTGACAATGGCGGCTCTGAGTGCACTTTATAGACAAGTTGAGACGGATAAGACTTAAATTGCATAAATACTCAGTCACTCCCTTGGTGGCAATAGATTTCTAGCCTTCCTGACCTATGAGTTGGCATTTTGATGAGTGCATCATCCCAGGCTAAAACAGTGTCTATCTCTGTACCAGTGAAAACTTGCAGGACCCAGTGCATTCTAAGGTAATGACACCAAACCGTTAGGAAACTGCTACTGTCTCCTGTACTGATTCCTGTTGGGACTCCTATTACTAACAGCAAGGCATCTCTTGATTCACTTGGTAGGAATTAGAAGCAATTGGTGTAAGCATGACTTGGTTCAATGTCTACGGCCATTCATCATTGAATTGAAATGGGTTAGTCTTGTCACGTATAATGTCCACAACCTCCAACATTGAAATTGCATATGAAATTCCTACATAGTGATAAAAATCGATCTCAACAGACTTGGCTCTTGTGTCCAAAGAACTGTCCACAGCCCTATAGTGATCTCCCCCAAATCACACTCCTACATGTGTTGAAATGCATAAAGTGACAAATAGTATTATATACCTTCTGATCAGCAAATCCTAAGGGAAAAAATTGCACCTCCTAAGAGTGGAGTCACACCAACAGATCATGCATCCGGTTGCAGAGTTGATGCTACTGAAACCATTAATTGCTCCAAGAACGGGCTCCGGAAGAAAGCAAATCCAGAGAGTGAGGTGAGACATGTGCCTTCAATTCCCACCGATACTGCTCTCCCAGCCATTCCATCTGTGCCAATGCCGGCCCTCTGCGATGACAGAAAATCACATGTCCGTAATTGTAACTACCAAATCACCTTCAGATTAGTCTATGATATCTGAAACCGCTGCACTTAAGTACGAAGTTCGGACACCCCATAATCGTCACTGACCAAAAACCGCTAACCCCAAAATCGTAAACAATGGGCACATGTTACACAATAGGAGGATGTAGACCATCTAAACATCTGTTCAAGTGTTGGTTTTAGGGCATCTACCAAAAAAACTTTGGACCTTCAGATTTTCACTCTTTGGTGTTTTGAAACCCTATTTCCTTCACTATCAATAACATATTAAAATTTAGAGCAGCCTAGAAATCGGAACTATGCTCAGGGGCGATTTGGGGTGTCTCTACCTTAGATACTTGCAAGCTTGACATTTTCGTTATCACAGAGTGGGAAAAAAGAACCCGCGATGCACTGCAGAATGATAAGAAGGTGTTCTCCAGTTCCATAAGCCATTGGACCACTTCCCTAGATTGTAAGGACTTTGCAAGTAGCTCCTATTCATCTTTGTTTTCCGAGAACGGAAGACTGGGAGAGCTGGATCCCTCAACTGCATCGACACCATCATCATAGACATCATCGGCAACATCATTGTCATCCCCATCAGCTGAACTTTCCAAAGGAGATGCTGTGAACTTCTCATCACATCCAGTTGACAAGCCAAATGATTCAAGAGTTTCCAAAAATGTAGCTCCCAATGGTGCAATACCAGCTATTTTCATGCGTTCTACCACTCTCTCCATGTCGCTTAATCGATTCTCCTTTGCATATGCCCTACACATCCAACATCGTACACGTCAATCACCGATTTACTTTGCGAATTGAATGCTGAGCGCAATGCTACAATTCTTTTCGGTAAATCAATCCGACGGAGCTGATTCCAGTCGTGCTACTAAGCACAGAAAGGACCATAACCCCTACAGGACCAAGAAGCACAAATTGGGTCTCGAGTTTGTCTAGCAGTTTTAAGGTCAGACGAGGACTCTCTTTTGTTCAATTTTATTATTTTTTGACCAACACATGCAATGCTATTCATTGTTTCTGGTGATATAAAGTTTGGCCCCATCTAAATTATTTTTTTCTCAACATAATCAATCGAATTGGTCAATCGAATATACAACCATGAATTCTTGGTCCTCCAGGGGTTAACCTGTCACCTAGTCAGGACCATAAAGTGCGCAGTCAGAAAGTAGAGTGGACCTGTCATATTAGCACATCCTTGACATCCTCTGGTGCATTTTTGATTGGGCTTCTATGCGAATAACGTCACTTTGTGACGTATCCAAGAATTATCTCGCACAAGGCACACATGAAAAAGATCTGGGAATCACCTTAAAAGGATTAGGTATGATGATGTGCGTGCACGTATTTGCCAATCCAAGGAGCTGCTCAAAAGCTCCTCTGCTTCTCCAAAGGAATTATGCTTACAGTACGCGCTGATCATTACATTCAAAGTGGACATCTGAGGCTGAATACTGGCTTCCAGCATCAGATCAAAGCACCCCCTCATTGTCGCAAGCGCACCAACAACACCATATCCAGTCATTAATATCTCATAGCTTCTGAGATTAGGCTCAAAATTTGCAGCTCTCATCCTACTGAGAGACGTTTCCATCTCTTCCACTTCTCCTGCCCGAGCATAATTGCTCATTAGGATATTGTGAGTTTTCAAGTCAGGTTTATGTCGCGACTGGGCGCCTGACATGCTCTTCATCACCTGTAACACATGATAAAAAATAACAGCTGAAATTCGAAGAAACAATTTTACAAGGTTCGAAGTATCCATCAAGGATCTAGACCGCACGTAGGCTGGGGGAAAATAGAGGATCCCGAGAATAGAAAGCGAATGATCAATTGTGAAGAGACGACACTCACTTGCTCCATCTTAACAAAGTCCTTGCCCCGGCCATATGATTCAATGAGAGTGTTGGAAGTCACATTGTCAGGCTTTATGTGTTTTTGCATTCGCATGACGAACAAAGTCTTCTCCATTTGCACATAGTTTCCAGCCTTGCCATACGCACCAATAACTCCATTATATGATACAAGATCAGGATATATCCCAGTTGCCTCCATCTCCTTGAAGAAGCTCTCCACTCGGGCAACATCACATGCTTGAGCACTTGCCCTCAGGAGAATATTGTAAGTCACCAAATTAGGTTGGCATCTGTCAATTAAAAAGCACTGTCAATGGCGGCCATGCTCTAGATGTTCGACACCGTCCAAACAATAAACAAGTTGACCCCAAGAAGTCAGTTCACACAATACCAGGAAGTCAAATTGCAGAAAGCGCACCAGAAAAACACTTACTTTCCCATTTTCTTCATTTCTTCGAAAAGCTGGAGAGCTTTCTCAAATCCTCTTCCTTGGTCCTTACTGTAAAGGTGAGCAGTGATAAGAGCATTGTACAAAGAAGTATCAGGTCGACTTCCTTTCCGTTTTGTTTCATTGAAGAGCCACACGGCCATCCGCAGATGCTTGGCCTTCCCCATAATCGCAATGAGCTTGGAATAGAATCCGTCGTCATGTTTATACCATTTCTGTAATTGAATCCATCTAAACACCTGAAAACAAAGCCCAACATATCGGGTTAATTGTCAATATTCACAAACGCCTGCATCGTGGTCTCAGAAACCCGTAAGATAGAGGATACTAAAACCGTTAGAGACTTCATCCCGTCTCCTATACTGACCCCTGCTACCAACAGCAACTCATCCATCCATCTACTTGGTAGGACTTAGTAGCAAGTGGTGTAAGCATGACTTGGCTAGATGTCTACGGTCACTTATCTTTGAATGAAAATGGGATTGTATACTAACACTTAATATGGTTCACAATTTGAAATTGCATGCAAAATTCATACATGCTGATAAAATGTTTGATCTCAATAGATTTGGTTCGTGTCCCCAAAGTGATACTTATCTTCCCAAAATCACACTCCTCCAAATTGGTTAAAATGCTTAAAGTTGGACACAAGGAGTATCCTCAACCTCAGTACACAAGTAGCAAGATATTCCAAAGATTATGATTCTTGACTGCTGATACCTCAAGAGTAAGAGTCCATTTGTTTTGTTTTCCAAGGCCTTCCAAGAGCGCAAACCAATCAGAGGACTTCAGAAACGGCGACTGGCTCTCAAGCACCTGGAAGAAAACAGCATGTGAGTCTAGCAAGGAACCGAGTATACAATGAAAGTGTGCAGCTGGGCTGAGAGAAGATGGTGGAAAGAATGTCACCTGAGCGACAGAGGCATGGCCAGAATTTAGGGTTTTGAGAATGGAGGGGATAGAAGGACGGAATGTATTCGGTGTGGCATTCTTCGACGTTCCCCGTTTGGTAGCAGCACGAATGGCGAGGCGGCAGCAGCGGCGAGGAAGGAAGCTGGGAGGAAGAGGCAAAGCAAACCCGCACGACGGTGGAAGGCTCCGTGTAGGAACGAAGATGGCGGAGATCATCGTTGAAGCGAATTCTTACTTCCTCCTCTCTATCAGAGATACCCAAGGCTACAGCACTGAGCACATCTTCTAAACCCTAAACCCTAAATTGCATTTCTGTGCTGCTGATAGAATTCCAGAGACGGAGCCTTCGAAACAGCCAACAACTAAAAAAATATCTCCTCTCTACCTGAAACAACACCACAGTCCACAATAATGAGCACTAAACTATAAACTCTAAATCCTAAAACATATTAACCCATTTTTATTCCACTGACAAAATTCCGGAGACGACGCCCTGGACACCTTCAATTGCTCCAAGAATTCCTCCTCTCTAACAGAAATACCACAGCCCATGACAATGACTACTATCCTAGGCCCTAAACGTACCCTAAACAGTCCCACTTCTGAACCACTAACAGAACTCCAGAGACGCCGCCGTCGAAACACCTAACAGCTCAAAATTGAGCAATTGGGACTCACGATACCTGAAGAGACGCCCTCCGCTGCGTTTGCATCTGACTGATGCGAAGTTCCGCTCGTTCCGCGCAAGTAGCAACCCGAAAAATGAAGAGAAGTTGATAAAATGATGCACTGATAAGTCAACCCAGCGCCCGGCAACTCACCATCCACGAGACAGAAATCATACAGCAACGAGTCGAAATCTCCCTCGGGGTTCGTAGCTACCAAATAAGACTTGGGTGAACTACGGGACGAAACCCACTCACGCCTCAAAACCTGGTCCTCTTTACATTCGAACTGTCGGGTAGAAGTACCCCAAACCAAATTCAAATATGACCAATCCTGATCAGCTCAATTTTTTGTACGCATACTTTGACTCAAAATTCATTGAAATCTTCTTTCAAGTGCACTTCTAGCAAAGACATTATCGGTTCGCTCGGACTGCTCGTACGTCATCACAACTTCCAAGGACTTCTGCCGAATCATGCGCAAGGCAGTGAGGCTGCAGCGTCCGTATATATGTCTAATCCATTTCCTGAAATGACCATGCCCGCAGCCAGCATAACTTTCCCTAGTACCCTAATTGATTGTCGTCGGTCTGGGAGCTCGTGGCTCTGATAACTAGGCTTAATTGATGGTCTGACTGGTGACTTGGTGAGCGCATGCATCACAGTGGAGTACGATTATAGTACATACGGTATTAATGTGTAGCAATGATCTCGAGAAGTCGAGATGGATGGATCAGTTGCCAACTTCTGCCAGCCGTGCAGGTACACATGCTACAAGGAAGTATAGTGGAATGGCAACCGATTGGCAATTCCGGTCGTTGGGATCGATTCATCAATCATCTGTCGCAGGCAGAGTTCACAGTCACAATTTTTCAAGTTACTAGCTGCACGTGAATCTCGGGAGGTTCCGCTTAGTTAACCTCGGAAGTCGTGAAAGGTATCAGCACTCAGCAGCACAGCCTAGCTCAGTAGCTCGGACTGACCTCCTGCATTTCACGCAGACACCCTGCTTGACGTAGATTGCAGAGCGGTGAGATAATTGAGGGATATCTTTCTTCCCAGGGCGACAGTCATTCAGATACAATGCGAGGAGACAGAATAAACAATCTGCGTCGCGTAAGAGGAAGTAGTTCGATTGTGGGTCGAAACGAAGACATCGAAAACTGTGTATGGACATTGAAACTCATTATGCACTCAGGAAAGTAGCTGGAATGGAAAGTATGACACAAGACCTGACACGAATAAGACCTGTCTGAAATGGTGGGCTTCATTTATAAATGAATAAAATCTGCTGCTTGTAACAAAAACTTCCTCCGGCGACCAGTTTGCAAGCCCAAATAATAACAATTTGAAATCAGTTCTGTATCTGTGACATGGAGATTTAGGTTACAAAAAGAGTATTGTCACATCGTCGTACCGACCTTTCAGGGTGTTGCAGGGAAGGGATTGACAGTAATCTGCAATTAAGTCATGATCTGAGCTGGAGTAGCTTTCTTCACATAAAGGTTGTGTAATAGACTGTCAACCTTGATAATACAGCTGCTGTTGTATACTTCGAAGCTCCTGAGGCGCTCCTTCTCCTGGCCGTTGTTGATGGCTTGAACCTGGTCCACTCCTATTTGACTGAACCGGTTTTGTCACAACTTCCTCTTGCCAGGGCTGATCATCATCATCGTCATCATCATCATCTGCCGCCGTGTTTGAAGGGAGGATTCCATCCACGAAAAACGAACAAAGAATAGCGGCGGCCTTCGACCGAATCTCGGCCCAGACTTCCTCGCTGTAGTCTGCACTGCGAGGAAGAATCAACACGTTCGGCATCTCCCTCACCTGTTAAAGGTCAAGTAAAACAAGGAACTAAGTAAAAATCCCACTTATGGGTGGAAAACCATACAGGGGAGAGGTGGAAGGATTTAGGAAAAGCACTGTACCCAAGCTTCAAGCCACTGGGGCCCTTCAATACCATCTAAAGCACAGCCAGCAACAGCGCCACTGACAAGCGCTTCCTTCAATGCACAATCATCCAGCAGGTGGCTACTACTTGTGTTCACCACTACCGCACCTGCCCAGCATCCCCATCAAATGAACTACATGTCAATGACGTAAATCACAAAGCAAAATTATTAACTAAAACTGCAACCAGCCACGAGAAAACAAATCTTCATTAGACAGCCCATTTGTGTGACATCTAAGAAGACTCAGCGAGATCTCAATATAAGAACCTGGTTTGATGTGCTGCAGATTGTCAGCATTTATCAGCTGTACAGTGTCATTCGTAAGAGCACAATGAAGCGAGACAATATCGCTGCAAGCGAGCAGCTCCTTCAAACTGTTAAGTTTTTTGGCTCCTGGAGGAAGTACCCTCCTGCGACGGCTCTCTCTCTCCTGCAAGCATAGTAGTTCATTTCTGTGATTCGTCACCTCACTTCTGCTAAGAGTTCATGTATACCACGCATTCAAACATGCCACTACCTAAATAAACAATATATAAATACGCGTCCTCGCCAAACAATCTCAGTGAAGAATGTCAAAGTAAAGAGCTGAATTTTGAAGTCTAAAACTTGGACTATTATGATCTTTTAGCGTACTTGGAATCAACGGCTAAAGTTCTTGATAGTAGAACAAACACAACATGATAACAAGATCCTACAATTAGATTTTTCAAATTAGGTACCAGAAGCCACAAACAACGGCTTTTCGACCTATCCTAGAAACAAATATTTCTAGAGATGAAGAATAGAACAAGTTAGAAAGTCTTTACTCTACTAAACCAAACGTAATCACATTGTTAACTCAACAGAAATTCCACTCAGCAGCTTTCAAAGTTAGTGTACAAACATGAACGAAGTAGTCCTTGAGGAAAAGTGCGAAAAACAGTAAATATCGTTCCCGAAGTAGGACATTGCATTTGAGACCAAAACACAAAAAAATGATCAATAAATATCAAAGGAAAGGAATTACATAACATTCTTGAACTTCAAGGCAGGGGATCCTTTGCTTTCCATTAATCAAGGCTCCTTTCCCTGTAAGACATCTTGAATGCAAGCTTGCCCATGTATTGTGGGCCAGTGTGACCCGAATATATTCTTGTTACAGTCCTACTATTGAAGGATTCCCTGCCTTCCCATTCGAGAATGCTATACAGTCCTGGAACACATCTGTACGGAAATTCTTATACAAAGTGTCAGATGAAGGCAGCATTACCTCGTCGGGATCAAAGTACACGACCTTCATTCGGAAGGCGAGGCTTCGGCCGGCCACGGCACATGCCGAGGCAGTGGCCCCGACGATGCCGATGACCATGCCTTTGGATCGACGCATTCCCCTGCACGACGAGTGCATGGTCCCCAGCCAACCAGCCGAGGCATATCCATGCGAGGCCAACACATGCGTGTGTCTCAGCAGCCCCAGAATCAACGCCATCACCGTGTCCGCAATCTCCTCCGACCTACCACTGTCCACATGCAGCAACTGCAACCCTAATTCATTCGCCAGGGCGGAATCCACCATCTTGTCCATGCAGCTCAACGTCAGAATCAATTGCCAGGGTTGCAACCGTCTCTGCGCGGCGCGCGGGAGGTAAGCCAGAGAGTGCAGCAACACCGCCGCTGCCGTCTCGATTTTCCCCTCCGCTACCTGCGCCAGGCTGACGTGCTCGACCTTCGCCAAGCCTTGGAGCGCCTCCTCTTCCAACGAGCAGTCGGGGAGACAGTTGAGCGCTACGACCAGTGGCAGCCTCGGTGCTTCAGCGCGAATTATCAGAGCCTCTGAGGTGGTGGCGGGTTTGACAACAACACCCCTCTTCTTCTCCACTCGATGTACCTTCCCCATTGCGAGGCTACCAGACAGGGTTTGCACACAGGGTTCAAAACTTCACCGCTTCCTACATTCTTTTATCCAGAGTGTGCTCATCGTGTCAATCGATTCAATGGTAGGGAACCTCCAATCATCATTGAAACCTTCTGTCCGACCATATCTGAAAACCAGAAGCCCGTCACTACCAAGCACGAGAGGAAAAGCAAGAGATAGTCCGAAAAGGAGCAATCACCCAAGAAACACAAAAATCGATTGGCAGCTTATTCTTCTCGTTCGGTGAGAAATTGGAACAAAAACACCCGAGAAAGCAAACATCGACTGGTCTTCGTTCTCATTCTTTCCGAGAGTAATTTTGAACCTAAACCCTCTAAATTTGCGCGATTCAGCAGAAGAACCAAACAACGGCAGACCCTAAAATCAGCCACAGCATTGCAGCGTACTCCACATACACTTGCTCCACCCCTGTCATTCCCGAAAGCGAAGAAAACAAGGAGAGTCTCACCCAGGCGGTTTTACCCCAATGCAGCGCCCGCACACAAACGTTCAAAACCGACAGAGCACGACAATGCCTGCAGAGTGGCAGTAGTGGCGATGATGTCCGTATCGTGCCCAGACCCCGCCATTCCGAGAAGTGGTACTGCTCTGCTGCGAGCAAGCTCTGACATCATAACCATCGCTGACTTATAAAGCGGCTATGCTATGGTGGTGAGCGCGGGAACTCAAGTGAGAAACGACGAGACGTTGCTGCACCTGCCAATGCAGCAGCACGCGTATCCCCGCAAGCCAAAATCTTGGCGAGTGCTAGATCGATCGGAGTACCAAAGCCACAACGGTGTCCCCCTCCTCGAGGCGTGAGCATTTCAAAGGAAGCAGACAGTTATGCCACGCATCGCGACTTGGTTGGCCCTGATTGGGAACCGTTCGGGAACACGACTGGTCCGATGTGCCTTTCAGGGCTTTTCAGGCAACACGAGAAAAAACTTGACGCTACTGCTGAGCGCATTGTGACGGTATGTAAGGTAAAACAGCCCCTTACGGACCTTCTATACATTGTGGACTTCAAAAGGATGCCCCCATTATGGTTTTCTTTTAGTGATTGACATTCGGGTCACATTCAATGTCTTAGCTAACTGGAATGGAGTGATTAGTGACCACAATAGGAACTTTCAGTTTTTTAGTGTTAGTTCATTGAAGGAAGTGCCTTTTTCAGGTCTTCTATGTTTGAAAATATTATATCCGCAATAGGTGAGTAAGATGAATGTTATGGATTAGTTTTGGTTGGTTTTGGGGTAGTCTACAAACTGTTTTAGGCCATGCTAGGCTAAACACTGCAAAAATTCATAACAAATTCACACTTTGTCGAAAAAATATAGTTTCAAATGCACTTGCCATTTCTATCACTTGACTTTCTTTGGAAAAAAAAGTAGAAAATTTCAGAAATACCAAGAGGGTAAACCCTCCATTTGGTCTACAATGGGTTGTTTTACCTTAAGTCTCATAATGTATAGGACCTAAGATTGATGGTTTTGAAAAGGACCATTTGACTCCTTGTAATCTATAGTAGGCACCAGGATTAGAAATTGAAGAACTTAGAGTAAGAAAATGGAAATATGGTTTTCAAAAAGGTGGTCAACATTTTAGGAAATGTCATGAAAGAGTTGGAAAACTAGAATTTTACAAAATATGGAGGACAAGCCAAAATTTGAGCATCTTCTTGGGTTGTAGAACCTTCCTTTTGTTTGTCCCTATCTTAAAGTAGTTTGACTCCATGGCAATGGTGCTAGTGTAATGAAACTTTTAGTAGACATCAAGCCTCAATGCCAGAGTTTGTTTTCAAATTATAGTTTTAGCATGTTTCACAAGGAAAAGTTGGAAAAAAGTCAAAGTTGAAGTTTTTGATACTTGAAATATTCAATCTTCAAGGTGCACAAGAAAAAGACAAAAGAAGGAGAAGGAGAGGTTACAATAAAGATGCCACCCCCACTATAGATGCTCAAAATCATGTCCTATATACTTTTGTGAAAACTTGTTTCTCCAAAGCATTGACCTTCCTCAAAAGTAGCTAGAGTTTGGAAAACAAGATCTAATGTCCTATCTTGATGCCCACTATTACATGGCTTTGACTTCATGAACCCAATAGGGACATCAAAGTGTCATTCTTGGATTTTCATTCAAAATTGCCACATGTGACAACCGACACTTCTATCTTCCACTTTAAATTGCATTATTGTGAAACCCACAATTGTAAAAGGCAAAATGCAGATGGAGTCAAATTATAAATCATAAGGACTACTGATGAGCCTTGCATATGTTCGTAAAAGTTGAATAAAATTGGACACAATTTGGGTATCCAATTCTTTCGGGGTTAAAATTCGGCAGCCTTGTCGCCAACGTGTTTGAGGTTCAGAGTTCTGACTGGAAGATGCTATTACTAGGGTATTGCTGTTGAGCAGTTTCTTTTGGAGCCTTTCCTTTTTGATCGGCACTGTTGACATCACCTGGCATTTTAGGAGGTGGTAGGGACTTTTAGAGTACACCAGGGGAGAACATTGTGCACCTGAAAGGTATGTGGAGACTGTCAGGTCTATGAGGTAATCATAATAATTCTAGGGTTTGTCTACTGCGAATGTACAGTACTTCCTGTTGCGACTGCTTGTGGCCTTTGTCATAGCCTACGTTAGTTAGTGATCGCAATAGACTTCCTGTATAGGGTAAGCCAATCCAAGCTGACACCAATGTAAGGCAATTGTGCACGGGGTAGGTCTGAGTACCTTATAAGCATCACCCAAAATACCTTGGTGCCATTTCCAGGGTTCTTAAGTAAAGCTATGTGCACATTCTTTGGTTGGACTAGTAGGGTGAGTACAGGTAGAATGGACTTCTATTTAAAACCGAGAGTTTAAATTTTATGCAAACGTAACGAGCCAAAAATCTCACTCTTTTCTCTGCGTAAAAGGGCATGCTCCCTGAGAAGTGGAAAACGACGTGAACTGGAAGGATTAGGATGAATTACATGAAAAATATTCACGAAACATGCCAAGACGAATCATTTGATAATTAAAACAGTGTTGACACTTGAAACAAGAAATCAGGAACTCAAGTCACCCGTGAAGACACTAGGAATCCCGTTCATATACAAGCCCTGGCTACTAATACAAAAGGTCAATTCACATCCATAAAGCCAAGTTCAGAGTTCGAAACAACCTTGGCACTGTCTCATTGGCTAGTCAGAAGACGGTTACAGCCCACAATTCGTCCCCTTATTGAAAGCCCTTTGATCAACTGCCAAGTATAAGCCTGGACGAGCTTGATTGAATAGAATGACTTGGCATTATGTCCAATAGTGCTCTTGAGCCTCCCGCCTGTCGAGCATTATCTAGTCAATTAAGACACACTGTGGCTCCTATCCGACCGCGAGTCGAGAAACAAGCCCACAGCAGCTAAAAGAGGAGTTCCCCTCGCTTCATCGATAAAGATTCGAACAAACTGGCTCCGCATTTGCTTATTAAACCGGTCCAACTTCTTATAGCCAATGGTGGTCCCAACAACGGCCGTTTCCCAATCCCCATCCTGCATCACATCCACATGATAACGCTGCACACGTTGGCCCATGTGCACAGCCTCCTGCAGCTTCATCACGTTGAAGGCTTTGTTCGATCCAAGGTCCAGTGTCAGGTAGCCAGTTGTAAGACCCTCCTCGGGCGCCCAGTAGAGCTCCAAGTCGTCAGTCAAGACCTGGTGGGGGCGGAAAGGGGACGTCTCCCCGCCTCGAGTGGTGCTGGCGTTCACATGAGCCGTGGAGGCCAAGTTGCTTGCGAAGATTTGGTCGATTGAGGACTTGAATTCGCGGAGCATGGCCACGTCAGTCTCCTGGAGAAGACCCGTCTGATTTGGAGGTGCGTTGAGAAGCATCACACAGTTGCGGCCCACTGATTTGAAATAAATGTCCACCAGTTGGTCCACGGTCTTAGGATCCTGGTTTTGGTGCCAAAACCAGCCCGGACGGATGGAGACATCACACTCTGGGGGAACCCAGTCTTGGCCTTCTGGATCACCCGCATTCAGATACCTGACAAGGTTTTTGAAACAACAGAAATTTTAGTAGCAAAACAACAGACATATAACGACCATTTAAAATGATACGAAACGGAGTCCAGCAACATTCCTTCATCTATTTGTTATCCAGGGTTTTCAAAGAAACAAGGAGAGAAACCAATTACTCTTCAATTCCAAAGGCTCCAATCGTAACCAGCGATCTGTTCATCATGGACCAACTGGTGGTGCCAGCCTCTCCACGTTCATTCCCGACCCAACGAACATCCGGCCCATCATCAGAGAAGATGTTGGCGTTCGGTTGCAGTTGGTGAATCAAGGAGAACCATGAGTCGAAGAGATAGTACATGTCCTTTGAGGTCGGATCCTTGTTCCCATCCACGAAAAATTGCGAGATAGGTCCATACCTGCGACCAGCAAATATGACAAATTATTATATCTCTGTTCAAAATCCTTTACGAAGCTCCAGGATTCAAGTGCCGGATGCAATGAATGATATATTATGATACAATTAGGTCTTTACTACTCAGAAAAGTCTTAATTACCTCTGATATTCAAATGCCAGATGCAATGAATGGCATATTATGATACTACTATGTCTCTGCTCAATAAAGCTTATGAAGCTCTGGAATTCAAATGCCAGATGCAATGAATGGTACATTACGACACTACTATGTCTCTACTCCAAAAAGCCTTATGAAGTTCTAGAATTCAAAAGCAGGTGTATAAGAAATGAAATGAAAATAGTCATAAACTGTGAGGATATTACATAGTCAGAAGCTCTCGCAGCTGGCCGAGATAGTACTCGTTGTAGAGCCGTGTGTCACCGTAAACGGGTTCATGGCGATCCCAGGGCGACATGTAGAGGCCAAACTCAAGGCCCTCCTCCCTTGCTGCATCTGAGACCTCACGCACCACATCACCTTTCCCATTCTTCCAAGGGGAGCTTTTAACCGAGTAATTTGTGTATGCTGAGGGCCACAAGCAAAACCCATCGGCATGCTTCGCTGTGAGGATTACTACCTTAAATCCTGCATTCTTCGCCTCTCGCACCCATTGCCTTGCATCCTGAAAGAGACGGAAACATAAACAAGGGGTGTCAGATAAACAAGCAGAGATTCGCTCCAACTGTAATCACGGGGACTACCACCACGGGCATCACTACCGTCATGGAGTACATGAGATGTACAAAGGAAGTCCAATTGACAGATCAACGAAGTGTACTGATGGAGGGAAGCCATGGCCAAAGGTCAAATGACAATACCAGTCCCTTGGGGTTGAAGATGGACGGATCGTCAGTTCCATCCCCTTGTTCGTTACCTGCAAACGTGTTGACGCCAAAGTGGAAAAACATGGCCTGCTCCTGCCGCTGAAACTTGAGCTGCCGGTGCGACGGAAGCGGCATGAGCGGCAGTGGGGGTGGGGGTGGGGTGACCATCGCCATGGCAGCCATGGCCACCAGCATTAACAAAAACATGAACTGCGTCAGACCCAATTGCAAATGCCATCTGGAATTCCCCTCCATAGCAACCCTTCAAAGTAATCCGAAGAACCCGAGGCTTCAAATCCTGAGCATGGATGACTGCCCCTGCATTGCCGAAACTCTGGAAAGCTAATTAATGTAAACCCCAATTTGGAAAAGCCCCTGATATGATCAGCAGCTCCACAGCCGGATCGCACGGAGTCGGATCATCCCAACTGCTCCACATCCGTTTCTGCACATGAGAATGTGACACATTCTTCAAATTCAAGGTTGCGCAACGTCGATTGCGCCACGATTGGAAACCCCCAGGCACGCATGAACTGGAGGGGTGATGGCGACGCAACAACGCAACCTCAACTTCAATCATGCCCTCAAGAATCGAAAATTGGAGCAGACCTAGAATCGCAGTTGATCATCTCGACGTCGATCGTCAACGAGGGGAAGCTCCGACGCTACTTTATCCTGCACAGCAACCCCAAATCCGTTGGCAGCCCGCACAGCCATAGGTGACCGCGAGTGACCGCGGCGGCATTGAAGCTAATTTGGAGAATGTGAGCATTTCTCTCACGAATTTTATTTTTAGCATCTGGTGAACCTTATTTTACTAAAAATTAAATGTTCGGCTGAGGAGTGATCTAACTATATGGAAATGATATGTGGATTTTCGTGAAAGATTTAAAGAGTCACCATTAAATTATTATTCTAAGTTGTATTTTATAATATATCTTTAGAATTTGGAAAATTTGGGCTATCCCCTAGTCCTTAAGGGGTTAATGCATACAATTAAATGATTCTTTGGTGAATGAGTAATCCATCCTCATAATTTCCCCCCAAAGCAATTTGACTATTATTAATAGTGAAGAAAAAGTCATGGCGTGAAGGCACTCCTATCAAATAGAATGTGTTAAAAACATTTGAAATTTTTTTAGAGTATATAGTAGATAATGGAAATTTTTAGTTGTAGATGATTTTCCTAAAAGATTCAAGATTTAGAATTTTGAAAAAAATAGAAGATTTTTTAAATGAGTTTCAATTATTGACCTTGTTGGCTTCAATTTTTTGTTAAAACTTTAAATTTTAGAAATTCATATATTTCCAAAGTAGATAATAAACGAGACTTTCAGAGTTTCATTTCATTGGTGAGATATAACAAAGAAATAGATCATATTCAATCCTAAAGTTGGATTTGAAATAAATTGCTAGAAAAAATAGATGAAAAAACAAATTAACTAGTGTAATGGGAGGAAGGGAATAATCGTACTAGTATATGATGGTATATTTATATAGCTTGAGATGTTATATTATTTGTCTATAAATTAATATGATTTATTTGTCAACAGATTAGCCTATCAAACTCACTCTTACAACAACCAATTAGTGTGCTTGTTCACTTGCAATAAATCACAGTGGGTGATTGCAAGAAAATTAGTTGATAGCTAGTTTTGTAGTATTTGGACTAGTACTCACTAGAAGTTTTGCTAAGAGAATTCGAATAAGTAAGCCACTTGACATCCTGTGTGATTGAAAAGATGAATGACAATATAAACTAGATACAAAATGTAAAGGGATCTAATTTACATGTGGCTAGCTTCTTAACTTTTGAAGGTTAGAGAAGACAATAAAATGATTTATGAATGGTATGGATAATTTTCATAATCAATTTATTATCATAATGGCATGGATGATTTTCATCCAAGTTTGGGGCAACTTCGTAATGTTAAATTTACCTTGTTAGCCAAATTCATTTCATAATATATATTTTCAAACTTTATGTAGAGTTTTGTCTAAGAAGCCAATATCCATATATAGTATATTTTAATATTTTAAAATTTCTATCCTTCAAATTTGATTTTGTCCTTCATAATGGGGTCATTGCAAGAAACACTATTCGGTTTTTGTAGCGTTTCGCACAATACTCATGATTTTTTTGAGAATACTTTATAATTAAAAAAAAAATTAATGTAAAAAATATGTTCAGTGTATACACCTTTATGAAGAAGGTACCCTAGGAAGGAAAAGCATAGAAAAATTCTCTAAGTAGGAGAACTAGAAAAGTGCACAATCTCATGAAAATAGGTAATTTCATGTTTTAATTTGTAACAAATAGGAAAAACAATTTTCAAAGAAACTGAAAATTGTCTATTTGGGAGGACTTCATGGTGAAGAGATTTCACCAAGAGAATGATATTGAAACCATTTTCAATGTTCAGAATTGCTCGAGTAGGGAGCCTTGTTTGCATGAGCATAGAGGATGTAAAATAATATTTCTTTTTTAGTGATCTCTAGTAGGCACATGCTTGCCTAGTGTGGGAATAGACCACAGAAATTTTGTCTCTATATCATTAATATTGGGTACTCCCTAGTACTTAAAACCCCTAAACCGCAAAGTGTAACAAATTAGCTAAAGCAAAATTTAATTATAAATTGATTTTTGAAATTTTCTGAAAAATAAGGGATATAATTACTATCAACTTAGCCATCTCCAATAAAAATTTCAAGTTAATTGGATTCATACTTCAAAAGTTATAGCACATAACAACTCCATCATTCCAAGTGTGATGCAAAATAGTACCGGTCTTTCTTGCAATCACCCAATCACAAGCTTTTTTGCTTTTGAGTAGAATAAAGTCGACTAAAAATATAAAGCATCCTAAGTCTAGTTTCTACTCAACTTGAAAATATTAAAGCTTCTAAACATGGGTATTTTATAACAATTTGAAGTTGAGAGGCAATAGTTAAGTTTTAATAATCATAGAAAGTCAAAGAAAATTGCTTTTCAAAAAGATGTTGTAGTATGATTGTTGATTTGTTTTTTGGCCATAACTTTTGTGTTTTCACTTTAGATGACTTAAGATTCATAAATAAGGTACCTACTTATGACTAAAACTAGCTTGCTTAATTTTGAAACTAACACTAAAAGCACCTACATTGTTGCTTATTAAACTTAGCAATTTTCTCAAATATTTCATCTATTTTTAAAGAATTGTCAATTGAAACTTCTTGTCTCTTACCCTTGTTCACTAAATTTTTTTAATAAAGAAGGTCTCCTACCTTTATAATTCTAATTGACCAATCATGAAGTAGAATGTAAGATAAAACTATTGTTAGTAATTAATTGAGAACTCAAGTTGTAATATTTCAAGCAAAAAATTTGAATGAGATTTGTAGTTTATGGAATGTGGATCAAAGGATTAAAGGAATCAAAGACAAAGTTGACAAGAAATTTGAGCCAAGTCAACCATTTATCCATAGTTTCTATATATTACAAAGTAGTTATCTACTAATATTATTTGGTTATTCCTTATACTTTTTAAAATCATTTTTGTTAAATTATTGGTATTCCATTCTTTAGTACCTTTCAGAAGTCAAAACAAACATTCTAAAACACAAATCCATGCTTATCCCAGACTTTAGACCATGATTTACATATATGTCACAATTTTTGGTGCTAGAATAATGCCAATTTAGCGAAATTGACTATTTGAACAAAGACAACTTTTTTTTCCAAAGTTTTAATTTTGCACTGTCAATTTGAGAAAATAAACCGGCTCATTTAGCAGCATTTTCTTCTAACGGAGCATTTACCCTTCCACAACATGGGCAATGGATTGACATTTCCCTTAACCCTTAAATGCCATCGTGGATGTTTATTGTCCAATGAATGACAAGGAATTCTCCTCTGTAGGACAGAATTGCAACTACTCATGCTCGAAATTAAGGGTGGAAAGGGAAGATTTTCTATAGTAGTTTGACTCCCAATGAATATTTTGGGTTTTTCTAAAGTAGATGATGTCACACAGTTCTAAAATGGTTGATTTCAGGCACCAACCCGGTGTTCAAGGGTTAAAGCATAGAATAGAGAGTTCAAGATTGATTTAAAAATTAAACAGTCACATAATTCAGGGGAGAATCTTTGCTTGGTTTCAATGCAGTGATTGTTGTACTTATAATTTGAATATGGTATACAGACCCAGGATATTAAATCCTCTATTCAAATTGGGCCATGCAAGGTAATTTTGTGGGTTATCTAGGGGTAAATGTAAAAAATGCCCCCTATTTTGAGTTGTGTCTAGGGTATGTTCTTCACCTCCCCAAGCTAAGTTGGGGTCTGTGATTGCAAATATGAATTCAGAATTTGCAAAAAAAAATAATATACAAAAAATAAAAAATTCTTGCATTTTCTCCAAGGTAAATCTACTCCTACGAGGCCCAGTTCGAATGGAGGATTGAATGTCCTCCATATACAAACTGCTTCACACAAGAATGAGGAATCAACAACCTTTAGTGTCACATTGCATACGTCTTCGGTTGAGTCTTGGTGCATGTCAACGACCTTGAAAGTCAATTTCTTTAAATTGGCGGTATTCCATTACCTTGTTATCTTCTAGAGCACTTGTCCTGAAATATAAATGCATAGCTATCCTAGATCTTAGACATTTTTCTAAAGGCATTGGAATTGTGCCACTTTAATGAAATTGATGTTCTTGAGTGGAAATTAAAATTTAGCTCTTTAACAACATTTGCTTGTCTAGAGGGCACCTCAAAGATGAATCAAACATTTCCAAGAAGACTGAAGGTATGGGTCTTATTGCTTGTCCAAAGTTTATGGGGTCATGGTATGCAAAAGTGAATAGGGAATAGTACTTTGACTTAACAGCTTGAATGGGGTGCTTGTTAAGGCATATTCACTACTGAAGTGGGTACTCAAGTTCCAAACATTAAAAAACAAACAATACCAAAAACACTTTTTGTCAACGATTCTCTCAAAACCAAGCCCCTCAATGTTCCAAGGGTTAAGTCAAGATATCTATGCGGATTCAATCACTCTTGTGCCTGTATATATATGCAGTCAATCGGTTCCTACTCTTTCCCATTGATTTCAATGACTGATCGATCAATACTGGACACGTTTAGCAATAGCGGAGCAAGCTGAGCAACAGTTGAATCCACTGGAAGGGAAGGTAATCACTCCCAACCCATGCTGTCCTGCTTTCTTGGGAATTGCATTGCACGGTCCAGACAGTATTCTTTATCGTAGCACTGTACCACATCATCCGACCGAGGGGCCTGAACATTAGGTATATTCGATTTCCAAGTGAGGTCGATGTATATTGAAACCTACGGCTGCTTACATACCCAGAACTAGGTGTTTCCAGCAATTCGATGTCAAGATCTTGCGAAGTCGCAGAGAGACTGAAAAACCAATTTCGTTAAATTGGCGATATATCAATATACTTTGGCACCTTTCAGAACACGTGGTCTGAAACATGAATATATCAATACCTGTACTAGATTTTAGACCTTTAATTGCACATCCAAGTAACAATTTTCGGCTTTGGAATCGCATCACTTTAATTATCGAAATTGACTTGTTGAGGAGTTGAAATGAAATCCTTGCGAAGTTGCTCGCAGTACAGCATTTTAGTTATCTGCAGATCGATTGAACTTTTGAAAATTACGGACTTGCTGTGAACCGATAAATGTTGTAACAGATATTTCGTTAAAATGGCGGAATTCATACGCCATTATTCCAATTATTTACTAGGCCTTGTGTAGATTTCAGATTTCCACAAACACGGTCTGAACCTCAAAGTGCCAAGTTTGTGGAATACCGCCGTTTTAACGAAATATCTGTTCTACACATTTAGGGGTTAAACCCCTAAACCCTTGTTATCACATGGGGGAATTATTCATAAATAAATACGAATTCCCGTCTCGTTTTCCTCTTTGTGCATGACTTTCATGAGTCACTCAATGCGGTAAACAACACTGGACAACGCGATCAGAGGATCGTCATCAGTGATTTATCAAATTTGATAAGGCCCCCAGGGGACTTAACTGCGTGTTGCTCGCCCGGTTGCTGGGCTAGCTATAAAAAAGGTAACTTTTAAGGTCCCATCGGGGGTCCCATCAATTTCATAGTATTTCTCAAATAAATTTTGAGATTAATAATAAATTTTGTTAGTTTCTACCTTCAATATTATTTTAGTTAAATATATAAAATGGTTGAAGCATTAGGGGTAGTCATGGCTTCTTCATCAACTCAAAGTTCTCTGAAGAATGCAACAGTAACGAGAGAAAACAGGAGCCAATGCGCAGCACTTCTGGTGAAGAAGGTGTGACACCCCTTTTGCTTCGGGTGGAGGACTTATGCGAAGAACAAGTTCACCTCTGACTAAAAATACACAAGTATCTCAGGTGTCAGGTCGTTGAGGGCAGGCTATGCGGGTCACAGAATATATTTAGCTTGCGAACTCTTCTGCACGCCCGTTCTTTTGCTCCAGAGTAGAATAACGAACGTCGAGAAAACTTAGCAGCAGAAATATATTCCCACATCGAGAGCTTGCTGCAAGCCAACCCTAAATCACCACGTCCCTATTCTGTGAAGAATGGGAGCGCAGTGAAGAAGCCGTGACTACCCCTATTGCACTGCCCTCTGTCTGAAATCCAATCATGATGTGGAGGAGAATTGTTTGATTAATATTTCGGGAAAGAATCTTGACTGCAGTAAGTGTCTCTCTCTATAAAACCGTTCGATCGGCAGGGAATCTGGTCCGTGACTGAAAGTCTGAAACAAGTCAAATACTGTCCGCATGGCACTGAAACCGATTAATCAGAGGAAGCCAAGTGCACCACAATAATTCCTTGCTTGACTTCTTTGCTCCGCTTAGTCCGTGTATGCATGCAGTGGGTCGATCAAAGGAATGCAGTGATGATTTCCACATTTCCATCTATTTTTAGTTGTGAATTATTCGACAGACATTCAAAATTGGCAAACGCAAACCGAGTCATATAACCGATGGTGTTGAACAGACCCAGGCTGAGACCTCTCCAAGTCATACGCGAAGAAGATCGACATGGGCTCGCCAGAAATGTCGCCATTCAGTCTGCACTGCAGTCACTTCGTGGGGAATTTCGTTAAAATGGCGATACTCTATACCTCATTTTTCCATTCATTTTTAGGGCAGATATAGATTTTAGACTGCACGGTCAAGTTAACTTTGTGGAATATCGCCATTTTAACAAAATATTGGTTTAGGTCATACAGCATCTCTCCATTCATTTCCTTCTTCAAATAGTTTTTAAGTCTAGGATTGGTAAAAATTTCAGACTGCATAGCCTAAATGTGAAAGTGCCAAATTTTTGGAATATTGCATTTTAACGAAATTTTGGTTCTTCATCATTTTAGAGAAGTAGAATAAGTTGCACGAATCACATTTCATCTATGTACAATGCTAGTAAAGCATCCACTTATGCTCAATACTACATTTGGAAGAAATAGCACCCGTATACTCTACTGTGAAAACTCTTTTTTGTTGACCTAAAATCAAATTTCAATGTGAATACTTTAAGTCCAAAGTTCTACAATTGAAAGGATGTTAGAAGTCAATAGCAAAAGTCAAGTAGACCTAGAAAACAAATTTGGGACTAAAACATGGCAATTGCTAAGTGAGAGTATAAATAGAAGGAACAAAGAACTTTTCTTACACCAGTAAGAGAGTCAATCACATGCAAGATCTTTTGTATGGTAGTCTTGTAAATAAAGTTGCTTATTTCTTCATTTGTTGCTTCTCTATATTTAGGAATTTTTACTTGATTTTGTGTAAGTCTATTATATTTGTAAGATAGGATGTATATGAAAACTTCTAGAGCAAAGAGCAAAGGTTGAAGATTATAGTTGCTTAATTTATTTTCTACTTGACGTTGGTTTGTATGCATGGTTGGTTGATGATATTTTGTATGGCATGATTTTATTGTTTCTTTTGACTATCTAGGGTTGTTTGCAAGAGGAATTATTTAATTATTGAAAGTTGCTCAATCAAATTTGGTGATGTATGTGTGTGTATTCATGAGTAGTTGCATGGTGTGGTTCATTGGAAGCACATAGTCATTGCACATACAAAACAATTATTAAGTAATTGGACATGAAAGATTGGGAGATTGAATAAACCACTAAGACATATCAATTTAATACATTCAATTAAATAAATAAAACTTGGAATATGAGTGAGGCATGGATTATTTTGTAATTTTATTTATTTTCTAAGTACTTCTTCATCTCTTATATATAACATTGAGATGGGTTACCACTAGGTGGCAGCGGGGAGGGGGGGGGGGGTTGCTTAAAATGTAAGGACCTTGTGAGCATGTCAACCACTCAATCATTAAATATTGAATCTAAAATACCTGTACCTTTAAAAAGTGACCATAGCTATTGAACGTTAGACAATTTGAATTTTTTTCAAAGAACCAAATGAATTCTAGAAAGGGTTGCCTTTGGGTTAACCCTAAAGTCTTGAGTATCTCTTCAAGGGACAATTCAAGGTTCAAGGCTCCTATAACCTCAATTTTTGAACTAATTTTTTATTTTTTTTAAGATAGGCACATGCATTAGCTTTCTAGGAATACAATTTTTTCTTTGATTACTATCTAGAAGAAAAATTTATGCCACCCTAAACTTGAAAAGTAGTTCCTAGAATAGCACAACATAAATCTCAAAAACTGAAAAAAAAATTCATAGAAAATACTTTTATCTACTTGAAAAACTTTAATTCATTCCATTTGGACTAGTAAAACATAATATTTATTATATTGAGAGAATTCTTTGAATTTGAGAGGTACAAGAGCATGAAATAAATTGACAATGAAATTTTTTTTGGAAAAACAACAATTTCCATTAGAATGAGAGTGAGAATGTTTTTAGAATTGAAACTATTTAGGTCGAATCGACCTAAATAGTTTAAAAAGATAAGCTTGATTTGACTATTTAGGTTGAATCGACCTGAATAGTTTGAAAGAATAAGCTTGGATTTGCCTAGGCAAGAAAAAGATGCCTTGAGTTCTTAAGCTCAAAATGCTCAAGCCTAGGTAACAAAAAAAATTGAAATAAATTTTTTATTATTTTTCTCTTTAAATATATTTATGTCTAGATGGAGCACATTACTTCATACCATTGGATTATTTATGTGAAAGTTATGAAGAATCTTGATTTGCTAGCAATTAGAGCATCTTCTTGAAAAATATCATGTAGGATTTGTTTTGAAATCAATATTCCCAATTTTTCAAAACATAAAAGTTCACTAGGTGCAAATTACATACTACAACTATTTGACTAGAAGGATTGACATCTTTCAATTTTATCCTAGAACTCTAAACAATTTAATTTTCCCCTCCATCTTGTATCTTCTTTCACTCAATAATTTTTAAAGTATGAAAATGATTTTATATTTTTTAAATTTTCTTCCCTAGTTTTTCAACTCAATTATCTACTATAAAGATATAAACCTCAAGTTGTAGTGCAAAAATTTTGAGTTGAGAAGATTCAAATTAAAGTTTGAAAATGTAGTTATGGCAACATACAAGTGAAAACCATTGCTTTTTCTATGAGGTCAAAGTTTCTAAGAAATATTCTACACATTCTCATAAAAGTCTATTGTAGAAAAATAATTTTCTTTCATTCAATTAACTCTTCACATTAGAAATGACAATTTTGAGATGATTTTTGGTGAAACATAGTTTTGAGACCTTCAGGGATAAACACCAAATTTTTTCTACAATTTGAACCATAGAAGGACAAGACCTATCAATGAGGTATTTAGCCAAAAATTAATAGATTCATGGATGAAAATTGAATAGGTGCAGTAACCTTGAAAGGTAGTCATAGAAGAATTTTTTTACTCTAGCATTTTTGGGTTAACAAATATGTTTTTTAGAACTTTGAACACTTAAGATAACTACACCTAAAATTGACAAAGTAAGAAATTCAATATGGTTCCCATTATTATAATGAAAAAGTTTTTTTTGAGGGATCTTGTTGGTAGTCAAATTTTTTTTTAATTCTCTTTAAATGCATTCTTTGGACATTGCATGAATAAACTATGAATTTTCAAAGTTTTGAACATAGGTGTTTCTAAAACCCACTTACCTAGACTCTTATGAATAGTGGGAGTACATTTTAGGCAAGAATTTTGTAAGGTTAACTTGTAGTCTACTCTTAAAGCGACCATTTAAGAGCTAATTGTATTTTCAGGGAAGCTAAACTCCTTGAATCAATTTTTAGTAAATTTTTGTAGGAAAGAAAATGGAATTGGCATCTAACCCAAGTCATTTCATATTTTTTAGACCTCTGTGGAAAAATTAGTCAAATTTTTTTGAAGTTGAAACATAGTAGTCACTAAAAGCGACCACCTTTTGAAAAAGACATATTGGTTCATTGAAGAAAGCAAAATGTACCTTTGTGTCATGATTACTTTTAGAACATGGTCACTTTTAGAGCAAACTACCTTAGGGCTCAATTTTAGAAAGGGCACGATTTGAGGTGCAGTTACCTTAAATGTCACAATTTGGTCACTGTGAAACATACCATTTCAAAGAATATTATCATTTTCACTTAATCCCTTAAGGACGGACTAGTGACCATGAAAATCATCCCTTTTGGAATGGTGTGACATCATCTACTTCAGAAAAACCAAAAATATTCATTTGAGGTCCAACCACTACAAGATCTCTCCTTTTTACACAAAATTCCAAGAATGAACAATTGCACTTCTGTCCTACATAGGAAGATTCTTTGTCATCCATCAGACCAAAAACGTCCTCGGCGTCCTTTATGGGTTAACTACTCGCCAGGGTCTTTCAGTAACGAACAACAGTTGCTCACCATGTGGAAACTGCCCAAATACTCCACAGAAAGTAGCATGTCCTCTTCATGCCTCTACTGTGCCCCAATTTGGTGATTCAACCGGATTGATAATTAGCATGACCATCATCAGAACATGGAACAAATTTGTGGGCAGAAAACATCTTTTCCCTTGACTGCATGCTTCCGCTCAGGTTTCAATTGATCAAAAAACGTCGAGAATTATGCTTTCTCTTGCAAAAAGGTTGAAAGAGGATGGCTACATTGCGAAAGTTAAAATTGCAAACCGAGCAATCAAATACTAGATAATCTATGTGTTACTCCTGCACTAGATAATCCTGTGATACATTGCACTTGATCTTTTCACTGCAAAATGTAGTCAAATCTCTACATCTCTTCTACTATGAGCACTTTTGTTGTGTACAAAGTGAGTGCCTGGGTGACTCATGTAAAATGAACCATACAGTTTCCAATTCAACCCCCATATGTTATTGCAGTGCTGGAGCTAGATTCTACCCATCCGGTCTTCTACTCTTTCTGCAACAACACCGATACAGTGCTCTCTGACGTAACGATCGAATGTAAAGGATTTGAATACTTGATTGACTATACAAAGCTTGATTCGAGAATTGATGAGATCAGCGTTGGCTCAAAACCTCACTACAACTTCTCTTAAAATTTATGCATTCCTCCGCCACGAATTCGCTGCAGAAGATCCAAAAAATCACATATCATCAAGCTGCACCCAGGATGATACAAAAAATATTTGACAGTTCTAAGTTACAGCAAAGCAAGCACGAGTGAAGAGAATAAACTTACAAAATTCGCTGGGCCATTTCAGATGCTTCCCACCGTGGACTCCAAGGATAATCTTGATATGGACGTGATACTAGAGGCTTCCCTCGTGCATCGAAATGCTGCACAATCGAGCAACAACTCAAGCAACAGCAAACAAAGGTACAAGATAGTATTTGCGTCACTTTTAGGCAATTTTACATGTGTAGAAGTCTGATTTGGGGGGACGTATCGAGCTTCCGAGAGATCTTTGGGTATAAGAGTCCAATTAGTTGAGATCGAATTTAAATCATCACTATCAGTACAAGTTTTCATCACTGTGTGCAATTCGAAAGTGGGAGACCACTATACTGGTAAGCGACAACAGACCACCCGAAGTGACAATAGACAATAACATTTCCATTCAAATATAAATGTTCCTAGACAGTTAGCTCACGCCACTTAGTAATAAATCCAACCAAGTGTATGAAAAATAGGGGATGTGTTGGTAAGTGGGGTCAGTGGCGGAGGCAGGAGCAGATCCCAAAAGTATTAGGATCCTCTATCATACAGTATGTATTCTGTACTGTAACCAAGTTAGTTATGATTTTCTCAGCAACGTACCTGAGAACTTTGAAGGGTGAATGTTGGCTGTATCTTTGGAAATTGAATTGGCAACGCGAAATGTATCTGCACAAGAGAATTCCCAGGGAAACATCAATTTCAACTCTAAACAAACTCAGAATAAGATCTCTAACAAACATATTTGTTTTCTCCTCATAAATCAAGCCCATGAATCAGAAGTGAAAAGATACAAAAGAACCAGTACAAAGCAAGAGTCCGTGCCACTCAACAGAAATCAGCACAACCGAAATACCTGTGCAGCACCGACTTACCAAAAAAGCGAAAACTCCCGACGATGTCAAAATAGAGATTTTTCGGTAGTGGAGCTGCGAAACACAAACACAACTAGACGTGTAAATATCAAGCAGATACGACCACCTCAAATCTGCCTCAATCCCAAGATCAAACTCAGGCTGTAAATGAACATCCTGGGCATGAAGTGGTAGCCTACCGTGTCAGCTTCAAGAGGACGACCAAAGAATAGAAACAAAGCCTCCATAAAATTCCTCCGCAAGCCAATGGATGCACGCGCTTCTCGTTCCTACAAGAAATATCATGTCGGACTTCACAATCGATACAGTTCCCTCACAATCCACTTGCTACCATATTTTGCTACTCATTATCTGAGCATATTAAAAATTGCCAAAGCAGACCTGTTGCTGTATAGTATGTTGCAGTGTTGGTATGTACTCCACAAGACACCTGTTGCATGACGGGAACCATTTCTATCAGGTCGTGTGGAAATCAGATGAGTACTCCGTTCTTACCGAACGCCAATGTCACCCAATTATACAAACAATGATGACTGGTCAATACATTTTACCAAAAGGAGGGTGATAACTCACATGTGCTCAGGCCATTCAGGGAGTTTGACATCCTCCACATCAAATACATCTCTTATAGATTCAGGTGCCACTAACTTCAGTTGAGGGGCGCTTCCTCCCGTTTGACCTCTTTGTACTGGAAATTTTACCTACATTCCACAATAGGAAGTAATGGTCAAAGACTATGAAATTATAGCTAGACGGCAGCTTGCTTTCGTCAGAAATCTCTTCCTGTCCACCAAAAAATAAGCTACAAAAAATTGAGAGAACATACATCTTACATGCCTTAAGAAACTCAAAGACTTAATATGCAGTACCCATGAGGTTGAAGTTTCTACCAGACAAGTCCGAAAAAAAAGAGCAGAACCCATTCACCTCTACTATAAGAGACGAAGAATACCGCATAGTGATAGTAAACACGAATCTATACGTACAGTGAATAGAATCGTACTTGCAGCGAAATGTCGCTCATAAGAGTGGAGGAACCCGGGGCAGTCGTAGCAGACAGAGGATTATCCTCCTCCTGCTTTAGTGGAATGGCAAAGTTCACCTCCTCCATCTGCTCAACCATGAACCCCCGAATGACAAGCAAACACAAATTTAAATAGGAAAAACAAATTCAGAAAAAAGTGAAGGACTCCAAATTTGCAATCAACAGAACAAAAGTAGATGTTAGTTCATCATGCATGCAATGCTATCAGCCCTTATTTGTCCACAACGGTTCTGAACTATATCCAATTGATAATGAAGTAAAATCTGAAAGACCGATGCCCTTTAAATTCACTAGCAAAGTAAGGCTTAACAACACTTCAAAATATATAAAAAAAGATAACCTACCCCATCAGATGAACCCATCACGCACATCTCCAGACCCTGCAAAGTAGGGGCATCCCCACATTCGTTAAACCCATCTCCCACAACTATCAACACAAGGGCGAAAGTGAACACAAAATGGATTGTAGCCATGAAAACATTTACAAGAGTAGGAAATACTTGTTCAATATGGGCAAAAATACAAACACACCTGCATAGAAGCGATTGTGTTCATCTCAAAACGGACGCGTTCATCAGTTATTTCTTCCACCTTTTTCCGCTGGTAATCCAAATACAACACCCTGCAAGGGCACAAACGTCAGTGAGGAAGTCCAACAACTAGGAGAAGAGCAGAACATGAGTCAGCAGCGATGGCAAGCATAACAGTCACGTTCATGGCTTGATACTAGAGGCTGTAAGCAGAAAGCAGGAGCGATGTAATCATGCCCTCATAACTTCCATAATTGATAATAAGTTAGCATATGAAAGTTGTAAATAGGGTTTTAGTAAATTAAACTTTTCCGTGATTCTGGACATCAATCATGATGAAATGGGGAATGGGGAGATGGCCATTAAGTAGGTCGATCATGGGAAACATCCCTATTCACTTAATTGAAGTTGTGAGCTAAATATTTTGGACAGTGACACAAGCACCTTCCATGCAACTACAGAAAAGTGATGATCATAGGCCTCCCCAAGGGGAGATCTCCCGTGAATTGCATCATTCTTATCTTGCCTCTCCATGATCAAACTCCACACGATGTCTAAATTTCTTGAGACGATCAAATTTTTCTGAAGCCATGTTTTTCCATATCTGGCACAATCCTGAAGGCCACAGTCGCAGAAACTAGTAGGAGGAATACAAGCAAGTCAGCACCTAGAAAATGACGGAAAAATAGACGAGGAAAGTCACTAACCTCATTATAAGAATCAGTTTCAAAAGTCTAGTGGGATCAGTAGCTGTCCAGTCTCGCAAGTACTGGCGTGGTGAAAGACCTGAGTCCTCAGAAAGTGGTTGGAAGGTGTCATCCCCAGTGCCAAATATAAAATCCGGTGCCACACTTATGTCGTTGCCATTGTAAACAACCTCCCCTGCAATACAGAATTCTTCTAATCAAAGTCAATTTTCAACAAATCTAAACCCTAAACCCTAAATATTTATGCTCGATTCATCTCAAAGCCACACATTCAAAAGCGAGGATGCTGAGTCGTTTTCTAACACAAAAGGATGAAGGGAACATACATTTAATGTACGAAAGGCAGCATGGTATGAACAAGGAAAAGCGATCCAAGACCAAACCATTGCGAGCGCCCGATCGCAAATTTTCTACCTGTGCACATTCCGGAATTAGACAAAGCTTGAAGGCTGTGCCATTGATCAGACTGCGCCTAACACAACAACAGGATCCCCAAACACGACAACAAAACACAGTTCCTGTGTCTCCAATAGTGATTGACGGACAATACATGTTTCAACACAAAACTCTGAAGATGAATTTTGCGCACAAACGTTTCAATACCAATTTGACACCAACCTAAACATAAATTTCACATGGAAATAAAAAAGGAAGCCAGTGAGATACCAATACTACACTAGGAATTTCAGTCATTACGCACCATTCGACCTCTTGTCCCCAAAAAAACCCTGGCGGAAAAAAGTTAGCCATCTCTGTCATGGTTCAATGAAGCATCCACCCCTTCTCTCTTAGTTCTTTTCAATTAGAGATAACTAGATCCATAGGTTGTTTCTATTGCCCAAACAGTCAACCACAGAAGCACAGAAGCGCAAGGGGATGCGTGCCTTACACACCTTGAGAGGAATGGGCGAGTGCGTGCGTAAATACTGCAGCTGCGCTTGTAACCAGGATGGCACAGCGGCAGCCCCAGACGAGGACGACGACGATGAAGGCGGTGGGTGCTGCACCATCGCCATAGCTGCAAAAAGATCGTCAATTGGCCTCGTAACACAAAAGACGTCGAAAACAGCCTTGAAATCCTCGCAGTGTCGCACTCTGCACACAATTTCGCTGTTGAAGGTTGATGTACGGATTATACCCTATCGTCTGTCGGGTATCGGGTATCAGACAAGTATGCGGATAGGCCACTTATCGAAGATTGCACTAGCCACTGCCAAGCTGATATTAAAGTGATAACTACACTTAAAAATCAAATCATCTGAATGAATGAGTACTTGAGCTTGGTTTCAATTATTCAACAGTCCAAATTATTTGTTGGGTCTTGTTGGAAGTCAAAAGGAGGATTAAATTGATAAAAATAGATGCTCAAAAATTGACCTTAGGCTCTTGTGAGTTTAGAGGTTGAATCGTACATATTATGGAAGAGTGTATATGTTGGGTTGGGTTGGATGTAGAAATGGGTTGTAATAGATGTTGTTACCTTATTCAACAATTAGAATGATAGTAATTCAATAGATCCCTTTTCCCTCCAAACTAACTTAGAAATTCTCATTGCTCATGAATTGTGGAGTACTATCCCTCTTAAGAATGTCACTATTTCTCTCAACCACATTCTTTTAGTTTTAGTAATGTCTCGATTCACTTTATCATGTCATTACTATCCTCATTACACAAGATAATTCAACTAGTGCAACACTTTGAATAGTGTGAGATCCCTTATAGTAATTTGGATGACTATGGTCTATATATAGTATGAACATTTGGATGATTTTTAGATGATAATTGAATGAATGGAGATGAATATTGGATGAAAATTACAATATTTGAAATATTTTGAAATTAGTGTCAATCACATTAAATTATGCTAATTTTATCCAAAATGTTGTGAACAACTATATTAGTGAACCTTGCAAATTTTTGAAATTCTCAAACTAGTATGAGTAAAAATCACTAATGGAATCACTTTGTGTAGTTAAGCTTTTAACTTAAAACAATACCATTTTTATTACATGATATAGATTGAAAAATTTGTCTTATAAAAGAGGGATGGGTCTATTTCAAACATTATACCTATTGCAAACATCTAAGAAATAGCCTTATTATTGTCTTAGTCATCCATTCAACTATCAAAAGCTACCATTCTTCAATAAATGATTGATTAGGGCTAAATACAATGAATAGTGACTAAACATTCAACTCCAAGCTGCCGTACTTCAACAAATGAAATTTAGTCAAGGTAAACCTACCTATGATAGGCAAACCATCCTTGACAAGCACCTAGGAAATGACCCATTAGAGTCTTACATCAACCCATGACAAACTTTCCCTAATAAATAAGATTAGGACTACATTAGGTTGGTTAGTGACTAAAATCAATAGCTCAGGTGATGGTGATGGAGTTATTAGTGCATGTTTTAGGAACTTTTAGCTCTTTAGTGTAAATTCATCAAAGTAAGTGATTATTTTAATTCCTCATGTTCTAGCCATGTTAGAAAATATTGTACCTATGTTAGGAAATATTCTGACTACTTTAGGTGGTAGGATGATGCATACACTTTTTGTTGGTTTTGGGATAGTCTACAGATTCTTTTGGGCCAATTGGTAATCTCACTTCAAAAATTCATAAGAAATTCATACTTTGTCAAAAAAATAAAATTTTCATTGCTCTCTTTTTTTACACAGTTGTCTTTGTATGGAAAAAACTCTCAGTTTTTGCTAATTGTAGTAGGGCAAAACACTCATTCTGCTTGTGATACGCAGATTTATCTTAAATGTAATTGAATAGTGGCCACAAGAAAATCTTAGAGTAAATTAGTGACCACAAAAGGAACTTTCACATCCAAAAGTTGATTGACTCTAAGCTTTTATTATAAGAAGTGTCTATTTTAATGCAATGAATAATGGCTATTCTAGGAAAATATTGCAACCAATTTAAATGAGTAACATGACCACTATGAAAGCACTTTATGTTGATTGGTTGGTTTGGGGAGGGTCTAGTCACCTTCAAGCTGTTTGGGCAATACACTTCAAAAATTCAGAACAAATTCACACTTTGTCCAAGGTTCTGGGTACTTGTGCACCTGGCTTTAGTTAAAGTAAGTAATCTAGTTTTGCTAATGACACCCATTTGGCAGATTAACAACGACAAGGCTTTGGGTCCAGCAAAGTGTACGGGACAATGGAAAACTTAAGTTTCACATATGTACCATTCACACCTATCTCTGTGATTTGAGACCCTAAGTCGCTAGTGGAAAAATGGTTTTTTTGTTGGTTGCCTTAGGAATTTGGATTCTGCAAATGAGGGATCCCAAGCATTTTGGTGTTCATTGTGGAGCTTATTCAATTCACTACTAGAGGTTTGTGTATTCCCAAAGTTGTTTGTGGAAAGTTTGGTGCTCAAAGACTTGAGGTTAGTGCTTATAATTACATTTTAGGTATGTGTTTTTTCATCTCTATCTTGCATTTTCTATAGTTTCAATTTTGTAGGTATTATATTTATAAAATAGATTTCCACTACTCAAGCAAGACTAGAAAGTATTGGTTGCATAGATTGGTAATTGTCTCAGTTGCAAATGCAGTGTTTAGAGTGGTGTTTTGGTGTTGAATTAATGATTGCATTGTGTTTTTCTCACTCTTGTTTGTTTTAAGGTAAATAGATGGTGAAGAAGTCTTTCATTTGGAGAGACAGGTGATTGCATGAAACAACTGTACTATTTGTTGTGTTTTGCAACAATATTCATGTTTTTGGGGGGAATACTTTAAAATTAAGAAACCATTTTTTTTAAAATTACAAAATATGGTCTATATATTTTGCACCTTTAAGATGAAAGTAACCATGGAAGGAAATTCATTAAAAAATCCTCAAAGTAGGGGAACTAGAAAAGTGCCAAATCTCAAGAAAATAGATACTTCAATGTTTTAATTAATAAAAAATAGGAAAAAACTTAAAGAAAAAAAAGAAAAATTTTCCATTTGTAGAAACTCTATGGAGATGTTCATTCTTCAAAAAAATCATCAAAATAATTTTTTACATGTTTTGAAATGCAAGTAGAAAGAGGCTCTCTGTGAAGACTTCTACACGATATATAGTTAACTATTTTAAAAAATCTTTTGAAGCATAGCTAAAAGTATACTATAAAACGATCTCCTTCAAATTTCAGCTCCAAATTCATTTCTATGGGTACTAGTTTGTTAAAAAACAAACAAATTGGCAAGTATGACATAATATCAGGGGCTATAGTTAAATAGTAAAAAAGATTCCAAAATTTTAGACAAGGTGTATAATAGTCATAAGTACCTTGTTTATGAATTTGGAGTCATTTAGAGTTAAAACACAAAAGTTATGGCCCAAAAACTAATCAACACGCAACATGTGATTGAAAATAGTACAAGTGTTTCATGCAATTACCCTGACAAGAAAAAGGATGAGAATATGCTATTTTTGTTTGAGTTGAGGAAGTGGGGATTCAAATGAGGGTTCCTACAATTGGCAACCAAACTTTGCCTTTGCAAGCTTCTTCATCACCTTGTGGTTAGTACATAGGATTCTTTTGAAAGTCATGAAAGTAGAGTAATTTATGAAAATAACCGCTCTAAATTAGCAACAACCACACTTGTGCAAAAGTGTAGTGGACAACAAGAAAGGAGATGTAATTCAAATGTTTACTCTAATGCCCATGTCTTTTTCATGGCCATGTCAACCACTAAGACAAATTGATAGATTGGAAGGAGCAATAGTATGAAAAAAGGATACCAAATACACAACTTCCTCAATATAAAAGTGCTAGAAAATAGGCAAATCAATAGTTTGAAAGGAGTAGCAATATGAAAAGAGGATACCTAATACACAACTTCCTTGGAATAAAAGCGCTAGAAAATACTGGTATGAAGACATCTTTAGTCAAAACTTTATAATTTTGATGGCTATTGCCCTCTACTACATTAGTCTATTTGTAAAAGTAAAATTAAGATTTTTTTTCAACCATCCTATGGAGGCAAAGCATTCTACCTGCAATGAGGGCACTCACTTTACTAACAACCCCAGAGTTCATTTAAACAAAGAGACAACTTAACCCTTGAATGATGCAACGGATGATTATTGTCCGGTGAATGACAAGGAATTCTCTTGTGTAGGACAGAATTGCAACTATTCATCCTCGAAATTAAGAGTGGAAAGGGAAGATCTTCTACAATAGTTTGACTCCCAATGAGTATTTCTGGTTTTTCTAAAGTGGATGATGCCGTCACACGGTTCCAAAATGCCTGATTTCCACAGTCACCAACCTGGTGTCAAGGGTTAAACAAATAAATAAAGAGGCAAATGATACAAATAGACAAACAGGCAAAATTATAAAGACTAAAAAGTAGAGAAGATAGAAAAAGAAAAAAGAAATCAAATAATGAGATATCAATACCGGTATTTTCATATTCTATTTCACAAAAAACTAACGTTTGCTAGAAAATATACTGAAACAATCAAATATTCCAAGATGAAAATTTCAAAAATAGAATACTTTAGCAGTACAAAGCTGCAACCGTGGAACACGACAATTGTAGGGCAAAATTCAAGTAATGGCTCAGGTACTCCTTTACAAATTCCTGACACTGCGGTAGACATACTCAAACATACCGGGAAACAACCACGTCAGGTATCTATTACACTTGATTTCTATGCTACACTCAGCTGTCTCCTCCGAAAGTAATCACTTCAAGTTAGGAAGATAAGGACCAACGCAGGGTGAAACGGTACTATTCGGTAGCTGCTTAATCAGCTCCTGTACTGCAGTCAATGCTTTTCTCAATATGTCCTTTTCAATAGACAGCAACTTCTCTGCAACCCTCCTCTTTGCGTTCTTTTTAGCATCACCAACCTACACACGTCCACAAAATCATCAACAGATGCCAATATATCAAATCTCATTAATCAGATCCTGCACATGACAAGTAGAAATCTCGTCTAGAGAGTGTAACATCATCAACTATCTTCGAGGTCACGATATTGCATTAACATTTCATTGAAATGGCATGCGATGCATACCTCTGATGCATCGGAAGATTTGTATCCTGCCAAACGCCGTTCAAAGTGCTGCTCTATTTGGTTTAATACAGCTCTCTCGTTGCAAGCACTTACCTGCACAAAATTGGATTACAAATCAGCTCATGATCTCTTCCAACAGAATGGCAATCTTTGATATCCAGAATCCAAAAAGAAATTATATGCCTGGCAAAACAGAACAAATTGAAAGAACTCACAGGACAAACAGGCCCCTGGGCAAATGAGACGGTCTCCATTTCTGAAGGGTCGGACAAATGTGCAAGTCGCATGTAAGGCAACATGTCTAAAACGGCCTCCATTTCTTTACCCTTATAAATCTGAGCATCCATCACCACAGCGTTACAACTCAAGTACCAGAAACGTTACCAAAATCGACAGTCAAAGTCGCGGTGACTTCTCAGAAACAGGGGGTCTTGAAGTGACTTAATAATACGTTAGCTAAGGAGTTTCTAATTCCCTCTCATTCCCAGGAAATAAATCAACGAAGATAAAACATTTCGTACAATTATACAATATAATACTAAATATTTCATGTCACGAAAGAAAATGAGTACAAAAGGACTACCTGAAAAGTTTGAATAGTCAAGCGATTGTTCTTCTGCACGATAGCCCTCTTCTGCTGATAAAGCGGATCCTCCATATCCAATGATGCCTATACAGCAAAGTCAGTGTGCATCATTTCAGAAGTTTACTAGCTTTTCAGAGGTCTCTAATTCGATGTTAACAAGATATCAGACAGGATGAACAAAGACATCGCATAAATAGACAAGAAAACATTTCTGGATACATAATGCAATGCTGATAGGTAATACCTCAACTGCAAGTCGATCATAAGGATTATCTTCATCTACAAATCCGTAGTTCAGCAATAGCCTAGAGTTCGGCTGTGGACCGCACCTGTCGCACCACTCTAACCTTGTCAACCGAAGAGGTTTCTACTCTTCAAAATCATTTCCTAATAGTTGCCCACAAAGAATCTAGAAGGGATAACAAAGCAATTTCACAATAAAATAGTTCAGTGAAAACAATTTGATAGGCTAAGAACTTGACGACATACCACACAGATATAGGATCACCCGCCTTGTAAGCACGATCAACTTCTAGCTGGACGTTATCACCAACCGCCTTTAACATCGCTTTGCAGTTGCTCTTATATGCCAGGAGTGGAGGACCCAACGGAACTAATGCGAAACGTCTTGCGAGACTCACTCCCTGCAAATAAATAGTCATTCGAAGCAGTTTACGTCAATGCGTATCGAGTGAATTCAAAAATTGAAGCAGTCCCACTTTACAGACAAAAAAGAAATTATCTGACAGATCAATGAGACACAAGCCATTATTCATGACGGTATGGTGGAAGTACTCTACATTGAAAATCCATGGTCTTTCGTTTTGTGCATACTTTAACAAGCTATCAACATCTATTATTATAAATAAACAGTGTCAAGAAATCCTGTCACGTTTTCATCCTCGTGGATGTTCGCGTTCTCATCCACTCACTCATTCATCGGGAATAAAGATGGATGCTGTGGGGGAACTAACCAAACTTGAGGTCAGATCTCACTATTGACAATCTTTTGAAATGGGACATTTTCATCGTTTTGTGAAGGGATTGTCACAAAGTTTGCAACGGGGTGTACTAGTAGAATGTAGATTCTAAACTTTAATATATAAGAAACTGCTTCATGACAAGGAAGTGTAACTATAGCCAATAGCGTGAATCGCCCATCGTGACGCAGAAATTCAAGAGCTATTTGATATACAAGACACATAACGACTGATGATATATGCAATGCCTTCGTTGATGAAGCAAGAAACAACAATGTAGCAGGGATGTAGACGAATTCTAAAAACTCTTTAAACTAAGCAATGATACAACAGAATTCATGGGGTTTAATCGTGTAAGAAAAATTGCTTAAGATGTTAGTGATCCTTGTCTTGGCGAAAAATACCTGGAGATGGACAACGCAGGACTGCACTGCCACAAAGGCTTGCTTGAAGATTTCAAATGAGAATGCCTCTGTTGGTAAGTCGAAGGGATATTGCTATTCAAACAATCAAGGAACCACAATCAGTAAAATCAGAACTACTTTCTACCAACAGTCCTCTGCACAAAAGCTTGGGAAGGCGGAATGTGCAATTCGACTTCATGTCACATTGAGATGTTGGAGACGGGAATACCTTGAATAGAGAACCAGCCATAAACCATACTGTGTCAAGCTCTTCATATTCCCGTTTAATGCCAGCCAATCTTTCGAGTACAACCTCCTGCATTAGCCAGAAAAAATATCATACGGTTGATAAGAACTAAGAAGTCATATGATCATTGGACAAGAAGTTTGTAAAGAAGGCGTACGACGATCTTCCACTTGCCACACTCAGTAAATAATTCAACAACAAGCACTTCATTATCACTACAGTTGTATACTAATTCTTAAAAACTTGAGTCCATTCATACGTAATCTGAAACCCAAGAATTGAATCAAAGTATTATTAGAGAGATTACGTAAATGAATCTCGTATCTGACTCAAAAAATAAACTGAATTTCTCCTAAAGATAATGAAAATTGCAGACTCATCAAAGCATGCACATGCAGGCAAAACCTTCATGGTGCTTCCTGCGAAATAGTCGTTAAGCTCTTCTCGAGACCAGAGCAACGGTGACTCCACAGCAAGCTGCCCCCGTCCTCTTTGCCTGTCGAGTTCCCGAATGTATGGGTACCAGTAGGATTCCTTCCCTTGCTTTTTCTCGTACATTAGATAAAGAGCTAAGCAAGCGAGTTCCGAGAGCTTGTTCGTTGTCAGCAGTTCGGCTGCAGAGTGTTCCAAAAGAAACCCTTATCAGTAAGAACATAGATCGAAACGAATACGAGGGAAAAGATGAAGCTTGAAACACATCAAAGACCGCCAAAAGGAAGTGACCGGGAGCAATAAAATGCTATCACATAGACGAATGAGGTGACCGATCATCTTTAACCACGATGAAAATTACTGCGACCTCCAAATCTCATAACCATAATTCACTAACTCTCTTCAACTCAAATTGTTAGGTCCGAACATCAAGCACTGCACAGCTACAACTTTCGATGCAAAAAGTGCAGATCTACTCAAACAAGGAATTACAGAAATTCAAAAGAATGGATCGTCACGACAGAAAGAAGTTCTAGTTGAATCTTTAGGTCAACGGGATGTGCAAGTCATGAAATGGCATACGAGGCTTCACTATGAAGACGAAGTGAATCGAAATGCCCATACCTATTGTTTCGTCTCCTAGAACTTTCTCCAATGTCACGACGAGAGACTTTGGGACGGTTAATGCCACTTCACCGGGCTGCACGCAGTCACACCAATAATGTAAGTAATGAAACTATCAACAGTTACACTGAGAATTCCGAAGAACAAAATTCCAACCAAAACACTGCGTCATTGAATTGAATGCAGTGCTTGTTCAAATTCTCTTGCATTGATTCTGAGGGATGTGACAAACTGCAAATCGCAAATTGGTTATTAAATCACCTCCAAGTCTTGGCTGGCCACTACGTAATGAATAGGCCTTCCTTTGTCGCCTTCCCATGGCCGGTGCTCCGCCAAAGCTACTTTACAGTCGGGTAACCCCTGCTCATGCATCCACTGCTTCAAATCAATCCCGCTTTCGTGCTCCTCTTTCCTAGTTTGAGCCACGTTCTGCTCGTCTTGCTGGTACACATCCGTGGTGAGCGTATTCCGAACGCGGGTACCGCATTTAATGCTGCTCGTGCTCACATTCTGCGTCCGAAACCTCGGGGGGCACAGGTTTCTTCCCGCGCCAAGAGAAGTGTTCAGCACGGCAGAAGAAGACCTAGAGGGACAGCAACAAGGAGCTCCATGGCCTCGGCCACTTGCGATTCCCGAATGCAAACTAGTAGCGCCGCTGTAGCTGATTCCTGCTGCAGAGGCTGACATTATGGCCGCCTACTCCAGCACCCCCTCGAGAACCAAATTTCGACGTACACTAAAAAACACCAAAACAGCCTAAACCTACAAACACAGCAAAGAAACGTCTTGACTAATTCTAATCTCCCCGCACATTTTTCCTGTTTCCGACTTCCAAACACCCAATGAAGGAATTCTGAATTCCGAAAGATAAGAAACAAAATATCGAGATTAAAATATCGCAACAATCGGGGACACTGAACCAGAAGCTCCCAAGCCCAAGATGCAAGAAAGAGATGCAAACGCTATCCACTCTCAGCCTCCCACAGGCGACGGAAAACAGAGCAAGTCCAAATTCTTCGTCGAATCTGTCCTCGCTTTCGTGATTTCAGACGAATGAAAAACTACTCCTCAAGACGGATGAAATTTTTCGGCATATCACCGAAGACAGCGACCCGCCGCTTCCTTCCAAAACATACTCAGACCTCTTTAACCCTTAAACTATGCAGAGGACGTTTTCTGTCCGATGGATGACAAAGAATCTTCCTATGTAGGACAGAAGTGCAATTGTGCATCCTTGGAATTTAGTGCATAAACGAGAGATCTTGCACAGCAGTTTGACCTCCAATGAGTATTTTTTATTTTCTTAAAGTAGATGATGTCACATGGTTCTGAAGAGGGATGATTTTCACAGTTATCAATCTATCTTTTAAAGATTTACACTAAAATGCCAGAGTCTATGACCATGTGTTGAAACATTGAAGTCCTCTATCCGGGATGCTTCATTTTGGCATTGATAAATGAACAGAATTTATAATTTTCATATTTTAGAGATTAATTCATATGTCTTCTATAAGGCTTAACCCTTAAATGCCCAAGGCACCAAATTTTGGTGTCAACAATACTTTGAAGTTAGATAAAACCTAACCAATTTTCTCTTTTTATTAGTTTTTATTTTTGAAAAATTCTTTTTGAAGTCTAATTTTAGCATCAAAAATCCAATTTTGAAAATGATTGATTATGATTTTTCTATTCAAAATTTTGTGCAAGGGCGTCCATTGCAATCTTGACTTTCCATAGTGTTGGGGCTCTTGGAAATGAGCCTCAAATACACTCAAGATCTTGGAGAAAAAATCACATTGAAAATTCATTTAAAAAAATTGTAGAGTAGATTTTGAGAATCCATAAATTAATTGGAGTTAGGCATGTTAGGCCCTTCAACCTCATATTTTTTTGGTGACCAAAATTTTAGATTTAACATGTAAAAGAGGATTGAAATACTTCAAATCCCTTTTGCAGTTTTAACACCCTCATGATCAAACATTATATTTTTTCAATCTATAAGTGATATTATTGATTTTTCTTTTCCTATGGTATCTCCAACATTTCTAGTTTTAATTTTTATAGTTACAAATCAAAAGAAATTGATAAAATTGATCTAAATGATGGACTTTTGTTCAATTTAGAGCAAATTCCTAAAAGCTCAGAAATGGCCTAGGGTATTTAGGGGTTAAAAATTTGAGATTTCTTTTGTGAAAAATTGAACTAAGAATTTTTGAATAAAAGTGAAAATAATTCATATTGAATACACCTTAAGCAAAAAAATCTGAATTTTTTTCATATTGCACTGAACATTATAGTTTAGAGCATCATGGGGCAAAAACATTTACTATGTCATTAGAAAATTAGCATTCCATGATTGAAGGCCCAAATTTTAAATTCCAATAAAGTATAGAATTTTAGGAATTTTCCAAATTTCCAAATTGGAATAGAAAGTAGACTTGATAAACTTTGTTTAAAAAGTTGGCTCGAATTCAAAAAAGATCATTTTTAAGGCTTGAATTCAAATTCAGAGGAAGAACACAAATTGCTAAAATACACCACACAATAATCCATATTTGGGGAATCAACACCATCTAAAAATATTGCTAGCATCATTCATTGAGTATTTGGTGCCACACCTACATACCATTCCTCTAAATGAATTAAAAAAAAAGTTGGATGAAAAAAAGTTGTTCTATGTCCCCTACATAGCTTTTCATTTGTTAAAAGGACATTTTTTTTGTCTGTATTGGTAGTATCAAGATTAATATCACGTTCTCTAATATATCATATTACATTCTCTCACAAAACCATTGGAGATTTGGGGTACATTCACACAAACGGGTCATAAGCAGGGCTTTTTTTTTGGGACTAGTGTCCCCTCTGTTGCCTTCACTGCATAGGCCAGATTTTGGAGGGACAGATTCTTAGTGGTCAGATTCTGACAGATCTGGCGAAATTTCGCCAGAAAAAAAAGCCCTAGTCATAAGATAACTTGAATAGAGAAATAACTTCATCCTACTGAATGGTGTATAATTATGTTGGATATGGAGGAAGGCAATGAATGACAATGTAGTTGGGGGTGGGTTATATTGAAGGTTTGAAATATTGTGCCTTTGTTACACTAGTAAAGAAATAAGATAAAGGTTGTGTTAGGGTGGGTGATATACAATAGGAATTGTTTGATTAATTTGAAGTTTGTGTGTAGAGTAAAATGTAAATGAAGTGTATGTTGGCAACATTACTAATGCTATTGAGGGTGTTAGACATAGATAACTGAGGATTGTTGAAAGTATTATAAAGTTTTGTAAGAAAAAGAATGTTTGTTTTATCTTTGGCACTTGTTTATCAATAATTACTTCAAGAGGTTGTGCATCCCATCCAAAATGTAGAGTAATGTTAATGAGTCTTTGATATTTAATAAGGTTTACATTTTCTAAGGCAAAAGAAATTTTGAATTCCAAAATTTTTTGAAATTGGATTTTATATAGTTGAAATATTGTAGTGGGTGTAGGTTGTTGAAACCCTATCGTAAACCACAAATCACCAAAGCAATTCCACAACTATCTATACTAAATTGACCTCCAAGTGTTGAACCTTTAATTAGCACTCCACATGCGAGTAGAGAATTTTGCTTTGCCCATGCATTCTTCAAGTCTAATATGAAGAGGTCAACCAATTGCAAATGTTCTTCAATCGTTTAGACTAGAATGTTGTAAACCACATCACCAATAATCTTTGGATACTCCTCACTTTTTGCTCATTATATTGTCTACAATATCATGTTCTTTTGGAACAATTGTATCATAGTGGAACATCCTACCACACATCCATGGCACCATATACTATGTATAATGAAGCATTATCCAGCTATATACAACATCTAGAGTACATGAGTCTATTCAAAATGTTCTACATTTTTCTGCAAATGTGTCCAATTGAAAGAATGAGTCCTCGTTCTATTACCCCTATGACCCTTGTTATTCTCCACAACTATAATTGTATTACAAACATGTCTTGGTCCTTCACCAACAACAATGCAGTTGCCATCACCTTCTTCCTATCCTTCATGTCGTCTCATGTTTTTCACCAGAATTACTTCTATACATATACAAAAATAGCAAAGGCACCACAAAGATTATGGGACACAATAACCCTGAGAGCATCCCATGTTTTCATAGTCTCATCTAGAGAGATCAAGTTCCATACCTAAGCAAAAGAATAAAAAATGAGATTTTGTTAGCAAGATTAAGGATTAGAAGAATGAAAAATGTATGGACAGGAGCCCTTACCTTGTCTTTGCTATACCCAAGTGTGCACATGTTTTTGATGTAACTCATTGTGTACTTCATAGTAAAAAATGTGCACTCCTAGTTTCCTAGTTGTTGTAGAACCTCCATAACCTTCCATGATTGTTTATCAACAACCTTCTTCCACGCCTTATGACTTGAAGAAAGATCACATCGAGTAGCACACAAATTCCTTAGTAGGCAGTAGAAATCAACCATGTCATGCATATAGGTGGAATACAATGAATTGTAATGAAACATATCTAAGGGAATCATCAATATTAGATTCTGATCCAAAGGTTGAATACAGAAAACCAAAAAAATTTAAATGTTAAGAGTGTCATGACTATCTCAAACAATAAGCAATGCTAAAACAACAACATTTGATTCCTAAAGAATAAACCATATAAAAGATAGAGAATACATAGTAGTACCTCAAGTGACAGACAAGCAAGTCTTCAAACTACAAAGATTGACATGTCCTCTAACCACATACAATGTTGACAAAGCGTCCTGCAATATGGTCCTAGGGCTCCATTGCAATCCCCACATGACGTTTAACCATTTTAGGAACAATGGAGATCACGAGGTGTGGAGGAAGAAGACATCCCAACCTTAACCTGTTGTTGTAAATCCTAAAGTAGTTGAGTTTGTCTTCATTTTGTAGAATTTGTAGCATGAAGACATTTTGAATTTCAAATGAAGTATACGTGGATGTTGTCACATAGGTCTTTGAACAAATCCAAGCTATAAGTGGTTGCTGTAAATCCTAAAGTACTTCAAGTCTCTATTCTCTATAAGAGCTATGGAAAGATGAAATCATATTGGCATATTGCACTACATAGTGTGGTGAAGAATAGGGTTCTTTTCTGAAGGTGACTTTTCATTTAACATCATGGAGGACATTCCATCAAATGTTAGTGTTTCTCGAATGGACTTTGGTGGGTGTCCTCCATCGCTCTATCATGGATGCTATCATAGGTGCTATCTTGTAGCTGAGTCCATCAAGACGGGAGTGGACATTGGTCTAGGCCCCATGATTGAGGTCATGGCTATGTCAACCTAGGCCAACTTCCCCATGCTCACTTTGTATGACAGATTTAATGTCCTACATTTGAATATAGAAAATTGAAGAAGTACTAGGATAACGGATGAGCTGTGCTAGTAGCAAATTGCTTATTGTACATAACCGGTTGTACATTTTTCAATCACACCCTTTGATCTTTAAATCTAAGGATGTAGGAAGCAAGTTGAAAGGAAAGAAGGTTACAAGTTGCAACTTGTAATGACAATGGTGACAGGTTGCCAATGGGGTGGTGCCACATCAGCGTTGAAAGTCAACAACTGTTTATGTTTGACCGAGACGAATGTTGATTTGTCCTCCAAGGGTTAAAGAGGTCCAGGAACAGAAGAAGGACAAATTCGTCGTGCCCCTTTCGTTCTTTAACGAATGAAACCCACACCACGGATGGATGACGTCGTTCCGCCCTGCTGTCACAGCACCTTGGCGCTCACGACAGACAGCGACCCCAGGACCCGCCGTTCCGTCTTTTCAAAATGCTCAACCGCGCTGGCCAGGCGGTTGTTGTTGATTTTAATACACCATCAATTATGACACTGAGCATTGTTCATTTGTGTTGAGGTTGCAGAGTATTCGGTGCTGAATTTCGCATGCTTTCCCTGTCCTTGAAATTCGATGAAGTTTCAAGAATTTTGATGAGTTTTGAAGAATATCACTTGATCTTGATTGTCGTCTTCCTGCGCGTCAAATTCCTCCGAGTACGTTGTTTCTGAAATACAGAGATGCTAGTAATGAATCAAGGAATAGCGAGCAGTAGTGTGTCTAGCCCGGAGAAGCCTCAGTCAGTTATTGCGCCTTCAAATCTTAGCAGAGACATCTGCATTCTCTAGAAATTAATTCGATTTTCTGTATATCTAGAATTGAGAATTATGTCAGTAAGATGCACGAAGTGTTTGGGATTTATCTGCTGCTGTGCTTTCCTTAGAAGCGCGTTTCGGCGACCTAGTAAATTCGTGGTTTTGCCTTTTCGTGCATACTAATAGGCTTACTCGCTCAATGGATTTACGAGACTGGTCTACATTGTTTGTGTTGTTGTATTACGTAAGTTTTAGTTCTGTGACCGTCTTCGAAGTTGCCAAATATGCTTCTACCAAGAGTGCAACGTCGTTGCTATCTGGCTTTTCTTCTCCACGCTATGAGGAAATTGGTATGCAGTTTAATTTTTTGTCTTTCCTGATACGTTAAAATTTCCATTATCTCAGCAAGTGATTTCATGTTTGCATGTATTTTCCAGCCTTGACTCGACTTTTAGAATTCTCTAAGACTAGTTGTTGCACGCAGAGTTTTAAGCCCCAGAGAATGACTAAGTATTGCGCAGTCCTCTTCTTTCACGAGCGATACCTGCCTTTCCTTGAGAGGTGATGGGGAACAACTATAAATTGCTGCATCTGAACTTTTGAGGTTGCTCCTGGACGCACTGTTTGATTTTCTACTTCCCGTCAATGTGCAGGCGACAGCAGAGCTGCCCTAGTGAAACTAATGATGTTCACTTTAACAGCCTTATATGCCTCTGGATCGCAAGCAAGGTAGTTACAAGCTAAAATATGCCTTGCTAAATTGTTGGAATCTTGACAGGTATCTTGACAGCCATGTCAGTTGTCGCACTTGAGTTACCGCTCTATATAATGTTCGCTCTGAAATGGACCAGCAGTTGATCATGTTCTACTGATGTCACAGATACATGAGACCCCTCCAATTTCGATCAGAATGCTTCAGAATCTCGCCAAATTACTAATCTTGAATCATTACTACACAAGAAAAGACATTGTAAATGCGGTTAGTTTGCTTATTCCTCTTTGTGAAAATTGAAGATTCTAGGATCCTGTTACTAACAGATGCAGGCTTTACAGTTGCAGGATAGGAAAGGAATGGATTTGTGCATTTGATCTTTTCTGTGAAGTGATTTTGATAGAAAACAATAAGAAACGAGCTAGTGGATTTTCAGGGAAATTTAACCATTACCTTCTACCCAATAAATCAACACATGTTCTCTTATATTTTGTCAAGGCATGCTGTGTTGTATTCAAGAGGCAACTATTCCTGAAAAGATAGCACTGGAGTGAATATTAAATATATGGTTCCTTGACTTCTCTAGCTTTGACAAGATCATGATTAGTTCAGCTCAGGAGCGAAAGTGAAGAAAGCATCCCAGCCTACGTACTCATTCTCTTGGTGCCTCCGTGCTCGCAGGAAATTAAATTGATGGAGGTGTGCTCCACAGCATGGTTGCACAAACTATTCCACGAATATTTTAAAGCACTTTCGTAGTATCGCGTTATACTTATCCGCAGTGGCAACTGTGTTGAAGAAAGATCCTTCAGGCATGACAGGTTGTATCTAATTCGTGATTGTGCAGGCCATCGGCTTTGACCTTAGTTCCGGACCCCTCGTGAGCACATACATTGCAGATCTTCTGGCGGAGTATAGGTTAGTGCAATGCAGGGCACATGAAACCAAATTTGCACGATTCAATACTGTGATTTCGGATGAAAGCAAAGTACTGTATAACCTTACAAAGTTCATTCTTGTTTTCAAGCAGTCAAAAGTCAAAGCGGGAAGGGATTTTCGTCTCGTTGAACCTCTGTTTAGCAATCCTCGATCTTTTGTACTTGTGCGAAGACGAAGTTTTGAAGGATTTGCCTACTGAACTGTCTGGTGCTTCAATTCTGGTAAACTACCACTGTGTTACGTTACTGGCAAACAAGTTTTGATGTATACCGGTGCCATGTACTGTAAGATTCATGATATAACTTCTCAAACTGTGTGTTTTACGGATGAAGGCTGCTGCATACGTGCTTGGCGTGCCGCCCAACAGCAAGTGCGATTTCCCAATATTCACATGGTGTACGCATGAACTATCCCACATTGCTGGCCTAATTTCTCCTTTGTTTTTGTAGAGTTAAAATGGTGTCAGAATAACTTGAATACAATGAGTTTCCTCTCGTGAAATTGCTACTCGTGCCCCCACGCGTGTGAAAGCGCTGATGAAGAATTTAGTATAATTTGACAGCTACGGCATAAGTAAGTAACTCTTTTGGACATGAAAGGATGATTTCTTGAACAGTGATAACTCAGCAGTAACTCAACAGTCAATGCTCAAGGACCCATAGCTTCACATTCAGGAGAGTTTCAAAATGATCTAAACAGCTTCTAATTCCATTGCAAGATTCTAACGGTGGTAGTTTATGCAGTACAACAGCAAACCAACAGCAGCATTGCCAAACAAAAGGAATGTACCAGGAAGATTTTGGGACGTATCCCAGTTGGAGCCGAGATGAAAGAAAACGCCGTCAACCAACTAGAGAATATTAAATGATGCAAAAGATTCAAACATGTGCAGGCTGAATCTGTGACCAGATCTAAAATAAGAACTGCACACTAGAAAAGAACTCAGAATGTACTCTGGTACAAAGCGCGAAGCAAAGGGCTCTGATTCTTCTGTCATATTGATAATCAAATACTCCGTAATGCAGAAGTGATCCATTGAAACTGATTTAAGATCAACTGTTTTAAAATTGTTAAGTTTATCCCATCTCCGGCTAAGTCAAAATAACAAAAACATGAAACATACACATATCAATTAGCAACAGAATTGCATGGCTGCAAGTACACAGCAAGTCTGAGTGTTTCACAACAAACACACAGAAGATGCCCTATCACTCGGCACTACATTCTGTAGTAGACTATTTACACACCGTACTGGCCCACTACAGCTTTGCTGCGAAGGCAGTTTCTACAGGGATAACAGATCTGCCACATTGATAGGATACGCAATTTGATATAATCATCAAGCTGATTTGAAGATCAATTCAACTACACAACCATCCACTTCTCAACTGCATACCACAGAAAACCATATGCCTTCCAGGGATTATGGAGTTAAAATACAAAGAAATTAGAATACCACAATGATATCATTGCAACCAAAACAAACAAAAATAGAGAAACACAAAGACAAAACTAGCCAGCTTCAAAGAGAGGGAAAAAGACATACACAATATGAAGGCCCATCTATTTTCATCGACCAAAGTGTATCATAGGACAACAAGACGCAAACTCATGATATGATTCAATGAAAATAATCTCTCAGTGGAAATAGGACGTGAATCCATTACAAACAATAGCCATGCTGACAGTTAGATGCCGGTAACCATGCAGACTAACCATAACCTCACCTGAGTCTCAAAAGCCTCAAAAGGATTCCGAAGCGAGCAAAGCCTAGCAACCAACAAAAAAGGGGTAGAAACAACTGTAGATGTCCTGCGGAAGGCTGCCTGGCAATCAAAGGGTAGGTTCTTGCAGTGTATCCAATCCAAGCTGCACTTAAAAAACATGAATAGTTTCCTCAGTGAGTAGGCGACACATTTCACAAGGAAGGAAACCAAAGTGTGATGATTGGTCCTGTACACGAAAACACAAACTGCATGCAAGAGCCAGCAAATATTACCAGCAACGATGCCACTTTTAAATCTTCGACATTTAAGGCCCTTCTCCAGATTTATCAGGTTCCGAATGTGGTCAAGGTCCTGCCGCCCAGCATGGACATTCCGTAAGAAGACAAATCAACAAGAGGAAACGGCGCATTTTGCCTTGATAACCAACTACTACCACTACCTACAAACACGATGAGCCACGACAAGTCACAGTTCCTATATATCTGAACCTCACAGCTCAGATACAGTCTCTGCCAACCACACATGAAACACCTCTGTAAACACATCTTCCAATAACAAGGGCATTAGTGAGATACGGCCTTCTTGGCCAGCAGTGACTCTAGGGCTTTGTGCCGTAGCGCATCCTCTAGCTGCTTTTGATCGTATTCCGAGTGTTCTTCGTCACTGTGCTGCATTCCCTCGGGACTATCCCTCTTGTCCTCCCCGTTCATGGTACCAGCTTTCATCACACGCTTTTCCTCCTTTCGCCTCTGCTTCTCCTCCCTCTTCCTCTTATGCCTTTCCTCTCTGCGGAGCCTTTTCTCTTCTTTCCTATGCCGTTTTTCCTCCTTCCGTTTCTCCTCGCTCCCTCTCGGCGACAAACTATCTTGGTCGTCCTCCCTGACAGCCCCACCATCTTCAACCTCTTGTATTCTGGATTTCTTCGGAAGATTCTCCCTAACGGTATCAGAGTCGTCATTGTCAAGCTCCAGAGGTCGCCGTCCATAATCTTCTCTCCTCCTTTCTCTGACAGGGCTCTGCGACAACTCCCCAATTCTCCTCACCCCTCGTGTATCCTTAACGGCTTCTTGCCTTTCTGAAGGGGGGCTTCTTTGTCTGCCCGTGGGCCTGTCCCTCCGATCACTCAAATAGCGATCCTCTTTCTCAACTGTCGACTTCCTTGTGTCCAATTCACGTTTCCCAATGAAACCATCCTTTCCAAGCCTGTCTTCCACCCTTCTCCCATTGTCATTGAAGTACCTGTCCTCACCAAGATTGTTTCGTCGAACACCAGTGTTCCGTTCAATTTCACTTTGCGGACGTTTTTCATCAGGTGATCCTGTCACAGGTCTAGTGGTTTCCTTCAGACCCTCGTTTGTTTCATTATGATCCCACTTCTCCCTCGAATCCCTCACGGACCTATCAGACCCAGTCCTCCTGGTTTCCAAATCACTGTACAGTCTTTTCTCTCCAACTACGCCCCTGCCACCTCTCTGAAGATCTTCTTCTTCATCATTCAAATCACTGTGAGCCCATTTGTCTTTCTTGTCTCGAAAAGCTCTGTCAGGTCCTACCTTCCTGTCTTCCAAGTCACTGTACAATCTCTTCTCTTCGATATCTTTTGCCTCTCGAGGAGGAGCCCCAGTCTTTCTCTCATCTTTCTCACCAAATCCACGTTTACCTCCCATGCTGCCCTTCCCATCTCGATCAGTCCCTACTCTCCTACCTTCAGGTTCACGCGGAATTTCCCTATCCCCGAAACCAGAAGGTCGTCGACTGGATACAGGCGGCTTCTGAGGAGACTCCGATCCTCGAATACCCGGAGAAACGCTATTACGTCTATCCCTAACTGCAGGCCGGTCCACCCTGCAATGAGATCCAAGGACTTGGTTAGATATTTGCGAAGCCTATCGTGCACCGGACGGAGACTAAAAAAATGAAGCAAATTTTACTACGATACAGCTCACAAATACGCAACCAAAAGATGTGCTCAATATGAGTTAAAGTGTGGTGCAGAAAGCAATATCAAGAGACGAACCTGTCAGTGTTCCGATGATCCTTCCTCTCGTCCGCCCCATTTCGACGATAAGGACTCCTGCAGATCAGATATCCAAACTTCAGGATCCAATGTCTGTCTGTCCCGCCTACATTATCTTTTACAGTTTATGCTGCACTGCGACTCAACACATACACTCCCCAAAAGCAGTCAATCTCTCATGTACAGGCATTCCAAGTAGTAACCTGGCCCGGCTTCGTGGCACTGGAGAAAGAGAGTAACTTGAGGACCTTCGTGCAGGTGGGGACCGCGAAGAATAACGCCGCCGCACAGGCGACCTGTAAGTAGGCGGAGATTTTCTTCTCCGAATAGGTGATCGTGAGTAGCTCCGTCTCACAGTGGAATGAATGACCCTTGGAGCACGAGAGGGTCGATCTGGTGATAAGGATCTCCTTCGTCGTCGAGGTGATCGGGAAGGGCTGCGGGAATATGCACGCCTTCTAGGAGGTGTTCTTACTGGTGACCTACACCAAAAATACAAAGCACTTTATACCAAATCACAACGAGTTGATACCTATCCTTCACATCTCTAAAAAGAAAAATTCCCCTTCCACAAAAATTAAGATATCAGGAAATAAAAGCGCTGAAGACAGACCACTCAATCAAGATTAGGCCCGAATCACCAATCTAGAGAGAGCAAAATACCTCGACAAGCTCGAATCTGAAGAATGTCGAGACCGTTGACGCCGCCTGTAACTTCTGCAAACAAAGCAAGCCTGTAGATAAACAGAAGTGCATAACAATATCACCAGAACGAGTAAAACAGCACAAAAGTAACAGCACACAAAGTTAGAAAATGGATAGAGATCCTATACCGGCCAGGTGGAGATCGACCTTTGCTAACCGACCTTCTGAAATTGCTGCACGTTCAACGTAGTATTCATCAAGCTCAAAGAATTAAGCAAACAGTTACAGATCTACAGAAAATAAAACTAAACTAAATAAGGAAAATAGAAAACACAGATAAAGCTTCAGAGTCACATCTCAAAAGACTTTACCCAAAATTAGGGATACGAATTGAACTACTAACATTGGTCTCGGATCAATAAGGACGAGGGACAAACACTGGCAAAACACGATTCACTGACTTAAGGGAAAAAGTTCACATACCCATTCCCTCGCCCTGTTCTTCTGTCGTCAGAGAGTCTAGAGTCCCGATCATTTTCTGCAGATCCTTTAATTCCCCTAGCAACTCTTGCAGCTTCTGCTGCTGCCTCCTGTGAATATAAACAAGCCATCATTGCTCATAAAGCTCCATTCAAGAATAATGGAACCTTCCGAATAAATTCATCAGCCAAGCAGGTTACATGGAATATGAAGCAGACAACTACTTACTTTCTCACGTTGCCGCTCCTCCTCAGCTAACTTGTCAAGTTCTCTCTTGCGCTGAAGTTCAGATGCAATGCGCTCGGATTCGATCTGTAGCAAGTGTTGACCGGGTAAGCAAATAAAGAAGACCCTAGCAGGAAACTAAAAGAAAGAGGTCAAGATAACCATAATTTGAACTGGATGAATATTGCTATTCATTTCAGAATTATCAGAACTACAGAAAAGTAACATACGATGCTCAAAAAACGACGAAGAAGTCAACCCGAGATTCCTCATCTCGGATAATCGCAACTGAGAAAGTCGAAGTCAAAAGGGCAAATACCTTTTTCAGCCGGGTTTCTTCTGCCTTTTGGTCTAAGAACTGTTGTGGGATACCACTCACGTTGGACTGCGCACTTATCAACAAGCTCCAAAGCTCTTTCATAAACTTTCCGGTGTTTTTCTCCATAAAACCCGTTAGTTGAATCTGTACGTGTTTCCCATCTACAATCTGTGGCACAAGCAAAAGGCATTAGCTTAACGGAGTGTAACAACTTGTGCCAAAACCAAAGGCACCCACACATCCACCACGACATATCTGTATACCATGACAATGAAGTAGAGCTAACTTGCATCGGCATGTGATGTCCAGGAGATTCACATTGAGCACCCACCTTCTCTTCCAGCATACCATATATGAAATTGATTAGAACCTCATCTTCGAAGCCCAGAAGCTCCGTAGCTCGAGTAGCTACCCAAGGTTTTATAACATCCATTTGAACCTTCGAGGTCTCGATCTGTAGACATAAAATCTCAGCAAAAAGGGAAATAAAAAATACAAGATGATCAAAGGTATGGCACATGAAATGGTCAATATCTGATCAAACTCCGTGCTATATTTTACTTTCACGTTGAGCATAAAACAAAATTATTACCATAATGCAGAGTGGCGTAAATATAGACACCACAAAATACTGTAAGCAAAAAATGCACTATCCTCAAACTATGGATCAAAATGAAGCGAATGTTATGCACACTCACCGCTATATCAAGCTCTGGCGCAAATTTCTGAGACTTCAGTAACTTCTTCATTTTATTTGAAAAGCGTGTATCCTGATCAGCAGAAGTTCCCTGCTCAAAAGAGACAACAAAACCAGAGTGATAACCCTAAACTGAAAGATAGAGAGCGCTGTAAGTGAAGAGGCATATAGTGCAGAATGCAGAGAGGAACACATATACCCCAATCTGATACTTGATAAAATGACAATGCAGACTATTATATACCGAATTCGAGCTATATATGACAACAAATATCCATCGATTCCAAAAAAAATCCACTCAATATTCGGGTGAGAGGACAGCAATAAAATGATCCTTCTGCAAAACCAAGACACTCGGCAACCACTTATGAAAAATATAAAACACGCAGTAAAAAAATGAACAGTCGAAATGGAATACATCATACTATGCTCCACGAAAGTCCATGCTCCGAAACTCAATACGTAACTCCTTGTTCAAAAATGAGCTGCGCAAGGTTGTCTAGAGAATCCGACGCTCAAGTCTAAGAGAACCGTAAGCAATTGTTTCAAATTTCAATTGTCGATGAAATCAGGTCATCACAACTACCCCTAGAAAGATCGCCTTCAGCAATGGCATCAGTCTAGGATGAAAGGCATACAGTAACCAATGCACCATTAGACGTACCGCTCATTCAAGAGCCATACGATATCACGATTTTAGGGCAAGAGACAATCCAGCCATTACTAAGGCGTTCAATGTACGAACCTATGTCAATGCAAGCTATACACAATCCGCCTCGCGGAACGATGAGAGTTCGTACTCTGCCGCAGCAAAAAGTCGCAAGCCTAAGCTACAGCACCAATACGACACAAGCAAGGGAGCGCATCACAGCTATGGGATCTCTGAAACGACAGTGGCGGAGGATGAAATCTCTAGTGTCACATATCCGTCTGCACTTGACTCGAATTTGAGGTGACGGCAGGCCATCAGAAATTTAGCCCTAACAAGACTTCAGCAATAGTATCAGTCTAGGATGACAGACATACAAATAGAAATATTATATCATCGCAGCAACCAGATTCAACGACCAGAAGACCGCTACACACAAATACCGGCGAGATTCGAAAGCACGAAAGGGAGTGAAACCCTCGTATGAAGATGGATTGCAGAGAGTGAGGATGGAAACGCACTCGGAAGAAACCGCCGCCCGACATGCTGGACGTCGGCGGAAGAGGCCGCCGTGATGATGAGTGAGGCTAAAGAGTTGCAGGAGCAGAAGAAGAAGCGCCGAGGCCACGAGGCATGCCCGATGATGGACGCAGCAGCAGCAACAACACAGGGGGGGGAGAGATGGAGCAGGCGAATGTAGGGTTCGGTGTGTGTTTTTCCCAGCAAAGCAGAACCTTCAAGGAGGGGCGTCGGATTCTTTGCCTAGAGGGCTTCCATCCAGGTCGACGGACGTTTGCTGAAGAAAACCAACGGACAGACGAACGAACGTCTCGGTTGTCTGTCTTCGTCGTCTGTATATTACGCATTTCTGAGGTACTCCGCCCTTGCTACACTACTGTACAGTCAGGTACAGATATAATTCGAATTTTTTTCGAAGTGGTTTCAGTGATGAAGTCACTGAACTTCAGAGAGCTCTCACAGGGTCAAAAATGAATGAATTTCTGAGTTACAAAATGCATTGTAAAGAGAATTGAATCAAGTTTAATACTATAATAAGATAGCAATATAAAATTTTGAGATTATACATCAAAAAGTCTTTTTGTTATAGAATAACTACCATCTGGTGCTACCACCCCCTGCTGCAATCACTGCTTGCATCCGGAAAGGCATTGAAGAAATCAATGTACGGAGTCATTCAGAAGATATGGTATCCCATACAGATTGAAGCCTTCCTATCATTTCTACCTTGTTTTGAGGTCTATTATGATGTCTAAGCAAATCTTTTGCAAGCATCCAAACGTTCTCTATTGGATTTAAGTCTAGTGAATTGGCAAGCCAATTCAATTTTTTCATACCATGAGAACATCTCCATTGTAGTGGCAATGCACTACGATGGACCGGAGCACCATCCTCCATTAGTATCAATTGCTCAGGATCATCGTGCAAGAAATAGAAGCCACTTAAGGCTCCTTCATAAACAATACTAACAAAATCACTAGATGATCTCTTATCTAAAGGAATCATGACCAATGGAGACTTGTCAAAGCCAGTAAAGGCACCCCAAACCATCACTGAAGTACGTCCAGACTTGAAGGTTGGTGCTACACAATCCATATTGTATTTTTCATTCATCTTCCGCCACACTCTAACCTGTCGTAGACTTTTGCCAATTTCAAAGGATGACTCATGTGTCCAAATAACATTGCACCAATCTTCAAACGTCCAACTCTCATATGCATGCACAAATGCAAGCCTATCTGCTTTTTGTTTGACAGTCAAGTATGGCTTCTTAGGTGCTATACGATTTCTAAAACCAAGCTCTCGGAGGTAGACTCGAACAATGTTTCGGGAAACACTCACCAAGCTTGCAAGCTCATTTAAGGTATGCCTCCTATTTGAACTGATAGCTCGAGATAACGACCTCAAATCCCTTTCATTCAACTTTCTAGGCCTACCACATTTTGATTTCAAGGAATTCACACTTCCGTGGACCTTCCAGTGAGTCAAGATAGTAGAAATGGTTGAATAGGGAGCACCAAAAACTGAAGCAATGTCCTTACACTTCATTCCAACCTTCCTTATCCCTACAATTTGATTCTTTTCTACTACAGACAACATTCTATACTTCATGGTGCTTGCTCTAAGCTCTCAAACAACGCACAACCAATTTCTAATTTGACAGAGAGGAAGCACTCAAGCTAAAAATGCAGAAAACTAAAAATCCACACTTCTAATGTCAGTGTAAGTTACAAATGCTCAGTTTGTGATAGTATCATGTGTTGGACAACCTCACCTGGCTTAAGTAACTCAGCTCATCCAAACATTCCATGCCATATCACCATTCTCGTGGTTGCTTGCATGCCCACTTGCAACATTTGAAATTATTGACTTACCTAACCACTTCCACCTAAACCTTATAATTAGCAATCTGTGTGTCAAGTTACATGGTTTGATTACATGCATAGAGACACCTCCTTCAGTCTAAAATTAGATGGCCAGGTGTCATTTGCAAACTCCTTCTATTATATTCGAAAAACTTGAATGATTAGAAGTTGTCTTTCAGCAGAACAGGTTCTCGCATGAAAAAATTCGAATTATATCTCTACCTGACTATACAGTGGATACCCCAGAATTGCGCTGTGCCTTAACCCTTGAAGGACACAGCCCCCATGACCAAGGTAGTCAGCAAAATTGCTCCGATTATTGGACCAATAGGTGCATTTTGTTTTTTTACAGTTAACAGTGAAGCCATTCATTGGACACAAAATGTCCATGTCAACATTCACTACAAGGAAATGCAGTTCAAGATGATAATTTTTTGACAAAAAATTGCTCAAAATGAAAATACCCAAATTATTGCTACCTCATCTTGTTAACTTACGAGAACTTGTCAATTTTCTATCAATTTGTTGTCAAATTTGACTCAATAGTGATTGTAAAGATGGATCATTTGCCAAGAACCTAAGGATTTCATTAAGCTTTTCACACATTTACCTACCGATCATTTGCCATAGATATCTTAGCTTGAGTTGAGTGCAAATCTCAAGCTCTTTGTATATAGATGGGGTGGTAGGAGGTAGAACAAACCACGTGGGATATGTCATTTTGAAGTTGCAATACCACTCATAGTTAAGTTTGAAATAGGAATTGTATTAAAACTAGAATTTCAGACCTCATTTAGGCATAGTAGAATAATTTTTCAAAATAAAATTTAAACTAAAAAAAAGTTGGTAAATCAATTCAAGTTTCATGTTCAAAAATTCATTTGATATTTTGATCCTCCAATCAAAAGTTATGGACAAATTTCAAAGAGGCGGTAGAAGGGAATTTTTTTAAGACCTTTTCAAACATTCTCTCTGAAATTTGTCCATAACTTTTGATTAGAGGATCAAAACATCAAATGAATTTTTGGACATGAAACTTGAATTGATTTACCAACTTTTTTTAGTGTAAAGTTTATTTTGAAAAATTATTCTACTATGCCTAAATGAGGTCTGAAATTCTAGTTTTAATACAATTCCTATTTCAAACTTAACTATGAGCGGTATTGCAACTTCTAAATGACATATCCCACATGATTTGTTCTACCTCCTACTACCCCATCTATATTTAGAGAACTCTCTTCTCTTCTTAAAACCACAAAATACAAGTGGTTCATGAAGTGCAATGAAACATTGGCAATTGGTTGTAAGTACTTGCATTTTCGCTTAATATATGAAGGTTTAAATTGAAAGCAATTTTAATTTTGATATCTTGTCTTTTGCAAAAAATGGAGTCACTTGTAACCATTGATTAGGCCATCATGCTAGCATGGCAATGGGACAACTAACAAAAGAGGATATTAGGAATAGAAGTTGACAAAAAATCTAGAAAAATGACAAAATAGTTGAAAGAATTTTGTCAAATTCTTGGCCGAATCTACAGGTTCCCACTGACAAAGCAATTGACAGTCTTTTGTCAATTTTTTGTCAAATAGGACACAATTTCCCTTGTAGTGATCTAACCCTTGAATGTCGGGCTAGTGACCATGGAAATCAACCATTTTGGAACCGTGTGACATCATCCACTTTAAAAAAAATAGAAATATTTATCGGGAGTCAAACTACTATAGAAGATCTTCCCTTTCTACCCCTAATTTTGAGGATGAATAGTTGCGATTTTGTCCTACATAGGAGAATTCTTTGTCATTCATTGAACAATAATCGTCCATCACATCCTTCAAGGGTTAAGGGTTAAAGCCCAACCTTGAATAAGCTCTAGAATGGTGTAAATGTATCTTGAGAATTGCACCTCCATGTCACAATTCTCCAAAGAAGCATTGACTATTTGGAGACATGTGTTTGGCTTCTAAACTCAGAGAACATAAGGATTTAATAACACAAGGAGTTAATAATGCACAAAGGCTTGTTAGAGATTAGAGATTAAAAAAAAATTCTCTAGTTAATAAAACCCCATATTATTTCAACATGTGTCAAAGATCAAAAATCAAAAATCATGTTATTTCATATGATTCAGAGAACACAAGGAGATGTAATTATGGATTTATAAACTTGTATATTTTTTTAAATATTAATAACATGATTGCACCTCTATATCTTTTATTTCTAACACCTTGGGAGGAGGAGCTTTTGAATATAATGAGTATTTTTCAATGTTGTCTATAAGTAGTTTTAAGAACTCTACTTTCAAAATTTTGTACCCCTACTATGGTCTTCTTTTTGTTAGAATCAAAAAATTGACTGTACACTACTTCCTTTTCTACATATCTCTTTGCTCTCTAATATTCACTATTTACTAGTTAGCCTTCAAATTACCCACAACCCAATTTGTCACACTTTGGGGGGGGTACCTACTTTAATAAGGTTTAGCTTCTATGTAGAGTAGGGGGCTAGTGAAGTCCATGGATGAGTGGTGAAATGATAGTTCCAGGAAAACTAGACTCCCATTCCACCATTGATCGGTAGATTTCACTAATCCCAAAATTTGACCTAGAATTTGACCCTAAGAATGATATTCAATAGTTATAGTATATATAGTGTACTCATGAAACGACCCTTTAAAGTCTACTCAGCCTTTTTGATGGTTTTTAGATGCACAAAAATATTTTCCCTTATTTTTCTTTTAAAAAAAACTAATACAAGATCTAATATAAGTGGGTGTTTTTTTTTGAAAGCACTTATAAATTACTTATGAATTTTCCAAGAAATTATGTGTATATATATTTACATGCATACATACAAAAAGTTTCATATTAGATAGAGATACACTTTCCTTCATCTTGAATAACTTTTCCTACCTCTATAGGAGTTTGTAGAAGTCAAACGTTCTTTGAAGACTATATATTTCCTCCTTGTCTCTAAGGAGACTCCTAAAAGAGTCTTTTTAGCTACTTGAAACTTTTAAGTGGCTCTTCCAAACTAGATGTATGACTTCTTGAAGTTACCTAATGGCCTTATGATTTCTTAGTGCCTTCTAGAAGCTACTAGTTTTCTTTGAAGAAACTTCAAGTCGTATTGATTGTATATATTGAAGGCAAGATTAGGAGACCTCAATCTTGTCAATACAAGTCTTGGAGTCTTTAAGCTAAGTTTGTTCTTTATAATTTTTTTATGCAATATACTATCTTGTTTTGCAACTCTTTCAACCTAGCTTCTTATGCACTCTTTTGCAATTTCTTATACCACCTCCTTGTACATTACCCTCTAAAAAGTCTTGCAAACCCACTTTGAAGCCCTTCAAAATTTTCCAATTAACTCCCTTTCAAAAATATCCTATTAAATCTATATTGCTTTATAGAACCTTAACCAACATAGGAATTTTCAATGTTCAAAATTAGAAACTCAATTTCTAATGAATTTTATTTTCACGATTTTATATAATAATTAATTGAAAAATATATGTGATGATTTTTTAAGATTTGATTGCACATGTATTAAGGATACATCAATGTTTACATCTTTTATGTTATAAAGGCTCACACTATGTGCATAAAATTTTCTCTATGTGTTTTTAGGGTGTTTTGCAATTTTCTTTCATACTTGTTCAATTGAAAGGAAAATAAGCTTAGTTATTAAAAATAAAATTGAACAATGGTAGTCAAATAAGGTATCATGAGAAAACTATAGTATTGTAGAAGCCTATTGCAATATGAATTTTACATTATATCTTGTTCACTAGCAACTACTTGCAACAAAGTGGTACATTAGAAGAGATTTGGAGGCAAAAGAAAGCCTCGAGTTCCTTGTAGTTCTCTAATTGTGGAAACTAGCTGCAACAGCAATCTAACTTGGTCAAGATTGTGCCACACTAGAAAATATCAATTATTTTAAAAAAATTGGAATTGAAAAAAAATCATTTTTCAATTTTCCTAAATATTTTTCAATTTTGGAATTTTAAAAAAAAAATTTAATTAAATTTTTTTGATAGTAGTGTTTGGATGAGAGTTCCCAAACTACAAAAAGAACAACCCTGAAATAGCCCTCCCTTGCCCTCAAATCTCTCCTAATACATGTACTACCATAGAATGCTACTACCTTTAGCTTCTATCATAGCTTCCATTCAGTTTGGCATTGTAGAAATCAACTTCTAGATACCTTCTTGCACTACAAGGGAAACTATGTCCTATTCAACAAAAAATTGACAAAAGTTTGTCAATTGCTTTGTCAATCAGAACCTGTAGATTCAACCAATAATTTGACAAAATTCTGTCAACTATTTTGTCATTTCATTAGAATTTTTATCAACTTCTATTCCCTAATATCCTCCTTTGTCAGTTGTCCCATTGCCATGATGGCTTAATCAATGGTTACAATTGTCTTTATTTTTTGTAAAAAATAAAATATTAAAATTGCTTTAAATTGAAACCTTGATATATTAAATAAAATTGCAGTTACAAACAACCAATTGCCATCATAACATTGCCCTTCATGAATCACTTTTGTTTTGTGGCTTTGGAAAGTGAAGAGAGCTCTTTATATACACATGGGATGGTAGGAGGTAGAACAACTCATATGGGATATGTCATTTAGAAGTTGCAAAGCTCAACTGCTCATAGTTAAGTTTGAAATATGATTTTTATTAAAACTAGAATTTCAGACTTCATTTAGGTATAGTAGAATAACTTTTTCAAAAAATTTTGAACTAAAAAAAATTGGTAAATCAATTCAAGTTTCATGTCCAAAAATCCGTTTGATATTTTGATCCTCCAATCAAAAGTTATGGACAAATTACAAATTTCAAAGGGGCGGTGGAAGGGAATTTTTTTACCTTTTCAAACATCCTCTTTGAAATTTGTTCATAACTTTTGATTGGAGGATCAAAATATCAAACGGATTTTTGGACATGAAACTTGAATTGATTTAGGAAATTTTTTTAGTTCAAAGTTTTTTTTGAAAAGTTATTCTATTATACATAAATGAAGTTTGAAATTCTAGTTTTAATACAATTCTTATTTCAAACTTAACTATGAGTGGTTGAGCTTTGTAATTTCTAAATGACATATCCTACATGGGTTGTTCTACTTCCTACCACTCCATCTATATATGGAGAGCTTGAACTCTACTTGTAACTCAAGCTAAGATATCTTTGGCAATGGATGAATATGTAAATGTAAAATGGTAATAGAATCTTTATGTTTATGGCAAATAGGGAGAAGAGAAGCAAACATCAACTACAAATTTGACAACAACTTGACAAAAAGTTTACAAGTTTTCACAAATTAACAAGTTGAGGTAGTAATAATATGGCTATTGTCATTTCAGACAATTCTCTGTCAAAAACTTGTTATCTAGGACTACATTTCCTTGTAGTGTTGAGGTATATTTTCTCATGTCAAATTCATTGATGTCTACTTTTGGTCTTTGTTCTAAGGTCTACATCTTTTTTGCATTCAATCTTTGACTTCCTTCCATACATTCTCCATAGGATTGAGGTCAAGAGAATTTGGGGGCCATTCAAGCTTTTTCAATCAAAGTTGTTCCCTCCAAAACTTTTGTACATGCATCACTACAATGTATTGGTGCACCATCTTCCATCAAAATGAAGTGCTCATGGTGGTCATGGTGCCAATAATAATGCTCCAATGTTCTCTCATATGCTATCTCTACAAAGTCCTCAACGATGTGTTTAATAGGAAGGAGTAACACGAAATAAGACTTAGTAGAGGTAGAGAAAACACCCCATACCATGTTGAAGTCCTTCATGATTTGAATGTAGGTACTGAGCAATCTTAATTGTAGTGTCCCGAAATTCTCCATCATATTTGAATTTGAGGTTATTATTCTCTACCTTCAAATGACAACTTGTCAATCTAAATCACATTATTCCAATTATCAATCGTCCAGAACAAGTGTTCTTTTGCAAAGGCCAACCTCTTAGCCTTATGTATGTCATTCAAGAAAGGTTTCCTAATTAATCACAATGCAATTTTTAATACCAAGCTCATGTATCTCTTTATTTAAAGTCCCCATGCACAAAAGAGGTGTAATATTCTCACAATGTTCTAAAAGAAGAGCATGACTATTACGACTAAGATCTCTCTTGAGCTTTCTTCTATCTCAATTATTCAACTTTTGTGGCCTATCAGGCTTATTTGCTTGCGTCATAGAGCCACATTCATTGTATCTCTTCAAGATCTTTTAGAGAGTTGATTTAGGTCTCCTTACAATGTCTCTAACTTTGCTCAATGACAAGCCAACTTCTCACACACCAACTATCATATTTTGCACATCATCTGGTATATAACTTCTTGTCATGGTGCAAAGTTAACTTACACTATTTAGGAACTTTACAAAGTCTGCTTATAGAACTCCTAACAACATCACATACACAATATCATGGACAAACATCAATCTTTTATCATAACCCTTTTAGACTATGCCTACAAGCAACAATCACTAGATGCATGCACTTAGTAATATTCATCCTTTCAACTCCAAAGTTGATTGAAATCAACTTCCTCTGATTCCTTGCAATGAAATTTTCAAGTGTAGTATTGTACCTTTAAACTCACAAGGTATTGCAAGGTGTTAATTAATCTAGTAGTGGTAGCCATCACTCAAAATAAGTAGCAAGCACTCCAAAGCACAAATTGCCTCCAATTCCAAGCATAAGTTTCTTGCACACCTTTAATCCTGATTGGCAATGAACAACATCGTAATCTCAATTAGAGAGAAGCCATGTTGTTCACCTTCTAATGATGCAACCATCTTTGGGATTGGCACCAAAGTCAAGTTTACTTTGTCAGAATGTCATAGCCATTTCATCAATTCTATCACTTATATGGCAAGAAGGGATTCAAGAACTAAGTTCACAATGAATAGTGAGCTACCAAGTACAAATTTTGATCACCCTATAGTAAATATAATTTGTATTTTTTATGTAGTTGGCTAATTGGTTTCTTAAAGTAGTCTAGTGCATGCAAATATAGAAGTTATGATAAAGTTTACTATAGGAGTGGACAATCCATACAAGAATGCAAAAACCTACAAAAGTATGTTTTAGGATATATGTAAAAAACACCAATACCACATTAAAACAACAAAAAACTTACACATGTACAAATACAACTCTAGGCATAAGCTAAAACAAAGGGTACTATAAGTACCAAAAAAACTCAAACAAGTGCAAGAAACACTAAAAGAAATCATACAATGCATAAAATTTACAACCTACCTACTTATAATATACAAAATTTTGGGGTCCAATTCCAAGCTTCATGGTATAGATACCTTTTCAAAGCAAAAACTCACAAAATCAATCCCTCAAATACACTGCAACTACTCTAAGATTAGCCAAGATAGCTACATGTTGAGATTAATTGTGATTTCAGATAATTACAATTTATTAACTGCATTTATCCTAGAGAAAGCAAGGGATTCCTCAAGTTGTACATGCATCCTCCACAACTAGGTCATGAACATCAATACCCCTTTAGGTGCAAATACAAGTTCTTTGATGAGGTCTCACCTATCAAATGATACAAATTCAAGTTGCTCATGAAGACATTTAACAGACCCTTTTGCGAAAGAAAGTGAGGAATGAGATATATAACGAGATCCATTATGACAAAAAACTCTTGCTTATTTTTGGTCCTAAACATGGCTTTGGATCCCCAAAATTGAACACCCATTCCTCCATGCCAAATTCTTCCAAACACATCCATAAAGAATTGTCCTACTTGGTGTTTGACTTGTAGACCTTGTAGATGAAGACTTGTGAAGCATTTTCAATGACTAAGAAGACAACCTTCGGCCTTAGTGTCATAAATTCAATTGTCGACTCTTGTAAAGCAAAACTATAAAATCAATTTTTTGTTGGTTAAGAGTTCAAGGGCAAAGCCTTCTTCTCCATGCAAATGTTGCCTTCTAGCATGCAATGTACTATTAATAGAGGTTGCATAATTTTGTCTAAAACAACACTAAACACAACACAAAAGTTTATAATCCTGAACAACTACAAAATTATAGAAAACAAGTACAACACCAAAGATAGAAACTAGAAAGGATGCAGGATAAAAACCCTACAATATTTTTGAGGTATGAGAAAGGTAGAGCAACAACCTTAGACAACATTTGGTGAAGTTAGCACAGGATTTCATCATTTGTGGATGATTTTCTAGTCATGTGTATCACAAGGGACTAAACAAATGACAACACCCATGTGCAAAGAGAGATCATGGAGGTATCCTAAGAAAAAAAATTTAGATCCCCAAATGAAAGACATGTTATAGTAGATTTATTGAAAATCTACAATCCAATATTACTTACATCCTATTGTGTTTATATTGATCCCCAAATAATATCACCTACACTATCATCAATCTATGCAATTTATAATTTGTAGATTCAAAACATTAAATCCATCCTATAATGTCTCTGATGTGATTACTAAGTTTTATACCAATAACCTTCTCAAGTCAAGAATAGACAAAAAAAATTCTCAAACATACTTGGATTTATAGTATCTCACATTTTATATAGTTCTTGAATCATTTGTAATCTACTTTGTAAGCACTAATACTCTAAGGATTAGAGATTAAGTGAATGAGTTAAAATACACATTTGGATTGTATTCATTTTGCTAATACTATAATAACTATACTTGAAAGTGATATTTTTTCTTGTTTCACTATTACAAAAGTTGAATAACCAAATGATTTGATGAAATTAACAAAAAAAACTCAAGAGAAATGCACACAAAGTGGTTTTGTAATTTTCTAACATTTAAATAATAGTTTATAAATTTTCAAAGTTGAAAATAGAGGATAGCCTATACATAACTTACACTAGACCAACCTTCACTAGACACCTATGGAGAATGAAATTTCGCAACTCTCATTGGTTGCTTAAAAAAACCTCTCACCTCTGATTAGTTGCCAACAAATAGTTGTGGTGGGTTTGAGTCGTGAAAGTGTTCATTTATATCCATTTATTTAGCTATAGGGGAATGAAAAATGTTACTTTTAGATGTGGTTACTTTAGTAGAGACCACTTTACATCAAGGACCAATTGTTGTCCCACTTTCAAACTACCAAAATCAACCAATAGGAGTGCCTACTAACATACACCACCTACAATTCCCTCCAAACATCACAAAATCCAAATTCTTGAGTTCATATACTACACTGACTCCATCACATTAGAAATCAACAAATATCAACCATTTCCTCAAGACATTGCCACTCAATGTTGGGACATGTGACCACTTATTGTCCTCATAGCTATTGCAAGGAGACCCCTCTATCCACAATACAAATAAAGGAACAATTCTACATTCCAATAATTGACATCAAGAAAACACTAAAAAACATCAATAACACTACTATTAAATACTCCACATACATAGTTCTTTATAAAAAAAAAGCTTGAAAACAACCAACTTCTCTCTACTAACTTCCAAACATTAGAAGAGATTTAGGACCTTTGGAGGGCCATTTTAGCCTTGTCAACTACAATGTCGCTATCAAAATACCAAATAATATAAATAATAATAAATAAATAAAAAGTTTAAAATATTATAAATTTTTAATAAATAAATAATTAATATTACCTTATGCGGCCGAAGTTTGGCCACATCATATTGTAGATGTGGCATAGTTCCTAGCATTCTCCACAATCCACAGACATAGGGGAACTTACAATCTTCTTTACCACCTAAATCTCATCTAATGTCCCCTATCATTCCAAATCCCAATCAAAAGCATCTTCTTGAATTCATCACCATGTAATGTTGTATTTTATATAAGTTCACTACATAGAATCTACTCTCTAACAAGAATATGTAGTTTTAGTATTACTCTTAAGTTCTTTACTGAATTGTGGTGGATTCAAGATGAATAGGATCTCAATGGATCCTTAAGTAAAACTCTAACCATCATGGGCTTGGTTTTGAGAGAATATGGTTGACAAAAAGTTATTTCTTTATATTTTTGGAATGTTTCAATCTACTAGTATGAGCCTACTTCAATAGAGAATGTGGCTTGCCAAGGACTATATTTAGGCTACAAAATCAAAGCACTATTCACTATCACATACCCTAATTGCACAAACTATGGACAAACACAAAGACCCATTTTCTACTTCAAGAGGATTTTTTATTCCCCTTTGGACTCCCTCTAGACAAGTGAATGTCATTTAACTCCGAAGTGCTCAAGCAACCATTTTTAGGTAGTTGCCTAGCTTTGGGCAACATTCTTAAGTATAATTTTTTTAAAGATTGGGTTTCCTTTCAATATTTATATTCAAAACTAAGACTGCTTTGGTCAAAAAAAAATTATAAGAGAAATAGCACAAAGTGTTGGGAATTTGCCTAATGTTGAAAAATTTACTATTTGCAGAAATTTTTAGTATTATCATTACTACATATTATGCATTTTTTCACAAATTAATAGAAACCATAATTTTGACTAATAAAAAAAATTCAAATGCTAAAAATAAAAATAATATTTTTGGTGAATATTTGAAGTTATATCTTCAAAATTGATTTGATGAGAATCTAAAAATAGTTTTATAATTTTGATCTTATAAATACATTCTACTTTTTGTACTTCACATTATCTTCTTTGATGAAAACTTCAAAAAAGTTATAGAAATCATATTTTATAATACATTTGTGTTGTATCTCCCCCTTGGGGCTTTTAGGGGTTAAGGGTTAATTTCGACTAATCTATAAGAATAGTTCAAGTCCTTTTTCCTTCCTCAATCCTAAGAGCCTCTTGCCATGTAAGACCAGTGGCAAAAAAAACACTAGAAGACAAGAAGATCCCACCCATTGTCTTGCTGGCCTTGGTGAGTAACAAAGGAGGATTTCATGTTTCACCCAAATAGGAGTGGACAACCCAATTGGTGGAGACTAGTCAATCTTGAAGGGAACCAATACAATGGAATTTCTTACTTGATCTCTCAATCCATTTGTAGCTTTAAAAAATCATAGTAATTTTATTTTTCCATCAAAATTATTGAAAAAATACAACATAATTATAAATGGATTTTTCCACTAGCAATAAATATCAAAACTTTACACGTCAATGAAATAAAAGGATAAATTTAGTTTGATAGTTGAATTTGACTTCAAGGTCTTTATTGTGGTTGTTTTGGGTGTGAAGAATAAAAGAACCAATTCAAAATTCTCACACTAATCTCCATTGCTACTTGTACCTCTCAAAGAAAATTCCAAATCATTTGCTATTTTTACTCATCTATGTTCAATTTTTGCAACAAAAATGATAACAATTACAATTTTTCATGAAACAAATTGAAATTTCTCGAAGTGATATAGAATTCAGAGTTTTAAGTAATAAAAATACAAGATTGTTGTTTGAACACAATTTAAAAGGCCAAATTTAGTTCAGATAGGAAGTTTGACCATTTCACAATGGATCAAGTCCTTCCTTTAGGGGTTAGGGGTTAAGGATTAATTTAGACCAGCCTATAGAAATGGTTGGAGTCCCATCTTCTTCTTCTTTACCCCTAACAGCACACCAAGTGCGAATGTATGCTTAGAGTACCGGTACTGTAGTGAGTTGCATTGCTGGACTCATCATCACCCTCTAAATTCGAAGTTTTCCTTCTCTGGTGCGGGCGCTCTCAGTTCAATCGCAGCATTCGGTGAATCAATCGCACTGTCGTACGACAAAATGAGCGAATCGTCTTGGCCATGGACAGAGCCTCTGTCGGTGGCCTTCGTCGTCGGAATTGCAAACGGAATTTCTGCTTGGGAGCTCACTATTCATTGCGTACTTAGCTCTTGAATCCCTTCCTGCCACGTATGTGACAGATCAGATGAAGCGGCTGCAGCATTCTGACAAAGCGAACTTGAAGACTCTGGTGCCAATCCCGAAGATGGTTGCATCGCCACAGGGCGAACAGCGTGGCTTCTCTCCAGTCGAGATTATGTTGTTCATCGCCAATCAGGATTGAAGGTGCGCAAGAAACCCACGCTTGGAATTGGAGGCAATGTGTGCTATGATCAGTGGAGTTTTTGCTACTTATTTTGAGTGATGGCATTTGTTCAAAGTCGCAACTTCGCATTTGATCTGCGCTTCCTGAGAGGGATGTTCACGGAATGTTGGAGCTCTCACTGGATTCCTGGCTTTTTTTAGTTTGTTAGATCTTGAATGTTAATTCAAATGTCGATTTGCCGTTCTCTGCTTTTCCAGCGAGCGAATAAATCCCACGCTATCTCAGTTTGGGTTTCAATCCTGGAGTCAGCTCTGGCGAGGTCAGAATTTAGGGTTTAGGGAGTGATTGCGCATTCTAAACATACTGTTCTTATGCCAATTGAATGCCGCTGTAACAGGCCTCTTTGTGTCATGCGACGAAACAGCAATGCCGGGAGTATGCGGGAGAACGGTGCTGATGTCGTTCCTCGGAGTGTCCTTGCAGCTCGCAGGCCTGGTACTTTTTGTTCTGGGTTTTTTCCCTGTCAAACCGGCGCTCATGGGTACAAGGCAAGTATCCCGAATTGGGTCTCGTGTAGGTCATATAGGACTTTCTTTTGTCCAATTTCATTTACTTTTTACTAGTGTATGCAATTTTCTTCACTGATTTCGGTGATATGAATTTCGTCCCATCTTGCATTACATTTCTCTCCAAATGATCAATCGAATTGGTCATTTTCTAACCGTGATCATTCGAATTGGTCCTGGGCCCATTAGGGGTTAAAAGTTGCTTTAGTTGACGCCGGTTGTGGTTTCGAAAGATTTGAGCCTGACTAGTATTTGAGGTCACTCTCTGGTCAAGCACGACACACTGTTTCTGATCATGCTGTTAGCTCAAATGTTCTTATTTTATTGCAACTATTAGTTCATGTTGTCAGGAACACCTTTGTCCTGAATTATTTGCTGTACAGTGATATCGTAAGCACTATGCCAAGCTGCCAAACGAACGACAACCTTGGTGATGAAGAATGGTCTCGGATTTCGCGGCTTTCTTACGAGGTACAACCTTTCGATACCTTTTACATCGGAGTATTATTCTTAGTCCGACCTATGAGTCACTTATCTTCTTCTATGCATTGTTTTTGAATGTTATTTCTTCATGTGGAGGTGTAGAGACGGCAGCTTAAGTACTCAAACGGGGACATTCACCCCCTCATCTGCAGACTATGGTCCAAGGAGCCTTGTGGGGCAGACAACGCAAAAGTCTGTCGACTGTTCGAATGTGCATGATGTGAAAGCAGTCTGTTTACTCAACATAGGGTATTTTCATGCCTAATGTCTCCCTTGTCATCAGCAGGAAGCAAGTGGTGTTCCACGACAATTCGACCGTCTTGTTATAATGGTATGTTTCCTTTGTCTGACCATGCTGGCGTTCGAGTTCAATAATTACCAACATATTTTTTCGGCGTTTACTAAATGCTTGGGAATAGGTTGTGGATGGCATGCCTGCAGAGTTGTTACTTGGTAGAGAGGGTCGTCCACCACCTGCAGAGTTGGTCGCTGCCATGCCTTTCACGCACAGTTTGCTAGCGACTGGGAAAGGGCTCGGATACCATGCTAAAGCTGCACCCCCAACTGTAACCATGCCCCGTCTCAAGGTACACTTGATACCCGTGATGTGTATCATACGACTTTTGTTTCTGCCAGTAAAAGCTGTTAATTATTCTGATTGACTAAGATAAACAGGAAGGACCACCAACGGTAGCAATGCTGAGAAAGTCTAGTGTCAATCAGATACAGGCATGCGTGAGACTAGGGACTATGCTTGGCGTACAAAAGTGGACTGGTTTAGTTAATCAATATCAGCGGCTTACATAAATATGCATTCTGGTGACTTCTGGAGATTGTGTTTGGCAATTTAAGTGTTTGGTGTAATAGCACATGCCGTCTTGCCGTGTAGGCAATGACTTCTGGAGCAATAGCTGGGTTTCTGGATGTGGCATTCAACTTCAATACACAGGCCTTACTTGATGATAACCTTGTTGGTAAGTTGACCACCTTGTATTCGATTTCCAATAACGCAAAGAGGTCTCCGAATAACGCAAGTTGGTTGATTTATCCCTCCATTTATCAGAAGATCGATTTTTGGCGTGCTTATGTTCAGTCATGATTGCCTATCTGAGAGGCGGCTTACTGTGGACAATGGACTAGACCAATTGGCAATAGCGGGATGGAAAATGGTCATGTTGGGGGATGACACATGGCTGAAGCTCTTTCCAGACAAGTTCATGCGTCGTGATGGTGTCCACAGCTTCTATGTGAGTTTTAAGGACGTGCTCCTATTTCTTCCACCTACAATTTTCATAGCTTGGAACATCTTATTTTTCTTGTTTCTGGTGCATTCATTTTTCTGAAGTCGTTGCCAAATATCGATTTAGTTACTATGAGCAGTGTTCGGTGAGTTTGCCTCTTCACTTGATTGTCTGCTTGTTTTAGAACATTCAGAACCTTGATTTTCATCTTGCGTATCTAGGTGAAGGATACTGTAGAGGTGGACCACAATGTCACCCGCCATCTGAAAAGGGAGCTTGCAGCAACTGATTGGGATCTTTTGGTACGAGCCTTTTTGCAAGGTCCAAATGAGTGCGAATGGGTGAATGCCATAGTTCAAATGCAGTAAAGCATTTTGTTGAATTTGGGTAGTTGGGATCATGTGCGGATGCTACTGCAGACTCATCTAAGGAATCGATGATGTGCCCTGGACTCAGGTGCTTCACTATCTTGGGCTCGATCACGTGGGTCATCTTGGAGGTCGTAGCAGGTAAATTTCCAGGATAATACAACTCCTTGTGGTGGTTTGTTCTACTGTTGTTGGAGATCTAGAATAGAGTTGTGCGCATGAGCACATTCCAGATTTTATCGGTAAATTATCTTCTCTCAAGATCTTATCATTTCTTGATATTTGATTACTGTGATGCTTAATTCTAGCTCATTGATGGCGCCAAAGTTGAAAGAAATGGACGATGTGATACGGAGGATCTATGATAAGCTGATCAGAAACTCTAGTGATTGTCGTACCCTACTGGTATGTAATTCTATCTCTTTGTTACAGGTGATAATATTCCTTGGTTTCTCTTACTTTTATTGCTCCATAAAGCTTGTACCTTAGTTTCTTTAGATTCTATGTCTTAATTTGCACAGAGCATGCAATGAAGCTGAAGTGGACGTAGTAAGTTGCGTGGTACCGGTTGGCATTTTCTTTTCAATGGTTCCATACTTGCATAAGACCGATTTGATATATGAATATTGCCCCTGAGCCCCATGCTTGCTTCATAGTCTTCATCTGTCAAGGACCTGCTCCCTAGTGTTGTCTACAAGTGATGAGAATCTGATACATTTTTATAAGCTGTGTGTTTTGAGTGTAGATGGTAGCCAGTGATCATGGTATGACAGACGGTGGAAACCATGGTGGTGCATCATATCAGGAAGCAGATGCTTTGGCGTTGTTTATATCAGAAAGTTATCCTGTCAGAACCTCCGGCAATTCGATGCAAATGACAGACGTTGCTACTTCCTCGGCTTGGCCGTCGTTCCAAGTAGATCTCGTGCCAACGTTGGCACTGCAGCTGGGTGTTCCAATACCTAAAAACAGTGTTGGAGCTCTAATTCCTCACCTTTTCACCTCACTGTCACGTAAGTACCTGCTGGGTTGTGTATCATTTTATTATATTTGTTTGTTGTGTTTATATTTAACTTTCAGGTACGACCATCTTCATCTTCATGGACCACTTACTTAAAGAGTTTCTTGCAATAGCCAAGGAGCAGCTGCGAGCGTTGGAATTGAATGCTTGGCAGCTATTTCGCCTAGTACGTGTGCGATTTCCGGAATCCTTGTGTGTCAAGAGCCTCTGTTCGAATCCATCTGGTGATTTGGATAGCGGGTCCTATTCTGGACGCTGGAGTGCAGAGAAAGACGAGGAGTTGGAGGTTTTCTGCCAGTTTTTTAAACAAGCAACTGAGCTACAATCTTCTTGGAGGCATATGGATAGCAACGGCTTAACTGGGTATGTAAAATTCTATAATGGAATGCATCATGGACTGTGGGTTGATTTCATCAAGTCGTGGCCACGATCACATGCTAGTTTAACATTAACTTCTAGAGGACCAACAGGCTTAAATTGGGTCTCATGGTTTTTTAGCAGTTTTGAGTAGGTCACATGGGTACTTTCTTTTGTTATATTTTATGGATTAATTCGTGCAATGTTCTTCACAGATTTTGGTGATATCTAATCTGGACGTATTAGAATATGTTACACAGTATGATCAATTGAATTGGTTATTTTCAAATCATGAATGCCATGCTCCTATTGTATATGTATGAATTTCATTCTAAATCTTTCTGGTTACTTCAGTAACATCCTTTTTCGCATATTTGTTTCTGCTATCGTAGTTGCCTTTTCTGCACTTCTTAATAATGTGGCATGTAAGCGTTGCAGTTTATATCTCCTTGAATCACAAAATGTTAGCTAGATTGATCTTTCTCCATGCATCATATGTAAGTAGACCCGGAGCATGATTTTTTGGCACTGAAAATTTTGATTACCTGTGTCTACACCAGGGAACTGATCGAATTTGAAGCTGCAAGAGAAGTATATGTGAAGTTGCTGAAGTACACTTCAGAGTGGCTTGCTAGGGGGACGACAGAGGTTAGTTCACGTCTCCCTGGAATGAAAGACCCTGACTTGGCCAGTCGTATTAATGTGATCTGACATCGTTTCTTTTTGGTCCTACAGAAGAACATTGTGCTCCTCGTTTGTGGTGGAGCCCTGATGCTTCTGTCACCTGTATTACTCTTCTGGACTCTTCTCATACTCAACAAGGCCAAGTCGAGGAGTACACAGGCCAAATCGATCTCTTCCAGACTTGGTGATATTTCATTTGAAAAACTGATAGCGGTTGGGGGAGTCTGTAGTCATGCTGGGAGCCTAGCATCATCCTCATTTGTCGAGGAGGAACAATACACATACCACTTTTTGGTTTCCACGTTGTCTGTGATTTTCCTTCGCCATGCACTTCAACAGCCTCTTCGGCTTTTGCAAGGGAGGCGAGTTGAAGGTCGGAAGACATCAAAGAAGGACACTGCTGAGAAAGTTTCTTGTGAAGAGGAAGATAAGGCAGTGACAGTCCTAGCTGTAGTGGTGATTCTCTTGTGTGGAAGGCTACTGCGAGCTTGGCATCGGAGTGGGGTAAACTGGGCACACTTTCCTGACATTGCAAAATGGTTAGACGCAGTTGACGTGCAGATTCCAATTGCACTCCGCTATGCAGCACTCGTTTTCGCAACTGCGAGTAGCTCTCTACTGATTCTGTCTCGGCAGCATCGTCTACGGAAATTGCTCGCCTGCTGCTTATGTCTGTCTGCTGCATCGATATTCGTGTATGTGGACTCAGAGTCTGGTCAAGTACCCACTTTATTTGGATCAACTTCATATCCAGATCAAGTGCCAACTTTATTGGCTCGTTTTGTGTTTGGAATCCTCGGCAGCACAGCTGTACTGGCAGTCACGCTTTTGCCTTGGATTGAGCCACTTGGAGATAAAACTGCTGGTTTTCCCAAGTGTGAGGATTTCCCTGTGGAGACTGGCATAAGTTCGGCACTGCAATCAACAGGAAGTGTTTTAATATCCTGCTGGTGTTTATTACAATTGCTTCTACAGCAGTCAGTAAATGCTGTACCAGTAGCATTGCTTCTAATTCAGCTTCTAGCCGCAATTACTTTCTTCAGGAAAAGTGGCAACAAGCATGGGCTATGGTTTCAGGTACACCATCCCGTTGACCTCATTTTAGTCAATCTTTCTTATATGATGACGAGAGCTCGTTGTCATACAAAATAATTTTTATACGAATTTACTAGTTTTGAAACATTTCATGTCATCTCAACAGGTGTTGGCGCTACAATGGATGGGAGGGTCAGGCCACTTCGGGCTTGGTAACAGCAATACACTCGCTACTGTCGACGTAGCTGGTGCTTACATTGTGCGTCTTTTTCCTCTTATTTTCTTTTGTCTTGGCATCTTTTGAATTTTTTCTTTTGTATCCTCTTCTCCTTCGTGTTGTCCCCTGTTATGTGCTCCTACTAATCTTTTTCTATGTGAGCGCTTGCTCTGTCATTACTAACCAAAATATTAGGCCCTACCTTACTCCACCCCGGCTAAGTAGCAGCTTTGATAACTGGAGTTAGTTATTGCGTGCCTGCACTGCCAAAGCACCGCCAGTTAGCGAGTTGATGTTATTTTCCGCTAACTAACTGACTCTGGATTTACATTCATGTTCTTCAGTAAACTTATTTTCCTGATTCTTGACAAGTGAACTAATTGTGCCCATACCGATGGTTGAAGTGCTAATCTGACCGCACCATCCAAGTAATGGCAGTTTGCTAACTGAAACCACTGTTTCCCTAGTAGGATCTTGAGGGTGTGGGCCAAAGTCTATGTAGTGTGCACCACTTTATTTTGAGCAATTTTTCTACTGCACTAATCATTTTGCATCCATCTTTTTAGAATCTAATAGCTTGATGACAATAAAATCCTAGTCACTCTCCTATGCTTCAATGAGAAGTTTAGGTCTACCTTATTTTTAAACCCTCAGTAGGGAAGACTTGAAGATGTAGCTAGCCAACTGGCACTACTGCGTTGGTGCGGGCGGGGCCTAATATAAATCAGTAACTAATTACAAATAACCCACAAAATTAGTCTGCATTATTGATTGTCAAGGATGCTTTTTAGTAATGGTTTCATTTGCATGGGGAAAGCAGGGACTGTCATCTCATTCTACGATGTTGTCTGGGCTTCTAGCATCCATCATCACGTACGCATCGCCATTCCTCTTCCTGATTGGAATGATGCTGCTATCAAGTCCACCTCCAAGCACCGATCGGCTCCAAATTTCCCAAGGGATTGGCTTCTCGGAAACTTGGCTCCTCGAGACACTAGCAGTGCCATGCATTCTTCCTATGGCTTTGAATGGTGTCATACTGGTGGCGTTCACAGTCGTCCTTACACTCATGCAGGATCACTTATTTGTATGGAGCGTATTCTCTCCCAAGTATGAAGTTCTCCTCTTGCAATACCTCTTCTCAAACTTGATATTTATTATATGCAGCGTTTCATTCATGTGCTGGGATTTAACTCTTGGGGTCTTTGCAGGTATTTGTATGTTTGTGCAGCAACAGTCTGTACATGTATTGGTGTACTGTTCTATGCTATAATCTCGACGTACTGCGCTTGTATTATTATACTACGCTTACGTCAGGTGGTAGTACTCAAGCAACCGAAGTCTCAATCGGGTGAAAAAATTTCCTAAGATCCAACAATTTTCAATTTGTAACCCGTCTAAACCTGATTCTTTTGAATTTCCTGAGGTATCATGCAATTCTTGAAGTCCATAATTAGTCTTTTGGATAGCATTTAGTGTTGACCTTGTTGTCGAGAACTTTCCAGCATGTTGTGCGGCATTGTCCTTGCAGTGAGCTCTCTTCAGTATCTTTTCTTTGCTGAGAGGATGAGTCAAGTTCAGGATCGATTTCTTTTGTTTTTCATTGTCATTTTGTTTGATTTTAGGCCCTGTACCTTACATCATGCTAGATGTATACTTGTTAAAATTGTTAAAATTATGAAAGTAGAAAAAGGGTGTAGTTATGCAGGCCGAAGCTGGCTGCTCTGCTCGGTTTTGGGGGGAGACAACATAACTTTTGATCTGGCAACCCGATCAGGAAAATTCTACAAGGTAGAACTACCTGATACCGGTCACCCCTATTTCTGTCAAATACGTGTATTGAAGTGTCATCAATATGACTTCAAACTGTTTGCTTTGAATGGCTCCTACTTTACAAATGGCGCTTAATGATTGTAAAGTAACAAGCTTTACAATGGTTTGGGGTCTTTCTCAAGGTGCTTCAAACATGCACCTATTGAACACTTTAAAGTTTCTTCCAATCTTGACTTTGAAAATTCATAGAAAATATGAAATTCTTCAATTTTGTTTTTCTTTAAATGTAAATGATTTCTATTTGTCTAAATAGCAAAAATAACACCTAATTGTATGTGATTTGGACTCCATCTATATCCATCAACTTAAATTAATGGGAATTTAATCCCTTCTTAACTCCTAAAGGACCATTGTCTTTTTAGGGGACATGTTGGATGTTGGGTAGGTACCTATGGTCTCAATTTTTGTCAAATTTTTTTAAATAATTTTTGAAGATAGAAAAATTGATTAGCTTTGTGGGAATGTAATTTTTTTTCAATTGGTGCCCAAGAATAAAAGTTATGCCCAAATAAACTCAAAACATGAAAGTCTGGATAGCAAAAAAACCCTCAAAAATTTTAATTTTTATTCATAAGTATGATTTTCTTATAGATTATATTTTTGTCTACATGGAAAACCCTAATTCATGTCATTTGGATAAGTGATGTGGAAGTTCTTGACAATCTTTTTTTTTGTGCAATTTAAGCATCTTCTTGAAGAAATACCTAGTATTCAATTATGAATGCAATTTTTACAATTTTTCAAAAACAAAAGTTCTATATGGTTTTGTTTTGTTTGTTTGTTAGAACAATCTTACTATTGGAATTAGTGTGTTTTCATTCCATCCTAGAGATAATTAATAATTTAGATTTTCCTTCTATCCCCTACTTACTTCTATTATAAAAAAAAAATTTAAATGAAAATTAAGTTTTTCTAAATTTCTTTTTTTTCTTAGACTCTCAACTCAATTTCCCAACATAAATATTTAAACCTCAAAACTTTGTAGTGCAACAATTTGAAGTTAAAAAGGTTCAAAATCAACTAAACTAGTTTCATAATCACTACAAGAGAAAGGAGTGTTTCAAGTATAATCCTAGTAGTAGTCATATAAGTAATAACCTAAAAGGAGTGTTTTAGAATTTTTTTGCTTAGAACACATGTATTTCTAGTAAAATTTTATGAAAAACACCCCTTTTGAGTCATTTCCTATAGGGCTATGCTTGAAATACCCATTTCTCTTGTAGTGAATGTAAAAAAAATTGATTTTCTTTACTTTAAATGCATCAATCTTGCAATCTATACAATTAAAATTTTTGAAATTTATTCCACACATTCTCATACCAATTAGGTGTAAGATCCTATGCTTAGATTTTCAAAATATAAAATTTTCAAATTTTTTTACTCTTTGCAATAGAAATGTCAGTTTTAAATGTTATTTGGCAAAAGAAAAGGTCTTGGTCTTCTAGGGGTTAACTAAGTGACTTTGTAGAAATGCCCATATTCTTAAGAAGGGATTGCATTTCCATATATTGTGGCAAATTTTTGATGAGGTTTTCAAAAGTGATTTTGTAGGTATTTACATAAATTCCATTTTGTCACTCCCATGAACTATTTAGAATGAAATTTTTATGATATTCATGATCATTTAGTTTCTTCAATAAAACATCAACTTCAAGAGTGTAAGAAAGTTAATTAGTCTTTGACTTGCCTAATAACCCCTAAAGTCCTATTACCCCAATAGCCAATAAAATAGATTTCCAATAACTTCCTGTAAATAAATTTATTTGAAATTTTTCCATAAGATAGAAAAACTTATTAGCCTTGGGAAAATATAATTTTTATTTCAATTAGTGCCCTAGGGCTAAAGTTGTGTCACAATGAGTCCAAATTTCAACTTAGAGGATAGTGAAAGAAATCTACATAAACTTGAAATCAATTTTTTTTTAATTTTTCTTTTCATAGGTTCTATTTTTGTTTGCATGGAAAGCTTTTCTTCATTCCATTTAAATTTGTGATGAGAAAGTTATGGAGTATCTTGTTTTGTTTAGAATGAAAGCGTTTTTTTGAAAAAATAACTTATAGGATTTATTTTGGAGCTCAATTTTCACTTTTTCTTGAAACAAAAAGTTTTGTGAGGTTAACTTTGATTGTTAGACTAGTCTCACAATTTAGTGGGCTTAGTGTGTTCAAATTCCATCTTAAAGTTATTAATGGTTTAGTTTTTCCTTCTACTTTGTATCTACTTCTATTTAACAATTTTTTAAAGAATGAAAATCAAATTAATTTGGGGAGATTTTTTTTTCACAAAATTTCAATTCAAATTCTTCATTAATTTCTTTTTTAATTCAAAATATGTAGTGTAGAAATTTCAAGTTAGAAGGATTCAAGTATCATGAAATAGTTTGTCACCATGCCCAAAACCATGTTTCCTCTACTTTAAATGCAATTATCTTGTAATCTATGTGGTCAAAGTTTTTGAAATATCTTCCACACCTCATTCTAGTCTATTGCAAGATCCTATGGTGAGATATGCTAAACATTTCCATTTTTTATTTTGAGCTTTTTTCACTACAAATGATAGTTTTTGAGTAGTTTTTCTTACAAAAAAAAGGCCTAGGGACTATAGGGGATAAGGAATGCTCAAGTTTGATTGAGCTAATAATCAATGAATGTAAAATACTTTTTTTTTGACTAATTGCAACCTTGCAAATCTAAATGTATATTTTGACTTTGAATCCCTCTAAAGACATATTTTTTGATTCATCTTCTCACGAACAAAATAGAGTCAAGAAATTCAATATTATTTCATTTGGTGAAATTTTTTTTCCAACTCTTACAACCAATACAAGAACTCCAAAATCCACTTCCTTCTACAATTACGAAATTCAGAACTTTCTACTGCATTTATAAATTTTAGTCTCATATCATTGCATGTCGACATAAAAAAATGGACTTCAAGTAAACTTTATTCTAAATTTATGAAATTCACTAAAATAAATATTAAAGAACAAAGAATACTCAGATTTTGAATTTAGACTTATTTTTAATGCTTCAAATTCTTGAAGCAAAATTCTATAAATTTTTAATATTTTCCACATTCCACATTTATCTATTTAATTGTTAAAAAGGATAAGTTTACAATGCTTTTAGTTACTCCGAAATTTTGCAGCAACCAAATACTAAGAAGTTATGAACTAATATATAGAAGAGGGGGCTACCAAGGCCACTCTAAAATTTGAAGAAAACAAGTAAAGACGGAAAAGGGCAAAGAGATGCAGAAGAAGGTTTTAAGAGAATAAATTTAAATTTTAGTGAGGTGAAATAATTTGAAGGAAGTAAAAATGCAATTGTGCTCATATTTGTTAATATTTGAGATGCTTATTTTTTATATTGCACACATAATATCAAATTTTTAACTTTTAATATTCTCCATATTTTAATATATTAATTTAATTTATAACCACTAAAACAACTATTGTCCCTAGGTTGATAAATAAAAATCCATACAAGTATCTAGATCTTAACTTTGGTATAATTTTTCATAATATTTTTTCTTAAGACATGATAACAGAGTAAATTTATAGGAGTAAAATTTGTATTTCAATTGGTGTTTGGAATCAAATGGTATAACACCTAATATAAAAAAGTTGAGGTTGGGCAACAAAAAATATTACAAAAATTCAAATAATATTTTTTGATATAAGCTGACATCCAAGTCAATTTTGTAAATAATTATGCAAAATTTGAAGTATATCCAGAATTTGATAAATTTATAAAAACAATATCTAAATATCTATATTTGAAATCTAAAACGCTACTGTTAGAATATTTATGAATAATCTGAAAATTAGAAAATGGCATTTCATAAAATCTGGATTCAAAATTAAACCATTTCGAGACATGAATTGAAATTGCATTTCTCATAGAATATACTTTACTTTACATTAAAAGTTCTGATTTTTTCCATTTAGCAGATTATTGATGTAAACATTATGAAGAATCTTGTTTTGCTGGCAATGAAATAAAACAATGGGTTCATTTTAGTTCTCAACTTTCACAATTTTCCCAAGAAAAATTTCCATGTCGCTTAAATTTCTTGGCAAATTAGAAGAATTACCTTACCATTTGGATTGACATGTTACAATTCCATCTTAAAACATTTAACAATTTAGGTTTTCTTTCCCATCTTACACCTACTTCTATTGAACAATTTTATACAAAATGAGAATATAATTTCATTTTTTAATTTTTTCCCCTAGACTCTCAACCCAATTCTCCAATATAAAATAAATTAAAATTTATATTGCAAAAAATTTGAAGTTAAGAAGATTTGAAGTCTAATAATTTGGTATGGAAAAGTAAAAAGAAAGTGTTTCTTCACTTTTAACACTAAAATGTTGCAATCTACATGGTTAACAATTTTTAAAAGTTCTTCCACACATTTCTATACTTGTTAGGTGCAAGATCTTAACCCCTGAGCGCCCAAAGCTTGTTTACCAAAATCCAGACCCTTATCAACTCATTCTAATCAAATTGTCACCCAAAACAAGATCCACATAAATTGACCATACCGATTGGTAGTGGTGACATGCCTGGAGTTGTGGGGGAAAGGACATATGATTTCACCGTAGTGTTGAAAAGATTATAATAGTCAAACATGTCAACCTTTCATTTTTGGGAGGCCATATTTGGGGCATTGGGACACTCAGGGGTTAAGGTTTAAAATGTAACAATAGCAAAAAATAATCATTATTAAAATTTACACTTGTACTAGAAATGGTAGTTTTGGAGTGTTTTTTGATAAAACTTTAGTAGTTAATGTACAAATGTTTCAAGAAGTAATCCAATGCAGAAATTGAACGCAACCAATGGCCTTCAAATGTAAACTAAGATGAATTAGATTAGTCCATAAAAAAAAGGCATGCGACCTTAAGGCAATAATTACAAATTAGAGATGTCTAGATTGCGACCTTTAACCCCTCATCGCCTAAAGTCCACACATGTGTAAAAGCTGACTTGCTTTTCAAGTCCTATAAGTCTAAATCTCAATGAGGTATGAAAATCTCAACCATACAATATTGTAGTGTGCATGTTGTAGATGGTGTGAAACAAATTTGGGGTCATTTGACCATATAGATTGAAAGATTATAATGTTTTAGTGTTGAAAAAAGATGCTGAAATTTTCTTAAAAACACATTTGGAAGTGAAATTCGATTTCTAAACCTACTCAAATGAAAAAATTTTAAACTATAAAGTGATTCAAACCAAAAGACAAACACTTTGGTGAAAAAAAATCTCATTCAATTGACTCATTGTGTCTGCAAAATTGTTTTGAAATGTCAAAAAACAGTGAGAAAAGTAGCAAAAAATCACATCTATGTCTGAACCTCCCTCTACTAAAATGCTTCTCAATCACTCATAACCTCTTGGATTCATATGAAATTTTAATCTTATAAACAAGACTAGTATGCACAACTTTTCCAACAAAAATTATTGAAAACGGACCATGTATGAAGTTATAAGCCGCCGAAGTTCATTGTAATGCAAAAATGTCTGAATTTTGAACTTCGAATTGCTCCCAAACATTCAAAACAACTTGGATTGACATGAAACTTTTACCACAGTAACTAGGCTTCATTGGGAACAAAACCCAACAATTTTTATTGAAAACGAACATTTTATGAAAAAGTTACAAGCCCCCGAAGTTGCAGCCATCAGAATGCAGTGAGGTGAACTCAAATTGAACCTGTGAACTTCGAATGGCTCTCAAAAACTCAGTACATCTTGGATTGATCTGAAAATTTTAACACTGAAACTAGACTAATATGCGCGACTTTCCCAACAAGTTTTATTGAATTCGGACATTGGATGCAAAAGTTACAGCACTTTGAATTTTACTGCCAGACTATGAGAGGACACTTTTCGTCCCCTCCGGCGGTGAGGGGTTAAGATCAAAGCATTCACTAGTAATCTCCCTTGTCTTCAACTAAATCAAGGGCTAAATATTGACAATTTGAAGGCTGCACAAGTACTAGTGATGGCTTAGTGGGGAAGGAATTCTAGATTTCTTTATCGTGCAGTAAACCCTGGATGAAAATACTCTACAAAAAAATCTGGAATGGTTACAGAATAAGAGATTCAGTAGAGAGTTTCAGAATGTGGCAGTCAAGGTTCTTCAGATTCACCTGCATCAAGCACAAGCACAAGTTAGTAACTAAGATGTTTCAATGCCCTAAGATCTTTGATGTCGGACAGTACACTACAAACATCAAGGACTTACAAATACGGCCGTGCTCGTATTGTGAAATTTGGGGATGCAAATCAGTCGTACTTTTTGTCCAGAAGAACCTGACAAGAAGAAAGCCAAGGTTATGAAACCTGATCAGCATCAAAATCACTCAAGGAAATCCTGGAATTTATGCCTTTGGTGTACATCCGGTGTCCTATTACATACTGACAAGTGACCCGAATGATGAGACAGTATTCCCAAACGTTATCATTAATGGTATTCTGGTGGGTTTCTCAGGAAGATCAAGCAAGGACATAAAGAGGGCCAGCCAGCAGAACTTGAGATTAATAAGAAAGGGATAAGAAATATTACCGGTTAACAGCCGTGATGCATACTGTGGTTGATTGCCGCAAAAGTACACATGCGGACAAGTGTCCAAGATAAATGGATCTCTATCAGTGAAAGGATAACATCCTGCTCATGCATACAACATGCACAACACTTACATTCAGAGCCAGAAAGCAAATCGGAACGAAGAGTGACATTGCAATAAATTGTACTGCAACTAAGTTTCACTGGGTCAGGACAGTAGGTTGCAGGCAGACCAAGAGTATCAGGAGCCGTAGGTGCTAAATGACGCCACATTAGAGTGCGTTCCATAAAATCCAGCCGGTCGTCAGCCTCGGAGTATTTGTCCAAATCGTCAATGTTCTGACCTGATGTACCTAGAAACCTGGTCTCAATGTTCCTCAATGTCAATAAGCCTACAAACCTTCCAGATCTCTTACAACACTATCCAGCATGCAGTGTCAATAGATGGGAAACAGCAAAAATCAACCGACAAAAATGACGTAAACATAGGAACTCTAGTCGCATGATTTTGTAGCATGAAATGCTGCATAATAGTATTCTTCTATATCATACAGGATCTGGTTCTAGAAGCAAAACCAAAGACATTTCATTTTAAAATTCTCGGTTGATCAATACATCAATGACATGACATTTTCAAAATAGGAGCACCCAAGCTGGCAGAAACTCACACAGCACCATCGAGCTCAAATTGATGGGGGTTTGTTGCCGAAATGAAGGTATTGTACATGATTGAGCCTGGAAACAGACACTTATGAAGTGGCTGGAGCACAGAAAGAGATGTGAGTGCAAAAACTTTAGCAGCAGAGAGAATTTCTGAAGCAAGTTCGGACTTTGTGAAGAAGACATCAATAAAGGTTTTTCATGACCACAGTAAACTAAAAGCTTAAGGCATATCAATACGACAAGATTGGAGCAAAATTCAGTGACTTAGAAACCTACTGGCCTGTAGGCTTAGATTATTATATTCAGGACTGTCGAAACTCGCTGTCGTCAAGCTACTCTAGACTACAGAAAGTCGAAGGGTTGAACTCACCTGCTGAGGAAGAGAAAAATTGGCTGGATCATTTACTCCAGGCATAATGTCAACTGGCACAGCTGCTGCGATCTGATGTTACATAGTCGATGAGAACTGTGAAAGATCTCCCCAACGAAAAATAGATGGAACTACTTCTAAATCAAAATTATGACAACCCAAAAGCCCTAAGCTTCGGCAATACGACTTCAAAATGACTCTTGGACACAACCATTCACACATGACGACAATATATCGTTGAAGCAATCCTTTTGTTCGGCCAAAGAAATGTCTACTAGGAATACCGATTCAGGGAAAACACTGATTGATGTTGAACACTACTCAGGTCATGTCCACAGTACATAAGTTACTAATGCAGACTCATCTGAGCATTAACGCTGGGTATAGAGGAATTTCATTGAGTACACATTCTGTGCCGTTAGCAGTTAATATGCCTTTAGTTACTATCGGCAATGGTCTTCCTAATCTGTGATTCCCAGCTTGGTTTACAACACACATGTTCTTTACCCAGAGACGCTGAAGAATGCTTGGGATTGATGAATGCATGAAGATACCCCCCCATAAATGAATGTTCAACCTTATCGTTTTCACACTGATGAGATTCTGCTCCATCCTATGTAGTCAGAGCCGGTACCTGAGTCAGAGTTAAATCAAGTTCCTTGATTGGTTCCACGAGCTTGCTTTGGTTCTTCGCTGACATAGACTGCACAGCAGCTCATGTTGCTTCTCAGCATGATTCAGCATGGATCACCATTTAAAGATTAACAGCAGAAACGCCAAAAGAGAAGCTGTAGGACAAAGGAGAATAGGATACTTTCCCTTAGAGCTTAACATAAATTTTAAATATTCATTCAGTATCTCCGTTCCAATTATGGAAAGGCAGAGCTATCAAAACACACATTCTCTAAGAAATTAGCAACATGAAGAAGGCCCAAATCGTGTATTGAGACAGTAGAAGACAAGCAAGAAAGACGCAAGTGCACCTGTCCATTAGACATGCTCGTCTGCAAATCGAGGGAACCACCAGCAATAACCACGCGTACTATCTGTGAACTCAAACTTTGTTCCTACAATAACAATAATCATATCATTTATCATCTCCAGATGCAGGAGATTTGCAACTTCTAGCGAAAGAGAGCTTACCAGTCACCGATATCCAAAGTCTTGCAAGCAAAACTATTACGCTACGATTACTCGATTCTAAAGTTCGTATCCCAACAAATATACTTAGTGTTGTACAGTAACTCTAACAACGGTCAATGCGATTGGCAGGTGAGAAATTCCAAGCATGGAAGCAGGGGAAAACCTGCTCTTCACCGAGATGGCCAGTTAAGTGGTCCAGAAGGAGCTGCAGGTCAAGAGGATTTGTACCATGACCGCCAATTTTCAGCCCGGATACGAACACTACGAACTTGTCCTCGTCTGAAAACACAGTCAGGAAAACGAACATCCAGGTTGTTTGAGATCCACCACCTCGCTCACAAATAATGTCCAAAAGTAAAAGATACTACACGTAAACCTAAACATTCTGCAGAAATACACAAGTAATCCTCTGACCTGTTGCTGGGATCACAGCAAAGTGTAGCTTTGGAATTAACCATATGATAGATATCATCATGATCTACGACATAATGAAAGCCACAAGGATTGTCTCCTCATTAGGAACACAGTCAGGCGACAACGACAAAAGTTGCAATTCACGATAGCGGGTTAAATGTCCAACCTGAATTCGGCAGGGGCTTCTGCGGCGGCAGTCCGGCTACCATAACATCTTTCACGCAAAACTCACCATCTTTCTCCTCTTGACCAACAACAGCCACCACGACCCCTATTGACAAAGAGAAGGGGACTTAGTCCACTGCAATAAGAAGCTTTGAGGTGATCTTCAAAAGCGTTTACGATTGATCATGGTCCCATTCAAATGACAAATCTAACGTGAAGAAATGAAGGTTTGCAGCACGTACCAGTAACGTACATCGAAGCAGAAATAGCCCCTCCTGTCAACTTCACGCGCCCACTTTCATCTTCGAGAATTAAATAGTCATCCTTGTGAGTGAACTTGCTTGGAGCTGCTAAAGGCACCACAGATCTCTGCATCAACACAGTCGTATTGGGATATAGGGATGCCAATCGAACAAGAATACATGATCTTTAGTTCATTCTCTGTGAAAAGCATAGCATCTCAAGAGATCCCCTCATTAGATTCACATTTTGTCAATAGAAAGTTAATGTTAATCTAATATGACACAAGATTAATATTAAGGTAATATCAGCATATCCAGTTAATGTTGACATAATATTAATTTAAAACTTGTTAGTATAATATTACGCTAATGCCGAGGACAAACTAACACCAATTGGAAAAAAAATTGTGTTACATTAACAATGACTTAGCATTCTCTCAGCATAAGGGCTGTATGAATCTAATGCCTACTAACTGAGCATTAAAAAAATTGTCAATTTATTAGAGGGAATCTTTTGTGATCATTATGATTCAATTCAAATATCCACCTGACTAAAAATAAACAAGTACATCATTATTTCGAAAACGAACAACAAATAAATAAGCTCCGTGAATTGATTATCTCTCTTCCATACCTCTTTGGAATACTCATCAAGGACAGAAGGTTTCAGCTGCATCTGCTTGTACAGTGTCCCTATGACTACGCATGCTTTCCCCTCCTCCAATGCTAAGATATTGCACACTACATAAAAATGTACATAATCAAACTGTGAGTACATTCTCCTAGCAGAAGCCATCGAATTTCAATTCGTGAAATAGAACGGGAACAAAGTAGTAAGAAAGAAAGAAAGAAACCTGGAAGAGAAGGCCAACGTTGCTGCACGGCGGGGGTGAGAAATTGACGAATAGTAATAATGCGGATGAAATACAGCTGACTGTACTGCTGGCCTTTGTAGCGTTGCATGCTGAGCCCGTACTTTTGATCCTGTCGAAGAGAAAGCGAGAAACAAAAACTTTCAGACGAATTGGTGAATATGTGATTTCAAAATGCGAGAGAGACAGAGACAGAGACAGAGAGCGCGCGAGAGAGGTTTGCAGATTGACGTCACCTGAGAAAGGTAGGGGGCATGGAGTCGAAGAATGGTGGCCGGATCCATATCCGTGTCCATGGCGGGCAAGGAAACACGAGAAGGCAAAAGAAGAATGCAGCTGAAGTCGAGCAATCTCGGGCGTTCGATCTCGGGAGAGTTTTGATGCTCACGAAACCCTAATTTCTTCCGAACGAAAGACAGACAATACAAACTGGAATGGCGATGGCGACGAAGGACAAGCAGAACACACGCAGAGGCGGCATGAAGGAGGCCTCAAACTCGCGGGAACTTAGTCTCTTTTCCTTCCAATTCGAATTTTTGCCATAAGTTAATTTAGAAACACCCTTGTCAAGCATCTTTCCTAACGTTGTCTTCTATTAAAATAAATGAGAATGTGTTAGAAGAGTGCTGAAAAATGTGTCATTTACAAAGGGTCTTCACTAATTTATCCTATAAGTGACGGTACAATTTATCCTATTAGTGAGGGTGCAAAATGAGTTGACATCAACTATAATTATTTAATTAAAAAAAATAGAAGTCATGTTCTTTGCAAGGCACATGTCTAACCCTTCCATAGTAAGGGGCTTTTTCAGGAAAATTGTCAAAAATTGTCATTTTTTTAGTGTATAGATCAAAAAAACAAAAAATAACTATTTTTTTTAACTTCAATTGTACGAAACTACAATAGATCATTATAGCAATGTGTAGAAAACATATCAACCCATTTGATGGCTTAGATTGCAAGATTTTGATATTTAAAGTAAAAGAGAAAATAAATTACACCCCTACCTTATATGATTAGCACACTCCAAGTCCTCTAAGAGTAAAACTTGTGTTTTGCTCACAATTGAGCCACTATCTCCTAAAAAGAGACAACCAACCTTCCTTCAAAATATTAGCCCACAAACTCTAAAATCTTCATAAAATACATTTTTTTACAATCTCCTTTGGATATATAGCATATGTTCATATATTGATACGGATACAGATACGAGCATACAGACATGAGCATGGCTAATAAATATGGTTTACAAATATAGATATGGATATTATATATGGTTATTGGTATTTGGCTATGGGTGTGGTATATGGTTACATACCCCATATCAATTGTTGTCACACATGCCTTCAAAAAAGATACTAAGGTTAAGGGGTAATGAAAATGAATCGAATGACAATGAAGAGAAATTTATTTTACAAAATTTAGACATTGTCACCTAATATTGAAATCTCTAAAAAAGGAGTTTTGAAACTTTTTTGGAGATGCTTGTTGAAGGAAAGATGTGCAAATGGATATTTCCTACATATCTATGCAATTGCATTAAAAAATCATCACCAATGTTTTTCAATCAATTATTGTGTAAAACCATGAATATTAAATGAAAAAATTCACTCAAAATGGGGTTTTGCTTTCTAGAAATTGAAATTTGGTATGCTTGATTGGGATTGCATAAGAATTTAATGTTAATTATGCAAGACAAAAAGTGCCAATTGTATTCAATATTATGCAAATTTTATTCTAAGACTTTGAGATAGTAGGCAACATGGGTCAAAACTGCTTGGAATCCTTCAACAAATTGAATAATTGCAACCATTACATAGAAGAACTTTCAATTATATAAAAAAATTAATCCAATATATTGAAAAACTATTGGTAATCTACCATATTAAATACACATTGCCACACAATCTATTACGACCCATTGTCACAAATATGGTCACATTTTCATCCCTAATATTTTCATTCTAGCATCCTAAATGTTTTTTCATCCGGATTTGTAAGATTTTGACGGGCCATCAAGTCCATATTCTCCGAAGTTCAATGTTAAATTGCAATAGGTTTGTGCTAGTATGACTTAAATTTTAACATGCACATGGAAGAGTGACATAGAAATATTTTTTTTTAGTTATTACAATGTACAAGAGCACTTTTCACTACTATGTTGGTGTTTGATATAGATTCAAACTAATAAAGTGTAAAGTTTGCTAGTATTTGCACATGGACATTGTATTTTTAAGTTGTCCATGAGTACAAGTATCTTACTATTCATTTGAATCTGCTATGAAATGTAAAATATAATGAAAAACAATGTAAATCATCATGGTACTTTACAAATGTCAATCTGGAAGTTGTAAGTTGTCATGAAGATATTGAACTTATTTGTATCAAAAGTTTCCTTCTTCAAAATTTTCAATCTAGGATGTAAGAGAATGTTTGAGAAAAATTGTCATAAAATGGGAAATCTTTGATACCTTATTGTTTCCTTGAATTAGGACATTAGGCAAGTGTTGGAAGCTCCTATCAAGAATGTTGTAGATGAAACTAAGCAAGAAACTTTTACAAAGTAAAGAAGGAGAAGAAAAGAACTCCAATATTCTTTTAGGCTAGTGTAACTTAACCCTAGAAGGACATTGTGGACACTAAATGTCCAATGGATGATAGAGAATCCTTCTATGTATATTAGGAAACAAACCCCCCATTGCATCAATATTGTTGCAATGGTTGAACAGTCTAATGTTGAGTATATTTTCAATATACCTATTGAAAATGTACTCAAATGTATTGTTGCAATACTGAGAAACTACAATTTCAATATTGGACTGTTCAACCAATATTGATGTAATGGGGGGCTTTTCCCTAATGTAGGACACAAGTGCAAATATTCATCCTTGGATTTTATGTGAAACAGGAAGGACATACACATTAGTTTGACCTCCAATGAGTGCTCTTGGGTTTTTTTAAGCAAATGATTCACAAGGTACCAAAAGGTTGATTTCCATATTGACCAGCCCATCCCTCTGGGTTGAAGAGTCTAAGTTATTCATCTCGTGTCCCACGTGTGAAGTTCCAATGAACAGAAATGCGCGTTTCACAGGGCACCTTTCAACTAAAGAACGTGAATACAGAATCGCCACCAGAATGCACAGTACAGAGGAAACTCATTCCCAGTGGCAATTCTGGATGCAACTAACACCTGCAGTACAGTAACCGGTATGGCACTTTCATCCAATGAGTTCTGTATCCTCTCCCAATGGCCAGAATCATGTTGTGATGCCCTGCAAACTCAAAATGAACTCAAAATGGAACGCACTTGAATGTCCAGAAGCATTTGACGACATGCTGGAATCTGCAAGCTAGAAAGCCTAACAATATCTAAAAAACATGTTCCAATCACAAATGTGAAATTTGCATGTACAAAAGCACATAATACCATCCAATTCCACATGACCATATAAACATTTAGGCAATCGGAATTACAAAACATTTTGAACTCACGATTCTCCATTGTTGCCGGCACCCCAAAAAATACCTCCCACGTGAGGTAAGCTCAAGATTCATCTTCCAAGGACGATTGTAAAGGGAGGCACTTGGAGCTTTATGGGGTCAAAGATGGACATTTTATTCACACTTGTGAACAGGTACCGAAAAGGGACCAGTCTCGTCGACACCTCGCAATTCAAAGCTGGCGCATTCAATCAATGCCACTTCCACTGAAGACCTAGCCCAGACACAGGCATCTGGAGATTCAGGCCAACCCTGAGACAACAACAAATATCCCAGCGCATCCCCACCAAATTCCATCCTCTACATTTTCCACATCGCCATTTTCACCCATAATACGAAGGAAACCAATTTCTACTGACGGATCCTGACCTTCAGCCTACCTACAACTCACAAGATGACTACGCAGCCGCGCTTTCAAATGTGCAGAGTACCGCGATGCTTTTCATAAGCAGCTGCATGAACTGAGAAGGAGCTCGCCACCTCTCGAATGAAGCTGGTTCACTTGATCACTCCAGAAGCTTCACAATCATTTCTGACCAGCGAGAGCACAAGTAGCTGCAAATTGCATGGATTCAAGCACTGGGCAAACGACCGAATTTGAGCCCCTTGCCTTCCGATGAAAATTACCGTCCCAGTCCTCGAGATACGCACATCACCAGGGAGGATATGCACACACCAGACTCCTCGTCAAGCTGTCTGTGGATATGCAGGAGGACTTGACTACCTGTGTCGGGGCTTGTTGAGCTTCTCGCCATCTTCGGTGCCCGGGTTGCCTTTCCGCATCATGGCGACGAACTCGTCGTAGTCGATCCTCCCGTCGTTGTCCGTGTCCACCTCGCTGATGATCTCCTGGATGGTCTGTGGATCGCCCATGCCGTTCTTGTCCATGGCTTCTTGCAGCTCGTAGATGGTGATGAACCCGCTGTTGTCCGTGTCGAAGTGCTGGAACGCCGCGAACAGGTGATCCTCCTTCTCCGTCTGGTTCATGTGCATGGTGGCGGAGATGAACTCGTTGAAGTCGATCTTCCCGTTCCCATCCACGTCCGCAGCGTCCATCAGCTTCCGGATATCCGCCTCAGTAAGCCTGGAGCCCTGTTTCAGCAACCCAACCTTGAGCTCCTCGATCGTCACTGTGCCACTGTTGTCGGTATCAATGCCCTTGAAAAGCTCCCGCAAGCCCACGATCTCCTCCTCCGAGAGACTCTCCGCGATCACCTTGAGCGCCAGCTTCTTCATCTTGTTCGCGGCGGAGAAATTCTTGAGTCGGGTGAGCACTGCGTTGTCAAGCGGCGCGTCAGAAGCGCCGTCCACCTTCATCCAGGGATGGTCCAGCACCTGCTGGGCAGTCAGACGCTCCCTCACGTTCGGGTTCAGCATCTTCTTCACGAGATCTTTCGCCCCGTTCGAGATTTTCGGCCACGGGTTGTTCTTGAAGTCGATGTGGCCGCGGATGACGGCGTCGAAGATCCCCTTCTCAGTTTCCGCCCAGAAGGGCGGCACTCCGCACAACAGGATGTACACAATCACGCCTGCGCTCCAGACGTCCGCTTCAGGGCCATAGCTTCGCTTCAGCACCTCGGGGGCCACATAGTACGCGCTTCCTACGATATCATGGAAAACGTCTCCGGGGTTGAAGAACGTCGACAGACCGAAGTCCGTAGCTTTCAGCGGCGCGTCCTCATCCTTGCTGGCGAGGAGGAAATTCTCGGGCTTGAGATCGCGGTGGAACACGCCCAACGAGTGGCAACTGTGCACCACGTTCACGATAACCCGGCACAGGTCGGCCGCGGCGCGTTCACTGTAGTGCCCCCTGGCAACGATGCGGTCGAAGAGCTCCCCACCCGCGCAAAGCTCCATCACGAGATGCACGCTGTGCTTGTCCTCGAAGACGTCCTTCAATTCCACGATGTTTGGCGTCCCGCAGAGGTGGTGCATGATCGCGACCTCGCGCTTCACATCCTCGATGTCATCCTTGGTGGTCAGCTTTCGCTTGGCGATCGTCTTGCACGCATACGTCAAGCCCGTTTCCTTGGCGGTACACAAGAAGGTCACCCCGAATTGGCCGCGGCCGAGCTCGCGGCCCAGGGTATACGTGTGCTTGATATCTCGGAGCGGCTTGCCTAATATTCCTGACGGGGAAGGTCGCAACGCGGCCGTGGACCTCGGGGCCGGGGCCGAGCGCGCCTGATAAGCTCCGCCATGGCTGCTCGCCTGCGTACCATGGCTGCTGCCCTGTGTATTATGGCTGCTGCCCTGCACGCTAGCCGGGGCACTCCTCACGTTCCCGCTCGCGACTTCGCGATGATGTTGCCCTCTCTTCCTCGGCCTTCCACTGATGTTACCCATGTCGAAGATCTCCGCTTACCCACAAGAGAATCTTCTACGCGAGACCACTCCCACACTGCAGAATTCCAACGGGCACCCTAATTCAGCATGCTGCACAAGCGAGACGTCGGAAACCCAAAAATGGCAAAGCCGAGACCTTGGTGAATCTCGACAGTGGTGGCAGCAAGGAGAATTCGCGGCCCGAACCCAGCTTATCATCCACAAGAGATTTCACTAGCATAACATTCTCCGCACTTGACAGAACCCACCGTGCCGGACAAGCATCTCCGCTAAACCCCTAGTGATTCTCCGCTGACATCTCCAACGCAGGAGAACAGCTCCACCAAGAACTGGAGCCCAGCTCTCGAGCAACAAACACTGATCTACCGGACCGGCGCGAACGACACGCCCACTTCAAGTGCTACCCAGCTCACCTATTAGGGGTTTGAAAAACAGAGCACTCAATAAGCCCGGGAATTCATTCCCAAACCAGCACGTGGAGGATAATGTCAACGTCGTCCAGCGCGTCCACCCGCAGACACTCAACCCCTTTTCCTCCCCGTTTCAAAAGAAATTTCTTGCCAAGATAACTGATCCGCCAGCCTACCATCAAACTAGCAACGTTTCACATGCGAATGATCCTCGAAAGAAAAAACTCACGTAGTCTAGATGAGCGAGGGTAAACTGGACATACCTGTGCACTAGTGTCGAAATCTCGGCTCCCGCTTCACTGCACGCTCTTGCTTCCAAGTGGAGGTGTTACTCCCTCCGCCGCGAAGAAACTGCGATGATTTCACACTTCCGTGATCTCGGCCTCCTCATGAACGCAAAACTATTTTCCGGTGGCGTTACATAGTTTGGAAGCTGCTCGCTGCTGCTCCGTCATTGGAAGGCTGGAAGGAAGCACGACATCCCTCACAACGAAAGTGGAAAAACTATCAAGCCGTGCGAATCAGGCATCGAAACTGGAATTTCCGAGGCAAGACCCCTCATCAGTCCGATGCCCAGGGGGGGGGGGAGAGGCCTCTCTCACACCAGGAAATCCCTCCATCCCGTATTTTATTCTATTCTTAGCTTCTGCTCTCCAAATTCGACATTTGCAGTGGAACCTTTTCCACTGTTCTGAAAGCAATCAAGAGGAGTGCCCAAGGTAGAAGCACCAATTGTCAACCACGCCCAGTATCCAACCTGAGGGGGGTGTTATTTTCAACCTCAGGCTAAAATTCAAGATTAGAATGTGTTTTTATGGCCTTTTCAAGGTTGGGACTAACAAGGTTATGATATATGTCTCGAAGTAGAGAGCGAAATTGAATGATCGGAATTGGAAGACTCTAGACATTGGCTACAAGTGAAATGCATTTTTCAGCTCCCAAAATTCACAATAATTTCAATTTTGGGAAGAAAATTTTGAAAATTTTGCTATCACTATATCTCCTATCATCCCGTATGGAAATAATTTCCACCACCTCTTACTATGCATGATTTGCTTCAAAATTGCTTAAATGACGACTATTGGTGCTTCTACCTTAGATCCTAAATTGCCACTTTACAATAGGGCCCAATTGTTCATGTGATTTTGAAACCACCAAAATGAACCAATAGGAGAGCCTAGATTCTTATGGATTGTTGAACAAATTGGTTTTATATCTAAATGGCAATTGGTTTACAATTTTTGAGGTGAGTCTAAAGGAGAAAGAGCCTACAAAAACGGGTATTTGGAGTAATGAATAACCCAACAAGGAATTAAATCTAATTAGTTTAAGTGATCTTACCTCATTGTCATTTGTGTGAGCTAATATTTTGGAAGCATTTTCCAAAGTGTCTACCAAATTCAGAAAAATACTTTCATATTAGTATCAATGTCATTTTTTCCATTCATTTGTCAAAATTTCTTATCCTGTAGCCTACCTAGTAAAGTACAAAGTCTTTAAGGGTGATTTTTTGACCATTAACCAATAACATTGCTAAATTAATTTAAATATGACTATAATGTCTTATCTCCAAATGCTCTTCAATCATATCTAAATTTACCCTAGAAATTATGTTTTTATGATAATAGGTATAACCTTGACAATTGGAACATATTGATTTTAGAATTGGGCTAGCTAAACAATTAATTCAAACTAGTCATCAAAGAATAGATCAAATATATTTAAAATATATTTTTGCAAATTAAAGAGATGATATACTATAACTACACCATTTGTAAAAGATTCCATGTATATCTTAAGTTTGGTTATCTTATTTGAAGGCCATAGTTCTTATTGATTGGTAGTTCAAGAATTTGCCACTATTTTCTTGAAGAAAATAATAGGCTTGATAATTCACACTATGTTTAAGTTAGATTCATTTATCTAACTCATCCAACAATCCATTTTGAGTCCAAAGTGGCAAGGAGTCCCTTGCTCAAGCAACACTAGTAAATAGAAATACTTAGGCACAAAGCTCTACTACAAGTGCAAAGTTAGCAAAACAAAGATAATATAATAATTCTAAAATGAGAAAAATGATTAGAAAATACCTTATTTTCAACAATACAAAGTAGTTCTTGCTTGCCATTGACATGAGCTCTAGCTATTAAAATTAAGATAAAATTTAGGCATGCCAAACCTTGGAGTTTTTGCTAAATAAATTATAAACAAATTACCAAATTGAATACAATATATCCGATTTTTCATTGAGATAGAAATAGACTCAAATAAAAGTCTTTCTTTATAGAAGCCCCATCCAATATGTTTCCAAACTTAAGACAAGATCTACGACATGCCAAGTTTGGTTTTCACAATCCAACACTTTTCTATAGGGTTTATCAAAAAATCAACATGAGAGTAGAAGCTATGAACCTCAAATTTCTTGGGGACTCTTCTTTTATTTTGTACACCTCAATAAGAAATTAAAAAATGATATCAATCTCCCTTTTGAAATCTTTCTTCAAAGAAACTTGGATTTTATAAAATCTTCATTTGGTTTTGCATACCATGATATTGAAATTGGTTGAATCAAAAATCCTAAATGCCAAACCTTCCTTAACAAAGTAATGGATACAAATACATAAGAGTTTTACAATTTTTTTCCACTTCAATTCTTAATGAGCAGTGGGTATTACAAATTTCTGAAATTGTGAAGATGTATAATAAAAATCCAACTTAGAATATTAATGTAATAATAAATTTCTAACAAAATTGGTAAAATATAATCCATAGAACTTATCCATGCAATTACATTCTACTATTACACTAACCAATATTTTCCAATAAAATTTGAAAACAGAAATTGAAAATTCCTATAAAATTAATGGTAGATTGACTACTAGATTAAATATTTGTAATTTGAAGAAGAATTATTTTTCTTTAAGTTCAAAATATTTAATTCCAATTAAATTAAATTTTGAATATTTATATTTTACATAATTATTCAAGTTGATTTGGAATAGACATTTTTTGAACTGCAGAATTTATTTTTTGAGGTCAAACACACTTGAAAAATGTAAGACTAACACAAAAATCCACAAATAGTTGAATGGATTAAAAGAAATTTGTATGCTTGGGACATGTTTGCATTCATCTGTAATTTAATATTTGAACATCTAATCTTTTTAGGAATAAAGGTGTAGTCAAGAATTGTAACTTATCATTTGTATGGTTAATAAAATTTTGTTTTCTTATTTTTGAAAGAAAACCCTTCCGCATTCACACATGCATCATTAATGTTAGTAAAATCTCCAAATATTGATTTTATTACAACTAAATCAAGATCTTGAAGGTTTTCAATGAGAGTACTATCATGACTTGAGTATATTCTAAAATCTCATGATTATAGCCAACCACTCCAAAATTCATATTAAAACTAAATGAATTTTGAATCATCATATTGTTTTTGAAAGTCAATTGCTTGTAAATTGAAATACTTGCGTTTCATACTGAAAATCATGAAGTTAACAACATAGAGGTAATTTTGGACTTACAAGCATCAAATTTTGTTTACATTTCAACTACAAAAGTCTAAATTTTAGTTGTAGTACAAGTAAAAAAATGAAAAAGCAAGGTTTGTAGACTAAACTTTGACCTTCACATTTTTATTTTTTATACCTCATGATTAAAACATAATCTTCTTAGTTAGTCAATTGGAGGTGAAAGAAACTTAAATCTTAAAACACACAAAACCAATTCATTATGAATGAATCACTCTTCACCATTGAATTCGTTTCTAAGTTTATTGCAATCTAACCAAAATATGATTGTATTGGCACTTAGAAAGTACTCAATAATACAAGTTGCATATAGGGGATAACCAAGTGATATGATGCTTTGACTTAATGAACTTTTGTAGTGTTAGTAGTTTACACCAAGACTAGACTAAAGAGACATTTGAATTCTTAAAAGTATTAATTAGTTGATAAAACAAACACCATACTACCATCTCATATGAATGCATTCATTGGCTTTGGTTTTGTTGTGGTCTTCATATAACTTAACCCTAAAATGACAAGACCTTGGTAATAGGTAGTCACTTGAAAATTATCAATTTCTTGGTATAAATTTTCATTTCTATAGTAACCAAAAAAAACATTCATTAGACACTAATTGTCCTCCTCAACACCTCCCTACACTCAAAAAAGTTGACTTGCTAAAACTCCATATTTTTTCACTTCAGCAAAACTTTTCCCCATGGTTAGATTCATATTTTGAGAACCCCGCTTACACAATTCGTGGTCCTTGATTCCACATGTGAATTCAATTTTTTCAATTTTTATTATTTTTCAATAATCAGTTTAATTTCTGCGCTTTCTGCTAAGGTGATAAAGTTGTGGCGAAAAAGCTGGAGAAGCTTTTTGATTTAGCGGGCCCAGCACGTTACAAGGAGCCTCCACAGCGGTTCAGCGTTGAACTGTAAACCACTGCTCAGGTTACTCATATGATTCAGGGTAGGAGATGATGTCGCCCTTCCCTTTGCGATTCCTACTCCACAATATTCTGATTTGCTACCAAATTCGGCACACCTGAAATCACGAATATCCTCTTAAAGCTTCGGAGTGCTTAGAATACTGTTTTCTTATCGTCTTTTGGGTGCAAATTCATGCAAGGAAAAATTCATTGCAAAATGGGGATTGCTAACTTACAGCCCAGTCCAAGCCACACTTGGAAGCGTTCATGGCGCAGTTCCAGTTTCCCAACTCCGGTGGAAAATCTTCAAACGCCCCTTGGAAGTCACACTTCTCCATAGCTTTCGGATCTGACCTTCTAATCTTTGCAAGCCCCTTTCACGAACTGAACCTCGGCCGAGCTAGGTCTTCATTTCGAGAACTTCAGTTATCAACTCGAGCGCTAAGTTTGTGCAGGTTGAGGCATCCGTTTAGCAAAAGATTCTTCCAGGGTTTCGTTTCTAGTAATGAGGTAGCTGGATTGATTCGAGGCAGGCATGCTCAGCAGTAAATTCCTACAAGAATGAAAGAATTTCACGTGCAGAACAGCTGCCGAATGCTCTGTCTGTAATAAGAATGCTCTGTCTGTAATCAAGCGCCATTTCCCATCGTAAACGCCGATGCAGCCCTGAGTCCCCGAAGGTGGCTGATGAATGGTCAAACAAGCCTGCCGCCGCACTGTACATCAGGAAAGTAACCCATCATTGCTTCAGTACTGTTGTAGTATTGTTTCCATGGGGGTAACAGTCCAATTTTGAAAGTATACTGCTGCAGTACCTTACTGTAAATAGTACTGCAACAATATATTTTCAATGGGTTTAATCCTTGAATGCCGGGTTGGTGACCATTGAAATCAGCCATTTTGGAACCATGTGACATCATCCACTTTAAAAAAATAAAAAATACTCATTGGGAGTCAAACTACTTTAAGACCTCGCCTTTCCACCCCTAATTCCTTGGATGAATAGTTGCACTTCTATCCTACAAAGGAGAATTTCTTGTTGTTCATCGGACAAAAAATGTCTGTCACGTCGTTTAGGGGTTAACATCTTCTTCTCAAAAAAAATTGTAGTTCTTGAATTAGGGGCTTCACACCACCATGTAATGCACAAACATGCAAAGAACTCTCCCAAAACCCTTGTGGATGAAAATCATCCATTTTTTAGTTAGATATAAGATGCCTTTCAAGTGTATTTGGCAATGCCTACTTCTCTTGCTCTTGATCTGAATTTTAGTCTTTAACACTTAAAGGATGAATTGGTGATCGTGGAAATCATTGCTTTTGGAACCATGTGACATCATCTATTCTAAAAAAAGCAAGAATATTCATTGGAGGTCAAGCTATAGTGCAAGATCTCACCTTTTTGAACAAAATTCCAAGGATGAACAATTGTACTTCTATCCTACATAGGAAGATTCTTATTTGTCATCCATTAGATACAAAACGTCCATGTCGACTTTTAAGGATTAAAATGATCCTTTTTGAATTTGAGTCCAACTCATGAAATTATAAAGAAAATTTAGATCACTTTCTACTCCAATTCAGAATTTTGTAAAATTCTTAAACTTCAATCTATTGAATTATAGCCATTTGGACTTTGGTCCTACTAACACATTCTATTAAGTTTCTAATTATATAATCATACGGATATTTTTTTTTCACACCATGATATTCTACACCATAATATACATCAAGTGAGAAATTTTCAGATTTTTTGAGCTTATCTTGTATTTGATATGAATTTTCTTTGTTTTTCCTTCAAATTTCCTGAAAATTTTGAAGTGTGTAGAAGACATCTAAGTTCATCTTTGAAAAATAAAAAATAAAAATTCCATTCATTTTCAATGACAAAAGGAAGCATCAAGATCAAAGACTTTAATGCTTGCCTTCATAATCATAGGCTTCAACATTAGTCAAGATAAACTTCAAAATTTTTTAATTTGTATGGTTTATTTTGTGACAAATTTGAAATGGAAATTTTTATTTTATTTTTAGAGATGTAATCACATGTCTTCTATAAGCTATAAAAATTTCAATTTTTTTTTGGGGGGGGGGAAATTTGAAATTATTATGAGTTTTTGAAGAAAAAGTGGAAAAAAATCATATCTAATACAAAATAATCTGAAATAATTTGAAATTTTCTCCATGGGTGAACATTATAGTGTAGAACATCATGCTATAAATCAAATTCATGAGTCTTTCTACAATTAAAAAATGAGTAGACCATGGTAGTAGGCCAAAAGTTCAAATGGTCATAGAATATTTAATTTCCTGAATTTTTCAAAATTTTAAATTGGAATAGAAACTAGAATTAAGAATCTTCATTTCCCTTTTTGGGCTTCAAATTCAAAAATATCTATTTTAATGGCTAAAATGAGAATGAAGAGCAAGTTGGTAAAAATTGCCAAATACACTAGCTAGAATGGCAACTTTTATGATTTGTGGATTTGGCATCTTCTTCTTTAGAATATTCTCTACTCCTCAATTAGGATCTTTCCACCACCAAGAGTTGCACACACACTTAAGAATTACTCTCCCCACAAATTGAATGAAAATAATCTATTTTGAGAAAGTTATGGCATTGTTTGACCATCCATCAACTACAAAATGATTGCTTAGGTGTTTCAAGGTTAAGGTTGTTGTATTTATTTTTGTCTGCTCTCCATTTCTCTAATGTAGGGATCTCATGAAGTGTTTCAAATATTATTTCAAAGGCTCAAATCATAATACTTTGAGGTTTGACTTTGAAAATTCGTATAAAATTCAAAAACTCACCAAAAAATAAAATTTTTTGAAAAAAAATAATAATAACAGTTTTCGATTGTTTGCAAGTAAAAAATAAGTCCAAATTGTCATTTTGACTCTATCTATGCACATCATCTTAAGTAAATGATTTTAGGTATTTCTATCTTACTAGGAAATAATTATTTTGTTTTGGGTGTGTGATTTATAATTTAGCATTTGGTGTCAATGAGACAATTAGACTATGTATGACCTTGTGCTTTCCTATTTTGAAAAGTGACAATGTCATAAAAAAAACCCCAAAAGAGTATCATCCTTTGTCTCCTTTGGGGGAAGTCCTATGGGGCCAAATTGCACCATTTCAAAAGAAATCTCTAGTTTTTTCTAAATAAAGTATTTTTTGTCAAAAAAATTCTGTTTCTATTTAAAATAAGGATAACATTGCCAAATATGGATAAAAGAGTACATGCCAATATAATTGAAAATTATTCTTTGGTCTAAAAGATGAATGGATGACAAAATACAATGCTTCAACAAATTTTGAGTGACTATCATTTGTACACTTTCTCAAAAAGTAAAAATAAAAAGTTGTGGGGAGTACTACAACCAACTTTGGCACCTTCAGAATGTGATTAGAGGAGAGAGCAAAAGTTAAGTGTCACTTAGAGCACCATCAATTTGGAGCTAGAAAAGCTGTTGTAGTGGCTTATTCACAAAAAATTAAAGGCTCAATATGGCATATTTTTTTTTGGGTGTTCACTATAGCCTTTTGTCAATTCCCATATTTAGGTCTCAAGGCATGCACTAATAACTAATTAGCCCACTTGTATCAAGATTAGTCTACCATGTGTCTCAAAAGTGGCTCTATGACGCCTATCAAGTGTTCCATTCAAAGTTGGGGGTGGAGGTTGATGTTCTACAAACCTTATACTAAACTTTGCCTTGACTACAATGACAAGCTATAACTTCCTTTTTAGCATTTGTTTACAATACACCTATTGATATTCTCTGAAGGGTGTCAAGACTACCAAAGTAAAAAATATTGTTCATGCACCAAGTAGAAGAAAATTCCTCAATAATAATCTTCTTGCTATCATCATCTCACTTGTTAAAATAGGTGAGAATATAGTTCCTATTATAAGGTGTTTACACATACTTACAAGTGACTCAAGTCACTTGACCAACAAACATTTGCCCTATTTTTCATTTACACATATTCATGAGTTATGAGTTAGGCTACTCTATTCTTCGATAGTGAATAGGGGTATTAAAGGGACCAAAAAATTAAAGGGAATGATTGTGGAAAACTATAGATGTTTGAAACATGATGTACATCCCCGGACACTTCAATAACTACTAATGTACAATAATAGTAGATATTTATATAGTGTGAAATGTTGACTAATTAGTATGGGTCCCTTCATACCCCTATTCAATGTAGAGTAGATGCCCTAGATGTAGCCTCCACTATACATAGCATGGGGAAGTGGCAGGCTATTGTGACTTGGTAATAATATGGGTCACTGTAGAAATCCAGAATTTTCAATAGCTCTTTCCTTTGCCGCCGTCTGCTTTTTTGGCTTTCAATTAAATTCCCAATCAACCTGGTTACATTGAGACTGTCTCACCACTTCTGGTTTCATTTCCAGGTGGTAAGTTGGGAACTACCAAGGGTAGGTACCCAAACCGACACTTTTCCTGCTATGCCTAATTCCTATTACTAGATTGGTCAAATTTCCATATTTTCTTGTTGGTAAGTGAAAGGAGGTTCCAGCACACCAAAGAAAGCAATATTTGGATACAATATGTCAAAGCTATGAAGGGTCAAAGTTTTTTTGGTAGATGTTATAAAATTGTTTCTTCAACTGATACATACATATTGATTTTGGAGAAGTACAGTGCCCTCCAATAAGTCTTGCAACCTCATGTCTAATTCTCTACCAAGCAGTTTGATTACAAAACATACTCTTGGTAGGTAAATTTAGGTATTTGATTGAGATTTTTTGCCTTGTGCAAGGTGGATTATGTACCTTGTTGTAACTCATTTCACTTTTTAAAAATATCTCTTTTTGTGAGAGGTGGTTGATTTTGAAAACACTATGTTGAGTTCAAAGGTACAATGTTGCACTTAAAAATTTCATTGTAGGAGATCACATGTAGTAGATGTCAACCAACTTTGGAGTTGAGAGGATCAACATTATTGCATGCATGCTTCTAGTGATTGTTGCTTGTAAACATTGCCACTAGAAGAAATTGAAGGGTTGTGTGACTACACTGTGCAACCATTTTTTTAGTTGAATAGGACACTTGTGATTGGTTTGTGACTAGTGATATTTTCGAGACTTGTAGTCTCAGTGGACACCCTAAAATCTAGGAATAAGATGCAGCAATTGCAAAAGTCATGCCTTATATGCGACTTCTTTGTGGCTTGTACATTTGTAGATTTTAAAATATTAATCTCAGTGATTTGTAGATTTTAGAATTTCATATCTACCTTTTTTCTAGATTTTAGAATTCCAAAACTACCTTTTTTTTAGATTTCAAATTTTCAAATCTACCTTTTTTTAGATTCAGATCTTCCTTCTTTCTAGATTTTTGAATTTCAAAACTACGTTTTTCTAGATTCAGATCTTGCTTCTTCCTAGATTTCAAAAATTCAAATATTGGTATTTTATAGATTTCATTGGTTTAGGATACCTTACAATTTCATAGAATTTTAAATATTTCTTGATTTCTATAGATTGTAGAAATCTATACTCTATAGAAATCTACAAATCATAAAAATCTAGAAGTTGTAGAAATCTTAGAATTCTATCAACAAAATTCAATGCGCAAGACTACAACAACTTACAAGTTTTATATGTCCAACCTAATTGTACTCTTTACAATTGATATGAGACCATTAATATAAGACAAATGGGAATGAACTTTAGAAGCAACTAGGAAACAACTAGAAAACAACTAAGAAACAACTAGTGTACAACTTAATTGCAACTAGGAAACAACTAGTTTTAATATTAGAAAATTCAATTTTTTTGTTGATTTGGTTGCATTCATTTGGTTTACTTCTCTATTGATTTCTATCCTAATCAACAAATTACTCTCCAAATCAATAGAAAAGTGAATCAAATCTATGCAACCAAATCAATGGAAAAGCTGAATTTTCTAGTACTACAAGAAACGACTAAGAAACAACTAGTGTACAACTAGAAAGCAACTAGGAAACGACTAGAAAGAAACTAGGAAACAACTATGGTCATTTTACAGTTGCAATCTTTTCTTAGTCGTTTCCTAGTTGTTTTTTGCAACTACAAATTGACTACTTTGCAACTAAAATAATGTATCAATGTTGTAAAACAATGACATAAAACAATTACATTAGATTTGGTGCTAATTGAGAGGATTACCGTTGCAAGATAGTTGTATAGGACACTAGTTGCATAGTGGCCGGTTGTGCAGGACATGTTTTTCTTCTAGTGTGCCTAGAATTATTGTGAGAAAAGATCAATGTTTGTCTAGAATATTGTGTATGTGGTATTGCTAGGAGTTCTATAAGCAAACTTTGTGAAGTTCTAAGTAGTGTTAGTTAACTTCACACCTTGACATAATATGAAAGTCATTGACTACCAACCAAATTCTTTTGACCTCAATCCTATAGAAAACTTATAGAAGAAAGTCAAAGATCGAGTGCAAAGGTGTAGACCCCGTAACAAAGATCAAATGTGGACATTAGAGAATTTGACTTGGGAGGATATACCTCAAGAAAGTATCAAAAAGTTAATTTCTACAATGCCAAACTGAATGGAAGTTGTGATGGTAGCTCAAGGTGGTAGTATTTGATGGTAGTGTATGTACCACTTTGATGCAAAGTAGTTGCTAATGAACAAGTCATAATGTTAAATTCATGTTATAGTAGACTTCTATAGTACTAGAGCTTTCTAATGATACCCCATTTGACAACATTTGTTAAATTTTTTTTCTATAAATGGGCTTGTTTTTCTTTGCCTTAAATGTTTATGAAAGAAAATTGCAAAATCACATAGAGGAAAATTTTACAGATATAATGTGAGTCTTCGTAACATGAAAGATGTGAACAATGATATTTCCTAAATACTTATGCAATCAAATCTTAAAAATCCATCACATATATGTTTCAATTAATTATTACGTAAGGCCATGAAAAACTAATAAACTAATTCACCAAAAATGGAGTTCCTATTATTTGACATTGAAATTTCATATGTTGATTAAGGGTCCATAAAGCAATAGATTTAATAGGATAGTTTCGATAGAGTATTTTAAAAATGGAGTCAAAAAGAAAAAATTTGAAGGGCTTCATAGTGGGGTTGCAAGACTTATTGGATTGGATTGTACAGAGAGTGATGATGGCTCTCAATGTGTCTCTGAAAATTTTCCGGACTTTTCCGGACTTTGCGTGCAAATTCGCACCTTCTAAGGCAACGCTCTGGAGTTCTCCTGATGCAAATGCGGCGATCATGACCTCCGATTTGAGACTAGCGACTGGCAATCTGTTCTGTTAGAAGCAAATGAGTCGAGGGATTCTGCTTCATGGCTTAAGACCTAACTCATCAGTAGCTGTTTCCTCTCGAATCTTCAGCATTCTAGGAATGCTCCATTCTCCAGGATATAGACTGTGGGACTTTTGATTTACAAGATATGGATTGATTCTTCAGAGCAACTTGTTTTGACTCACTCATCAGTTGGCCGTAAGAGGCAGAGGATGTAATTGTTTCCACGACCGGGCTCCAGATTAATTTCCGTAATCTTGCATGGTTTCCGATGGGATGGAACGGTGGGATTAATTGAGAGAGCGCAACCTCGATCAGCCAGCTGCAAGATTTTATTTCTTTCCTTTCCATCGTTAACTCGGTGTGAATAATTAATGCAGCTGCTCTTCTTGCCTAGTTGCCTGCCACATGCAGATTATAAGTTCTCGTGGAGATTATGTTATTCAAATGCTTTCTTCGGTTTCAGTGTCTCTGCTCAACTGCTTTGGAGTTGTTGGCTTCGTCACCAGAAAGGATGCCCAACTATGGGTTCTTCTTGAAATGCTTCAACAGCAGTCATCATGAAACCAATGGCCGGACGGAAATAAAGAAAGAAGTTGACTGTGGATGTTGGCAGCATGTACATGACTATGGATGAAAGAACCGTAGTTGATTTTCACTGCGGTTCTTTTTTACCACTTTTTGGGTTATTGAAGGTTAAAAAAAAATTCAAAGTCCTGGGCTTCTGTGAACCACCTATAGATTCTCGCAGCATACAGGCTCACGATTGACATTTTCTTTTTCGTTGCAGCCTGAAACAAAGGAACTTGGGCACCAGATTCTGAGGGATTTCAATACCATAGTACAGTACTGTACACATATCATCGCCCTGGTGACCTCTAGAAGAACACTCGTGTTCAATTTGGTAAGCAGACTAGCCTAGCAACCGAAAGATTGCTACTGTTTTGGCAGTTTTTGACGCCAATCTTTTGACCACAAATATTCATGCTACATTATTTCCTTGATTAGTTTCACCATTCATCACATAAATGTTATTTTCGTTGTCAATCAGTTGCCATTCCCCTTGACTTCTGTACTATCGTGAATTTGTTGTACCAAACCCTGTATCAAGCAGACATTCTCCTGGTACTTTCAGCAGTTCAGTACTTACTCAAGGATTGCATTTGGAATTGTATCTCATTGCATAACAAGCTGCCTCGATCACCAGTTCACCACACTTTAAAAAGAAATAATTTTGTTATATTGTTTGGCATCTTCAAGACAGAAAAATGATCGCTCACAACTGCCAGAAAATGTTACATGCAATCCTCGATTGTGGCTAGTTTAGGCAACAATTTTATACATATATGGTTTGCATATAAGCTGTATCTGGACATATCTTGCAACATGGAATCAAGGACACAGTGGAGTAGCGGCAAGGGGATAAATGACTTAAGTAATGCAAAATTCGTCTCCTCGTGGCAATTCGTACCTCTTTGTTTGGTTGTCTTTAAGCTCCAGTCTTCATACCAATGCAAATCATGCTTCTAGAAAGCGGATAAAGGCCACTACGATTCGCCATCAAACGCTTTGTGGTCAAAGAGGATAAAGGCCAGTATGCTTTGGTCATCGATTGTCAATTATAACGGCCATCAATCAGTGAATGGAAATTGGAGAATCTATATTCAATTATAGTGGACGGGTTAAAAACCTCCTTCGTAAAAATTGCATAAAAAAATCATACACAATGATCAATCTTAGTTTAGCCTCAACAGATGTACGTGGCTTCTTTTACACGAAGATCTCTCCACAACTTGATACATCTTCCCAAAGATTACACTCAGTCCCTACACACAGTTTGTGAAGTTCTTCAAGAGACGCCAATAGTATCCTCTACCTAAGTCTACTACTTACAAGGACAAGATTGAAAGCTGGAACAAAAATCACTTGTTGCACTGAAATGCTTATTACCGAACCCAGTCTGGGTAACAATATACCGATACCTGTCCACAACCCAAGCACTGGAACTCAAGACGGTGGGCAGTTTTCTACACAAGGAGAGACCTCAGCATTCAGTTATTCTCTTCAAAAATGAGCCGGAGAACGTTAGTGCGCCGGTTCGTGGGGATGGACTTTGCCCGAGGTGAAGCCCCGCCCCTCCAAGAGGGCGACGACGCTGGCCATGGCGTCATCGACATTCCCTCGGCGTTGGATCAAGATCTCGCTCACTTGCGCCGGAGTGACCTTCACGCCGTTGCAGCGCAGCAGCTTCTCCACCTTGGGAAACAGGAAGTGGCTCTCAATCATGAGGTAGTTCAGGGCCAGCGTCTGGAACGCCGCAAAGGTGCAATACGACATGTGGATGTGCAGGTCCATGCGGCCCGGGCGTAGCAGCGCCGCGTCCAGCTTCTCGATGTGGTTCGTGGTGAAGATCAAGATGCGCTCGTTGCCGCAGCACGACCACAGCCCGTCTGTGAAGTTGAGTAAACCCGAGAGCGTGATGCGCCCGCCGTCATTCCCCTGTTCGGCTTCGTTGTCGGAGGTCGAGGTAGAGCGTCGGGGGGATGTGGAGCGCGGGTGCGTCAGGCACACGGAGCAGTCGATGTCTTCGATCACGATCACGGACTTGTTCGTCGTTTGGATGAGGAGCTGCTTCAGCTCGGAATTGCTGCGGACCTGTGTTGATCGATGCGCGCATTCAATTACTGCTGTTTAAGAGAGTTGTACGTAGTGAAAAGGGAATGTTCTCGTATGTAATCTCTTGCGATTTTGGTTGCCTTTCACTACTTTTTTTTTTATTCTATTGTTTTGAAGGCTCTATTCCATTGGCAGGACGAACGGCTTGCGAGAATGTTCTTTCTTTCATTCTCGGCATCAATTTGTAATATAATCCAACGTTTGGCAATTGCATCTGAAAGATTACGGCTCAAGCACACGTACTGGATGTTGACCTAGAACAGATAAACACGCAGATCCTAGTTCGCTAGAACGCAGTCCAAGAAACTCGAATATGGAATATTCAAGCGTGTTTTTATGCAAATGCTCTGCTCATAAACTGTAAGCAAAAAATTCGAAGATTGAAAAACGAACGAAAAAAATTCAAATTGTGGAAGCGTTGATAACAGGAGAACGCGAATATTGCGTTTCTTCGTACCAGAGGAGAGGGTTGAGGATTTCTGTCATTGCGATGGAGAAATAGTACTAGATGAAAGAGTAGAACTCCAGTTGCGGAGGGAGGTGCGCACCTGAGTTAGTTCCAGGTCGTAGACGTCCCACTTGAGGTAGTTGGCTATGGCAGCAATCATGCTGGATTTTCCCGACCCCGCAGGTCCATACAGCAAGTAACCGCGCTTCCACGGCCGACCGACTCGCTGAAAGTACTCCTTCCCGGCCACAAAGGCGTCAAGGTCAGCCTTTATATTTTGCAGCTGCTCAGGTTCTACAGCCAATGTGTCGAAGGTGGCTGGATGCTTGAAGTGCACCGCTTGCCATAGGTGCCTACTCGTGGAGAATGTCGATCTGTTGTTCGAGTAAAGGAGCATTTCTCTGCAAGCGGCAAATAATCAATCAATTCTATAGCCTCATACTGATACCATCAAGAAAGCAGGGAGGGCATGGCGTCTTCCAAGAAACTGCATGAATTACCTGTTTCTGTGCTGGAAGTTGTAGGCATTTTCACGAATCGCGTCAAGATAGGCGGGAATGATTTTATCACGATGTTGTTTGTGAATCTTCAGTGAATACGATCGCTGGTCTTGATTGCCGCCGTCTGTTACTTTAAGCCCGTGCACTGTGTGTGTCCACCAGATTTTGGCGCCCTGGAACGTCTCCATCACTCCCTCGCCTCCTGCAATGCCGTTACATAATGCTAAACCCTGATTAGTAGTTTCTAAGATTTCGACAACATATTCAACGAAATCGCGGAGTTCATCATGCACTGGGGAGAAATTGGGAGAAAGAGTTCGCAACCTGCTAGGGTGGACGTGGTATTGCTGGAGTTTTTAACCCTACAGAGTACCGTCCTCCGAGCACTCCGACACAAATCCCTGGCAGTCAAATGCAGTTGCACATTCTTGTACAGCTCATTGATGCTGGAGCCTTCGAACTCGGGAATTTCGAACACCACGTACGGGACTAAATACGTGCTCAGCGTTCGGAGCCCTCTGTTGAGTACCTCCGCGATTTCAGCTGGTAAGAGACCTCGTAAGAAGGCCAAACATCCCAGGAGTGTCCACAGATAAGAGAGCTCCATCTTCATTTTGCAGCTCGATGGTGGAGTCGTCGGTTAAACCTACACATCGAATGCACAATGCCTGATTCATGAACATCGACAAGATAGAATTCAAATTCTCCAGCATGCAGGTTCTTCTTCAGGAACGCCTTGAGTGAAATTAGCATAAGCTAATGGTGATAATTCGAATCAGAATGGTTGTTCAAGCTAAATGGCGGTGAAGCGATGACGGTGAAGCTACTGGCTAATGAAGCTGGGTTGAGTGTTGTCTCAGGGGACTCCAGTTCAATGGAGAAAATGTAGCAGCATCGAACATTTCAGTGAGTGTAGTCCCAAAAGCATCCCTAGGACCGGTGGAGCTAGTTTATGTCTGAAGAAGCTAATGGCAGCTTTACAATAGAATCAGAGTGATACTAGTTGTAATTTATGGATACTATCTAATTTGGGAATGCAATAATCAGCAAACATAACGAGAAAGCTGATGGTACTTTCCAACATGGGTCACATGGAAAGCATGGAGGAAAGCATGGGGACAAGTAACTGAACCCAACAGACAAATCAAGTAGTCCGTGTCCAAAAGCTCCGAATTTGAATTTAGCAAAGTGATTACTGCTACAGTGGAGCAGCATGAATGCACAAACGGATCGAGTTAGGTGTCTTGCGCTACAAGGTGATATTTCAAAGTCTCCAGGCGGGATCGAAATCTGGTGGGTCAGTTAGACTTCAGCATTGTCTTCAATCTCTAAGTAGGTCGATCAACAGATTGGGAGCTCTAGATGGACTACCACTGGATTGCACATAAATTTTGGATCATAGACACTGTCGATTCTAGTGGTATACAGGTACTTGCAATTCTGGTATTCAATCGGACTTGAACCATCAAATATCCAGGAGACTTACCTTAGCTTCACAATGTTTTATCGACAAGTGATTTGAATGGAACTGCCCGAATGAAGGCGAGAAGGATTCGAATCTCCAAGGTGCACTTCAGTACTTGACGTTGATACAATTCGAATGCATTGCGCAACCGTTTGAAAGCTTCAGAGACGGAATGAGCACAGCGTCGAAATTCATCCTTGGAACAAACACCGATACCCGAATTTCCGTCAAAGTTGGTCCCAGCTGGTCTAATGTAAACCCTCCGAAATGAGGCAGCTTTCGGAGGGACTGCTCCGATCCTCGCTGAAACCAGTATCGGCAGCTAGTAATTTCCTCTCAATAACCCTGAGCAAGCTGGCAGCTTGTACCACTTATAATGGTCAGTTGCAGGAAGCAACTACAAATCAGCTATGGGAGTCGCCCTTGTAAACTCTACACGAGAGCTAAAGCTGGGCACGAACGATCGAGGTCTGCGCAAGCTGAGGCGCCTGGCAGAGGGAATGTTTGGGCGGTTGACTCAATGCAACACGAATGAGGCAAATGAGAGACTCTAGGGCTTTAAGTAGGCCGGGGCTCAAATGAAAGGCCGCTTTGTTTCTCCTGAAGCCTGCTGTCCAGCCTATCGTATGATTACAAGAGCTGTGAGAGAGTTGGAATCGACTGACTTGGCCAGTGAAGAGCTACAGTAGCCGTCAGATGAATTTGTCAGTAGTTGCATCGGCAATTACACGAAAATCACTTGCTGTGAAATCATGCCTGCCGTCACAGACGTTTATGGAGCGAGCAGCGGCGATGCATGCATGGTGGGCTCGGGAAAGGGCGAAATGGGTGCTGGTAGTGGCCAAGGTGGTGGCGGTCGGCGGTCCTTGCGGACACACATGGTGCCGCAGAACAAGATTGACGTGATCTGTGTCTTCTGGAAATATTTAATGATGCCGAACTTCCCAACTCTCTTGGCACGGGAGGATTGGTCGATGACGGTTTGATCTCTACAGTACTGTAGTTTAATAAGCTGAGTGAGTCAGCAGATGCTGATTCCGTCGACCTTGGAAAAATCTTTGGAACCGAACCGTTTGATCGTTTGGGCAGATTCATGTACCATCAGTGGCCAAGGAGAATGTCACTATGTCACCTTCATTTGTCTCATGCTTAACCCTTAAATGACGGACTGGGACCGTGGAAATCCTCCCTTTTGGAACCGTGTGACATCATCTACTTTAAAAAAATCATTGGAAGTCATACTATTATAGAAGACCTATCCTTTTCTCACAAAATTGCGAGGATGTATAGTTGTAGTTCTGTCCTACATGGAGATATTCTTTGTCATCCATCAAACACAAAACATCCACTTTTACCATTAAGGATTGACTATTATTGTATTAGCATAATTTGGCGTAGGTCTTGTTGGTACTTGAAGGACAATCCCAAGTTTTCAACATATTAGAGCAGAGAGAGCATTGTACAAGAATAATGTATCAAAATTCAAAATACTAAGGAAATATGCTCTTTAAGCAACCATTTAAGACTGATTGCCTTTTTAAGGAAGCCAAATTCCTTGAAACAATTTTCAATAATTTTTTGTAGGAAGAAAAATGGAACCGGCACCTAACCCAAATCGTTCCATATGTTTTGGACCTCCATGGAATGAGTTACAAATTTTTGAAGTTGAAATATAGTACTAGTCACTAAAAGCAACCACATCTTGAAATGTACATATTTGGTACATTGAAGAAAGCAAATGTACTCTATGTCATGATCACTTTTAGAGCATGGGTGCTCTTAGACCAAACTACAATCTAATCCTCTTGATCTAATGCATGGGAAATAATCAAATTGCAATTCACATTGTTTGAGTATGAGAGAAGTTTGATATAGACAATGATAGAGTATCAAATGTGCTAAATTCTACTCTAGAATGCCATTAATTCCTAAAAGATTGAGGTGTATCTTGGGCAAAAATTATAAAAAAATTGCCACTTTCTAGGGTAGAGTGAGAAAAATAAAACTTATTTATTTTTCAAATTTCAATTACACAAATTTGTACTAGACTAGTGTAGAAATGTGTAGGAAAACTTTCAGAATTTTTTGATAACGTAGATTAAAAGATTATAACATTTGGAGTTAGGAAAAAGAAAGTTTTTTTTGACCTTGCCTAACAAGGCCAAAAGACTTCAACTACTCCTAGAGTAAGATTTTTATACTACACATGGTTATTTTTTTCTGACATGTGCATCTTGTATCGTGTAAATTACATACCAACCAAATTTCTAAAGTAGAAGAGGAATTTTGTACATGCTACTTGAAACTACCCAAGCTACCCAAAATGTTTAGGGTGTCACAACTTTTGATTTAGGTACCTTATAAAAAAGAATTATATTTCCATTAAGGGGATACATGTTTTCACCTTGTGTCAAAATTTCTTGAGCATGTGACCAAGATTGGCTTTGTGCGTAACTACCTGTGATTTCTTTTGTATATTAAATGGTCACTTGGTCCTTCATAGCTAAATTAAAGAGGCCTCAGAAAGTATCCAAATGTAATACAAACCCCTAAGGTAAGAGCACCCGAAAGCGTCCCTATACCCAATTGCTTCAGATTCTACAGAGCATAATCATTTCAAGCTGTAAATGTAAGTAAACAGTACATAGCTTATTTGTTTTGACATAAAATGATAAGAGGTGTACAGTCCAGCTACATTTATGTTCTAGAATGAATTCCTAACATAGAATCTGACGCAATTGGGTACAAGACGCTTTAGGGTGCTCTTACCTCACATGAGTTTGCGTTTTGGATTATGAGTCACAGTCTAGTGTAATTACACTTTTTAATGGCACCTCTTTCAAGCAGCCAGCAGTCATTTCCTCTTTCTCCATGTGCTTCCCGTTCCAAGTGGATGCTTTCGGGGTTCAAAGTAAAGTAACAAGTTGACCTTGCACTTAACTCCACGTTACATTTAGCCAGATGTGGAGTTATCGAATAGGGCACGTGACCTATTTCTACTTCGGAGCTCCATGTCGGTAGTCCGGCCTGACCGGCCTGGCCTTGTCGGTGGCTCTTCTCCTCCTTGTCATCAGCCGGAAGCCAACGAAACGTTTCCAAACACCCCTCTCCAATGGTGCATCCAGATTCCACCGAACCCCCGGCCATGATTGATTGAAAAAACCCACATTCCTTCCTCATGGACTTTGCGTTGGCAGGAGGATGTAAGTAGGGACTAGATTTGGGGTGCCAGACTGCCAGTCCAATTCTGTGCTGTATATATCTTATACAGCAGGGCTGCGGGGGAGACAGTGATGAGGCTAGCTAGCCCACAAAACCAGGATCTATGTACGGTCGTCATTCCCCCTGCTTGCCAAGGCTGCCGGTTCTGCTCCTATGATTCACCGAACACGCATCCCAAGATCTGGGGAATAGGGACATTCGCAGTTCGAACGGCATTGAGCCTCAGATCGAAACGGTGCTTGGGCCTCAGTTGGGCTTCGGCCGCATTGCAGCACCGGCCACTCTTGTTCCAGTTGCCTGCCACCGTTAGGTCACAAAATTTCAGAATTTTTTTTGTGAAAACTTAGAATCACCTTGAATTATTGAAAAAAAAGAGGAGAAAATTCTAATCAAATTTCAAGTTACAGTAGGAAAAGCGGAAATTTTCATTATTCATGTATACTTGGGTTTAGAAAAGTGTGATCTGAACCAAAATTACCGTACCATTCTTTGATTGGAAAGTCAAAATACCACATATTCACATTTAACAAATCTACATGTTTGCGTTGAAGAGTGATGTCCATGCCCTTTTATCCCAAGTGCCATCAAAGGCTACGGACACTAAATAATACTACTGGCATTCAAGTAAGTAGAACTTGTAATAATCAAGTCCCAACTTCTATTTGTTTTGTTTTGGGTAATGTCATTCAAATTTTCTCCCAATTTTGATAGGGTGAGGTAATTGTCTACTACTATAATTCCTTTATCTAAAATGTACAACTTCTATTCATAAGAACTAACAATTTTGGGTATTCTACTTAATTTCAGATAAGTCTACTTCTAGCACTTTCATATTTGAATTTTAAAAGATCGTATAATGTCCAAATGGGAGCATACTATGAGAATGTGGAATTCAGTTATGTTATCACTCCCAACAAGGCCCTAGCCAACAAAAAACTTGGATAGTTCATAATAAGAACCATGCTCGAATACTTTACTTTGATAATTTCATGTGTAATTAATTTTAGGTACTGATTACCTTCCTGATTGGTTGCAAGTACCCAATTCAGGTAATTTGTTTGTGAAATTTGTCAGAAAATTACATGTTACTTCACCGCTCTATAGGAGCTCCAGTGGCACGTGTGGCCCTGGAATGTCACGTGGATGTTCGGATGTGTCGTTTATGCCCAGTCTAGAGTTTCCCTTCAAAATTTTTTTTTGAGAATCCACGCCTGACGCTCCAAAAAATAGTCCGTGGCTCGAGACACTCGGCAGTATTGCATACTGGCCACGTCATCACCCAGCAATCGAAGGATATTCTGGCCAATCGCTTAATCCAGGGTGCGTAATAGAACCACCGACATGCACCTAAGTACCGGTAATCTCCTTCAGAGTTTTACTTTTACTTTCTTTACAGAATTCCGAATGAAAAAGTTCCGGAACATCTTTCATGTCGTGTCGATCGAGCTTCCAATTTCGAATTCGGCAAAGACGGCGATGGTAGATATTTTTGGACGGAGAAATGACTGAATTTAAATATTTGCAGACCCTTTCTTTGTAGACCACTCTATCGATGCAAGTACAATAATAAGCTTTGAGTAACTATGTGCGCACTACGCAGGCATCCATTTGTCTGAGTTTGAGGGCCTTTCTTGGAGGAAAATACTGTATAAGAAATCGCTATTTGAATGTCAGCCTTGACTTCCTATTATTGCTTTTTCATACGACTATAATAATCTGGATTCGGAACAAAACAGTCTAGAACGGTCGAGACTATAGTAGTGCGACGAGCCGAATGCGGGGACCGTTTTGCCCCCAGCATTTTACCCGTGGGGAAAACGCAGGAACGATTTATTTGCAAGGCATGAGAAAATTTGCTAATTTTGAGTTCATATTTGCAATCAGAGACCCCAAATTACCTGGGAGCAGGGTTGAGAAATAGATTAGTCAAGCACAAAATAGGGGGTCTTTTTTTTACATTCACCCTTGGCTGGATCTCCGCATTCGGCTCGTCGCACTACTATAGTCTCGACCGTCTAGAACTCACTTTGATTGTGGTGAAATCCAGGTGCACCTCACCTGTGCTAATGAGAAATAGATGTGGATGTACGTTATCAGCCGAGCTTTAATTTGCAGCTAATAATACGACAGGGTGCAGCTCCATTACAGCAAAGGTTTCATCAGACTTTCTAAGTTAATGGTTGCTACTTCGGGATTCAAACTTACAAGTAGATACTAGATAGCCTTCTTACAGTTTACAGAGTTAATGCAAATAAGTTACAATAATAAGCTGGATCGATGTCCTCGTTGAAGAGGTCGTACAGGATCGGGTTGTATACACATACGGAATCGTCTAGCTTGGTCCTACGACTGAATTAAAGGATCTGAAATATATATGGGCAATCAGAATTGCACAGCTGACTTGCGCCAGTCTTATCAATCGAGCACGGCACTGTGGAAAGGATCTCTAGTGGACCCACGTGATTGATACCAACACTGTACAGAAAACTAAAAGAAGTGGATAGGATTGATGTAATTGTAAAATTTGTACAGTACTAGGCCTCCCATTCCGGCCTCCAGCTTCATCCAGGATGGTACAATTAATTACTACAGTTCCTTAAGGGTCGGCTCAGTTTCATGTGCATTGGGCCGGTGGAGTTTAGGAAGTGACAAACAAGGAAATAGGAACATGCAAAACGTCCTCTGTCAACCAACGTCCAGTAGTTGAAAGTAGGCCCCCTGTGGTACGTAACGAGGCCCGAGGGCATGGTTTAGGGTAGGTGCCCAAATGGGCCTTTGGAACTCACGGCATTCTCTTACCTTAATCCATGAACAATTTAGAGAGATGTGTTTGATGACCAAAGAGTGGTGTGCATCCTCTGTGGTCAATTTGTTTTCTATGCAAATTATACAATAGAAGTCATACTTTTTAACATATTCAGTGGTTTCACATGAATGCACTTCATATAGGACAGTGTACGGCGGTGAATAAAGAGAATTCACACAGAGCCTTCTAGTGATAATGAGAAAATACAGGTAGAACCTCTTTTAGTGCATAGTGCTGGGACTATGAACTAAGAGAGGTTCTGCATTTGCAGAGGTGCATTAATGGTCACTAACTAACGTGACATCTAACTATACTACTTTCCAAAAAATTCTTTGAAATTGGGCCCACCCACAACCCTCTCTACTACATATTATGCACTACTTGAGTATGCAATAAGAGAGGTTCTACCTGTACCAACAAATCCTTTGAATGTAGTTTCACCTTTCTCTTGAACTGTTCGAGAAATGCTGCAAGTCCCATGTAAAGTCAACCGAAAATTTTATTTTTGATTAATACACAAGAAAAATGAAATAAACTCCTTGCATCGGCATGCAAAAGATTGTTGACATTTCTTGTTCACCAGCGTGGCAGGACATCAGGACATGGGCACAATCTCAAGTAGGGTGGTTGATAGGTCATATAGTTCCAATGTAATAGACTTCATACCAACGTGTACTCAGTTCACTGAACCCAAATTTGGATTCATACCCAAATATAGTCTATAAAGAGCTGTCCTACTTTTTTTTCCCAAAGAATAAGTAGCCGTGACGTATCCCTTGATTCCCCTCCACGGCTCTCATTTCCGGCAAATGAGGCACGTAGTCCTGGTGAGTGATTCGGCTACTTCGGTGACGGTTGGTCGGTACCGCATCTTTGAACCAATGATCCGTGAAACTGACCTTTCCACACCAGGCAACAAAACTTTGTGTCCTGTACAATTCAGCAGCATAGCCCATCGCCGAAACGAAGACTCCCACAGTCTGACGACCAAAGTGATTACAGTACTTTCCTTCGATTAAGCTAATCTTTTGTTCAGCTTTTGCTCGAAGAGTTACTATTTGAAAAGCTAACGTAAGTTAGTCATGAAAAAATCTTTCACTGAATGGTCTCAGTCTCTCGGACTAAACTTAAGTTACTCCGAGGCAGTTCAGAGGATAACTTACAGATGCAGTCAGAGCTGCCACAAAAATTCACGCATTCAGTAGACTGCTTCCGTCATTGAGGAACTGTACTGTACGCAATTATGCATTGAACAAGAAAGACGCTCAGATCCATTTTTTAGTGAGAGAATTCACAGTATTTATAGTAGAGTTCAGTTGGAGGAATCGATTGCAGGATGCTGTCCAATCGGAGTTGTTCAAATGAGTTCTCCCTCCAGTTAGATTTTCTTCTTTTATTGGCTTTCATAATTTTTTTAAAAGTCCGTGAGCCAATTGTTTTATTATTATCACTTTCACGCCGAGAGTCAGTATGGGAGCCATCTGGACATCCGTTATCGCTTGGTCAGGAATGCCTGGTGCATGCCGGTCCCATTCATTGAAGAACACGTGTGCGATTTTGTGTCCCAAGCGCCCAAGCGCATGTGTTTAGACCACGGTTAAAGGGCCATTTTTCATTTTAGACCACGGTTGTAGGTAGGCTCAACGGTTTTTGATTCGGTCTGAAGGCTTGGTTACAAGTACTTATGAGCAAGTTGAGTGACTCTCCACCATCCCTTGTCACTCACTTTTCATTTCCACATATTCATGAGTCTAGCTACTCTATAGAACTACCATTATATCTCTAAACTCCATTTAATGTAGAATGGTCTTGTAAACATGGCTACAAGGTGTGATAATTTTTGTGTGATAGAATATTTTTTAGAAAGACATTATTATAGGCTTCTATAAGGCATTATAACCTTGCTTGTGACTTGTCCAAATTCTACATTGTGAAGTTGACCTTCTTTAGTCCTTACATAGAGGCAAAAAATAAGATAACTAACAAAATAATTATGGTTGATAGTGTCTCCTATTGAAGCATTTTTGAGTATGTATAAATAGCCATTGAGAATTTGATGAAGTTAATAAAGACATCCTCAATGCATCACAATGTACCATCTATTCCCCCAAATCAATAAAGTTACATATTAAATCTTAATTTTTTGGCAAAATAGCATTCCTAGTTAAACAATAGTTAAGACTAGTTACCTACCATAATTGGAGAATTTGTGTGTTCAACTCATGTTGGATGCATTGATAAAATTATAATTTGAAAAACATATGAATGATTCATTTTAGAACCATCAATTATATATAACACATTTTTGTTGATGCTAACAACAATTCATTGGGGATTGCAATAACAACATATTTGAGGCAACAACGCTATGATTGTGTAAAAAAATCTTTATCTTATATTGATACCATGTCATTACATAATTGTACATATGGAAATGAAAAATCAATACATGGCATTGATGCAAACATAGACATTACAAAAAATAAGGTTATTCTATACAAGATGACATTGCAAATGTATATATTTTTGTTCGGTACATAATATTTTAGCTCGTAAAAATGCATTGGCTTCATTATTTACTACTCCTTTGTACAAAAAGAATTCCGCAGTTTGGAAAAACAAGTTAAAATAAAATTAGATTGGAATTACACTAGAATAAATGAATATATAAAAAATGATTTCTCAAAGGTATGGTACTATAAGTGTACAAATATTACAAGCACATGGTACTGTTGCTTTTTAACAAAATTTGAGCTTATTATAATTTGTTTTCTCAAACCACAAAATCATTTTGTGACAAAGGGGTATTTATATCAAATAATAATAAAGACTGCATTGAACAATGTTTTTGCAACATTAATTTTTACTAGTGCCTTCTTTTGTTGTATTCCAAGTAACGTGGTTGATGTTCTACTCAATATGACAAACGTACTTAATGCACTATCCATACGCACCTAGTTTGCATAGAAACCTAAAAGCTACTAATGTCCTTGTGTTTGTCCAATGTCCTTATGCAATGATCTTCCATCAATGGAAAAATATTGGCCATTGTAGCTAATTTCAAGTATTTCACAAGGATCATAGGTATCAGCTTTTTTCTATAATATCTTTCTTATACCATTTATCTTTATATTTTAGATGTTGATGTTTAATTCTTAATGATCAATGATAGTCTAAATTTCCAAAATCATGAAGATGTATTACAAAACACAACTAAAACAACAACTCAATGATGCTTTTAAAACAAAATTTCTAATTTGATTCTTAGATCTTATCTATACAATTAGATTTGCTATTACACTTACTAATCATTTTCAATAAAATTTGAAACCAAAATTGATAATTCCATCTAAAATTGATAATAGATTGATTGTGTGTAATTTTCACAAGAATATTATTTCTTTAAGTTCAAAATCTTTAAGAAATTGAAAAGTGACTCTTTAAAATCAAACATACAAATAGCCTTTGATACCTATAAAGAAAAGTTATAAGAATCTATGCTATACATATATAAGATAACCAACATATGCATTCACAAACATTCAGATGGATAGAAAACTAAGAGTTTGTGAGCTTTAAACATGTTTGTACTCATTTTTTGTTTAAAATTTGAACATCCAATCCTTTAGGATTAAACATAGTTGATATTAGCCATGCTCATTGAACCTTAGAACTATGGTGATTATCTAAGGTCAATGATAGTCAATGAAGATTCATACATCAACATTGCATCTATATGACTTCCATTCAAGTTTCTTTTCTTTTGTAAGTTTTGTTTAAAAAAAGTTTAATTTATGTTATTGCAAGTGTCTTTCAAAATTCCAATTTGTAAATGATATTCTATCTAAAATATTTCATTTTGAAATTTTTTTCAATGATATAAGATTATTAAAAAAAATCATTCTTAATAAGAAATTATTTCTTGTAAATTGAAACCAAATTTTTATTTTAGGACAAACAAATTTCAAGAAGGAAACAAACAACCACACATAACTATGCACTCAAAAATGACAACCATGTGTCTTGTATCTTGTCCCATGTCTCATAAGATATACAATAAATAGATACATCTATGAACAAGGATTCATGCATGCAATGATACAATAAAGCTACAAATACATGCATTTTCGCACATCTTTTGTTCATCTCATGAACATGCTCAATTTGTATATAAAACAACTTACAATACATTTAATAGCATAATTCTTCCAATCTATAAATGACAATGCCATGGGACATGGAACCAACCCTTTTTTATTTGGCACCATAGGGCCAAATTGCACCATTCCAAATTAAATGTCTACTTTTTACCAAAAGAAAGGTTTTTTTTCGCTAGAATTTTACCATTTTTATTTAAAATGTGGATGAATTCGCCAAATTTGGATGAAAAAGTGTATGAATATGATTGAAAAGTGTTTTTTGGTCCAATAGATGGATGAATGAAAAAATACAATAAATCACCAAATTTTAAGTAATTGCCAACCAGGCACTTTCTCAAAAAGTAAAAAAAAGGGTTGCATTGAACATATTCCAAATGTACATGTTATTATGGAGTACTATGGCCCCCAAAACTACCTTTATGAAATTACTATGCACAGAGAGTAAGCTCTTTACTACGTACTATAGCTTTGACATGCAGCATTTACAATCAATTATTCAATTTCAAAATAAAAAAATAAAAAAATTCAGCGAGGGTATTTAATTTAACAAAATGTCAAGAAACTTTCAAATTAATTTGACATTTTGGATTTAGATCCTAGTCAAGAAACTTTTGATTAATCAAAGTTAGTCCTCTTACAAATTTTGTTACATGATGCAATTCTGAAATAGGATTATGGATTGTACCTCTAAAATCATACAACCTTTCAATTTCATCAAAAATTGCTCAAAACTCCCATTTGTAGTGCATAGAGCAAAAAATTAATGATTTTCTTTGGCATATTTAATCCTAGGATCTTACAATTAGAATAGTATGAGAATGTGTGGAATTTTTTTGAGAAACTTTGACTGCATAGATTTCAAGATAATTGTTTTGAAAGTAAAGAAAACATGATTTTTGGCATCAAGGCAAATTAGTTCCTAGGACTTTAACCCTGGGACGTTTAGACTCATCTTTCAAATTGATGATTTGAGAAAAATCATTATAAAGTGCTATTTAGAAGTATGTTTTGGAATTGACATTCAAACAAAAGTTGTACACTGTGAGTTGTAGATTACTAGATTCAATGTGTATGGTTAACTTCACTGATGCTAACATCAATATTTTTTTATAAATTTTGAAAGGAAAATTTCAAAGTTCATTCTTAATTTGATAACAAACAAAATATTATCATTTTTTGAGTAAAATTTGTTGGAATGGATTTGAAATGAGGTTCTCTTTACGCAATGATTTTTTGAAATTTTTGTGCTCTTAAAATCTATGACCTCATTTTGGCAAATCCAGTTTTGAATTGAAGTCAATCTAGTTGTGAATTGAAGTCAATGCAGTTTCAGCACTTGACATATTTGCACACTTGTAATTTTAGAAAAATATGTACTCTAGTAAGACCAAATCCAACCCTTGGATAGGACAACAACTTCATAAAGTATCTCCACAAATTAGGATGATTTTCATCCAAGCAGTAATGGGAAGATACAACAATTTCAATTTGTTCATCTTCCACTTTTTGGACATTAAAGTGCTCCAGGGTTAAATCCTCTTAACTGAAAATTTTTGCATGAAATTTTTTTTATCATGCATAATTAAGTTGAGAATTTAAACAAGAATTCTTTACATGTGAGTTCCATTCTTTAAAAAATTGTTATGTAGAACGACGTACAAGATAAAGGAAAAAAACTAAAACATTGATAGCTCTAAGATGAAATTAAAACAATCTAATTCCAATTATGAGATTGATCCAATGATGAAAAGTTGGGACACCGATTGCATTTTTTTGTGACCAATCATCAGGTATTAAATTCATGGAGTCCATTAAGATAAGTGAGGTTACTGTAACAGTACCAACCATTCGATGGAAGTGGTATGATTAAACAGATCTGAGTGTATTTAAAAAACTTGGAACTTCGCTCGTGCGGCTTAAAGAGTTGCTAAATGTGCCGAGGTTCAGATTCCACACGTTCCGAATTCTCGAAGCTTTGCAGCTTTGGAACAAATTCAAGCAAACCACATTGTGACTGAATTTCGAACCACATCGCAGGTGGAGATCTCGGAACACGACGTGTGTGCGTTGCCTTACTCCTCCGGCACGACGGGCGTGTGCAAGGGGGTGATGATCACGCACCGCAACGTCGTTGCCAATTTGAGCCAGACGCTCGGGGACGTCGAGCGTTACTATGAAGGCGGCGTCATTCCCGAGGGCGAGAGTGTGGTGCTCGGGCTCATGCCGTTCTTCCATATCTATGGCATTTGCGGCATTTGCTGTGCCTCCATGCGCTTGAAGGGCAAAGTCGTGGTCATGGCCAGGTCCAGAGCTTCTCAACCCAATTTGCAAAACTAAATTGCCTAACTTGAAGCGCATGGTCGGTTTTTTATTTATTGGAATGTTCTGATTTGCAGATCAAAGAGGACTCCAAAGCACCAGAAAATGCATTAATTACTTGGATACCATACCCAAAAGTTTGAACTAAACCAACACATAAGTTATCTGATGTTGAGTTGACCAGTGCACATACTCAAACTCAATATGTTAATACTCATTTTGCAAGAATCTGGATTTCTGGTGTGTCGCTTTAAGGTGGGTGTCACAATTAGGTGCGGGTATCTTGAACCACAATGGCAGTTGGCTCGAGTAACCGAAGGTAATGAAGGCCATGGTTGCGTTCAAAATTTCTAAATCAAATTTAACCTTCAATTTTTATCCAAAAGTTTCAGGGATTTTCTTGTTGGAAACAGTCGAAAATGCGCTTCTACTTGAGCTGTGTTATAGACACGCCCCGTAACTTGAAGAATTCATATCTCTGCAAGCAATCGATCAGTGAATCTGAGAATCGAAGGTGCACAGCGAATCTGGGAGTCGACCGGCAGTTTTTTCTTTGAGATTTCTTGCCCATTTCTGAGTAGAATCTTGCGTGAGATGGCTTGTTGAAAAGCTATGAACAATGCACTTGTAACCATCCATTACCTCTATTCTGATTCTCAGAATTTATATTCCAACAACCAAGGCTGTCAAAATTGTAGGGCTATCGTGCCTACCTTTCCGCTTAAAACGGCCCCATCGGACAATTCCACGTTGCACAATTCCACCCATCGAGCTGAAACTCAACCTCCTGCATTTGAATTTACAATCGCACTTCCAATCGTATTTTTTCATCTTCATTTGTATTTGCAATTGCAATTGCATTTGAAACTGAACTTCTTGCATTTGCCCTTGAAACTAACTCTTTCTCTTTGCATATTTCAGATACAACTTGAAGGATTTCCTCTCGATTCTCCTCAAGCACGGCGTGACTTTCGCGCCCATCGTGCCGCCGATTTTGCTGCAACTGGTGAAGTCGGAATTGGGCGAGGACTTCGACGTCACGAAGCTGAAGCTGAAATCGGTGCTGACTGCGGCTGCACCGCTGGGCTTGGAACTCCAGCAAGCTTTCGAGGCGAAGTTCCCGGGCGTGTTGGTTCAGCAGGCGTATGGATTGACAGAGTACAGCTGCATCACGATTTCGCATTGTGATGCAAGGCATGGACGTGGCCCTTCCAAGCCGGGCTCCGTGGGCTTTCTCCTGCCCGGCTTGGAGCTCAAGTTTCGGGATCCAAGCACAGGGAGGGCCTTGCCGGCGAACAGCCCAGGCGAAATCTGTGTCCGCGGCGAGTCTACCATGAAAGGTAGAGTAAGCGACAAGTTCTCTGCAAAATATTGCATTTTTACATTGAAAAATTTGGATTACCGGTATGGTAGATCGTTAATTGAAATTTGTTGGAAATAAAACGAATTCGCTTCATTGCAAAATCGGAAGTAGGCGACCGAATTCAAACCTCGTCTCTGAAACGCCGTTGTGAGTCCTTCTGAAAACCCATCACCAACAGACTAGTCAGTTCTAGGAATGGAACACAAGATTAGAAATCTGAAAATCTCTTTGGAAGGTGGTCTCCATGCACACTTTCAAAGCCCTTATCATGACATAATTCGTATCGAAATTCTTGTGAAATAATGGAGCATGATACGGGGGTAGTGAGAGTACAGAGCTTTCTTTCAAAGTGGGTGCATCCGTCCTCCAGGCTGGGAGAGAGATCAAAGTATTTGACAATACCAGTAGAAGGGGTGATCTGAAGAGGTATGGATTTGGCTTTCAAAACAGGGTATTTCAAAAATCCTGCGGCCACAGCAGAAACCATAGACTCCGAGGGATGGCTGCACACGGGTGACATTGGGTACATTGACAATGATGGAGACATTTTCATAGTGGAGAGGATGAAGGAGCTCATAAAGTACAAGGGCTTCCAGGTACATGCGACACTTTGCCGCTGAAGACTCGGTAGCTCCTTTTAATTAAGATCTACACCATGATCGCTCTTCGATTGTAATACTCGTGGAAGCCGTCTCTGCGAATGAAACTTTAAGCTTGACAGCGTTTTTCGTTGCTTCCTGGGCAGGTTCCCCCAGCTGAGCTTGAAGCAATCCTCATATCTCACCCAGCAATAGCAGATGCTGGAGTCATACCGTAAGTTTCTTGCAGCCCAGTCCGAGGGTTACATTTCTAGCTTGCTTGAATAGGGAGTACCCGAGGGGGATCGAATAATTATGCATCAATCGAAGCATTTTCACCACTGTGTCGGAGTGTGATTTCTTGGAGGTTTTTAGAGCTAGCTATGGTGAGGTCTTGAGACAAAAGAGCGAAATCTGTGCTGTAGAGATCAAACTTTTTATCAGTACGTATAGCTTTCTTCTGCAACCATTCCAAGTAAGAGCACTATAATTAAAAGGGATAGAAGCCAGCCCCATTCCAAGGAATCCTTTCACACTGGTCACTTGCATCATTTCGCACCATCTGATGCAATTGAAGTGAGTAAATTTTGAGTTGTGTAAAGATGTAATTGTACCGGACTTCCCAAAACACGATTTGAGCATGCCATTACAGGGTTAAATCTTGACGAGGAGTTTGAATATATATGTACTTTGGTTAGCTATGGTGACATTAAACTACGCGCAGAATTCCAAGCGAAGAAGCGGGGGAGATTCCTGCAGCTTGCGTGGTGCTCAAGTCCGATTGCTTCATATCGTCTGCTGAAATCCAGGCCTTCGTGGCATCCAAGGTGAAGTAACTAACTAACTTTGTCGCCCTCCGAAATGAATGCTTTTGCATTCTCGATCCCTGAACCTGAGCAGTTCCTGAGCTCGCCAGCTTCCGTCGGCAGGCTCCAACTAGCTAACAAGATTTTTCGGTCTCCCTGCCGCAAACTCTAGGTTTCTACTTACAAGCAAGTGAGGCATGTGGAGTTTCTTGCGTCCATCCCCAAGTCTGCATCCGGCAAAATCTTGCGGCGGGTGCTGAAAGAACAGATTCTGAGTAATCTGAATGCGTCAAAGAAGAATGGTGTGTAAGATACAGCAATGCAACCCAGAGTATTGATCTACCCGCATGGCCGAGCAGCTGAATTTGGTGGGTGATTTGCTTGGAGTGATCGCCCCCATCGATCAGTGTAGGTGTAGGCGTTTAGTGTGTGATTTATCCCATAAGGTTGGGCCGAGGTGCAGAGGCCTGGGGAGTATAAGTTGTACGGGGTTTGATGAGAGAAGCATACCTTTCTCGGCCTTTTGGCTAAGATCAAGTGTAGTATCTGTTCTTATCAGTTTAATATCTGATACGGGGGTCATCGATCCCCATGATATTAATCTAATTTTTCTCGGGAGCGGGGCCACCCGGCAGCTTGCTGCCCGGCCTCGCGCGCGTCGCCTTGGTATTGCACTACCTCCTAGGCTGGCGCAGCCCTCCCCCTTCCCCACCAGGAGGGGACCCAAATCGAACCCTAAAGTGGAAACAGTGTTGCAGAGAGCCAGACTTCATTTGAAAATCTTTACCTTGTCTCCAATGGCTGTCCAAGAAATGATTTTCGGTGGAAAAGATGATGAATTATGTGGTTGTAGTGAACGGGCAGGGCATGGATCAAACATGCAATATTCTTTGAAGTTTTCGAGGCGTCCATTTATGAAGTTTTCCATTCAAGTGTAAGAAAGATTAGCATACAATGCACTTCACATCATCTCAATTTTGCCTTCTATGAATTGTTGTGTTGTGACCATCTTTTCACAATTTGCGATTGGAAAAGCATGGTAAATTTCAGAAAACAAAGACCAAATATGTAATGTTTTAACAAAGATCATGGATGTCAATGTTGTTGCAATTGAAGTTTTTCACAATGTTGATCCAAATTGAACATGTTGAATGCCAATTTTATACATGATTGCAATACTATGGTTGGAGGTTGGTCCTAAAACAATGTCTTGACAATGGTTTGTCAATGATTGTTGTTTCTTTGCCTTTACAATGCTTGATTGCTTCAATGTTGGAAAGCTCTATTGTTACTCAATATTAGGTAGGAACACCCATAACCATTAATGTACCCATAGTTTGAGAGTAGAGTTCCCTCAAAGTGTTCCCAAAAGTACCTTGAAACTATCTTCAAAGTACTTTGAAACCATCTCCATACCTAATTGTGGTTGGTGGACTTTGATTTTTTCAGATTTTGGTGTAGAATCAAGGCAGATTTAGTAGAGTGTGAGTATGGGTACCCTAGGGAGTTTTACTTTGAAAATTCGTGGAAATTAGATGCCTTATCTAATAATTATATATTTTTTTTCAAAAATTCATGATTTTCAATTGCTAATATTGAAAAAATATTTTTTCTAGAAAAATTTGACCCCAACTATGCTGAATTGCTTAAACTAATGGTTATGGATGTTCCTACTTTACACACAATACTGTGTTCTAGAAAAGTTGGGTACTACATATATTGCACATAATGTATTAGCAACTTCAAAAATAACAAATGTTGGAGGCAAGGATTGCCAAAGAAGCTCAAGACAACCAACAAGTCTAGAAAGGTGATTTGCAGGCACTTCTTTTTACATTCTAAGAAATGCCAACTCTTTGCAAAGTTTTTCCTCTTCTTCATCAATCATATCTACCTTAAAGAAAAGCCTCATTTGCCCATATGATGTCACCTCATCATCACCACTTGCTTCCATTTGAACAGCTACACTACCAAACTAAGGTCTTTGATGAAAAAATGCATGGCTTTTGTGTACACATGTAGGCCAATCAACAAAGTGATTTGACGGTTGTAATGATATAGATCAAGATGTAAAAGTTTTGGATGACTTATCTCCACAATTTAAAATAACTTTCATCTCAGCAATTAGGAGGATGAAACTGAAGTTTTAATTTGTTCATCATCTATAAATGTTGAAATGGACATTAGTGCGCTTAGGGATATACATCAAGTAAACCATCAAGATGCAGTAACCCCTCATTTTGATGCTAACTCTTCAAGACTTTCTTTTATTCCTTATTTGATGCTAATCCTTCAAGAGATGACTTTCCTAAATTCTTTTGTTGATGTTAATCTTTAAAAGACATGACTTTCCTTAAGTCCTTATTTGATGTTTACCTTTGGAGGACCCGACTTTCCTTGATTTTTTATTTGGTGCTAACCCTTCAAGACATGAATTTCTTTTATTCCTTACATATTCATGTTTACCTCCAAACAACATGACTTATTTATTTATTGCATGCTATTAGTTTTTCAGCAATTGAACAATGTTCATTAACCAACAATAGAGGTCAAATGAGGAGTGGCCTAGGTCCAAATATGAGAATAGTGAATCATCTTGAACTAGGTATATATCACTTATACGTGTTATATTAGTAGAAGATGGTTGACTTCATGTAATTTCATATGATTTCAATACAAAGTAGTTGTTTTTAATTGTTGTAATTTTTTGTAATAAGGCAACCATGATTGTTGTAGTTTGGGAACAAAAGAGCTTGTTGTTGCTAATGGTGGATGCCAAGATCAAATGATGAGAGATGTAGAAACTAAGTGAAACCCTCTTTCTGAACACCTATAGGTTTGAAATAACAAGCCTATATTATTTCAATGTCAAGTGTGGCATCTTCTGGTATATAACTCATGTATATGTTTAATGTGGCTTACAAGACATTGATTTATATTTGTCTATGACAACTATAATGTTTTGGAAGACAAAATGGAGTTCAAGCTTCTAGAGATCACATTACATTGGAGAGAAGTGCATTACCATGGCTTAGAGATTATCTATTTATCTGTGGAGGAAAAAAGTCAAGAACTTGTAAAAGGGAACCTTGTTCTCATAGAATCCTTTAAAAGGTTCTAAGAGACTAATGCTTTGAAACCAAAATGTTGCCAATTGAGGCATGCAAAGATATGGCAATATATATTTATTTAAAAATAGGGTCCTTTTTTTAATATTGGATGTTTTTGGGGGGTATTATTATTGAGAATAACTTATTTGTTTATTGGAGAAGTTTATGACCAGTGTTGCAACAAAAACTCTTCTCGGGAATTTTGTCTATTCAACTACGTATCCAACAAAGGACACTTTGGTTGAATGCATCTTGTCTGTCTTTGATATATCCCATGATGACCACACTAAATGTGAAAAGTTTATAGAAGAATGGGGACTTTTTGGAGATGAAGAATCCAGCTTACATTCATTTGCCACTTAAGACATTTGTGGGAGAAGAGGTTCTATACCAAGAGATTTGAGAAATGAGTTTATTATAGCTCTTGATATAACAAAAGTTACAAAACCAGAAATAGATGATACCACTAGAAAAAAAATGGGTCCACTACAACCGACTAAAATGCAACTATAGTCCTATGTGCCCTGCAACTACAATCCTCTGTATTTGCACCAACTTTGACATAGTTACACTATAGTTGTAAAATAGTCACTCAAGAGTGGCAAAATGCAATTATGGCTGTAGGAAAAGAGTTGATGTAAGGTCTTTTACATCCAATATTCATCAAAATTGTCAATGTGGACAATTTTACATTATGTAGAGGCCAATGTGTTTATCTACAATTGCATATAAATATATAATCTAAATTTGATAGCAATTCAATTAAAAAGCAACTCAATGCAAATAGAAAGCAACTACAATGCAACTAGACTACAACTACAATTCAATTAGAATTTGACTAAACAATGACTAGACTTTAACTTAAATACAACTAGCATGCAACTAGGAAACAACTAAAATGCAACTCCTATTGAATCTTTTATTAATTGTCCCATATCAATTGTCAAGAATACCATTAGGTTAGACATATAAGAATTGTAAGTTATAGCATTCTTGTGTAATGAATTTTAATAACAAAATTCTAATATTTCTACATTTTGTAGAGTTTTATACCTTTGTAGATTTCTACAACTTATAGATTTCTATAATCTACAAAAATCTATAAATATTTATAGTTTATGAAATTTTTGGATATGATAATTTAAAAATAGGTAGATCTGAAATTTTGAATCTACAAATCTTTAAGATTAAAATTTCAAAATCTACAAATCTATGAATTACAAACAAGTTGTAACTAAATCAGAAACTAATTGCACATCAATCCGAGACCAATTGCAAACTAGTTGCACACCAATTGCACACCAAATTGCGTGATAGTTGTGAACAATTCGCACACAAATAACTTCTACATAAATAACCACGTCAGAAGAGTTCATTGATGAATTTTCAAGTAGGTTGTCAGATGACAAACAACCTAGTATGACTTTTCCAATGCACCTTCTAAATTGTCACCTAGTTACAAATGTCTCGAGCAACTACAAAACCAGTTGCAAATAGTAGTCATAAAACCCCTCATTTTCTTCTAGTGTACACCTCAAGATTTGCAAATATATGCAACACACTTGTACACCTACAACCATTGCATAAAGGTATGTCAATTATTTAATTTAGTTCATATGAAAACCCATGCATTCCGTTGAAATGCTAAAATGTATATGAATATAATCAAAACTTTCTAATAAATCGCTTATGAAATGTGTAGAATAGTAAATTGTATGTTTAGAAGATTGTTGGAGGTTAGGAAATGACTCAAATGGAGTGTAAAATCCTTATGGATCAAAATCATCCAAAACTTTTACATCTTGATCTATATCATTACAACCGTCAAATCACTTTGTTGATTGGCCTACATGTGTACACAAAAGCCATGCATTTTTTCATCAAAGACCTTAGTTTGGTAGTGTAGCTGTTCAAATGGAAGCAAGTGGTGATGATGAGGTGACATCATATGGGCAAATGAGGCTTTTCTTTAAGGTAGATATGATTGATGAAGAAGAGGAAAAACTTTGCAAAGAGTTGGCATTTCTTAGAATGTAAAAAGAAGTGCCTGCAAATCACCTTTCTAGACTTGTTGGTTGTCTTGAGC